>OX422145.1:5016779-5616779 GCA_949129095.1 Volucella bombylans
TTACGTGGCTCCTGATGTAGCGAGTCAAAATAAAATTAGAAACGTTCTGCAGGAAATAACTCCCTTATACGCAAAAATTGTAGTTGCAGGTGACTTAAACCTCGATATTTTAAACAACAAAAACAAAGAGTTGTTTGATGTTATGAAATCAACAAGTTTTGATTTTGTTAACCGTCAAACGCCTACTCATTTTATGCCCAATAAAACTCCTTCCCTTATTGATGTTTTCTTAGTTTCTAGCACTGAACTTATAGGTCATTATGATCAAATACAATCTCCTGCTTTTTCACATCACGATACTATATTTTTAACCGTTAATATGTTTGCTGCAGGTTCTGCAGATACTTTTGTTACATATCGCAATTTTTCGAGAATAAACACTCATTCGCTACTCAACGAATGCCAATTGCTTAATTGGTCTCCTGTTTACTGTACTTCTGACGTCAATGAACAAGTCGTAACATTGGAAAATAATATACTATACCTTTTTGATAAATATGTTCCCATATGTACAAAAAAAAGTAAACCCCGTGGCATAGAATGGCTTACCCCAGAAATAAGACAAGCCATTTGCAAACGCAATTTACTTTATAAAAGATGGCGAAGGTATGGATGCGAGAGTATCTTGAAAGAGTTTAAGGTTTGCAGAAATATGACGGCAAACCTTGTCCGCAAGTCTAAAAGTACATTTTTTCAAAATAAGTTCTCCAACATATCGTCTTCTGCTGTATTTTGGAAAAACATTCGTCAGATAGGTTTGAACACAAATAATTCTCCTTCTTTACACGGTGTTAATTTAGATTACCTTAATGAAAAATTTGTGCAATCCACACAATCCTTTAACTGTACATTAGGCTCTAGTTTTTCAAGCGTTAGTCAGGGCATGAGTAGTTCTTTTAACCTTAAAAATGTACATATGACGGACGTTGGAGAAGTAATTTTTAAAATAAAATCTAGGGCTGTAGGACTAGACGGCATCCATCCTGATTTCATAAAAATTCTGCTCCCTTATATCCTTAAACATATTACACATATTCTTAATACCGTCCTCACCACGTGTGTATATCCGGATAAATGGAAAGTTGCAAAAATAATTCCACTTGCAAAGAGTTCTTCGCCAACAAATCCTGAGTACAGGCCTATTGCAGTTATTTCGTTTATGAGCAAGGTTCTTGAATCTGTTATAAGCAATCAAGTTAAAGGGTACTTAGAGAAACAGAACTTAATAACAAGGTACCAATCTGGATTTCGGAGAAAACACAACTGCATAACGGCACTTATGAAAGTCACTGAAGACGTACGCTGTGGAATAGATGACAACAAAAATGGCTTAGTTGTGCTGCTGGATTTTTCTAAAGCATTTGATACTGTAAACCACCAAATACTTATTGAAAAACTTACAAATCAATTTGGCTTTGAAACTACAGCAAGTAAACTAATAGCTTCATATTTACAGGGTCGTCTTCAGGCTGTTTTTTCTGAGAATAGACAATCATCATACTTGCCAATATGTTCGGGTGTACCTCAGGGATCCGTTCTTGGTCCTTTGCTATTTGTGCTTTTTATAAATGACGTTTCAAAATGTATTAAAAACTGCTATCACCACATTTATGCTGATGACTTGCAAATTTATAAATTGTTCAAAAAGTCTGACGAATCAGAAGCAGTAGCAGGCATAAACGAGGATCTAGACTCATTGCATCAATGGTCCCAACAAAACCAACTTGCCCTTAATCCTAAAAAAACTAAAGCATTGACAATCAGTAGAAACAAAACAGACCAAATACCACCAGAACTTTTTCTTAATGGTTTAAAAATAGATTTCGTGTCGAAAATTAAAAACTTAGGCATATATATTAACAGCAATATGACCTGGCATGATCATATTAATAGTATAGTAGGCAAAATTTACGGCATTCTCCGTGGTCTTAGTCCAACTGCACGCTTTTTGCCAACTAAAGTTAAGCTCCAGCTTGTCAAGTCATATGTTCTTCCTTCGATTTTATATGGGTGTGAGCTTTTTTGTAAATTGGACTATTGCTCTGAAAAAAAATTAAATGTTGCATACAACAGTTGTGCCAGATACATTTTCAACCTTAATCGATATGATCACGTTTCAGCGTATACGCAGAAAATAGCCGGGCTCTCGCTGAATTCGCTCCTAAAATACCGTACTGTTGTAGCACTGCATGGGATCCTCGAGAATAAGGCGCCAAATTATCTATCTTGCATTTTAGATTTTACACGATCTCAAAGATCTTTGCAAATTAAACCACCTCGCCATAAATATTTAGTTAGTTCTAGACTTGTCGTCCATTCAATTCGCCTATGGAACCAACTTCCGATAGACATTAAACGTGCTAATGCGAATCAATTTAAAAAACTGGCTTTTCAATACTACCTGGATGCAAACTGAAGTTTCCGATACTAAAGATGACTAGACTTCATTATCTTAGAATTCTTCTTTTCTATTTTCATCTTTCTCTATCTTTCTCTTCCTTCCCTATTGTTTTCTTTCTTTCACCTTTTCCTATCATTTATAGTTCTTATTTTACCAAAAAATAATTGTTAAATACATCTTCAACCTGTGCATAATTAATATTAGCTGTAAGCTTACCTGTACAGAGATAAATTTTTAAATAAATATGAAATATGAAATATGAAATATGAAGGAGTGCTAAGAGCTCAAATTCGTAGGGGTTAAGCCATTCGTTACGGCTAGAGCCAAAAGGGAGAAGCGGAAACTACCGTTCTTCCTGGTTCAGCTGAGTCCCAACAGCAAACTGGATGGTCTAAGGAGCATCAAAGTCCTAGACTACCAGGTTGTACACTGGGAAAAATTAAAGAGGAGCGAAAACATTTTACAATGTGTTCGTTGCCAAAGGTTCGGGCACGCCGCGTCGAACTGCGAAATGCAGCCTCGATGCGTGAAGTGCGGAAAGAACCACAAGTCCGAAGAATGCGTTCTGGGCAAGGACGGAGAGTCAGAAAAAAGCCAACTCTCTTGCGCGTTATGTAGGAACACGGGACACACCGCAAATTATCGGGGTTGTCCCAAATTCCAATACATCAAAAGAGTAAATCTGGCTCGGCAGCAGAAAGTGGAAATTAAACGTCCACTCGTGCAGACACAAACACCAGCCGTTACTCCCCACGTTACCTACACCCAAATGGCGGCAGGTAGGGGAAATACGGTACAACAACCAAAGGTAGCTTCTCAGGCCCCAGCGCCTAGAGCACCAGAACCTGTACCTGACATGCTGGCTATCTTGCTCTCTATTCAGGGGCAGATGGCTCAGCTTCAGCGTCAAATACAGGAACAGGCTAAACGGTTAGATCAAATATACGCGCTGCTGCCGGGCCTAACGCACCTCCAGTCGTAATCGGTACGTACATGGCGGAGCAAACCCTGCAGGTCCTTACAGTGAATGTTAATTCACTGATTAGGCTCGAACGAAGAGCCGCACTGTTTAAGTTGCTTAAAGACCAAGCCCCTGATGTGCTCTTGGTTAGCGAAACTAAGCTCACCAAAAGGCACAAAATGAGGCACAAAAGATATAAAATAGTACGGAGAAACCGACCTAACTGCATTCAGGGAGGAGGCGTTGCGATTTTCGTACGAAAAGGTATACGTTTTAAAAGAGTATACAGTCGTGTAGTACGTAGGTTCCAGGTGCTGGAAGCATGCATCGTGTATATCCCTCTCCGTAGTGGAAAGCGGTTATACATGGTGTCTGTTTATGCACCTAAGGCTACTCAATCCACTTTATTCATCTCAGAGCTCGAGACACATTTTCGATTCCTAAGACTGGAATTGGAGGAGAACTACTTTATTATCGGCGGAGATTTCAACGCCAAACATAGTGATTGGGGAAATAATACTCCAAATACTAGAGGGAACCTACTATTCAATTGGTGGGGTCAGCACAGTATAATGTATCGACTCGGCCTTAAGGCGACGGATAGTCCGTCGTTTCCTAGACACGGGTCCTATTTGGATCTCCTGCTGTTCGACACACGAGTACACCTGACATGCACAAACCAACAAACCATAAACTGTCTACGCACTTTTGTGTATGACAGTGACCATTGCGGACTCTGTACCGAAATAAGCGTTCCGAACGAAGCTGCGGAATTGGACGAGTTTGTTCAAAGGCATGCCTACAACTATAGTAGGGTACGTTGGACACACTTCTCCAGAACAATGACGAGAGCACTCTCCTCGAATTCGCTCTACCCACCGTCCAATAGAAATCTGTCAAACGAGGAGATTGACAGGTATCTAAAACTAATGGACGAGACAATTAAACGATCAATGGACAAAACGATACCTCGGTATCAATACACTGACAACGAAGACTTATTCCGCAACGCAACCATTGACGCACTGCACCGACATAAAAGTAGACTGCTGTCAAGGCTAAAAACCTTGCACAGACAGTTTACTGACAGACATAACCCGTAGATTATGACGCTAAAGTCGTCGATCGAAAACCTCCAAGTATTAATAAAAGAAAATTACAGAGCATCTGTAAGTTTGTATTGGAACAACAAAATTCGGGCAGTAAACACCAGCAACCCGAATATGTTCCCGCAAATAAATAAAATATTTCGGAGGAAAGATCACAACGACCTTTTGTGTCTTAAAATCGCCCGAACGACGGACAACGAGAACATACTTATGGCAGCAGGCATCGATCCAAATGAGGCGGTTGATGATGACAACTTCTTTGTGATCGAGGATCCGCAGGAGAAGGTAGAGGCTATCATTGGCCCGAACCACGACCTGGAGAATCGAGTCCTTGTGCACAATTTCTACCTTCGAAATTGTGAATTGGCGATTCGAGAGCTCGGGTTTCACCCAGTTCAGTGACGAGAATATGGCAAATAATGTCATCACCAATGAAATGGTACTACCACCGTTCATTACGAAGGCAGAGCTCCAAACGATCTTCGAATCGCTAAGAAGTAAGAAATCAGTGGGAACCGATGAAATACCGAACATTGGGTTTCGACATCTCCTCTAGAAGCGGTGGACATTTATACCACCCTGTTTAATAATGCAATGAACAATGCACATTATACAGCTCATTGGAAAACAGCGGTGGTACACCCCATCCCCAAAAGGAATAAAGACACATCCAATCCGGCGAATCTCCGGTCGATGAGTCTCCTTCCAAACATCAGTAAGGATTTCGAGAAGGTGATCAATAGAGTCCTGACTAAGTGGGTTGAGGACAAACATATAGTTCCGGATAATCAATTTGGTTTCAAGGTGCGGCATGATGTTATTCATGCTGCATCTAAAAAAAGAAAAAAAAGTATACTAGAACAGAATTGGGTAGCACTCTAAAATACGGTATAGCATTAGATAGTTTAAGTGGGATTAAGTAGTTAAGATTTAGTTTTAGGTAGTTTAGGGGAAAGTCATGTACCTTGGAACGATTGTACCTCGGAACGATTGCTGTTTTTTTAATTTTTATCTTATTCTAAGAAAAAGGTTCCACAACGTCTGAAGGGCATTCATGTTGCAACTTGTTTCGTTCTGTCATCATACTCGGTTAGCGACGGACGTGCAAGAAAACAAGAAAATCCGGTTTTCGCATACTAAAAGTTTTTTTTCAACCATTTTTGGGAAACGTGTAGTACAGCTGAGAGCAGCTGGAATCGAATTATTGCGCTTTTAGTGAATAAGGCATAGTATTGTGTTGGTGAATAAGAAACGGTAAGCCCGATTTAGTGCGAATTTAAAAGATTAAAGTGATTAAAGAAGAAATATCGATGTGTTGTACCTTGGAACGGCACTTGAATTGTACCTTGGACCGTTCCAAGGTACAATCACATTACTAAAAACAAAATGAGATTTTATTTCGGCATGTCTCATCTACGTTTTTTTTTCATTGCCGCAGTCTGAATATGCCTCGCAGCAAGGAAGGTGTTAAAAGAACTCCTTTGGATGAAAATGCCTTACAGGAAGCTATCAACGATGTTCTCTACAATAAGGAAACAATCGGCAGAGCTGCAAAAGACCACGGTATTTCCAAAACAACTTTGTTTCGTCATCTTCAAATGCAACGGAAATCTGGCGATGCAACGTTCAAATACCATTCAGAAATTGCACACAAAAAAGTGCTTAATGATGAAGAAGAACTTGCCTTGGTTGAATACCTTACCACAGCAGCAAAGCTGCAGTATGGATTATCGAAAATTGATACAACCAAATTGGCCTTTAGTTTTGCAAAAGCAAATGGAAAAATTCTTCCGGAGTCGTGGATAAAGAACGAAGCAGCTGGCAAAGAGTGGATGATTGGCTTTCTTAAACGGCACCAAACTTTATCACTCAGAAAGCCAGAGTCGACCAGTCTTTCCAGATCAACCAGTTTTAACCGCTGCAATGTGGGACAATTTTTTACCAATTTGGAAAATTGCTATTCCCGTTTTAAATATTACCCAAGTAGAATTTACAATCTTGACGAAACTGGAAATTCAACGGTTCACGTCCCACAGAAAGTTTTAGCTGCCATAGGTGAAAAACAAATAGGAAGCATGACCTCGGGAGAAAGAGGAATAAATGTCACTATGGTCGCGGCTATTAATGCAATAGGAAATCATGTTCCGCCGATGTTGATATTCCCCAGAGTTCATTTCAAGGAACATATGCTTAAGGGTGCTCCAGCAGGGTGTATTGGTGGTGCTAATCCTTCCGGCTGGTCAAACGAGCAACTGTTTATTGAGTTCTTCGTACATTTTATAGCACATTCAAAGCCAACACCAGATGAAAAAGTTTTGCTTATAATGGACAACCATGATAGCCACATATCTCTGCAGGCCATTGATCTCGCCAGAAAACATGGAGTTGTTCTTTTGACTCTGCCGCCGCATACTTCCCACAAAATGCAGTCTCTAGATAGAACGGTATTTGGACCGTATAAAACTTACTACAAGAAAGCCGCAAGTGAATGGATGCTGAACAACCCAGGAAAACCAATGTCAATTTACAATGTAGCACAAATTGTCGGCCAGGCTTATCCGAAAGCATTCAATCAGCAAAACATCGTTAAAGGATTTGAAGTAACAGGAATATATCCCTTCAATCACGATATTTTCAACGAAGATGAATTCCTTAGTAGCTTCGTAACGGATCGACCATGTCCTGAAAAACCAGCTGCTATGCCCACCGAAAATGCAAATGACCTTATAATTGCAGATGAACAAAGACCAGGAACATCTACAGCGACCTCTGCAGTATTGGTTCCTTCGATAAATTTCGTATCACCAGAGCAAATAAGGCCATTTCCAAAAGCTGCACCAAGAAAGGATCCTATAGCACGTGGAAGAAAGAGGGGAAGAACTAGGATTCTTACGGACACTCCTGAGAAGGAAGAAATTGCTACAGGAAGCTCGAAAGTCAAGACCACTAAAAAGCCAAATTCAGCGAAGAAAAAAGTTTTGAACGAGTCCTCAGACGATGATGAAACTTTTGAGCTGCCGGTGATTCCACGAATTCCTAAATTCAGACATGCGAAAGCAAACACCACGCCAATAGAAAATAGGAGCGACGAGGACTTCAGCGGTGATGATGAAATGACCATCGAACAAATTTTCCAGTTAGCAAGAGGCAAGAAGGTTTAAGAACGAAATTTTCTTGTGTAAGTCAACCTGAATTTCTACAATTTATTTTTACTAATTTTTTATTTTTTGTTGTTTTGTTTTTAACTTAATTTTAAATAATAAAGCTAGAGTTATGTTTGTTTTCTAAAAATCTGAGACTTTTATCTCAACCGTACCAAACTTAACTAATTTTAATGTTTTACTTAAAAACTATGCACTTCAACAATAAGTTCAAACCTTTTTTAGGGAGATAATATGTTTTTGTTGCTGCGTGAATTCTTTTTTTTAGCACAGGTTAAGAAGTAAAAGAGAAAAATGCTACTACACGACCTCCCCCTATAGTTTAGTTTTAAGTTTTATAGTATAACCAAAAAGTCCATATACTAAGTTTTTCTACTTAAATTTTATTTTCTTAGTTTAGTTTTCATAAATGTAAAAACAAAAATAAAAATAGTCTGTAAGAAACGTCGAAAGACATACATTAAGTATTATGTTTAATTTAGAGTGCCCGCATGGGGCCAGTAAGTTAGAATAAGAAAATTTTAAGATAATTAAGCTAATTTTTAAGCGTTTTTTTTGTATAGCGTATAAGTATTAATGAATTCATGGTAATAAAAATGCATTTAAAATGAAAATGAAAATGTGCCCGGTTACCCAGCCAAGGGTTACGGGTTCGACTCCGGGTCGAATAAAATATATCTTCCATTCTTTCTTTTTTTTAATTGTTAATTGAAAAATAAATAAAGATAAAAAAGTGGTAAACAACATCACGCGATGGAATCTGGAGAGCGGTCCGCTAGACCAAGAGCGGAACCACCAGAAAAATCGGGCGATGAATTGGCAACTACTTCCAACCAACCAGTAGTAGTAGCCGAATCGAAGATGAAGAGAAGGAGGAGGCTAACTTGGTAAAGCGCCCCTCCCTTTCAACGTCCACTGAAAAGCTGCCTGGTGGATCGCTGGAAGGGCTGCGCATAACGACAACGGCAGCAGATAATTTACGCTCTAGGCAAGATTCAGACGACTATTCGTATGTCTCAGAGGGTGGTGAAGGTCACTATCTCGGTGATAACAGCTTCGCGTCTTTGGCGCCTTCCGAATCGGAAGATGAAGATGAAGAAGTGGCATCTTTAAGTAGCAGTATCAAAATGCTAGAACAAAGGGTACTAGCCATAAAAGAGAAACAAATGGCAAGAAGAAGGAGAGAAGCACAAGAGTACTCCCAAAATCAAAACCAACAGCAACAGCAGACGCAGCAAGCCCAGAAGCAGTCCATACATGAACATCTAACAATGAAAACGAACACAAAAACATTAGTGCAATAAAAACACCTACAAAAACAAAAGCAACTCCAGCCACAACAACAAAAGCAGCCACAACAATCGCAACAGCAACAACGACAACAGAAACAACAACAGCGGCAGCAGCAACAAAAACAACAACAGAAGCAGCAACAACAACAACAGCAGCAGCAACAACAACAACAGCCGCAGCAGAAACAACAAAACACTACAAAACAACGAGTTCCACCTATAAACACATATAAGATGGAACTAAAGGAAACCATAGAACTATGTAAGTCGGCCATAGGCAATAACTATTTTGTTAAAAGACTTAGTTTAGATAGGCACGCGATCCATTGCAATACAGTGGAGCGCTATCACAAAATTAAAAACCTGTTAAGGGATTCGACGACGGAGTTCTTCTCCTTCACACCGAAAGGTGAAAAGCTGCAGACAATGCTGCTGAGAGGATTAGAACCGTCGACTGATCCGGAGGAGCTCCTTGCACTGCTGAAAGAGAAGGAGTGCTAAGAGCTCAAATTGGTAGGGGTTAAGCCATTCGTCACGGCTAGAGCCAAAAGGGAGAAGCGGAAACTACCGTTCTTCCTGGTTCAGCTGAGTCCCAACAGCAAACTGGATGGTCTAAATAGCATCAAAGTCCTAGACTACCAGGTTGTACACTGGGAAAAATTAAAGAGGAGCGAAAACATTTTACAATGTGTTCGTTGCCAAAGGTTCGGGCACGCCGCGTCGAACTGCGAAATGCAGACTCGATGCGTGAAGTGCGGAAAGAACCACAAGTCCGAAGAATGCGTTCTAGGCAAGGACGGAGAGTCAGAAAAAAGCCAACTCTCTTGCGCGTTATGTAGGAATATGGCACACACCGCAAATTATCGGGGTTGTCCCAAATTCGAATACATCAAAAGAGTAAATCTGGCTCGGCAGCAGAAAGTGGAAATTAAACGTCCAATCGTGCAGACACAAACACCAGCCGTTACTCCCCACGTTACCTACACCCAAATGGCGGCAGGTAGGGGAAATACGGTACAACAACCAAAGGTAGCTTCTCAGGCCCCAGCGCCTCGAGCACCAGAACCTGTACCTGACATGCTGGCTATCTTGCTCTCTATTCAGGGGCAGATGGCTCAGCTTCAGCGTCAAATACAGGAACAGGCTAAACGGTTAGATCAAATATACGCGCTGCTGCCGGGCCTAACGCACCTCCAGTCGTAATCGGTACGTAGATTGCGGAGCAAACCCTGAAGGTCCTTACAGTGAATGTTAATTCACTGATTAGGCTCGAACGAAGAGCCGCACTGTTTAAGTTGCTTAAAGACCAAGCCCCTGATGTGCTCTTGGTTAGCGAAACTAAGCTCACCAAAAGGCACAAAATGAGTGTAGTACGTAGGTTCCAGGTGCTGGAAGCATGCATCGTGTATATCCCTCTCCATAGTGGAAAGCGGTTATACATGGTGTCTGTTTATGCACCTAAGGCTACTCAATCCACTTTATTCATCTCAGAGCTCGAGACACTTTTTCGATTCCTAAGACTGGAATTGGAGGAGAACTACTTTATTATCGGCGGAGATTTCAACGCCAAACATGGTGATTGGGGAAATAATACTCCAAATACTAGAGGGAACCTACTATTCAATTGGTGGGGTCAGCACAGTATAATGTATCGACTCGGCCTTAAGGCGACGGATAGTCCGTCGTTTCCTAGACACGGGTCCTATTTGGATCTCCTGCTGTTCGACACACGAGTACACCTGACATGCACAAGCCAACAAACCATAAACTGTCTACGCACTTTTGTGTATGGCAGTGACCATTGCGGACTCTGTACCGAAATAAGCGTTCCGAACGAAGCTGCGGAATTGGACGAGTTTGTTCAAAGGCATGCCTACAACTATAGTAGGGTGCGTTGGACACACTTCTCCAGAACAATGACGAGAGCACTCTCCTCGAATTCGCTCTACCCACCGTCCAATAGAAACCTGTCAAACGAGGAGATGGACAGGTATCTAAAACTAATGGACGAGACAATTAAACGATCAATGGACAAAACGATACCTCGGTATCAATACACTGACAACGAAGACTTATTCCGCAACGCAACCATTGACGCACTGCACCGACATAAAAGTAGACTGCTGTCAAGGCTAAAAACCTTGTACAGACAGTTTACTGACAGACATAACCCGTAGATTATGACGCTAAAGTCGTCGATCAAAAACCTCCAAGTATTAATAAAAGAAAATTACAGAGCATCTGTAAGTTTGTATTGGAACAACAAAATTCGGGCTGTAAACACCAGCAACCCGAATATGTTCCCGCAAATAAATAAAATATTTCGGAGGAAAGATCACAACGACCTTTTGTGTCTTAAAATCGCCCGAACAACGGACAACGAGAACATACTTATAGCAGCAGGAATCGATCCAAATGAGGCTGTTGATGATGACAACTTCTTTGTGATCGAGGATCCGCAGGAGAAGGTAGAGGCTATAGGAGCGACTTTCCAGGAAGTATATAAGGCGAATGACATCATTGGCCCGAACCACGACCTGGAGAATCGAGTCCTTGTGCACAATTTCTACCTTCGAAATTGTGAATTGGCGATTCGAGAGCTCGGGTTTCATCCAGTTCAGTGACGAGAATATGGCAAATAATGTCATCACCAATGAAATGGTACTACCACCGTTCATTACGAAGGCAGAGCTCCAAACGATCTTCGAATCGCTAAGAAGTAAGAAATCAGTGGGAACCGATGAAATACCGAACATTGGGTTTCGACATCTCCACTAGAAGCGGTGGACATTTATACCACCCTGTTTAACAATACAATGAACAATGCACATTATACAGCGCATTGGAAAACAGCGGTGGTACACCCCATCCCCAAAAGGAATAAAGACACATCCAATCCGGCGAATCTCCGGTCGATCAGTCTCCTTCCAAACATCAGTAAGGATTTCGAGAAGGTGATCAATAGAGTCCTGACTAAGTGGGTTGAGGACAAACATATAGTTCCGGATAATCAATTTGGTTTCAAGGTGCGGCATGATGTTATTCATGCTGCATCTAAAAAAAGAAAAAAAACTATACTAGAACAGAAGTTGGTAGCACTCTAAAATACGGTACAGCATTAGATAGTTTAAGTGGGATTAAGTAGTTAAGATTTAGTTTTAGGTAGTTTATAGTTTAGTTTTAAGTTTTATAGTATAACCAAAAAGTCCATATACTAAGTTTTTCTACTTAAATTTTATTTTCTTAGTTTAGTTTTCATAAATGTAAAAACAAAAATAAAAATAGTCTGTAAGAAACGTCGAAAGACATAGATTAAGTATTATGTTTATTTTAGAGTGCCCGCATGGGGCCAGTAAGTTAGAATAAGAAAATTTTAAGATAATTAAGCTAATTTTTAAGCGTTTTTTTGTATAGCCTATAAGTATTAATGAATTCATGGTAATAAAAATGCATTTAAAATGAAAATGAAAATGTGCCCGGTTACCAAGCCAAGGGTTACGGGTTCTACTCCGGGTCGAATAAAATATATCTTCCATTCTTTTTTTTTTTAATTGTTAATTGAAAAATAAATAAAGATAAAAAAGTGGTAAACAACATCACGCGATGGAATCTGGAGAGCGGTCCGCTAGACCAAGAGCGGAACCACCAGAAAAATCGGGCGATGAATTGGCAACTACTTCCAACCAATCAGTAGTAGTAGCCGAATCGAAGATGAAGAGAAGGAGGAGGTTAACTTGGTAAAGCGCCCCTCCCTTTCAACGTCCACTGAAAAGCTGCCTGGTGGATCGCAGGAAGGGGTGCGCACAACGACAACGGCAGCAGATAATTTACGCTCTAGGCAAGATTCAGACGACTATTCGTATGTCTCAGAGGGTGGTGAAGGTCACTATCTCGGTGATAACAGCTTCGCGTCTTTGGCGCCTTCCGAATCGGAAGATGAAGATGAAGAAGTGGCATCTTTAAGTAGCAGTATCAAAATGCTAGAACAAAGGTTACTAGCCATAAAAGAGAAACAAATGGCAAGAAGAAGGAGAGAAGCACAAGAGTACTCCCAAAATCAAAACCAACAGCAACAGCAGACGCAGCAAGCCCAGAAGCAGTCCATACATGAAAGTAAAAGTCCTTTCGAAGGAGTTTTCTAAAAATAAAATCCGCGCGAACAAGCCGTGCAACTTGGATTTTTAAAATGAAACGATTTCTAGAATACTTTATAAAATGTCATTTATTCGACCGGGTACTGGATAAGACTGCCTAACAATGAATATAATACTTAAAATCTAACCTCGGCACAATTGATTCCAATGGCCTTGGTTCCCACGGGACAGCTCATGCAGGTTCGCGCATGCAGGTGAAAAATGCATACGATGCGTCTGACTGGATACTTGAGCCTTATCGTATTTGAGTCAGATAGGTGGATGCTTACGCGTGTTAACTGCCGCCCTTTCAAATATCTGCGTCCCGCAGATCTACACATGAACATGTTGAGCAGCTTAGGTTTCCATCGGGTTGTTGAACTTCCTTGGTAACGCGCTGCGCTGGGCAAGGGACTTGTTTGTGACGAAAGGGCGCACGAAGCTCTGGAATGTTAGCTCTCCCGTAGATCTTTCCACACAGCAAACAGATTGAAATGAAGATTACTATGATGATACAAATTTCTGTAATTATAGAAGAACTAAGACTTTCTTTTAAGGATTTAATGTGTTCTATGTTTTTAACACTAATGTCATGTAAATGATCTATATCAAGTTTCACCCTTTTGGTAGTTACGTTGACCAGGACAGGAGGGAGTGCTTGTAGACCCTTAGAAATTGTACTGGAGTATGTCCGATCCTTGATGCTGATTATTTCGTTGTCCAGCTGGATCAAGTAGGTGCCTTCTAAAGGAATTGAGGAGTTTCTATCTAAAAGAGAGCCATTAAAGTTAGTAACAAAAATAGTGTTTTCTCCGATCAATTCAATGATCTCTGCATTGGTCTTTCTGAAGTCGCATGCTGCAGTACCACCTTTGAGGATTCTTGGTAGACAAGTATCTTCTGGTAATTTTTTTACTGCACTTTCCTCACATACGGAAGTATTCCCTATATGAAGGCAGTCACCCTCTAGTCCGTACGTTTCGTCGTAGTTGATAAGTAGTTTCGTAAAATTTAAGTCAAGTTGTTGTCTGTCATTAATTGCAGCGCGAGCGTTCACTAGATGAAAAATTTTAGGCCCAACCTTCGGAATTGATAAGACGTAAAGCAGTAAAGTTCCATTTGTGAACACAGACGGTCGCCCTTACTCTACGGCTTCCACGACGTTTTGGTAAGGTAGGGTTTCTAGCTCGTTTATGATGGTATTGATCTCTTCAGAGTCTAATGTGTTGCTATTTACTATCCCTGTCTTAGCCATCTGGCAGGCCCTAATAACTTCATTTACACCCTCCTTTAGTATAAGTATCTTGTCAAGTAAGTCATGTCTTAGTTTCTCAGATTCTCCCTTCTGTAAGGCGTTATTGTAGCGGTCGATTATTTTGTTAACTTTGTTCATAACCTCATGCGTTGCGTCAAACAACTTCTCGTTAATTTTGTATTGGTGGTCATTGTTCTTTGCTAAGTCGGTCTGTGTTTGTAAAAGTTCGTCCCAGTCAGTTGCATCAGGGGAACTCGCCAGCCATTTCCAGGCGGTTCCAATCCAATTAATGGATTTAACTCTTCTCGGTCGTGGGTCGCGAAGTTCTCTTAAGCGATCCTTAGTCTGATTTAGGTGATAGTTTAAAACCAGACGTGTTCCTTCATCCCATACCTGCTTCGTAACAAGGTGTTCCGTTTGTTGTACAAGTCCGTCGTAAAGTTTTAAGTCAATTACGTGTATAAGTTTGAAGTACCCATTCGTTATACAGGCATCACCTTCCCTAACTGTCACAATTGGCGATTTATATGAAAAAATATGCAAGGCTTCCGAGGGAACCAACAAAACTAAACTGTAATACAAATTTGTTATTTTATTTAGGGATTAGATCATTATTATTATTACTACAAAGATAAAAGCTTATCATTAATTACTTATATGTGTTACATATGTAGAAATTGTTGTAGGTTACAATTTTTTATGGTATAGGAAACATTCCTTTTTTTTCAGTTCTGTTAATTGTTCTTTTGGATATTAATATTTTTTAAATGAGCTTTGTGAATTTTCCTACCACTATCTGTCGTTATGGTAACGCGATTATTTTTTGCAACGATCTCTTTGTTAAACAAGGGCTTATTTTTTCCTTTGATGCGTTTAATAGCGGTATAAACCACGTCCCCCTCGCGATACTCCCTGGGTTTACCTCTCTTTAAATTTAACCTTACATTTCTGGCCTCCATGTTTCGCTTAATAATGCCCCTGAGATCTTTATTGATTCTTGACCGAATGTTTAAAAGATTTTGATAATTAACCCTCTGGGACCTATTAAAGAATATGTCAGTTGGTTTACGTTTGATGACCGAATGTATAGTGTTGTTATAGCGATCTACGGCTACGTGGACAAGTTCCTTGACCTTTAAATCTGGATTCTCGGCTTTAAGGCACCGATAGATTTCAAGTATAGTGGAATGTACCCTCTCTATTTGTCCATTTACCTCGCTTCTGTGGGTTGGGGTTAGGTATAGTTTGATTCCTAGAGTTTTAATAAAGTTTAGGACGATTGGGCTGAGGAAGCCTCTTTCATTGTCCGTGACTAAAATTTTTGGGACTGTAAAGTAATGTAAAATTTTAATCAATTTTGATCTGATGTAAATGGCAGATTTATTTTTAATATGGAAAAATTTAGAAAACTTAGAAAACTTGTCAACTATGGTTAAAAATTTCTCGTTTTGAAGTTCCATGATATCCATATGAAGAATTTCGCATGGATACTTGGGAATGGGTGTTTCCTGCAAAGTGGGAGTTATGGGGTGTCGATCATACTTGTTGGTATTACAGATTTCGCATGACGAAGTTAATTTTTTTACTCTAGACATCATATGTGGAAAATAAAATTGTTCGAGGATTTGCTCTTTGTTTTCACTTGCCGACCGATGTGCTCTTTTGTGTTCTTTCTCTATAATTAGGAATTGGCGGTCTTCATTAGCAACGTCGTCACGTCTTTGCGACAACTCTTTGCGTCACGCGAATCTTGTATTTTCCGAAGTTTTCCAGATAGACCTTTTGAAGCAATCCCAGATAGTTCTCCGGAATTTTAATTCCGTTTACTACATTTGGGTTCAAGTTTTCCCTAAGCATTTCTATGTGATTAGCCTGACAAAAGGTTCTTGCGGAAATATAATGGCGATGATAGCCCTGATGCGGTTCTTCGTGAGCACAAAGATCGATGCCAATTCTGAAAATAAGCTGGTTTCTAAAAACATTAATTGGAGCTTCTACATGTGGTATTAGGTCGGAATTATCCTGATCAGCACTGTGCACGGTGCAAGAATCTGTATCGCTGTTGGAGAGCTCACAAAGTCCCTCTTCAGCCGTACCAGTCAAGGAGTCTGTCCCTGAAGCTTGTCCTTCACCTGCAGTATCCGTGGCGGATTCCGAGAGTGCTTCTTGCGGCTCGCTTGCAGATTCAGTACTTGTGTCTTTTTCGCCAGCTGTTCCGACTGCGTTAGGTAGACAAGGCAGATGGTTAACTTCCGTCTTCAGGCGTGAGAGAGCATCAGCCACGAAATTCGATTTACCTGGTGTGTAAATTAGTTCGTAGTTATACTCCTCAATTCTCGCTTTCCAGCGTTTGAGTTTCGCATTGTGGTTTCTATTACTCAGTGCGAATGTCAGGGATAGGGTATGTATCAGGAATTGTTACAGCGTTTAGACGTTTGTAATCGATGACCATTCTGTACTGCTTTTCTCCGTTTGGCTTCGGCTTTTTAGGAACAACCCATATAGGTGAATTATATGGACTGTTAGATGGACGAATGATGTTCTCTGACAGAAGTTCATTTACCTGTCTTTCGACCTCTTCCCTCATACAAGCGGGGTAAGGATAACTTTTGGAGTAGATTGGTTCGTTGGTGGTTGTACGAATTTCCGCACGTATGTTGGTTTTTACTTTCTCGTTCCCTACTGGACCGAAAAGGCTTTCGAACTTCATGTAAAGATTCATTGAGGTTTCGGTCCTGTCGGCCTTTGGGGTGGATACTGTTGCTGGAAACTTGACCTCCGTGGATGATGTGAATTGTGAGCAGGGTTATCCCTTGGAGAGAATGACTTGTTGGTGTTTCCAGGATTGTGATGAGATCCTGAGCTACCTCTAAAGTCGTAGTTTACAGGTGAAGATATCATATTGGGTGCCTTGACATGAAGAGAATTATTTCTAAAGTTAAGATTTTGCATCTCCAAGCAGGCGGAGTATGCTTCAGGCAAGGTTCTTGGCTTCTGAACAATGAGAAGTCTTGAAAGATCCCCATTAAGCCCACGAATAAATACATCCAGTGCACGGTTCCTGTAGGTTTCTCCCAAAGCATTCATTGTTTCGGTAGAGTACATCTCAGCCCTGATCTTATTGATGATCAAGGAGAATTGATGGTTCACTGTGGCGTAGAAATCATCAACTCTTGAACCACCCTGTGTGAGCTGATTAAGTTGGTGTTCGAGGGTACGGATATCCCTCTTGTCGGCGTAGTGGAGCGATAGAATTCTTTTAATTTCATTCCACTCATTATCGAATATATTGTATGAGACCAGAGCAGAGTCTGCCCTGCCTCTTATTTTTTGACGTATGTGTTGTAAAATCGCACGGTAGATGGGTTTATTCCAGACTATTTCATAGTCCTTTAGAATAGTCTCCACGCTGTAGACCCAGGAGACATATTGGACTGGATTGCCGTCAAAGACTTGTAATTCCTTCACTGAATCAGGCAGTTTGGAAATATCCTTCAAGTCGTGCTCGCATGTCGGCCCACATAGTAGCACCGCATCGTCCGCTCGTGGGACGGAATTGTCTCCCTGCTCCACAACCTGGAGCCGGTTTCCGATAACCGCCAAGCCTTCATTAACATTTTTAATGGACTCTTGTGGATTAAATTGTTCTCTTCTATTAATTCGGCCTTCTATTACCCTGAGTTTTTCTATTAACGAATTTATAGCTCCCGTGAGCTGAGTAACCGAGTTCTTAATCTCATCCATTCTAAACAGTATAACCTAGGAAGTATTCGAGGGTAAGAATTTAGAGGTAAAGAAAATACAACGACAAAAACACAACAACGACAGAAGTGGCAAATGGTTTTTTTTTTAATTAAAAATTAAAAGTTGATTTTTTTTATGTTTTCTTAACTATATATTACTTGCAATCAATATCAATGCTTTTTGTCCTTTTTTTTTTCTTTTTTTTTATATATGACTGAGTTTTTTATATATATATATATTCCTTTGTTTTGTCAAAAGGATCACTTTGAACATCAGTTCCCTAGATGCCTGCTAAGCGCTCTGCATTAACTTTCGGGGTAGCCACTTTGGTTCGGAAGGCTCATATGAATCCTCTTTAGTCGTTAATACGTTAAAATCGCAGCGACCTACTAGGGTATGAGGATCTTCACCACCAGCGATTAAAATTAATTAATTCCGCAGTAAGCCGGCCCCTTTTTTCATGAGAGTTGGCCCCTAGGCATATTTTTAACCTATGAAATTAAATTAGTACGAAAATAACTCTACTTGAGTTTTTCTTATTTTTTCGTTAGTTTAAGATACTATGTACTAGTCTTGTGAGAGTTCAATATATGGTATATGTCTTACTGCTATTTTCTTAAAGTTATCTTACTAAAATCCTAGGAATATAGGACAGCCCCTCATCATTTGGATCCTTAGTCGTCTTCCTTTGGAAATTATTTTAATTTTCTAGTTTTTGGTTTTTCTATCTTCAGCTTCTTCGTTCACTCCACTTTTCAGGTTTTTGTTTAAATTCACTTGTTAGGTCTGGGATTATACTTTCACTTTTTGTTTCTCATTCACTTCACTCCCAAAGCCTTTCGTTAACTTCACTTATTATTGTAGGTTTACGATAATACTTTCTCTTTTTTATGTTTTGAGTTATTATTTTTTTGTTCACTTCATTTATCAGATTTAATTATGATATGTAAAAACTTTTTCCGATTTTGGATAAAGGATTAACGGTTAACGATTAATGACACACGAGTTTTGGGCTGTCCCTGCTCGGGCGCCAGTAAAAGTCCTTTCGAAGGAGTTTTCTAAAAATAAAATCCGCGCGAACAAGCCGCGCAACTTGGATTTTTAAAATGAAACGATTTCTAGAATACTTTATAAAATGTCATTTATTCGACCGGGTACTGGATAAGACTGCCTAACAATGAATATAATATTTAAAATCTAACCTCGGCACAATTGATTCCAATGGCCTTGGTTCCCACGGGACAGCTCATGCAGGTTCGCGCATGCAGGTGAAAAATGCATACGATGCGTCTGACTGGATACTTGAGCCTTATCGTATTTCAGTCAGATAGGTGGATGCTTACGCGTGTTAACTTGAACATCTAACAATGAAAACGAACACAAAAACATTAGTGCAACAACAACACCTACAAAAACAAAAGCAACTCCAGCCACAACAACAAAAGCAGCCACAACAATCGCAACAGCAACAACGACAACAGAAACAACAACAGCGGCAGCAGCAACAACAACAACAGCAGCAGCAACAACAACAACAGCCGCAGCAGAAACAACAAAACACTACAAAACAACGAGTTCCACCTATAAACACATATAAGATGGAACTAAAGGAAACCATAGAACTATGTAAGTCGGCCATAGGCAATAACTATTTTGTTAAAAGACTTAGTTTAGATAGGCACGCGATCCATTGCAATACAGTGGAGCGCTATCATAAAATTAAAAACCTGTTAAGAGATTCGACGACGGAGTTCTTCTCCTTCACACCGAAAGGTGAAAAGCTGCAGACAATGCTGCTGACAATGTTGACAAGCTGACAAGCTCCTTGCACTGCTGAAAGAGAAGGAGTGCTAAGAGCTCAAATTCGTAGGGGTTAAGCCATTCGTCACGGCTAGAGCCAAAAGGAAGAAGCGGAAACTACCGTTCTTCCTGGTTCAGCTGAGTCCCAACAGCAAACTTCATGGTCTAAGGAGCATCAAAGTCCTAGACTACCAGGTTGTACACTGGGAAAAATTAAAGAGGAGCGAAAACATTTTACAATGTGTTCGTTGCCAAAGGTTCGGGCACGCCGCGTCGAACTGCGAAATGCAGCCTCGATGCGTGAAGTGCGGAAAGAACCACAAGTCCGAAGAATGCGTTCTAGGCAAGGACGGAGAGTCAGAAAAAAGCCAACTCTCTTGCGCGTTATGTAGGAACACGGGACACACCGCAAATTATCGGGGTTGTCCCAAATTCCAATACATCAAAAGAGTAAATCTGGCTCGGCAGCAGAAAGTGGAAATTAAACGTCCACTCGTGCAGACACAAACACCAGCCGTTACTCCCCACGTTACCTACACCCAAATGGCGGCAGGTAGGGGAAATACGGTACAACAACCAAAGGTAGCTTCTCAGGCCCCAGCGCCTAGAGCACCAGAACCTGTACCTGACATGCTGGCTATCTTGCTCTCTATTCAGGGGCAGATGGCTCAGCTTCAGCGTCAAATACAGGAACAGGCTAAACGGTTAGATCAAATATACGCGCTGCTGCCGGGCCTAACGCACCTCCAGTCGTAATCGGTACGTACATGGCGGAGCAAACCCTGCAGGTCCTTACAGTGAATGTTAATTCACTGATTAGGCTCGAACGAAGAGCCGCACTGTTTAAGTTGCTTAAAGACCAAGCCCCTGATGTGCTCTTGGTTAGCGAAACTAAGCTCACCAAAAGGCACAAAATGAGGCACAAAAGATATAAAATAGTACGGAGAAACCGACCTAACTCCATTCAGGGAGGAGGCGTTGCGATTTTCGTACGAAAAGGTATACGTTTTAAAAGAGTATACAGTCGTGTAGTACGTAGGTCCCAGGTGCTGGAAGCATGTATCGTGTATATCCCTCTCCGTAGTGGAAAGCGGTTATACATGGTGTCTGTTTATGCACCTAAGGCTACTCAATCCACTTTATTCATCTCAGAGCTCGAGACACTTTTTCGATTCCTAAGACTAGAATTGGAGGAGAACTACTTTATTATCGGCGGAGATTTCAACGCCAAACATAGTGATTGGGGAAATAATACTCCAAATACTAGAGGGAACCTACTATTCAATTGGTGGGGTCAGCACAGTATAATGTATCGACTCGGCCTTAAGGCGACGGATAGTCCGTCGTTTCCTAGACACGGGTCCTATTTGGATCTCCTGCTGTTCGACACACGAGTACACCTGACATGCACAAACCAACAAACCATAAACTGTCTACGCACTTTTGTGTATGACAGTGACCATTGCGGACTCTGTACCGAAATAAGCGTTCCGAACGAAGCTCCGGAATTGGACGAGTTTGTTCAAAGGCATGCCTTCAACTATAGTAGGGTGCGTTGGACACACTTCTCCAGAACAATGACGAGAGCACTCTCCTCGAATTCGCTCTACCCACCGTCCAATAGAAATCTGTCAAACGAGGAGATTGACAGGTATCTAAAACTAATGGACGAGACAAAACGATCAATGGACAAAACGATACCTCGGTATCAATACACTGACAACGAAGACTTATTCCGCAACGCAACCATTGACGCACTGCACCGACATAAAAGTAGACTGCTGTCAAGGCTAAAAACCTTGTACAGACAGTTTACTGACAGACATAACCCGTAGATTATGACGCTAAAGTCGTCGATCAAAAACCTCCAAGTATTAATAAAAGAAAATTACAGAGCATCTGTAAGTTTGTATTGGAACAAAAAAATTCGGGCTGTAAACACCAGCAACCCGAATATGTTCCCGCAAATAAATAAAATATTTCGGAGGAAAGATCACAACGACCTTTTGTGTCTTAAAATCGCCCGAACGACGGACAACGAGAACATACTTATAGCAGCAGGCATCGATCCAAATGAGGCTGTTGATGATGACAACTTCTTTGTGATCGAGGATCCGCAGGAGAAGGTAGAGGCTATAGGAGCGACTTTCCAGGAAGTATATAAGGCGAATGACATCATTGGCCCGAACCACGACCTGGAGAATCGAGTCCTTGTGCACAATTTCTACCTTCGAAATTGTGAATTGGCGATTCGAGAGCTCGGGTTTCACCCAGTTCAGTGACGAGAATATGGCAAATAATGTCATCACCAATGAAATGGTACTACCACCGTTCATTACGAAGGCAGAGCTCCAAACGATCTTCGAATCGCTTAGAAGTAAGAAATTAGTGGGAAACGATGAAATACCGAACATTGGATTTCGACATCTCCACTAGAAGCGGTGGACATTTATACCACCCTGTTTAATAATGCAATGAACAATGCACATTATACAGCGCATTGGAAAACAGCGGTGGTACACCCCATCCCCAAAAGGAATAAAGACACATCCAATCCGGCGAATCTCCGGTCGATCAGTCTCCTTCCAAACATTAGTAAGGATTTCGAGAAGGTGATCAATAGAGTCCTGACTAAGTGGGTTGAGGACAAACATATAGTTCCGGATAATCAATTTGGTTTCAAGGTGCGGCATGATGTTATTCATGCTGCATCTAAAAAAAGAAAAAAAAGTATACTAGAACAGAAGTGGGTAGCACTCTAAAATACGGTATAGCATTAGATAGTTTAAGTGGGATTAAGTAGTTAAGATTTAGTTTTAGGTAGTTTATAGTTTAGTTTTAAGTTTTATAGTATAACCAAAAAGTCCATATACTAAGTTTTTCTACTTAAATTTTATTTTCTTAATTTAGTTTTCATAAACGTAAAAACAAAAATAAAAATAGTCTGTAAGAAACGTCGAAAGACATAGATTAAGTATTATGTTTAATTTAGAGTGCCCGCATGGGGCCAGTAAGTTAGAATAAGAAAACTTTAAGATAATTAAGCTAATTTTTAAGCGTTTTTTTTGTATAGCGTATAAGTATTAATGAATTCATGGTAATAAAAATGCATTTAAAATGAAAATGAAAATGTGCCCGGTTACCAAGCCAAGGGTTACGGGTTCGACTCCGGGTCGAATAAAATATATCTTCTGTTGGGGTGTGTAGGGTTTAATACTTTTTCTAAATATGTGTGGGGTTAAAAAATGGGTGGAAAATGCGGATTTTAATAAAACACGTTTGACCTTCTTTAAGGGTTACAGCCAAGAGAGCTCCTTTTATTCTTTTCCGGAAATTCTTCTATATTTTTACGTTCACAAACTTTCATACTTTTGTACTAAATTTACAATACGTAATCCTACATTACGTTTCATAGGTTACATTATTAATAAAATAAGAGTTCAATTTAGCTCAGTGTTAACATAAATTACAATTTTAATAATTATTTTTAACAAAAATATATGTATATTGGTTATACATTTTATTCACGAACATTCTCCCGCCCGGTGGACGAATTTCGTCCGCAAGTGTCCTCGCTCTTGTACCGTACTGTACCTCTTCTGACATAAAAGTTGTGTGTTGTGTGAGTGTGTTGACTAGACATGTAAAATGAGACAAAATCGTGTAATTATTAATTTGAAACATTATATGTAGGTGACAAGGACGACGATATAACAAACGAGCAACAAAGGGAGATAAAATATGTGTCATTGACTTTTGTTTGCAATAGTGCAATAGTTCTGATCATTGACCAAAACTGGGTCAAATCGTGTCGGGAGTGATTTTCGGTTTTGTTTAGTTTGTGTTGTTAATTTTCGTTGGTTTTTCCCCTTTTTTTTAGTTTTATGTTTGTTAACACGTTGACGGACAGTAGAAACAAGTGAAATTCGAAAATTGACACTATATGTTTTTGTAATTTTTAGAATATTAGAAGTATAGTTTTACTCTTTCTGCTTAAATACACTTAATTTTGATTAATTCAGCACCTTTAATTAGGTTGCGGCTACAACCGTCATGGCGCCATATATTGTATATTATTTATACATTTATTATTTACATTATTGTTTTTATATTTCAAATGTAATATCATAAAAAACAAAAAGTAAACAGTATAACTATAAATATCGCTAAATGAATCAAAAAATGCTAAATTTAAATTTTTTTATTTCTATTTAAAGTGTAAAATCAATCATAAACAAATACTTACCAGTATAAACAAAAAATATCGTTAAATGTATCAATAGCAACTGTAAATTGAAGAGAAAACAAGATCGCACTACTCCGTTCACAACCACGTGCATACTCAATGTGTTAACCTTGCATACTAAATTTTTTTTCGAAAACATGACACTAGGCTTCTACTTGTACGCTGGTAAATGCACATTTGTGCTGCTACAGCCGCAGTGTCTAAAAACGACCGTTTCGTATTGGACGGCTATTGCCGTCATGTCACATAGTGAACTTGAACTTGACGGCTATAGACGCAACTGTCCTTCAACGTGTTAAAAAGGTAAGTGTGTTTAATTAATTATTTCTTTAATCCTTTTTGGCTGCTCCCCTTCGCGAAATTCGATTTCGTTTTGATTTGTGTACATCGGTGCGAGTACACAATTCCATATACGTGCGTGTGTACATATTGATATACATATGTACATCGATTGTTCGTTATTGTTTCGCGAAAGTGATATCTTGTGTGCAGTGCAAAAAAAATAAACAAAAAGAAAAAAAAGAAATGGGAAAATGATAAAAAAAAATAAAAAGTTCATCAAAAATATTTTCCCAACAAATTCGGTACAATGTGTGTTGTTATTTTGTGCGATAACTGTTTTCCTCGTACGCAATTTTTGGTTGTGCAGTGCGATGCTGTGCGACGAAATTTTCGCGAACGGTTAATGTTTTGATTATGGCCGAATTAGCCTTCTTAGTGTGTGTGGTGTTTACGTTTTCGTGTAAAGCCAAGAATCCGCCTTCCTATTGAATTGTTGTTGCAATTCATCCTCAGTAAGTTTTTTTTTGACATATTCATTTTTTTTTTATTATTTACATATTTATTATTATTATTTATTTTGTTTATTTATGTAATTCATGTTAAGATTAGTTTAAGGTAGATATTATTATTGAGTGTTTATGTTGAAATGTGTTTTTAAAAAAAAGGGATAAATGTTAAAGTGTTGTGTTGTGTTGTGTTGATGTGGACAACGTTGAGTATTCGGTGAAACATTTCAAGTGCCGTCGGGGTTTTGATTCTTCAATTCCCGTCGGCATTTTGGAATTTTGGAACTCTGCAACGTTGTCTGGCATGAATGATGTGTTTTCTGTGGATATCGTTGAGTGTTCACTAAGAAGGTTCAAATTCCGTCGGGGTTTTGACTCTCCAATTCCCGTCGGCATTTTGGAGTTTCGGAACTCCACAGCGTTATCCGGAATGTCTGATTTTAGAGTGATTTAGAGTGGACTGTATGTGTGTTGTGTAGTGTAGGGAATCTAGGATAGAATAAGTTTGTATTATTATGTTTTATTAATTTAATAAATTGTTTTTTAAGAAAGAAGAAATGTCGTTGATTTTTCATTTGAGTTTATTTAAAGTGTTTGTTTTATATACGTTGTGTTGTGTCGTTTAAAATGCTGTGTGTTGTTTAAAATTTCATTATATTTTGTGTACATTTGTTTAGAGAGAAATTTGCAATGATTGATGGAGAGAAAAAACGGATGTAAATTATTTATTTGTGTTGTGTAGAAATAAGGGAAGAATAAAAGGAAAATATGTATATCGTTATTTTAGTGTTCGAAATTCTTGTTTTGTGTTGTTTGAGTATTTTGTACTTCCTTAGTGTTGCTTGGTAAACAGCAGATTTTCCCAATTGATCGTGTAAGCTCTCCGGTACTTGTTTCAAAGTGACCACTCGAATTAGTCCGTCGTTTCCGGGATGTGTAGCGATGATGCGTGCGAGCCGCCATTGCAACGGTGGTAGTCTCTCGTCTTTAATGAGAACTAAATCGCCGCATTTTGGTCCCGGCTCCCGTGTCATCCACTTTGGGCGCTGTTGCATTCTGGACAAGTATTCCGTACTCCACTTGCGCCAGAAATAGTTGGTCATAGAGGTGATCCGCTTCCATCGCTCAAGGTAACTTACCCTCTCGAAGGCAGTGTCTCCTTGAGGAATCGCGACGAGCCTTTCGCCGATTAAAAAATGTGCTGGTGTCTGCGTTTCCAAATCTTCGATGTCGTCCGACATTGGGCACAAAGGTCTGGAATTGAGGCAGGCTTCAACTTGAGTAAGCAACGTTGACAGTTCTTCGAATGTCAGAGCTTCTGCCCCGACCGCTCTTCGGAGGTGATGCTTTACCGATTTTACCCCTGCCTCCCAAAGACCTCCGAAATTGGGAGATGCAGGGGGGATGAAAGTCCACTTTGTGTGCAGCTGAGTCAGTTGTTCATTAACCGACCCCCAGTCAACCTTCGCCTTTTGCAGCATCCTCCCTAACTCCTTTTCCGCCCCTACAAAATTAGTGCCACGATCACTGTACAGTTCAGCGCACATTCCTCGGCGAGCTATAAATCGTTTGAAAGCCGCTAAGAACGCCTGTGTCGTAAGATCTGACACGACCTCCAAATGCACTGCCTTGACTGCTAGACAGATGAATATTGAAAAATACCCCTTTAATGTTTTTGCACCTCGTCCTTTCCAGGTTTTGATGTCAAAGGGTCCTGCAAAGTCTACACCCGATCTGGAGAAAGGCCTTGCCATGCGAACTCTTAGCCCAGGTAAGTTCCCCATGAGTTGTTGCATTGACTTCCCTTTGTGACGGAAACAAGTGATACACTCATGCACCATCTTCTTCACCTTTCTCCTTAATGAAAAAATCCAGAACGCTGTGCGGATGTATGCCATCATTAGGGAAACACCACCATGGATTGTGTTTTTGTGTGCATCTCTTATGATAAGATGTGTGAGATGATGATCTGGTGCCAGAATAGATGGATGTCTCTGTTCGTCGTCCAAGTTTGAGTTCTGCAATCTCCCTCCAACACGTAGAATGTCGTCAGCATCTATAAACGGATTCAAGTTTAAGGTACGTTTAGGATATACCTTTTTTGCAACATCCATTTCAGGGAACATTTGTCTTTGTGAGGTTTTTATCAACAGTTTCATAGCCTTGTCAATTTCGTTAACCTTCAATGAACCTTTATACCTTGTTTCAGGTTTTTCCCGGCAGTTAAACACAAAACGAATGCAATAGGCTAGAATGTGACGAAGCCTTATTAACGAAGATTGCTTAAGCATAAGATTGATGACCTCATTGTCTTCCCCGAGTTGTTGCGTGACATGGAAAATGTTAGTCGTGTTCTCCTTTCGTTGCTCCAAGTCAGGGTTAATCCTTTTGGGCTGAATGGGAATCTCAAAGTTCCAATTCTCTCGTAGGAAACTTGGGCCCTTCCACCACAACTCGTTTCGTTTAATTGCTGATGGCAATATACCCCTCGAGGCGAAGTCAGCTGGGTTGTATTGGGTCGGAATGTGTTTCCAAGAGCTGCAGTTCGTCAGGCGTCGAATTTCTGCTACACGGTTGGCAACGAAGGTTTTCCATCGGCTTGGCGGTGATGTGACCCAGGCGAGAGCCATCGTAGAATCTATCCACGCGTGTATCTCCAAATTCGTCAGATCCAGTGCCTTCTTGGTATAGTCGAGCAAAGTGGCTAACATAACCGCTCCACAGAGCTCAAGCCTTGGTAGACAAACTGTCTTGAGTGGTGCCACTTTCGTCTTGGCAAACATCAAGTGCTGGTGGACGTTGCCTTCCTCATCTTCGACACGCAAGTAGACGGCCGCCCCATATGCTCTCTCTGAAGCATCACAAAACCCATGTAGTTGCAGCTTTGTTGTGCCTCGTTTGCTCACTACATGTACCCACCGTGGAATCCTGATGTCCTGTATCTGCGGAAGTTCCTGCTGAAACGTCCGCCATCGCTCTTCTAGCTCTTGTGGTATTGGTTCATCCCACGTCACTCCTTGACACCATAATTCCTGCAGCATGATTTTTGCCTTGATCATACATGGAGCAATCCAACCCAATGGGTCAAAAAGTTTTGCGATTGAAGATAGCATGCTTCTTTTTGTCACGACTTTATCGTCTGAAAAGAAAGTTTTAAAAGAAAACGAATCTTCTTTTGGCAACCAGAGAATTCCTAACGCCTTTATGCCATCAACCGCTTCTATGGGTAATGTAAATCCCACTTCCCGTTGATCCGCAGGAATATCACGAAGAATATCTTCCGAATTGCTTGTCCATTTCCTTAGATGGAACCCAGCTGACTTTAGAACGCTTCTAGCTTCATTTCTCTTCAATAAGGGATCTTCGATTGAGTCGGCTCCTGATATGAGGTCATCAACATACATCTCTTCACGTACGGCTTTGGCACCCAGAGGAAAATGCTGAGCCTCATCTGCCGCCGCCTGATGCAACGTTCGAATAGCCAAGTATGGAGCACTGGCCGTGCCAAAAGTTACGGTCTCAAGTCTAAAAATCCTTAATTTCTCCGTAGGATGATTACGCCAAAATATAAGCTGGTAATTTGAGTCGTCGATTGGAACTCGAATTTGGCGATACATTTTCTCGACGTCCGCTGTAAATATAATTTTGTGTAATCGCCACTTTAAAATTAATTTGAAAATATCTGTTTGGATTTTAGGTCCAGTCATTAAGTGTGAATTCAACGAGGATCCGTCCGAACATTTTGCTGCAGCGTCAAAAACAACGCGAAGCTTCGTAGTTGTGCTCGACTCTTTGAATACCGCATGGTGAGGAATGAAGAAATGGTGTGGTGTATCCAGTATGGTATTCGTTTCGTCAACCTCTGTCATCTGTTGAAGCTCCTTATATTCATTTAAGAACTTAGAGTACTCCTTGTGCAGTGTGGGGTTTTCCTGGAATCTTCTTTCCAGTTGATGAGACCTACGTAAGGCACCTAACCTCGAGGCACCAAACCCAGGTTTACATCCATCTTTAAATGGCAGCGATACCTCATATCGCCCATCAGCCAGTCTTGTAGTTGTCTTGAGATAATGTTCTTCACATGCTTTGTCCTCAGCAGTCTCCTTAATGTCGAATGGCAACTCCTCCAGGTCCCCGAACCTTCGCAGCTGATTATCTATGTCGAAAACCTGTAAAAAGCTGTGGACAGGTTCTATACCTCGCAAAATTGTCTTCCCAAGGAGAAGCCAACCTAGCTCAGATTCTTGTGCAATTGGGGATCTTACATCATTACCGCGTATAATGGATGCTAAAATAAATTCAGGATAAACATCGCTTCCCAGGAGAATGTCAACAGTTGCAAGCTTATCGAATTGTGGATCAGCTAACCTTAAGCCCTCGATGTGTTCCCAGTTTTGTTGAGCTAGAGGCTTGGATGGCAACAGATCAGTCAGCGACTTGAACACGTAGGCCCGGGTATTTGTTTCGAATGGTGTTACCAGCGACCCAAAGGTAAGATTTACATACCGCTGACATGAACCACTACTGATTTTTCCCAATCCAGATACCTCAATGAATGTTCGCCGTTGATGAAGCCCTAATAACTGGACAGCGGATTCAGTAATGAACGTTGCTTCAGATCCAGGATCGACCAGTGCCCTAAGATAATAATAGTTGCCCTTTGAAGACCTCACTTTCACAACGGCTGTGGCAAGAAGCACACTTGGTTGATCTACCCCAAGAGAGACAGGTTGGTTAATCCTTGATTTTATGTGGAAAGTTTGTGTACCTATAGTAGTGTTAGTACTAACCTTTGCAATATTCGACCCTCAAGAGTTGACATGCAGCAGAGAGTGGTGTTTCTGCTTGCAGTAATAGCAGCGCACACTGCTTTGGCATTGACTAGTCCGGTGACTGTATGCTAGACAGTTCCGGCAAACACCGATTCTGTCCACTGCCTTAGATCGTTCACAGATCTCCATGGCAATGAACTTCTGACAAGTTCGAAGGGAGTGCTGACCTCTACCACATACCTGGCATGCAAACTGCTTCTTCCTGACGTGCAACACCGTTTTCTTCTCGACCGCAACAGCCTTGTGTACAGAAGAACCGCTGACCTTGATGCTACTCATTCCAGCTACTGCTTCCAAGGTTCGAAAACGTGTTTCCAGGAACTCTGTAAATTGTCTCAGTGTTGGCAACTCCTTCGAACTACCCAACTTCTCCTCCCACAAACGCTGAGTAAAAGCAGGTAATTTTTGCACCAGAATATAAATTAAAATATCATCCCAAGAACCAACCGGCAATCCTAAGTTTCCCAGGGCGTGGAAAAATTCCTGGGATGTGTCCAGTAGAGATTTGATGTTGCTTGCCGTCTCCTTCATCAACTGCTGCTGCTCAAAAAAAAGTTGGAAATGAGCGTTTACCAACACTCGTTTGTGGTCGTATCTGGCGACAAGCAGTTCCCATGCTTTGTCATAATTGCCAGCATACAAACCTAAATGCTGCAACAGACGAGCAGCTTCACCTGTAAGAGACGACTTCAAATAGTGAAGCTTTTGGATTTCACCCAGCTTTTTATTTGTGTGGCCTAACGACAAAAAGACATCGTGGAAAGCTCGCCACTTCGTGTACGAGCCCTCAAAATGTGGTATTTGAATTTGGGCAATGAAAGTTCATTGCAAGAAGCACCTGTGGATTCACCTTCCACAATCTTCTCCTTGGATGCTAACTTGGCATTGTCTATAGCGTCGACCAATTCACCTCGGTAAGTGAAATATGTTTCTTGAAGCAGATCAAAAATTTCATCAAAATCTTCTTCTTCCAGACCTTCTTCGATTTCTCCTCGTCGAATCTTCGCTTGAAGACCAAGCGCATTCTTGAAGTTCCCTTCTAGAATAAGAAGACGACCTGACAGATAGCTGGCTGTACGACGTGATGCTCCAGTCTTTTTGAAGTTGGAGTGGTCACGAAGAATCTGCTCCAGAACACCTTTCTGATCTGCACCCGTAGACAATTTCGACATTTTTAAATGGTTTTTATTTGAAAATTAATTAATTATAAACCAATGTATGTATGTATCAAGTACAATGTTTATTTAATTTTATTAGATACAGTTTATTAAAATAATATTAATTAATTAAAATGTTTTATTACAGGAACTTACGACCTTTGGTCAGCTTTGCCCAGCTGGTGACAGTTGAGGTTAAAGATGAAATAAATTTTTTACACGGCGCGGGAAATGCGATTTCTGCACAACCACCGAGAGTCTGTGAGTCTTAAAAAGAAGAAAGACAAGGGGCAAGACACCGACCGCGAGGGAGTAAATGTATGTAAGTTTATTGTTTTATATATATACACTTGCACTTGCACCTTGTTCACTTTGTTCTTGCACTTTTGCACTTTTTTCTTCTTTATAAATTTTTTTTTTTTCTTTTTTAAATGTTTAATGTTTTAAATTTATCCGGTTCGTAAAGGACCAAATGTTGGGGTGTGTAGGGTTTAATACTTTTTCTAAATATGTGTGGGGTTAAAAAATGGGTGGAAAATGCGGATTTTAATAAAACACGTTTGACCTTCTTTAAGGGTTACAGCCAAGAGAGCTCCTTTTATTCTTTTCCGGAAATTCTTCTATATTTTTACGTTCACAAACTTTCATACTTTTGTACTAAATTTACAATACGTAATCCTACATTACGTTTCATAGGTTACATTATTAATAAAATAAGAGTTCAATTTAGCTCAGTGTTAACATAAATTACAATTTTAATAATTATTTTTAACAAAAATATATGTATATTGGTTATACATTTTATTCACAAACATCTTCCATTCTTCTTTTTTTTTAATTGAAAAATAAAGAAAGATAAAAAAGTGGTAAACAACATCACGCGATGGAATCTGGAGAGCGGTCCGCAAGACCAAGAGCGGAACCATCAGAAAAATCGGGCGATGAATTGGCAACTACTTCCAACCAACCAGTAGTAGTAGCCGAATCGAAGATGAAGGGAAGGAGGAGGCTAACTTGGTAAAGCGCCCCTCCCTTTCAACGTCCACTGAAAAGCTGCCTGGTGGATCGCAGGAAGGGGTGCGCACAACGACAACGGCAGCAGATAATTTACGCTCTAGGCAAGATTCAGACGACTATTCGTATGTCTCAGAGGGTGGTGAAGGTCACTATCTCGGTGATAACAGCTTCGCGTCTTTGGCGCCTTCCGAATCGGAAGATGAAGATGAAGAAGTGGCATCTTTAAGTAGCAGTATCAAAATGCTAGAACAAAGGGTACTAGCCATAAAAGAGAAACAAATGGCAAGAAGAAGGAGAGAAGCACAAGAGTACTCCCAAAATCAAAACCAACAGCAACAGCAGACGCAGCAAGCCCAGAAGCAGTCCATACATGAACATCTAACAATGAAAACGAACACAAAAACAACAACAACACCTACAAAAACAAAAGCAACTCCAGCCACAACAACAAAAGCAGCCACAACAATCGCAACAGCAACAACGACAACAAAAACAACAACAGAAGCAGCAACAAAAACAGCCGCAGCAGAAACAACAAAACACTACAAAACAACGAGTTCCACCTATAAACACATATAAGATGGAACTAAAGGAAACCATAGAACTATGTAAGTCGGCCATAGGCAATAACTATTTTGTTAAAAGACTTAGTTTAGATAGGCACGCGATCCATTGCAATACAGTGGAGCGCTATCATAAAATTAAAAACCTGTTAAGGGATTCGACGACGGAGTTCTTCTCCTTCTCACCGAAAGGTGAAAAGCTGCAGACAATGCTGCTGAGAGGATTAGAACAGTCGACTGATCCGGAGGAGCTCCTTGCACTGCTGAAAGAGAAGGAGTGCTAAGAGCTCAAATTCGTAGGGGTTAAGCCATTCGTCACGGCTAGAGCCAAAAGGGAGAAGCGGAAACTACCGTTCTTCCTGGTTCAGCTGAGTCCCAACAGCAAACTGGATGGTCTAAGGAGCATCAAAGTCCTAGACTACCAGGTTGTACACTGGGAAAAATTAAAGAGCAGCGAAAACATTTTACAATGTGTTCGTTGCCAAAAGGTTCGGGCACGCCGCGTTGAACTGCGAAATGCAGCCTCGATGCGTGAAGTGCGGAAAGAACCACAAGTCCGAAGAATGCGTTCTAGGCAAGGACGGAGAGTCAGAAAAAAGCCAACTCTCTTGCGCGTTATGTAGGAACACGGGACACACCGCAAATTATCGGGGTTGTCCCAAATTCCAATACATCAGAAGAGTAAATCTGGCTCGGCAGCAGAAAGTGGAAGTTAAACGTCCACTCGTGCAGGCACAAACACCAGCCGTTACTCCCCACGTTACCTACGCCCAAATGGCGGCAGGTAGGGGAAATACGGTAGAGCAAGCGAAGGTTGCTTCTCAGGCCCCAGCGCCCAGAGCACCGGAACCAGTACCTGACATGCTAGCTATCTTGCTCTCTATTCAGGGGCAGATGGCTCAGCTTCAGCGTCAAATACAGGAACAGGCTAAACGGTTAGATCAAATATACCCGCTGCTGCCGGGCCTAACGCACCTCCAGTCGTAATCGGTACGTACATGGCGGAGCAAACTCTGAAGGTCCTTACAGTGAATGTTAATTCACTGATTAGGCTCGAACGAAGAGCCGCACTGTTTAAGTTGCTTAAAGACCAAGCCCCTGATGTGCTCTTGGTTAGCGAAACTAAGCTCACCAAAAGGCACAAAAGATATAAAATAGTACGGAGAAACCGACCTAACTCCATTCAGGGAGGAGGCGCTGCGATTTTGTACGAAAAGGTATACGTTTTAAAACAGTATACAGTCGTGTAGTACGTAGGTTCCAGGTGCTGGAAGCATGCATCGTGTATATCCCTCTCCGTAGTGGAAAGCGGTTATACATGGTGTCTGTTTATGCACCTAAGGCTACTCAATCCACTTTATTCATCTCAGAGCTCGAGACACTTTTTCGATTCCTAAGACTGGAATTGGAGGAGAACTATTTTATTATCGGCGGAGATTTCAACGCCAAACATAGTGATTGGGGAAATAATACTCCAAATACTAGAGGGAACCTACTATTCAATTGGTGGGGTCAGCACAGTATAATGTATCGACTCGGCCTTAAGGCGACGGATAGTCCGTCGTTTCCTAGACACGGGTCCTATTTGGATCTCCTGCTGTTCGACACACGAGTACACCTGACATGCACAAACCAACAAACCATAAACTGTCTACGCACTTTTGTGTATGACAGTGACCATTGCGGACTCTGTACCGAAATAAGCGTTCCGAACGAAGCTGCGGAATTGGACGAGTTTGTTCAAAGGCATGCCTACAACTATAGTAGGGTGCGTTGGACACACTTCTCCAGAACAATGACGAGAGCACTCTCCTCGAATTCGCTCTACCCACCGTCCAATAGAAATCTGTCAAACGAGGAGATTGACAGGTATCTAAAACTAATGGACGAGACAATTAAACGATCAATGGACAAAACGATACCTCGGTATCAATACACTGACAACGAAGACTTATTCCGCAACGCAACCATTGACGCACTGCACCGACATAAAAGTAGACTGCTGTCAAGGCTAAAAACATTGTACAGACAGTTTACTGACAGACATAACCCGTAGATTATGACGCTAAAGTCGTCGATCAAAAACCTCCAAGTATTAATAAAAGAAAATTACAGAGCATCTGTAAGTTTGTATTGGAACAACAAAATTCGGGCTGTAAACACCAGCAACCCGAATATGTTCCCGCAAATAAATAAAATATTTCAGAGGAAAGATCACAACGACCTTTTGTGTCTTAAAATCGCCCGAACGACGGACAACGAGAACATACTTATAGCAGCAGGCATCGATCCAAATGAGGCTGTTGATGATGACAACTTCTTTGTGATCGAGGATCCGCAGGAGAAGGTAGAGGCTATAGGAGCGACTTTCCAGGAAGTATATAAGGCGAATGACATCATTGGCCCGAACCACGACCTGGAGAATCGAGTCCTTGTGCACAATTTCTACCTTCGAAATTGTGAATTGGCGATTCGAGAGCTCGGGTTTCACCCAGTTCAGTGACGAGAATATGGCAAATAATGTCATCACCAATGAAATGGTACTACCACCGTTCATTACGAAGGCAGAGCTCCAAACGATCTTCGAATCGCTAAGAAGTAAGAAATCAGTGGGAACCGATGAAATACCGAACATTGGGTTTCGACATCTCCACTAGAAGCGGTGGACATTTATACCACCCTGTTTAATAATGCAATGAACAATGCACATTATACAGCACACTGGAAAACAGCGGTGGTACACCCCATCCCCAAAAGGAATAAAGACACATCCAATCCGGCGAATCTCCGGTCGATCAGTCTCCTTCCAAACATCAGTAAGGATTTCGAGAAGGTGATCAATAGAGTCCTGACTAAGTGGGTTGAGGACAAACATATAGTTCCGGATAATCAATTTGGTTTCAAGGTGCGGCATGATGTTATTCATGCTGCATCTAAAAAAAGAAAAAAAAGTATACTAGAACAGAAGTGGGTGTAGAGATCCGATAGGTCGATGCGATTGATTAATTAAAGGAAACACAAATTGATTTAATTTATAAAACAATATTTAATAAAAGAAGAAAAATAACGAAAGATCTGTCCTGAGCCAAAAATGCCCTTGCACAGTGTAACGAGAGATGTACAGTAATTTATTTTTGTTAGTTAGTTTGACATTAGAAGTGTGAACGCATTCAACTCAACACTCCTCCTCGTTCACACTAAATTACATTTAGCTCTTAAATATTCATGTTTAGCAAATGTCAATGGTTTAGTTAACAAATCTGCATTCATTTCTTCTGTAGGACAATATAAACAATCAATCACCTTTTTCTTAACTAAGTCTCTTATCATTTTGTACTTCGTGTCGATGTGCTTTGTTTTTTATGAAAACTTGCTATCACGAACTAACTCAATACAGCTTTGATTGTCTTCGTAAATCACAATTGGCGTTGAAATCATTTCGTTCATCTCCTCCAACAGTTGAAGTAACCATTTGACCTCTTTCGATGCTTCACATATTGAAATGAATTCAGCCTCACATGACGATCCTGCAACTATGTTTTGTTTTTGGCATGACCAACTGATTGTACCGCCGTTGAAAAATACGATTCTCCCGCTGTTTGATTTCCTATCGATTCGATCATCGGCCCAAGTCGCATCAGCGTATGCATGTAACGATGAATTTTCCGAACAAATGTCACTGAGTCTCAGTTTCATGTTGTGTGTTGACTTTAAATATTTCACAACTCGTTTCAATTGCTCCCAATCAATGGTTGTTGGTTTTGATACCTTTTGTGCCAAAATACTCACACTCGCTGTTATGTCCGGTCTTGAATTTACCGACAAATACAACAAACGTCCAACTAAACGTCTGTACTGTGTGTTGCTCCCTTGTTGGCTTGATGAATCATCGCTTTTTCCGTAACTTACGTCCAATGGTGTTCTGGTTGGTTTTGCATCACTGAGCCCAAAATCGGATGCAATTTGCTTGATGTATGTAGATTGATTCAACTCAAAATTGCCGTTTTTGTCTCTTGTAACTTGAATGCTCAAATAATGTCCAATAGCACCCAAATTTTGCATTTTAAAATGTGTTTTGAAAATGTCTTCTATGTGATCCAATTGTTGTGTTGTTTGGCAAGCGACTATCAAATCATCAACATAGACAATGACATAACAAAACTGACCTGATATTTGTTTTGTGTAAAGGCACGTATCATTGTAGCTCTGATGAAAACCCGACTCGATAAGTACGTTATGTAAAGCATTATTCCATGATCGAGCTGCTTGCTTTAGTCCGTAAATGCTTTTCTTCAGTAGACACACTTTCGAATCGCCACCTCTGTGAAACCCTTTCGGTTGTCTCATATAAATCGTTTCATTCAGTTTGCCGTTTAGAAACGCGGTTTTTGCATCGAGATGATAAACATTCATTTTTCTTTTCGCTGCCACTGATAATAATGTTCTGAATGTTGTGATGGATACAACTGGTGCAAAAACTTCATCGTAGTCTTCGCCGTATTTTTGAGAGAACCCTTGTGCGACGAAACGTGCTTTGTATCGTACCACTTCGCCATCTGCTCCGATTTTCACCTTGAAAATCCATTTGCTGCCGGTCGCTGTCTTGCCTTTTGGTAAATCAACCAATTCCCATGTGCCGTTGTGTAGATGTGATTCAATCTCCTCTTGCATTGCTGTGAGCCACTGTACCCTCTCATTGCTTTCAATTGCTTCACTGTATGACTTTGGTTCGACGATTTCATATGCAATAAAAAGCTCATCAATTAGACGCGCAGGTGGGATCCCCTTTGTTGACCTTCCTGAAACTCGTGGAATATCTGGATCAGTTTCAGCTGCCTTAGTCGTTTCAATTGGTTCACTCTCCTCCTGAATTGTCACACTCTCCTCCGGAATTGTCATATTCTCCTTCTGAAGTAATGATTTGTGTGACGTTTTCGATGACAATTCTACTGGAACCAATTGCTCATCTGATGGGTTTTTGTTTAATGAGCAAAACTTGACGTCGCGACTGATAACCACCTCTTTCGTATTGGCATTGTAGCATCGATAGGCCTTTGAATTTTCGTCATAGCCTAAGAAAATTGTCTCGATTGCTACATTGTCCAATTTGCGTCTTTTTTCTGAGGGTATATGAACGAAACATTTAGAACCAAAAATGTGAAATTCTTTAATACCTGGTTTAATTCCATTCCAACGTTCATATGGCGTCGCATTTGTTGTTCTGGATATCACACGGTTTTGTATAAAATTGGCCGTCAGTACTGCTTCACCCCAAAATGTGTATGGCAAATTCCCGTCAATCAGCATACAACGAGCCATTTCAACTAACGTGCGATTTTTCCTCTCTGCTTTTCCATTCTGCTGTGGGCTGTATGCTGCTGTGTATTGGACTTGTATGCCTTCCGATTTCATGTAATTTTTTACGCTGTTGCCAACGTATTCACCACCACGATCCGATCGAATTATCTTTGGTGTCCGCTCAAATTTGGTTTTACAAAATGCAACAAACTGTTTTATTTTACCTTCAACCTCTGATTTATGTGTCAACAGATAAACGATCGTAAAACCAGAAAAATCATCGATAAATGTCACTAGGTATCGCTTTCCACTTGGTGTTGTTGTTTGCATTGGGCCGCACACATCGGTATGTATTAATTGTAACGGTGCCGATGACTCACTTTTAGATTGCTTAGGAAACGGTACTCTTGTTAATTTGCCTTTAAGGCATACTTCACATACCTCTTTAATGCCACAATCGATAATTTTTAAACCTTCAATTGAGCCAAGCGAAACCATTTTCTGTATTGCTGCTGGATCTCGATGTCCCATTTTTCGATGTAAATTGTGTATGCAATTTGCATTATGCTCCAGAATTGCACAGACTGAATCTGGTTCACGCAATACATATAAATCACCGACGATATCTGCTACACCAATTTGCTTATCTTTGAATTTAATTTCACACATTTCACTGTTAAATTCGATGCGTAAATCCATTTTAGTCAAGCGTTTTACCGAAATAAAGTTGTTAACTAAATTTGGTGCAAATAGCACTTCATGCGCTCTCGTTGTATGCCTGTTACCATTCTCATCGACGAGTGTGATGTCGCCGCTGCCGATACCGTTAACTGGAACAATTTCACCATTTGCCAATCGCACTGTGCCATGATATGACTCATCAAGGTCGCTGTAAAATTCTTTATCGTTGACTACATGACGTGTTGCCCCTGAATCGATAATCCATCCTCTTTTTCCTCTTGTAATATTGCGATTCAATTTGACTTCTTTGAATGTGAACAGAAAATCCGCATTTTGTTCCGATGCACTCGCTTTATTTTCTTCTTCGATCGAATTAACTTTATCACCATGCTTTGTGTTGCCTGTACTTTTGTTAGCGCCACGCTTCGATAACCATCGTTTGTACTTCATACAGTTCCGTTTTAAATGTTTGTTTTTACCGCAGAAAAAACATGCATTAACACTTGATACTGTATTTAAAATTGAATCACCTGAATTTCGATCGATTGTTGAACCGCACATTCGCTCATATTCCGCTATCACCCGCTGTGTGACCAATGCAAATGTGATTTCCTTGACCGGCAAATTTTGTAGCGCTGTGACTAACGGACTGTAACTGTCTGGCAAACTCTGCAACAAAACGCCTGAGCTCCATCTTTCTGATGACTTTTCTTCACCTAAATCGGTCAATCGCTGGAATAAATCTTGCAGTTGTGTGATATGTGCCTTTGCATCACCGCCTTCAGCTAAACGCAATCTAAAAATTGTTCCCATTACAGCAAGCACATTTGTAATTGACACTCTCTCACGAAATTCCTTTAAAGCGTCCCATGTATTTTTTGCTGTTTTCATATTCCGTATGTGCGTTAGTTGATTGTCTTCTACCGCTAAACCAATAATGCCTCTCGCTTCGTCGTCGTACTCGTCCCATTTATCCAGCTCATTTTGATTCATTACTGTAGTCGTTCCTTCCTTTGTCACTGGATTTGGTCGGTCTTTTTCAATTACCTTTTTCCATAAATTTCTTGAACGCAATAATAACTCCACTCGAAATTTCCAGTTGCCGTAATTATTGTTGTTCAACCTGGTAATATTCGCCTTTGTTGCGTCAGCCATTTTTCACTTATTTCCTGTAGAGATTTATTTCAATTATTTAATCAATTATTTGTTATGAACTGGGCCCATAACCTGTAGAGATCCGATAGGTCGATGCGATTGATTAATTAAAGGAAACACAAATTGATTTAATTTATAAAACAATATTTAATAAAAGAAGAAAAATAACGAAAGATCTGTCCTGAGCCAAAAATGCCCTTGCACAGTGTAACGAGAGATGTACATTAATTTATTTTTGTTAGTTAGTTTGACATTAGAAGTGTGAACGCATTCAACTCAAGAAAGCATAAACGCATTCAACTCAACAGTGGGTAGCACTCTAAAATACGGTATAGCATTAGATAGTTTAAGTGGGATTAAGTAGTTAAGATTTAGTTTTAGGTAGTTTATAGTTTAGTTTTAAGTTTTATAGTATAACCAAAAAGTCCATATACTAAGTTTTTCTACTTAAATTTTATTTTCTTAGTTTAGTTTTCATAAATGTAAAAACAAAAATAAAAATAGTCTGTAAGAAACGTCGAAAGACATAGATTAAGTATTATGTTTAATTTAGAGTGCCCGCATGGGGCCAGTAAGTTAGAATAAGAAAATTTTAAGATAATTAAGCTAATTTTTAAGCGTTTTTTTGTATAGCGTATAAGTATTAATGAATTCATGGTAATAAAAATGCATTTAAAATGAAAATGAAAATGTGCCCGGTTACCAAGCCAAGGGTTACGGGTTCGACTCCGGGTCGAATAAAATATATCTTCCATTCTTTTTTTTTTTTAATTGTTAATTGAAAAATAAATAAAGATAAAAAAGTGGTAAACAACATCACGCGATGGAATCTGGAGAGCGGTCCGCTAGAGCAAGAGCGGAACCACCAGAAAAATCGGGCGATAAATTGGCAACTACTTCCAACCAACCAGTAGTAGTAGCCGAATCGAAGATGAAGAGAAGGAGGAGGCTAACTTGGCAAAGCGCCCCTCCCTTTCAACGTCCACTGAAAAGCTGCCTGGTGGATCGCAGGAAGGGGTGCGCACAACGACAACGGCAGCAGATAATTTACGCTCTAGGCAAGATTCAGACGACTATTCGTATGTCTCAGAGGGTGGTGAAGGTCACTATCTCGGTGATAACAGCTTCGCGTCTTTGGCGCCTTCCGAATCGGAAGATGAAGATGAAGAAGTGGCATCTTTAAGTAGCAGTATCAAAATGCTAGAACAAAGGGTACTAGCCATAAAAGAGAAACAAATGGAAAGAAGAAGGAGAGAAGCACAAGAGTACTCCCAAAATCAAAACCAACAGCAACAGCAGACGCAGCAAGCCCAGAAGCAGTCCATACATGAACATCTAACAATGAAAACGAACACAAAAATATTAGTGCAACAACAACACCTACAAAAACAAAAGCAACTCCAGCCACAACAACAAAAGCAGCCACAACAATCGCAACAGCAACAACGACAACAGAAACAACAACAGCGGCAGCAGCAACAAAAACAACAACAAAAGCAGCAACAACAACAACAGCAGCAGCAACAACAACAACAGCCGCAGCAGAAACAACAAAACACTACAAAACAACGAGTTCCACCTATAAACACATATAAGATGGAACTAAAGGAAACCATAGAACTATGTAAGTCGGCCATAGGCAATAACTATTTTGTTAATAGACTTAGTTTAGATAGGCACGCGATCCATTGCAATACAGTGGAGCGCTATCATAAAATTAAAAACCTGTTAAGGGATTCGACGACGGAGTTCTTCTCCTTCACACCGAAAGGTGAAAAGCTGCAGACAATGCTGCTGAGAGGATTAGAACCGTCGACTGATCCGGAGGAGCTCCTTGCACTGCTGAAAGAGAAGGAGTGCTAAGAGCTCAAATTCGTAGGGGTTAAGCCATTCGTCACGGCTAGAGCCAAAAGGGAGAAGCGGAAACTACCGTTCTTCCTGGTTCAGCTGAGTCCCAACAGCAAACTGGATGGTCTAAGGAGCATCTAAGTCCTAGACTACCAGGTTGTACACTGGGAAAAATTAAAGAGGAGCGAAAACATTTTACAATGTGTTCGTTGCCAAATGGTTCGGGCACGCCGCGTCGAACTGCGAAATGCAGCCTCGATGCGTGAAGTGCGGAAAGAACCACAAGTCCGAAGAATGCGTTCTAGGCAAGGACGGAGAGTCAGAAAAAAGCCAACTCTCTTGCGCGTTATGTAGGAACACGGGACACACCGCAAATTATCGGGGTTGTCCCAAATTCCAATACATCAAAAGAGTAAATCTGGCTCGGCAGCAGAAAGTGGAAATTAAACGTCCAGTCGTGCAGACACAAACACCAGCCGTTACTCTCCACGTTACCTACACCCAAATGGCGGCAGGTAGGGGAAATACGGTACAACAACCAAAGGTAGCTTCTCAGGCCCCAGCGCCTAGAGCACCAGAACCTGTACCTGACATGCTGGCTATCTTGCTCTCTATGCAGGGGCAGATGGCTCAGCTTCAGCGTCAAATACAGGAACAGGCTAAAAGGTTAGATCAAATATACGCGCTGCTGCCGGGCCTAACGCACCTCCAGTCGTAATCGGTACGTACATGGCGGAGCGAACCCTGAAGGTCCTTACAGTGAATGTTAATTCACTGATTAGGCTCGAACGAAGAGCCGCACTGTTTAAGTTGCTTAAAGACCAAGCCCCTGATGTGCTCTTGGTTAGCGAAACTTAGCTCACCAAAAGGCACAAAAGATATAAAATAGTACGGAGAAACCGACCTAACTCCATTCAGGGAGGAGGCGTTGCGATTTTCGTACGAAAAGGTATACGTTTTAAAAGAGTATACAGTCGTGTAGTACGTAGGTTCCAGGTGCTGGAAGCATGCATCGTGTATATCCCTCTCCGTAGTGGAAAGCGGTTATACATGGTGTCTGTTTATGCACCTAAGGCTACTCAATCCACTTTATTCATCTCAGAGCTCGAGACACTTTTTCGATTCCTAAGACTGGAATTGGAGGAGAACTACTTTATTATCGGCGGAGATTTCAACGCCAAACATAGTGATTGGGGAAATAATACTCCAAATACTAGAGGGAACCTACTATTCAATTGGTGGGGTCAGCACAGTATAATGTATCGACTCGGCCTTAAGGCGACGGATAGTCCGTCGTTTCCTAGACACGGGTCCTATTTGGATCTCCTGCTGTTCGACACACGAGTACACCTGACATGCACAAACCAACAAACCATAAACTGTCTACGCACTTTTGTGTATGACAGTGACCATTGCGGACTCTGCACCGAAATAAGCGTTCCAAACGAAGCTGCGGAATTGGACGAGTTTGTTCAAAGGCATGCCTACAACTATAGTAGGGTGCGTTGGACACACTTCTCCAGAACAATGACGAGAGCACTCTCCTCGAATTCGCTCTACCCACCGTCCAATAGAAATCTGTCAAACGAGGAGATTGACAGGTATCTAAAACTAATGGACGAGACAATTAAACGATCAATGGACAAAACGATACCTCGGTATCAATACACTGACAACGAAGACTTATTCCGCAACGCAACCATTGACGCACTGCACCGACATAAAAGTAGACTGCTGTCAAGGCTAAAAACCTTGTACAGACAGTTTACTGACAGACATAACCCGTAGATTATGACGCTAAATTCGTCGATCAAAAACCTCCAAGTATTAATAAAAGAAAATTACAGAGTATCTGTAAGTTTGTATTGGAACAACAAAATTCGGGCTGTAAACACCAGCAACCCGAATATGTTCCCGCAAATAAATAAAATATTTCGGAGGAAAGATCACAACGACCTTTTGTGTCTTAAAATCGCCCGAACGACGGACAACGAGAACATACTTATAGCAGCAGGCATCGATCCAAATGAGGCTGTTGATGATGACAACTTCTTTGTGATCGAGGATCCGCAGGAGAAGGTAGAGGCTATAGGAGCGACTTTCCAGGAAGTATATAAGGCGAATGACATCATTGGCCCGAACCTTGTGCACAATTTCTACCTTCGAAATTGTGAATTGGCGATTCGAGAGCTCGGGTTTCACCCAGTTCAGTGACGAGAATATGGCAAATAATGTCATCACCAATGAAATGGTACTACCACCGTTCATTACGAAGGCAGAGCTCCAAACGATCTTCGAATCGCTAAGAAGTAAGAAATCAGTGGGAACCGATGAAATACCGAACATTGGGTTTCGATATCTCCACTAGAAGCGGTGGACAATGTACAATGCACATTATACAGCGCATTGGAAAACAGCGGTGGTACACCCCATCCCCAAAAGGAATAAAGACACATCCAATCCGGCGAATCTCCGGTCGATCAGTCTCCTTCCAAACATCAGTAAGGATTTCGAGAAGGTGATCAATAGAGTCCTGACTAAGTGGGTTGAGGACAAACATATAGTTCCGGATAATCAATTTGGTTTCAAGGTGCGGCATGATGTTATTCATGCTGCATCTAAAAAAAGAAAAAAAGTATACTAGAACAGAAGTGGGTAGCACTCTAAAATATGGTATAGCATTAGATAGTTTAAGTGGGATTAAGTAGTTAAGATTTAGTTTTAGGTAGTTTATAGTTTAGTTTTAAGTTTTATAGTATAACCAAAAAGTCCATATACTAAGATTTTCTACTTAAATTTTATTTTCTTAGTTTAGTTTTCATAAATGTAAAAACAAAAATAAAAATAGTCTGTAAGAAACGTCGAAAGACATAGATTAAGTATTATGTTTAATTTAGAGTGCCCGCATGGGGCCAGTAAGTTAGAATAAGAAAATTTTAAGATAATTAAGCTAATTTTTAAGCGTTTTTTTTGTATAGCGTATAAGTATTAATGAATTCATGGTAATAAAAATGCATTTAAAATGAAAATGATAATGTGCCCGGTTACCAAGCCAAGGGTTACGGCTTCGACTCCGGGTCGAATAAAATATATCTTCCATTCTTTTTTTTTTAAATTGTTAATTGAAAAATGAATAAAGATAAAAAAGTGGTAAACAACATCACGCGATGGAATCTGGAGAGCGGTCCGCTAGACCAAGAGCGGAACCACCTGAAAAATCGGGCGATGAATTGGCAACTACTTCCAACCAACCAGTAGTAGTAGCCGAATCGAAGATGAAGAGAAGGAGGAGGCTAACTTGGTAAAGCGCCCCTCCCTTTCAACGTCCACTGAAAAGCTGCCTGGTGGATCGCAGGAAGGGGTGCGCACAACGACAACGGCAGCAGATAATTTACGCTCTAAGCAAGATTCAGACGACTATTCGTATGTCTCAGAGGGTGGTGAAGGTCACTATCTCGGTGATAACAGCTTCGCGTCTTTGGCGCCTTCCGAATCGGAAGATGAAGATGAAGAAGTGGCATCTTTAAGTAGCAGTATCAAAATGCTAGAACAAAGGGTACTAGCCATAAAAGAGAAACAAATGGCAAGAAGAAGGAGAGAAGCACAAGAGTACTCCCAAAATCAAAACCAACAGCAACAGCAGACGCAGCAAGCCCAGAAGCAGTCCATACATGAACATCTAACAATGAAAACGAACACAAAAACATTAGTGCAACAACAACACCTACAAATACAAAAGCAACTCCAGCCACAACAACAAAAGCAGCCACAACAATCGCAACAGCAACAACGACAACAGAAACAACAACAGCGGCAGCAGCAACAAAAACAACAACAGAAGCAGCAACAACAACAACAACAGCCGCAGCAGAAACAACAAAACACTACAAATCAACGAGTTCCACCTATAAACACATATAAGATGGAACTAAAGGAAACCATAGAACTACGAGTATGTAAGTCGGCCATAGGCAATAACTATTTTGTTAAAAGACTTAGTTTAGATAGGCACGCGATCAATTGCAATACAGTGGAGCGCTATCATAAAATTAAAAACCTGTTAAGGGATTCGACGACGGAGTTCTTCTCCTTCACACCGAAAGGTGAAAACCTGCAGAAAATGCTGCTGAGAGGATTAGAACCGTCGACTGATCCGGAGGAGCTCCTTGCACTGCTGAAAGAGAAGGAGTGCTAAGAGCTCAAATTCGTAGGGGTTAAGCCATTCGTCACGGCTAGAGCCAAAAGGGAGAAGCGGAAACTACCGTTCTTCCTGGTTCAGCTGAGTCCCAACAGCAAACTGGATGGTCTAAGGAGCATCAAAGTCCTAGACTACCAGGTTGTACACTGGGAAAAATTAAAGAGGAGCGAAAACATTTAACAATGTGTTCGTTGCCAAGGTTCGGGCACGCCGCGTCGAACTGCGAAATGCAGCCTCGATGCGTGAAATGCGGAAAGAACCACAAGTCCGAAGAACGCGTTCTAGGCAAGGACGGAGAGGCAGAAAAAAGCCAAGTCTCTTGCGCGTTATGTAGGAACACGGGACACACCGCAAATTATCGGGGTTGTCCCAAATTACAATACATCAAAAGAGTAAATCTGGCTCGGCAGCAGAAAGTGGAAATTAAACGTCCACTCGTGCAGACACAAACACCAGCCGTTACTCCCCACGTTACCTACACCCAAATGGCGGCAGGTAGGGGAAATACGGTACAACAACCAAAGGTAGCTTCTCAGGCCCCAGCGCCTAGAGCACCAGAACCTGTACCTGACATGCTGGCTGTCTTGCTCTCTATTCAGGGGCAGATGGCTCAGCTTCAGCGTCAAATACAGGAACAGGCTAAACGGTTAGATCAAATATACGCGCTGTTGCCGGGCCTAACGCACCTCCAGTCGTAATCGGTACGTACATGCAAACCCTGAAGGTCCTTACAGTGAATGTTAATTCACTGATTAGGCTCGAACGAAGAGCCGCACTGTTTAAGTTGCTTAAAGACCAAGCCCCTGATGTGCTCTTGGTTAGCGAAACTAAGCTCACCAAAAGGCACAAAATGAGGCACAAAAGATATAAAATAGTACGGAGAAACCGACCTAACTCCATTCAGGGAGGAGGCGTTGCGATTTTCGTACGAAAAGGTATACGTTTTAAAAGAGTATACAGTCGTGTAGTACGTAGGTTCCAGGTGCTGGAAGCATGCATCGTGTATAGCCCTCTCCGTAGTGGAAAGCGGTTATACATGGTGTCTGTTTATGCACCTAAGGCTACTCAATCCACTTTATTCATCTCAGAGCTCGAGACACTTTTTCGATTCCTAAGACTGGAATTGGAGGAGAACTACTTTATTATCGGCGGAGATTTCAACGCCAAACATAGTGATTGGGGAAATAATACTCCAAATACTAGAGGAAACCTACTATTCAATTGGTGGGGTCAGCACAGTATAATGTATCGACTCGGCCTTAAGGCGACGGATAGTCCATCGTTTCCTAGACACGGGTCCTATTTGGATCTCCTGCTGTTCGACACACGAGTACACCTGACATGCACAAACCAACAAACCATAAACTGTCTACGCACTTTTGTGTATGACAGTGACCATTGCGGACCATGTACCGAAATAAGCGTTCCGAACGAAGCTGCGGAATTGGACGAGTTTGTTCAAAGGCATGCCTACAACTATAGTAGGGTGCGTTGGACACACTTCTCCAGAACAATGACGAGAGCACTCTCCTCGAATTCGCTCTACCCACCGTCCAATAGAAATCTGTCAAACGAGGAGATTGACAGGTATCTAAAACTAATGGACGAGACAATTAAATGATCAATGGACAAAACGATACCTCGGTATCAATACACTGACAACGAAGACTTATTCCGCAACGCAACCATTGACGCACTGCACCGACATAAAAGTAGACTGCTGTCAAGGCTAAAAACCTTGTACAGACAGTTTACTGACAGACATAACCCGTAGATTATGACGCTAAAGTCGTCGATCAAAAACCTCCAAGTATTAATAAAAGAAAATTACAGAGCATCTGTAAGTTTGTATTGGAACAACAAAATTCGGGCTGTAAACACCAGCAACCCGAATATGTTCCCGCAAATAAATAAAATATTTCGGAGGAAAGATCACAACGACCTTTTGTGTCTTAAAATCGCCCGAACGACGGACAACGAGAACATACTTATAGCAGCAGGCATCGATCCAAATGAGGCTGTTGATGATGACAACTTCTTTGTGATCGAGGATCCGCAGGAGAAGGTAGAGGCTATAGGAGCGACTTTCCAGGAAGTATATATGGCGAATGACATCATTGGCCCGAACCACGACCTGGAGAATCGAGTCCTTGCGCAAATTAAATTCTTTTTTGTTTATTTAAAATAAAAAAATAATTTTTTATTTCAACTTTCAACAACAAGGTATTCTTAAGAACTAACTTACAATTCAAAACTTAAGTCTAACGACAGTTCGCACAGCGACTGACCCAGACGCTGTGTCAGCAAAAAGACGTTCCCATGATTTGCAACGGTGTCCAGTATCACCTTTGCTGCTCGTGGCGGATGTTTATCACCTGTATCATGAAATGCATTGCGGCGCGTGTAATTTACTTGCTTACGTTGCTCATCATGTTTTGCCTTAACTCCTCCGCCCTTAAATTCTAACGTCCTCGTTAGACCCTGAGGATATTAGAAGTTGTGGAATATCCTTGAGACCGATGGTTGTACTTGGCTGCTGATTTACTTCATTGGTAGGTTGCTTTTCGTTGTTCCATTTACATCCTCGTTGTCGTCGGAATGCAAATATGACTATGGCAAGAAGTATTAGTAGCATAATGGCATTAAGAGTTAGGCTTGCTTCATTTTTAGTTTTTAGCAGGCTAATTTCCCTTGTCCTGTTGACATGCAGACCTTTAATCATCTCCAACGATAAAACCTCTTCTATTCGACTGTGGCCGTGTAATGGTTGAAGTATATCGGGTAAAGGCTGGAGTTCAGTGACTTCGTTTGATCTAAAAACCTTTTCTTTTACTTCAATGGTTTGATTATCGTGTTTCACTATGAAGGTTCCATTGAGTATCATTGTTTCGTTGTTGATAGTGACTGGACCGTTGAATTGATTTAAAAGCAATAAGCCGGTAGCAATTTCTTCCACTTCTGGGACGTGATCATTGTTGATAATAGTGCAATTTGCTTTTTGACTGCGTATAAGATTTGGGATGCATGAACTGTCTCTTAAATTTACAAGATTATCAGTTTTACAAATGGTTAAAATATTATAAGTTTTACATTTCTTGCTTATAGCATATAATTCGTTCTTACATTCTATTATTGACTGATAGTCTATTTTATTTATTATTTTATTGATTCTAACTGGTTTTATAATTGATAGGTCACATGTTTCTGCCGTTGTAGTGGGGAAACTTACAATATAAACTATACTATTACCGTTACTAGCTATTTTAACTTCACTAAATTCTAATGCTTGGTCAATGTTTACATAAGGTATTTTTTCTATTTTCATAATATGTTCTGTAATATTTATTTCTGCGTTTGACAGTATGTATGAATTAATGATATTTGCCTTAGTCCAATGAATGGAGTAAACAATATTAGCTATCTCATCCTTAATTACAGTGCACTCGGGAAAACGTCAACTAATTAAAACCGCGGGTGTTGACGTTTTCCAAATTGTTGACGTTTACGAATGTAAATTTTTTAAATAAAAAACATCGATTGCGTGCTTTTAAACGTTTTTATTGATTATAAACTAAAACCCAACATAAACAAATTCAAAAAGGAAACAAAAAAAGGCATTCAACCTGACTAGAACCATTGATGACAACTACAACCAAAAGAATACATTTTAAATGAGATCATATTTTTATACCATATGCATTTAAAAAAAATCTGTTATTTTTTTCTGCTGTTTTTTTCTTTCCAACACTTGGAAAAGAGCCTTCTCTCTTAAACGTCTTAATACATTTAAGTCATTTTGCTCAACATTCTCGCATTGAGCCCAATTCAAAGCACTGTTTAATATTTCGACTGCTTCGCTTGGTTTTATTGTCTGCACATTTAAATCTAAATCGTTATCCACATCATCGATCACTTCTAACTCCTCAATTTCACACGAATTAGAAACATTATCCAGCAAAATATCTGCATTCCACTCCTGAATGCATGATACTGTATAGTCCACCTTAAGAAAAAAAATTACCTGTGTTGTTAAAACAATTGTAAAAATCGACAAACCTGAGGGTTTAGTTCATTCAGTAGATCAACTGAAAGCTCCATTTGCTGCTGAACTTCTGAGCTCATATTTTCTTTCAGTATGCTTAATGGAATATCTTCCTCCGGATCTGTCTCGATTTCCGTGAAGCGTAAAACATTTTGCCAGTATTTTACCATTGTATCTTTGCTCACTTTATTCCATGCAGATTCTAGAATTGTAACAGCATCCCTTAATGTAACACTTTTCATTGACTCTACTAGATCTAAATTGTTTGCCGCTACCATGGCTAAGAGGCTGTTTCTGTAGTACAGCTTCGTTATTTTGATTGCGTTCTGATCCATTGGTTGGACAAGTGGGGTAACATTTGGAGGAAAAAACATTGCAATTATGTTTCCATCTTCGGTTTTAAGCTCCATTTCACTTGGATGAGAAGGAGCATTGTCAATTAGGAGGAGCGCTTTAACTGGCAAGTTCCTTTTTAAAAGAAAATCTGTTACCTAAAATTAGAAAATTTTAGCTACTAAAAATGATACGTTCTCTGCAACACAAAAAATATTAACCTGCGGCACAAATGATTTGTGAAACCAATCGCTAAAAATGGCTGATGTCATCCATGAGGATTTAGAATTTTTGTACTCAGTCGGGCAGTTGAAGTTTTTGAAAGCGCGTGGATTTTTTGCCTTCCCAATCACCAACAATTTAAGTTTATGACTTCCGGAAGCATTAGCACAACATAAAAAAGTGACTCGTTGTTTTTCTGTTTTTACGCCCGGAGCAGTCTTTTCGGCTCTTGATACGTAAGATTTTTCTGGCAAAATTTTCCAGAACAATCCAGATTCATCAGCATTGTATAGCTGATCATGGGATAGACCCATTTCTTCAATTTTTTGCTTCAGCTTGACTTTAAATGGTTCGACAAGCGAAGGTTGCGAAGATAGCTTTTCCCCAGTTATTTTAAGCAGACGAACTCCAAATCTTTTTTTAAATCCCTGCAACCATCCATCACTTGCATTGAAAGAGCATTCTTTTTCTTTCAGTTTTAGATGAATCTCTTTAGCTTTTTCTTTGAGCGCTAATGCATTAACTGGATAATTTCTTTCTCTTTGCTTAAGAAACCACTGGTACAGACGTTTTTCCATTTTCGGCAACTCTGATTCTCTTAATGTTTTTCTTTTCCCTGGACCGGAAAGTGTGTTATTAACACAGTGTAAAATCTTCTCTTTTTTCATTTTTATTTTGCTGATAGTTGATTTTGTTACACCATATTGTTTAGCTAAAGCTACCGCACTTGTTCCCTTCTTTAATAATTCCAAAATATTTGCCTTTTCTTGTAATTTAAGCACTTTCGGTTGTTTTGAGCTCATTTTCGTAATGTGATTCTTTCGAGAACAAACAAGCAACTGAACATATAGGTACATACATATGTACATAAATAAAAAGACAATACAAAATAAATGTGTGTGTGTACAAAAATTGTGTATTTTAACTGCCGCTAAATTCAAAATTTTGTTTTATTCAGAGTTGACGTTTTAGAGCTTTGTAGTTGGGTTGACGTTTTAGAGTAGGCAATGTAAAAATAAAAGGGTTGACGTTTTGGGATGTTGACGTAAACGAGCGTTGACGTTTTCCCGAGTGCACTGTATTTCTAATTTATACTTAATTTCCAAAATTACATTATTATCATTACTTTCGTTTTCTTTAACTATTTTCAATATGTGGTTTGTTAGATTTGACATTTCGTTTAATTTTTCTAAGGTAACTCTATTAATGACAACCTGATTGTTATTATTTTGTAGTACGTTGTTCATCTTATCCGTTATAATTTCATAGTCGTGGTGATCAGGGTTTCCCGCGATCCATTTCCACGCGCTACCTATGAAATCTAAGGATCGTTTGACTTTATTGATTTTTAATCTATTCAAATGATTTCTTATTTTGTTGATTTCAAAGCGAAGGATGGGATAAAGAGGGTTGCTGGGTTTGACGTGCTTGATTAATGAATCTTCGATGTTATTGATAAGCTCTTCATAAGGGTCGATGTCGATGACATGAATGATTTTGAAGTGCCCATTTTGGATTGCTGCATATCCTGCGTGTATTTTTATTAATTTTGAAGTTGAATAGTCGAGTATCTGTAGACTTGCGGTGCACAGAGAGGCAAAGAGTAGGCTGTTGTGGGAAAAAAGGAGGGAATTAGGTTTTAATTAAACTTTTGTGAATCGTTCTTCCGGACTGGGTCTTAATCGTTGAGTTGTTATTGGCGGCTACTATTTCTGCTTTATATCTTGGTGTAAGCTTGTTCCCTATTCTATTATTAATTTTGACATAAACTGTTTCTCCTACGTTATAAGTTTTTAAGGGGTCCTTAGTTTTGTTGTGATACCTTAGATCAGTTTCCTGTTTATCTTTAATTTTTCGTTTATTTTCCTGCCTTACTCTATCTAGTTCTGCTGGGTTTTTTAGAAGCTGTCTTCCAAAAAATAGGTCTATAGGCTTTTGGCAAGTGGTGGAGTGAATAGATTTGTTATATTCATAAATTGATTTGTCTAATAGTTCTGAGAAAGTTAGGTGGGGATTCTCTGCTTTAACGCAACGAATTAGTTCGGAGAGGGTTGAATGCAGTCTCTCTATTTGTCCGTTTGCGGAGCTTGTGTATGGGGGTACTTTAAAAACCTTTATATTGAAAGTATTTTCCAACATGAATATTATGGAAACAGAATTAAAAGATTTCTCGTTATCTATTACAACGATCTGTGGAACGCCAAAAGATAGTATAAGTTCTCTAAGAGTGCCTTGTACATCAACGGCAGCTCTAGATTTTACAATCCTTGCAAGAGCATATTTTGAGAACTTATCTATTGCCGTCAAAATAATTTTTTTATTCGTGAAGTACATGTCTATGTGGACAATCTGCCCAGGATATTCGTGTTGGTTGGATTTCGGGATTATTGGGATGTCTATCATATTTGTGCTGCTTACAAATATTGCAAGCTTTTGTAATTTTCGCTATTTTTGCACTCATATGTGGGAAATAGAAATTTTGTAGAAGTTGGATCTTGTTTTCTTTACTGTTCCTATGCGCACGATTGTGTTCTTTAATTATTTCGGCTTGCTGATGGTCTTCGTCGGTTAAGTCTGTCACCATTTTCCTTGCGAATCGTGTTTTTATTTTGCTGAAATTACTTGGATAAATCATTTGAATTATGCCTAAAACTCTTTCTTCGGTTTTTACTCCATTAACAACTGATGGGTTTAAGTATTTTTTATGAATGCCTACTAGTTTCTCTTCCGTGTCTTCAGGTTCTGTTATAATATGTCGGTGATAGGTAGGGAAGACTAATTTAAACTCGTGAGATGATGTTTCGCCAAAATTGAGAATTCATTGATTTTTAAAAACATTTAACGGTACGTTTGAATTTTGAATAAGATTTTGACCAGAACTTTGGTCACTATGTTGAGTAGCAGTAAGGGAATTAATGTGAGAACTTCTAGGTGGTCTTGACAGGGCGTCAGCAACAACATTGGATCTTCCAGGCTTATAACTTAACTCGTAGTTATATTCTTCGAGTATTGCCTTCCAACGTTTCATCTTGCTGTTGTCATTTTTATGGCTCAGCGCATACGTCAAGGGTTGATGGTCTGTGAAGATTTTGAATTTGGCCGAACCGTACAAATAATTCCTTAACGATTTTAGAGCCCACACTATGGCTAACATCTCCTTTTCGTTAGCTGCATAGTTTTCTTCAGATTTTGTAAGCGTTCTGGAGATGAACGTAATTGGTTTGTCGTTTTGTGACAATACGGCTCCCAAGGCGTAGTTTGACGCGTCTGTAGTTAATTGGAATTCCGTGGAGAAGTCTGGGTGGCTGAGAATAACATCTTCTGAAACTAATGAGCGTCTAAGTTTTTCAAATGCATCTTTTGCGTCTTCGTTCAGGTGGATAGTTTTTTATTCGAAGCAGCTTTGGACGTACGTCCGTCCCCCCCCCTTAAAAGGGCTGTCAAGGGTTTTGCCAATTTAGCATAGTCCCTGATAAACCTACGGTAAAATCCTGACAGACCAAGAAAATATCTTAAATCCTTGAGTGTCTGGGGATAGGGGAATTCTGCAATTGCTTTTAATTTAGAGGGATTAGCTTTTATGCCCTCGGACGAGATGATAAAGCCCAGAAATTCTACCTCCGATTTAAGAAAGTCACACTTGTCTAGTTGGACCTTAAAGTTCGCTTCTTGAAGGGTTTTAAATATTTGTTCCAAGTTTTTGAAGTGAGTGTTGACATCTTCGCTGAACACTACTATATCATCGATATAGACGTAGCAGATTTTGCCTATGTGTTCCCTAAGTATATCGTCTAAAGTTCGCTGAAATATGGAGGGCGCGTTTTTCAGCCCGAATGGGAGTCTGACGAATTCGTATTTTCCGTTGTTGACGGAAAATGAAGTTTTTTCGATGTCATCCTCGTTCAGAGGGATTTGGTGAAATCCGCTTTTGAGATCAAGAACGGAAAACCATTTACTTTTGCCTAACTGGGATAAAACTTCATTCGTTTCAGGAATGGGGTAGCGATCGCTAATCGTAACGGCGTTAAGCTTTCTATAATCAATTACCATGCGGTATTTTTTTTCACCAGAGGCGTCGGCCTTCTTTGGTACTATCCATACCGGTGAGGTCTTATTATTCCATCGTTTAGTAATTGATTTATTTGCTTGTCGATTTCTGGTTTCAGAGACATAGGATACGGGTAGGACTTGGAGTAAATAGGATCCGCAGTGGAGGTACGGATTCTTCCTTTGACTTTCGTCGTGAAAGTTAATTTTTCGTTTGGTTCGCTGAATAAGTTAGAGTATTTCGTCGTTAAAGAATAGAGTGCATCTTTTTGTTCCTGTGTCATATGTTCCGTTCTAAGACATATGTTGTGGATACTTTCGGACAGTTGTTGCTTTAATTTCACTTTAATGTTATTGTTAATTATCATATAGTTCCTATTGGAGAAAATAATGGCAGATAACTCTTTGAGGGTATCGTTTCCTAGGATTGCGTCAAACGACTTTAAAGAAGGTAGGGCGAAAAATTTTATTTTTTTGTTCAGACCGAAAAGGTTAAGTAGGGTATGATGGGTTATTTCGATATTTCCACCGATAGAATTAGCATAGAAATTTTTTTGATTAGGTATAAGGGTTTTAGCAATATGAGGTTGAATATAGTTCTTGTTAGACCCGGTGTCTACAAGAAACTTTAGAGTTTTCCTTTCTCTCGTTCTGCACTCAAAATAAGGCAGAGACGAGTTGGTCAATCTAAAAAATGAACATCCACAAAGTCTGTATTTTGTGCATATTCTTCGCTTATCCCATGATCGTTCATCTGTTGATCGTTCAGATAATCATTCAGGGATTAGTCATTCACCTCGCAATTATTCATTGCTATGTTATAGTTTTCAATCTCATTATTGTGTGCAATTTCGACATTACTACCGTGATTTGCTGGAGAAGTTTCTACATGAAAATTACGTTGGAGTTTGTTAGGTAGGACATGTTGTTGGGATACAGGCATAGGGCGCTTAGCAGCTGGTGGCCGGTTTTTATCCATTGGCCTATTCATGTAATTAGCATTATTTGTCTTTATGGTGCTTGTTTCCATAGGTTCAGGTCTAGGGGTAGGTTTGGAGTGAGAAGGATTGTTCAGTTGTTGATGATGTGAATTAGGCTGGAAGTTTGCTCTTGGGTTTGGTTGATTATTTGATGGAAATTGTTGATAATTGAATGGAAATGATTGGTATTGAGTGTTCGGGTATTGATATTGATTGGGATGCTGCAAAGGACGTGGGGAAAAATGTGCTTGTTGCTGTGGCAGATATGCCAACTGAGGGTAGAAAATTTGACCATTTGGATTTTTCCGTGGAGGAACAGGTGGAGCTGGTTGCGGTTTTCGCGTGGTTCCAATGTTTTGATTGGCGTGGTTTGATCTGTATTGCTGATTTTCTAATTTATGACATAAATTTAGAGCTGTTGGTAGGTCAGCAGGTTCTCTCATTGCTAGTAGTCTTGGAAGATCACCTCTTAGCCCCCTAATAAAGGTGTCTAAGGCTTTTGATCTGTATGACTGGGTTAGATGATGTAGCGCATCAGGTGGAAGTTCCATGCTGGATAGTTTGTTTTGAATAAGATATAGGTGGTTATACACCGCCTGATAGTAGGTCTCTATTGGGTTGTTACCCTGTACTAGCATCGTCATCTGGTACTCTAAAGTACCTAGATCACGCCTGTCCGCGTAGTGCAGTGTGAGGCATTTCGTAATACACTCCCAATTTAATGGTGTGTTATATGATTCAAGGACTGCGTCAGCATTTCCTATAATCTTATTACGGATGATGCTCAGGATGCCAAAATATTTTGGTGTCCCTTTGAAGCGGTCATAGATGTTTAGAACTCGGTCGACGCTCTTGCGCCAGGAGCTAAACTCACCTGGAGTTCCGGAGAACTCCCGAAGGCTTCTCACAACATCAGGGACCTTATCTAGGTCGTTCAAATTGGCTAGATGTCTTTCGTCAATCGTTATATCGACACCTCGTTGAATTTGCGTATCAATGTTTATTATTCCCTGAACTACTTGTCTACATTCCGTTATACAGACTTGACGCACAATTCCCTCGATCAGGGCTCTTAGCTCTGGGGTAGCATTCACTGGCTGATTAAAAGCTTGTGAACGCGAAGTGGATGGGTTTTCAGGGTTTAGAACAGAAGGACGAATGATTGGATCGGTCATTTTTGACATCGATTTGAAATAGAGATTACTTTTTAATAGGTAAACTAGGATTAATTAATTAATTCACTTATCAGGGTGTCACTATGTATTCAAATTTTCACTCTAAATCTATTTTTTTCCTTTTAAATTTCAATAACTGTTATTTCCTTATCAAATTTTTAAAGATTTATTTAAATTTCCTTAAGATTAATATCGTCACTATGTACTTGAATTTTCACTCTAAAATCTAATTATTTTCTTTAAATATATTTAATTTTTGTAATTACTTTTCACTTTTGATTATTGATTCGCTTAAAGAAGTGCTTAATTCTAACTTACAGTATAATTGATAATTGATTTTTCGGTTATTGATTTGGTAATAGAAGTACTTAATTCTAACTTACAGTATAATGCAATGCATATCCAGCGCTGGTGAAGGTGGCTTGATCCTTTTTGCTTTAGGCTACTACGGTGCCTTCCTCCACACTCCCTCGCTGTCGGCTTTGTCTAATGACTAAGTCTGGTGTGTTCTGGCCCAGTTGAGTGCGTTGTTGCTGGAGCTGCTTAAGGTCCTTACACAACGGGCTGGAGCTACTTGAGGTCCTTGGTGATAACTTGGAGCTTCTTGAGGTCACTTATTGTTTTCACTGCCCGTACGCGACGCGAGCTACTTGAGGTCGACTTATTTGCGTTCGCACTTTCAATAACCGAGCCAACCACGTTGGGCGCCAATTAAATTCTTTTTTGTTTATTTAAAATAAAAAAATTATTTTTTATTTCAACTTTCAACAACAAGGTATTCTTAAGAACTAACTTACAATTCAAAACTTAAGTCTAACGACAGTTCGCACAGCGACTGACCCAGATGCTGTGTCAGCAAAAAGACGTTCCCATGATTTGCAACGGTGTCCAGTATCACCTTTGCTGCTCGTGGCGGATGTTTATCACCTGTATCATGAAATGCATTGCGGCGCGTGTAATTTACTTGCTTACGTTGCTCATCATGTTTTGCCTTAACTTGCACAATTTCTACCTTCGAAATTGTGAATTGGCGATTCGAGAGCTCGGGTTTCACCCAGTTCAGTGACGAGAATATGGCAAATAATGTCATCACCAATGAAATGGTACTACCACCGTTCATTACGAAGGCAGAGCTCCAAACGATCTTCGAATCGCTTAGAAGTAAGAAATCAGTGGGAACCGATGAAATACCGAACATTGGGTTTCGACATCTCCACTAGAAGCGGTGGACATTTATACCACCCTGTTTAATAATGCAATGAACAATGCACATTATACAGCGCATTGGAAAACAGCGGTGGTACACCCCATCCCCAAAAGGAATAAAGACACATCCAATCCGGCGAATCTCCGGTCGATCAGTCTCCTTCCAAACATCAGTAAAGATTTCGAGAAAGTGATCAATAGAGTCCTGACTAAGTGGGTTGAGGACAAACATATAGTTCCGGATAATCAATTTGGTTTCAAGGTGCGGCATGATGTTATTCATGCTGCATCTAAAAAAAGAAAAAAAAGTATACTAGAACAGAAGTGGGTAGCACTCTAAAATACGGTATAGCATTAGATAGTTTTAGGTAGTTTATAGTTTAGTTTTAAGTTTTATAGTATAACCAAAAAGTCCATATACAAAGTTTTTCTATTTAAATTTTATTTTCTTAGTTTAGTTTTCATAAATGTAAAAACAAAAATAAAAATAGTCTGTAAGAAACGTCGAAAGACATAGATTAAGTATTATGTTTAATTTAGAGTGCCCGCATGGGGCCAGTAAGTTAGAATAAGAAAATTTTAAGATAACTAAGCTAATTTTTAAGCGTTTTTTTGTATAGCGTATAAGTATTAATGAATTCATGGTAATAAAAATGCATTTAAAATGAAAATGAAAATGTGCCCGGTTACCAAGCCAAGGGTTACGGGTTCGACTCCGGGTCGAATAAAATATATCTTCCATTCTTTTTTTTTTTTAATTGTTAATTGAAAAATAAATAAAGATAAAAAAGTGGTAAACAACATCACGCGATGGAATCTGGAGAGCGGTCCGCTAGACCAAGAGCGGAACCACCAGAAAAATCGGGCAATGAATTGGCAACTACTTCCAACCAGCCAGTAGTAGTAGCCGAATCGAAGATGAAGAGAAGGAGGAGGCTAACTTGGTAAAGCGCCCCTCCCTTTCAACGTCCACTGAAAAGCTGCCTGGTGGATCGCAGGAAGGGGTGCGCACAACGACAACGGCAGCAGATAATTTACGCTCTAGGCAAGATTCAGACGACTATTCGTATGTCTCAGAGGGTGGTGAAGGTCACTATCTCGGTGATAACAGCTTCGCGTCTTTGGCGCCTTCCGAATCGGAAGATGAAGATGAAGAAGTGGCATCTTTAAGTAGCAGTATCAAAATGCTAGAACAAAGGGTACTAGCCATAAAAGAGAAACAAATGGCAAGAAGAAGGAGAGAAGCACAAGAGTACTCCCAAAATCAAAACCAACAGCAACAGCAGACGCAGCAAGCCCAGAAGCAGTCCATACATGAACATTTAACAATGAAAACGAACACAAAAACATTAGTGCAACAACAACACCTACAAAAACAAAAGCAACTCCAGCCACAACAACAAAAGCAGCCACAACAATCGCAACAGCAACACCGACAACAGAAACAACAACAGCGGCAGCAGCAACAAAAACAACAACAGAAGCAGCAACAACAACAACAGCAGCAGCAACAACAACAACAGCCGCAGCAGAAACAACAAAACACTACAAAACAACGAGTTCCACCTATAAACACATATAAGATGGAACTAAAGGAAAAGTTAAGGAAATCCTTTAAGAGGATTCCAAAAAAATGCGAACGTCAGCCCAAAGGGCCGACCCAACTGTTCGACTTACATAGAAAATAAAAACAACTTTTTTTAACCCGTTAACAATTAAATTTATTTAGTAAAACAATAATTCTGTTTGCCGTCACGATTACAACTAACTGCCAAATCCATTCCCATCTAACTCCAAAGCTTTGCCTCTATCCAAATGTTCCCATGGATATCTCCTGACTCGTCACTTTTGATATTTCGCATGCATCCCATCCGGTGTCAAGTAGCTTGCGCGTGCATAAACTTTCATGGGAATATTTGCAAGCGAATAATATGCTGACTCAGCTGGGAACCTGTCTGTGCATGTCGAACCAAGTGTAAGGTGGTGCATATTGGGTTGTGATAACTCCTCCCCCTTTGAAAATCTACGCCTCGTAGATCCTTTGAAGGCCTGCAGGTCAGGCCATTGCTTGTGGTAGGTTGGGGGATGAAATTGTGGGGATGTTTGGTCTTCCGTGTATTTTCCGCCAAATGGTGAGAACAACGGATGCCACACATAAGAAGATTGCCATCTCAGTAAGTATAGAAATTTTAAATTCCTTAGTTAAACTTCGTAGACGTTCTATATTCTGAATGCTGAGTCCATGAACGTATCCCAAGTCGATCATGTGGTTGCGGTTTGTGATGTTCATCAATGCCGGGGGAAGGGCTTGCAGGACTGTGGCCGTGGAACTCGTAAAGGTTCTTCCCTTCAACTGGACCGTTTCGTTGTGTATCTGGATTATATAAGTACCCGTAAGGGGCCTCGAAATGTTGTTAGAAGTTAAATCGCCTTTAAAATTGGTGACGAAAATGGTGTCCTCCTTAATGAGTTCCAGGATTTCTTCGGTATTAGTTTGGAAGGTGCAGGTTGTGGGTCCTCCTTTAAGTAGCCTTGACACGCAGCTTTCCTCAGGAATTATCTCTAGTGCCTTATCCTCACAGATCGTCGAGTTGTTAATTGATAGGCAATTAGACCTGACACCGTATGTTACCCTATGGTTGATCAGAACCTTCCTGAATTTCAGATCGATCTGTTTTCCATCTATTATTGATGGTCTAGTTATCAGTAAATTATACTCCTCTTTTCCTACTTTTGGTATTGAAATAACATATAACAGCATGGAGCCGTTGGTGAAAATAGATGGTGTGCCATACTCGATGGCCTCTATTTCATTAGCGTACGGTAAGGTTTCCAGCTCATTGATGACCATGCTAATTTCCTCTGTGTCCAGGAGATTTGTATTAATCAAACCGCTCTTAGCCATTTGACAAGCTCTAACAATTTCATTTATTTCTCCTTTCACGACCAGTATTTCGTCCAAAATATCCCGCTCAAATCTTTCGGAATTTGAGTCCTTAATGCCGTTCTCGTATCTCCCTATGATTAAGTTGATCTTCTGTGCTATTTCACGCGTGATGCCAAAGAGCTTCTCGTTGATCTTATATTGTTGATTACTGTTTTCAATTATAGCTTCCTCACTCCGAAGGATCTCGCTCCAGTCAGTGGCATCGGGGTTGCCAGCTATCCACTTCCAAGCGGTTCCCAACCAATTGACCAATTGATCTTGCCTTTCTCGTAGATTTGCCCTTCAGCGAATAAAGACGTCCTTTTGCTTGCCGTAAATGAAATTCTATTATGCGTTTTCTGTCTCCATCCTTAATGCGGTTATTTGTGGCGTTGGTCACTTCAGCTAACAGATGTTCAAATTGCGCTATGGTATGTACCAGCTTGAAACTGCCATCAACGATCCAGCCCTTACTCTCTTTCAGGGAAACTATTGGTGCTTTGTAATTGAAGATTTGGAACCCCTCGGTTACAGCTAAGGAGATTAATCTGTGGGATATGCAAATATTTTTCGTGGATCGATATATGTATGTGGACATAGGGGTATGTTCTTCGCAACTTTACTGTGATGCGGAAGTGGACATTAAAGGGTTTAAACAAAAACAAAAAAATCTTTCCAGTTCTGTAATAATTGTATTCCTAATGAAATCTAAATTAAATGCTTAATCAAATATACAATCCCAATCTTAATTTATAATTCTTATAATTAGAGTAATATTTCTTAAAGTTATTTGGACTAAATTCTATACATATTATAATTCATATTTGTGCTATATAAGGAATGGCTATAGGTGCATTGTAGGTGTATTAAACAAGTTTGGTGTGCATACTTCTTCTTTAAATACATTACATACATATATATTGTGGCTATTCTCTGTTAATTAAATATTCTTTATGTGGGCTTTGTGAATTCTACGACCACTTGTCGTGAGGACGGTTACTTTATTGTCCTTTGCTACGAATTCTTTCTGATATAAAGGCTTATTTTTGCCTTGAATTTTTTTACCAACAGTATAGATTATTTCACCCTTTTTATATCTTTTGGGTGAATGTCTTTTTATGTTATGACGCTTATTACTAATTCTTTGTTTTTTTTCAATTTCCGCTCGCAACTCGTGGTTGACTTTTGCGCGGAAGTTCACCAAACCCTGGTAGTTAACCCTGGAGCTTCTATTGTAGAAAATGTCCGATGGTTTCCTTCCAGTCACAGAATGGATGGTGTTATTATATCTGTCAACCGCTATGTTGAGTATTTCCTTTGTTTTCAAATCCTTGTACTCCGCTTTCAGACATCGGTAGATTTCTATAATGGTAGAATGCAATCGTTCTACTTGACCATTAACCTCACTGCGTTGGACGGGGGTCCTGTAGAGTTCTATGCCCAACATTTTGATGAAGTTTAGTATGATTGGGCTGAGGATACTTCGTTCATTGTCAGTAACTAGAATTTTTGGCACAGTGAAGTAATGTAAGATTTTTGTTATTTTGTTCCTTAGATATAGAGACGATTTATTCTTAATGTGGAACAACTTGGCAAACTTGGAAAATTTGTCGATGCAACTAATGTATTTCTCATTCTGCAATTCCATTATATCCATGTGAAGTATCTCGCAAGGATACGATGGTACAGGAGTCGCACGGAGCTCTGGATTCATTGGATGCCTGTCATATTTGTTCGCAAGGCAGATATCGCAAGTTTTAGTGTATTTGGTAATCAGACTATTCATTTTCGGAAAATAATAGCGTTCGAGCAGCTGCTCTTTATTTTCCCTAGCGTTCCGATGTGCTCTTCTGTGTTCCTCCGCAATTAATTGCAGAACTCTATTGTCGCTTGTTACGTCCTCTACCACCCTTTGCGTTATGCGAATCTTATAGTTGCTAAAGTGTTCCAAGTATACTTCCTGTAGCATTCCTAGATGTGCCTCTGGAATCTTAACACCGTTAATGACGTTCGGTTTAAGCTTCTTTTTTAGAATGTCAGTGAGTTTTATTTTGTCTAAATTTTCAATGGCTGGGTAATGGCGGGAGAAACCAGGGTGAGGTTCCTCAAAAATTTCTAAACCTTTTGTATCCCTAATAATAATTTGATTGCGAAATACATTCAAAGGGGCCTCCACGTGAGGAATGAGATCAGAGTTATCCTGTGCCGCGCTATGGATGGTTTCGTCGGCGGTATCGGTCGAGCATTGACTTCCACTGGTAGTTTTCGTTAGGGGACCGGGTTCTGCAGCAGTATCAGTTGAAGCATTGCTTGATGCTGTATCGGTAATTGAGCCATTGTATGCCTTTCTAGAATTCAGTGCCGTTCCAGGTGGTGCTATGCCAGACAAGTGATTCACCTGCGTTTTTAGTCTGGAAAGAGCATCAGCTACTTGGTTTGACTTACCTGGTTTGTAAACCAGCTCGTAGTTATACTCTTCGATACGAGCCTTCCATCTTTTCAACTTAGCATTGAAGTTCCTGTTGCCTAGAGCGAATGTTAGTGGCTGGTGGTCAGTGAAGATCCGTATCTTCTTTGCTCCGTACACATACGAACGAAGGTTGTCAAGGGCCCAAACTATAGCCAACATCTCTTTCTCGTTCGTGGCGTAATTCTCCTCGGTTTTGTTGAGGGATCTCGAGATGTAAGCAATTGGTTTGTCCTGCCCTGATATGTCTTGGGACAAAACAGCTCCAATTGCATAATTCGAAGCATCAGTGGTCAGGTTAAATGCCTTTTCAAAATCTGGAAAAGCCAGAACTTCGGATGACGTCAATAGGCTTTTCAGGTCCTCGAAAGCTTGTAATGCATCTTCATTCAACTCGATTGGTACACGTTTGGACTGGTTCGCTTTAATTTGGGCATTTTCGCCTCTTGTTAAATTCGTGAGAGGCTTCGCCACCTTAGCGTAATCACGAATGAATTTTCTATAATAAGACGTGAGTCCTAAAAAGCTTTTCAAATCTTTGAGGTTTTCCGGGGGCAGTATTTTCTGTATGGCCTCAACCTTTTTGGGGTCCGCTCGAATTCCGTCCGGGGTGATGACATATCCCAAAAACTCAACCTCAGTTTCCAGAAAGTGAGTCTTTTCCAGGTTAACTTTTAAATTCACCTCATGCAGACGAGAAAGGATGGTTTCGATGTTATTCAGCATATCGTCTATATCGCTACCAAAGATGACAATGTCGTCGATATATACGTAGCATATCCTTCCAATATATTCTTTAAGAACGTCATCGATCATTCGCTGGAAGATCGCTGGCGCATTTTTTAGGCCGAATGGTAATCTAAGCCACTCGTACTTTCCATTCATTGTGGAAAATGCGGTTTTTGGTATATCGGATTCTTGCATGGGTATTTGGTGAAATCCAGAAGTAAGATCAAGCGTGGTGAAATACTTTGCTTTACCTAAACTGGCGAGCGTTGAGGTAATGTCCGGGATTGGGTATGCATCGGATATAGTAACGAGGTTCAACCGTTTAAAGTCGACCACCATTCGGTATTGAAGTTCTCCTGTGGGTTTGGGTTTTTTCGGCACAACCCAAATCGGAGAGTTGTAGGGGCTTTTAGAAGTACGAATGATTCCTTCTGCCAGAAGTTCTTTTATTTCTTTGTCCACCTCTTTTCTCATGCAGGGAGGATAAGGATAGCTTTTCGTGTAAATGGGTTCGTCGGTGGCGGTTCTTATTAACTCATTAGAACTAAAGGGGCCAAAGACATTTTTGTACTTTTCTACCAAGTCAGAGAGTCTTTGCCGAATACTATTAGGAGTCCCTTCATGAAGTACAGCATTGACCACTGAGGATAGTTTGTTCTTAAGGGGAATTTGTACACCGTTTGATAACGTTAGGATATTCTTTTCGCGATCAATAATGGCTCCTAGCTGTTTTAGAGTGTCGTCGCCGATGATGCCATCAAAAGATTTTAGGCCTGGGAGGACGTAGAATGTCAGTGGAAAGTCAATTCCGACCCTTTCAAAGAATTTACCGGTGATTTTTTCGCTGATGTTGAGGCTACCGGCTGCTGAGTTCACTGAAAATGGTTGAGCTAGGCGGGTCGAACCTTGTGATAGGCGTGTGCTTATGAAATTTTTGTTAGCCCCAGTATCCACAAGGAAGCTCAACACAGTGCCGTTTTTAAGGAAGTAGTCTATGTATGGAACGCTGGATAGCCGTCCCTCATAAAATTTACCTCTTCCCTGTAATTTACCTCAGCTACCTCATTGTAAGCTTCAGGCGTTATCTCCTGATGTTCCCCACGATCTTCTTCGTGAACTTCGTCTCGACTTTCGAGTGATGCCTCCTGCTCTGCCTGAAGGTTGTATAACCTTTGCTGTTTTTGAGAGGAGCCTTGTGGACGTGAAAAGTTCTCGGAATGTGCCTTCCTTTTGTGAAGATTGCCTTGGGGTCTATTCATATAATCAACCTGTTTTGTTTGCACCGAATGATCTACCTCCATTTTGGGATGAGGTTTTGGACCAGTTGGCCTAGGGGGTGCGTCGGAATTTTGAGAGAAATGAGGGCGATTGGGAACGAAGGAGGTATGTTGTTTGGGATGGTATCTCTGCTGCTGTGGATGAGGTTTATTTTCTCGCCTAAAAGTTTGGTTAAGGGGGGCCGTAATTGTGTTTGTCGCGTTATTCACGTGAATAGAGTGGTTCCGGAAGTTGAGATTCTGAATCTCCAGACATGAAGCATACGCCTCGGGTAGGGTTTTCGGTCTCTGCACAATAAGCATCCTTGACAAGTCACCGTTAAGGCCTCTAATGAAGACGTCCAATGCTCTATTGCGGTATGTCTCTACCAATGCACCAACGGTTTCTTGCGTATAAGATTCCGTTTTAATCTTATTGATTATCAGGGAGAACTGGTGATTTACTGTGGCGTAAAACTCGTCCAACCTCGACCCTCTCTGGGAGAGTTGGTTGAGCTGATGTTCAAGGGTTCTAATATCTCGTTTATCTGCGTAATGCAGAGACAATACCCTTTTAATTTCTCCCCAATCGTCATCGAAGATGTTGTAGGAGATCAGGGCTGTATCGGCCCTACCTCTGATTTTCTGTCGGATATGCTGTAAGATAGCTCGGTACAAGGGTTTGGTTCGAATGATGCTGAAGTCTTTCAAAATACCCTCGACGTTATGTATCCATGACACATATTGTGTTGGATTACCGTCGAAGGTTTGCAACTCTTTCACGCAATCGGGGAGTCGACTTATCTCTTTTAGGTCAGCCTCCGTCCTTGGTTCACACAAGGGCACATTCGCACGATTTGTTTCAATATCTGTATGAGTGCCTCGCTCCAGAGACTTCAAGCGCTCATCCATGTCTTTGAGCTGATTCAATATTACATTGACAGCTCCGGTTAACTCCGTTACGGATTTGGCGACGGCGTCCATTTTTCGTTAACAAATTTGTTGGCTTATAGTAATTCTTAATTTAAATTTAATTTCTTAATTTAATTAATATATATATATCTTTTCTATTTAATTTTACTAATAGTTAATTTATTCAACTAGTTGGCTTAATATATTACTCTAAATTAAATTTAGTATCGTAAAATTACGTATGCACACAATTCAGCAAAGTAGAAAAAAACAATGCACCTTACCTTTTCCTTGTGATAGTTGCTTCAAATTTTTCTAATTTCTTTTCTTTTCTTTCTTTTTGATTAAAAAATATTCACATTAAATCTTCGATTTCACAATTAATAAAAAATTTTCTTCTTTTTCTTCCTTTTAGAATTTTCACTTAGAAATTTTTATATTATTTTTTCCAACATAGCTCATCGACCTTTTTTTTTGATTTCACAATTAAAGATTTTTCTTGAATTTTCTAACTTTTTTCTTTCGATTTCACAATTAATAAACAATTTTTTCCTCTTTTTTTTTTTAAGAATTCTCACTTAGAAATTTTTATATTATATTTTTTTTTGCAAAGCTCATCGACCTCTTTTTGATTTCACAATTAAAGATTTTTCTTGAATTTTCTCTATGAGCCTTTTTTCTATTTTTTCCTTTTTATTTTACTTTTCGATTTGATTTTTTAAAAATAAAAAAACAATTTCTTTTTTCTTCTTGTAGAATTTTCACTTAAAAACTTTTTATATTATTTTTTTCAACAAAGCTCATCGATCGCTTGTTGATCTCACAATTAAAGATTTTTTTTTTTTTTTTAATTTTCTCTATGAGACTTTTCCCTATTTTTCTATTTTATTTTTCTATTTGATTCCACAATTAATCAATAATTTTTTCCTTTCCTTTTTAAAAGTTTCACTTACAGGAACAAAAAGCACATATTCCGTTCAATTATAGGTTGAGATCCGCCGGTGATCTAAAAGAGATATCGATTCTAAATATTACTACGGGATTCTCGTTCGCGACAGGTTTAGCGGAAGGATCGTGGAGTCCCCGTTTAATCGCTATCGTTAATAATTGAAAGCGATCTACTAATGGCACGATTTCTTCACGTATATATCCTTTAGTCCTTTTGGCAATCTCCACTGTGTTCTCATGGTAACAGCAGAATGTGACAGATAATTAATGGATTTTTATTAAGACCAGAAAGGCCGTTGTGTTCCCATGGTAACAACTGCATTCACTCCATAGAGAGTACTGGTCTATGCCCACTCAAGGACATTATTAATTTATTCTGCCACAATTGCTCGGACAAAAAGGATATACTTTTCCTAAACCTGTCCCTGCTCGGGCGCCAGTTAAGGAAATCCTTTAAGAGGATTCCAAAAAAATGCGAACTTCAGCCCAAAGGGCCGACCCAACTGTTCGACTTACATAGAAAATAAAAACAACTATTTTTAACCCGTTAACAATTAAATTTATTTAGTAAAACAATAATTCTGTTTGCCGTCACGATTACAACTAACTGCCAAATCCATTCCCATCTAACTCCAAAGCTTTGCCTCTATCCAAATGTTCCCATGGATATCTCCTGACTCGTCACTTTTGATATTTCGCATGCATCCCATCCGGTGTCAAGTAGCTTGCGCGTGCATAAACTTTCATGGGAATATTTGCAAGCGAATAATATGCTGACTCAGCTGGGAACCTGTCTGTGCATGTCGAACCAAGTGTAAGGTGGTGCATATTGGGTTGTGATAACTGAAACCATAGAACTATGTAAGTCGGCCATAGGCAATAACTATTTTGTTAAAAGACTTAGTTTAGATAGGCACGCGATCCATTGCAATACAGTGGAGCGCTATCATAAAATTAAAAACCTGTTAAGGGATTCGACGACGGAGCTCTTCTCCTTCACACCAAAAGGTGAAAAGCTGCAGACAATGCTGCTGAGAGGATTAAAACCGTCGACTGATCCGGAGGAGCTCCTTGCACTGCTGAAAGAGAAGGAGTGCTAAGAGCTCAAATTCGTAGGGGTTAAGCCATTCGTCACGGCTAGAGCCAAAAGGGAGAAGCGGAAACTACCGTTCTTCCTGGTTCAGCTGAGTCCCAACAGCAAACTGGATGGTCTAAGGAGCATCAAAGTCCTAGACTACCAGGTTGTACACTGGGAAAAATTAAAGAGGAGCGAAAACATTTTACAATGTGTTCGTTGCCAAAGGTTCGGGCACGCCGCGTCGAACTGCGAAATGCAGCCTCGATGCGTGAAGTGCGGAAAGAACCACAAATCCGAAGAATGCGTTCTAGGCAAGGACGGAGAGTCAGAAAAAAGCCAACTCTCTTGCGCGTTATGTAGGAACACGGGACACACCGCAAATTATCGGGGTTGTCCCAAATTCCAATACATCAAAAGAGTAAATCTGGCTCGGCAGCAGAAAGTGGAAATTAAACGTCCACTCGTGCAGACACAAACACCAGCCGTTACTCCCCACGTTACCTACACCCAAATGGCGGCAGGTAGGGGAAATACGGTACAACAACCAAAGGTAGCTTCTCAGGCCCCAGCGCCTAGAGCACCAGAACCTGTACCTGACATGCTGGCTATCTTGCTCTCTATTCAGGGGCAGATGGCTCAGCTTCAGCGTCAAATACAGAAACAGGCTAAACGGTTAGATCAAATATACGCGCTGTAATCGTAATCAGTACGTACATGGCGGAGCAAACCCTGAAGGTCCTTACAGTGAATGTTAATTCACTGATTAGGCTCGAACGAAGAGCCGCACTGTTTAAGTTGCTTAAAGACCAAGCCCCTGATGTGCTCTTGGTTAGCGAAACTAAGCTCACCAAAAGGCACAAAATGAGGCACAAAAGATATAAAATAGTACGGAGAAACCGACCTAACTCCATTCAGGGAGGAGGTGTTGCGATTTTCGTACGAAAAGGTATACGTTTTAAAAGAGTATACAGTCGTGTAGTACGTAGGTTCCAGGTGCTGGAAGCATGCATCGTGTATATCCCTCTCCGTAGTGGAAAGCGGTTATACATGGTGTCTGTTTATGCACCTAAGGCTACTCAATCCACTTTATTCATCTCAGAGCTCGAGACACTTTTTCGATTCCTAAGACTGGAATTGGAGGAGAACTACTTTATTATCGGCGGAGATTTCAACGCCAAACATAGTGATTGGGGAAATAATACTCCAAATACCAGAGGGAACCTACTATTCAATTGGTGGGGTCAGCACAGTATAATGTATCGACTCGGCCTTAAGGCGACGGATAGTCCGTCGTTTCCTAGACACGGGTCCTATTTGGATCTCCTGCTGTTCGACACACGAGTACACCTGACATGCACAAACCAACAAACCATAAACTGTCTACGCACTTTTGTGTATGACAGTGACCATTGCGGACTCTGTACCGAAATAAGCGTTCCGAACGAAGCTGCGGAATTGGACGAGTTTGTTCAAAGTTATGCCTACAACTATAGTAGGGTGCGTTGGACACACTTCTCCAGAACAATGACGAGAGCACTCTCCTCGAATTCGCTCTACCCACCGTCCAATAGAAATCTGTCAAACGAGGAGATTGACAGGTATCTAAAACTAATGGACGAGACAATTAAACGATCAATGGACAAAACGATACCTCGGTATCAATACACTGACAACGAAGACTTATTCCGCAACGCAACCATTGACGCACTGCACCGACATAAAAGTAGACTGCTGTCAAGGCTAAAAACCTTGTACAGACAGTTTACTGACAGACATAACCCGTAGATTATGACGCTAAAGTCGTCGATCAAAAACCTCCAAGTATTAATAAAAGAAAATTACAGAGCATCTGTAAGTTTGTATTGGAACAACAAAATTCGGGCTGTAAACACCAGCAACCCGAATATGTTCCCGCAAATAAATAAAATATTTCGGAGGAAAGATCACAACGACCTTTTGTGTCTTAAAATCGCCCGAACGACGGACAACGAGAACATACTTATAGCAGCAGGCATCGATCCAAATAAGGCTGTTGATGATGACAACTTCTTTGTGATCGAGGATCCGCAGGAGAAGGTAGAGGCTATAGGAGCGACTTTCCAGGAAGTATATAAGGCGAATGACATCATTGGCCCGAACCACGACCTGGAGGATCGAGTCCTTGTGCACAATTTCTACCTTCGAAATTGTGAATTGGCGATTCGAGATCTCGGGTTTCACCCAGTTCAGTGACGAGAATATGGCAAATAATGTCATCACCAATGAAATGGTCCTACCACCGTTCATTACGAAGGCAGAGCTCCAAACGATCTTCGAATCGCTAAGAAGTAAGAAATCAGTGGGAACCGATGAAATACCGAACATTGGGTTTCGACATCTCCACTAGAAGCGGTGGACATTTATACCACCCTGTTTAATAATGCAATGAACAATGCACATTATACAGCGCATTGGAAAACAGCGGTGGTACACCCCATCCCCAAAAGGAATAAAGACACATCCAATCCGGCGAATCTCCGGTCGATCAGTCTCCTTCCAAACATCAGTAAGGATTTCGAGAAGGTGATCAATAGAGTCCTGACTAAGTGGGTTGAGGACAAACATATAGTTCCGGATAATCAATTTGGTTTCAAGGTGCGGCATGATGTTATTCATGCTGCATCTAAAAAAAGAAAAAAAAGTATACTAGAACAGAAGTGGGTAGCACTCTAAAATACGGTATAGCAGTAGATAGTTTAAGTGGGATTAAGTAGGTAAGATTTAGTTTTTGTAGTTTATAGTTAATTTTAAGTTTTATAGTATAACCAAAAAGTCCATATACTAAGTTTTTCTACTTAAATTTTATTTTCTTAGTTTTAGTTTTCATAAATGTAAAAAAAAAATCAAAATAGTCTGTAAGAAACGTTGAAAGACATAGATTAAGTATTATGTTTAATTTAGAGTGCCCGCATGGGGCCAGTAAGTTAGAATAAGAAAATTTTAAGATAATTAAGCTAATTTTTAAGCGTTTTTTTGTATAGCGTATAAGTATTAATGAATTCATGGTAATAAAAATGCATTTAAAATGAAAATGAAAATGTGCCCGGTTACCAAGCCAAGGGTTACGGGTTCGACTCCGGGTCGAATAAAATATATCTTCCATTCTTTTTTTTTTTAATTGTTAATTGAAAAATAAATAAAGATAAAAAAGTGGTAAACAACATCACGCGATGGAATCTGGAGAGCGGTCCGCTAGACCAAGAGCGGAACCACCAGAAAAATCGGGCGATGAATTGGCAACTACTTCCAACCAACCAGTAGTAGTAGCCGAATCGAAGATGAAGAGAAGGAGGAAGCTAACTTGGTAAAGCGCCCCTCCCTTTCAACGTCCACTGAAAAGCTGCCTGGTGGATCGCAGGAAGGGGTGCGCACAACGACAACGGCAGCAGATAATTTACGCTCTATTCAAGATTCAGACGACTATTCGTATGTCTCAGAGGGTGGTGAAGGTCACTATCTCGGTGATAACAGCTTCGCGTCTTTGGCGCCTTCCGAATCGAAAGATGAAGATGAAGAAGTGGCATCTTTAAGTAGCAGTATCAAATGCTAGAACAAAGGGAACTAGCCATAAAAGAGAAACAAATGGCAAGAAGAAGGAGAGAAGCACAAGAGTACTCCCAAAATTAAAACCAACAGCAACAGCAGACGCAGCAAGCCCAGAAGCAGTCCATACATGAACATCTAACAATGAAAACCAACACAAAAACATTAGTGCAACAACAACACCTACAAAAACAAAAGCAACTCCAGCCACAACAATCGCAACAGCAACAACGACAACAGAAACAACAACAGCGGCAGCAGCAACAAAAACAACAACAGAAGCAGCAACAACAACAACAGCAGCAGCAACAACAACAGCAGCCGCAGCAGAAACAACAAAACATTACTAAACAACGAGTTCCACCTATAAACACATATAAGATGGAACTAAAGGAAACCATAGAACTATGTACGTCGGCCATAGGCAATAACTATTTTGTTAAAAGACTTAGTTTAGATAGGCACGTGATCCATTGCAATACAGTGGAGCGCTATCATAAAATTAAAAACCTGTTAAGGGATTCGACGACGGAGTTCTTCTCCTTCACACCGAAAGGTGAAAAGCTGCAGACAATGCTGCTGAGAGGATTAGAACCGTCGACTGATCCGGAGGAGCTCCTTGCACTGCTGAAAGAGAAGGAGTGCTAAGAGCTCAAATTCGTAGGGGTTAAGCCATTCGTCACGGCTAGAGCCAAAAGGGAGAAGCGGAAACTACCGTTCTTCCTGGTTCAGCTGAGTCCCAACAGCAAACTGGATGGTCTAAGGAGCATCAAAGTCCTAGACTACCAGGTTGTACACTGGGAAAAATTAAAGAGGAGCGAAAACATTTTACAATGTGTTCGTTGCCAAAGGTTCGGGCACGCCGAGGGTTACGGGTTCGACTCCGGGTCGAATAAAATATATCTTCTGTTGGGGTGTGTAGGGTTTAATACTTTTTCTAAATATGTGTGGGGTTAAAAAATGGGTGGAAAATGCGGATTTTAATAAAACACGTTTGACCTTCTTTAAGGGTTACAGCCAAGAGAGCTCCTTTTATTCTTTTCCGGAAATTCTTCCATATTTTTACGTTCACAAACTTTCATACTTTTGTACTAAATTTACAATACGTAATCCTACATTACGTTTCATAGGTTACATTATTAATAAAATAAGAGTTCAATTTAGCTCAGTGTTAACATAAATTACAATTTTAATAATTATTTTTAACAAAAATATATGTATATTGGTTATACATTTTATTCACGAACATTCTCCCGCCCGGTGGACGAATTTCGTCCGCAAGTGTCCTCGCTCTTGTACCGTACTGTACCTCTTCTGACATAAAAGTTGTGTGTTGTGTGAGTGTGTTGACTAGAGAGACAAAATCGTGTAATTATTAATTTGAAACATTATATGTAGGTGACAAGGACGACGATATAACAAACGAGCAACAAAGGGAGATAAAATATGTGTCATTGTCTTTTGTTTGCAATAGTGCAATAGTTCTGATCATTGACCAAAACTGGGTCAAATCGTGTCGGGAGTGATTTTCGGTTTTGTTTAGTTTGTGTTGTTAATTTTCGTTGGTTTTTCCCCTTTTTTTTAGTTTTATGTTTGTTAAAAAGGTAAGTGTGTTTAATTAATTATTTCTTTAATCCTTTTTGGCTGCTCCCCTTCGCGAAATTCGATTTCGTTTTGATTTGTGTACATCGGTGCGAGTACACAATTCCATATACGTGCGTGTGTACATATTGATATACATATGTACATCGATTGTTCGTTATTGTTTCGCGAAAGTGATATCTTGTGTGCAGTGCAAAAAAAATAAACAAAAAGAAAAAAAAGAAATGGGAAAATGATAAAAAAAAATAAAAAGTTCATCAAAAATATTTTCCCAACAAATTCGGTACAATGTGTGTTGTTATTTTGTGCGATAACTGTTTTCCTCGTACGCAATTTTTGGTTGTGCAGTGCGATGCTGTATTTTCGCGAACGGTTAATGTTTTGATTATGGCCGAATTAGCCTTCTTAGGGTGTGTGGTGTTTACGTTTTCGTGTAAAGCCAAGAATCCGCCTTCCTATTGAATTGTTGTTGCAATTCATCCTCAGTAAGTTTTTTTTTTTGACATATTCATTTTTTTTTATTATTTACATATTTATTATTATTATTTATTTTGTTTATTTATGTAATTTATGTTAAGATTAGTTTAAGGTAGATATTATTATTGAGTGTTTATGTTGAAATGTGTTTTTTAAAAAAAGGGATAAATGTTAAAGTGTTGTGTTGTGTTGTGTTGATGTGGACAACGTTGAGTATTCGGTGAAACATTTCAAGTGCCGTCGGGGTTTTGATTCTTCAATTCCCGTCGGCATTTTGGAATTTTGGAACTCTGCAACGTTGTCTGGCATGAATGATGTGTTTTCTGTGGATATCGTTGAGTGTTCACTAAGAAGGTTCAAATTCCGTCGGGGTTTTGACTCTCCAATTCCCGTCGGCATTTTGGAGTTTCGGAACTCCACAGCGTTATCCGGAATGTCTGATTTTAGAGTGATTTAGAGTGGACTGTATGTGTGTTGTGTAGTGTAGGGAATCTAGGATAGAATAAGTTTGTATTATTATGTTTTATTAATTCAATAAATTGTTTTTTAAGAAAGAAGAAATGTCGTTGGTTTTTCATTTGAGTTTATTTAAAGTGTTTGTTTTATATACGTTGTGTTGTGTCGTTTAAAATGCTGTGTGTTGTTTAAAATTTCATTATATTTTGTGTACATTTGTTTAGACAGAAATTTGCAATGATTGATGGAGAGAAAAAACGGATGTAAATTATTTATTTGTGTTGTGTAGAAATAAGGGAAGAATAACAGGAAAATATGTATATCGTTATTTTAGTGTTCGAAATTCTTGTTTTGTGTTGTTTGAGTATTTTGTATTTCCTTAGTGTTGCTTGGTAAACAGCAGATTTTCCCAATTGATCGTATAAGCTCTCCGGTACTTGTTTCAAAGTGATCACTCGAATTAGTCCGTCGTTTCCGGGATGTGTAGCGATGATGCGTGCGAGCCGCCATTGCAACGGTGGTAGTCTCTCGTCTTTAATGAGAACTAAATCGCCGCATTTTGGTCCCGGCTCCCGTGTCATCCACTTTGGGCGCTGTTGCATTCTGGACAAGTATTCCGTACTCCACTTGCGCCAGAAATAGTTGGTCATAGAGGTGATCCGCTTCCATCGCTCAAGGTAACTTACCCTCTCGAAGGCAGTGTCTCCTTGAGGAATCGCGACGAGCCTTTCGCCGATTAAAAAATGTGCTGGTGTCTGCGTTTCCAAATCTTCGATGTCGTCCGACATTGGGCACAAAGGTCTGGAATTGAGGCAGGCTTCAACTTGAGTAAGCAACGTTGACAGTTCTTCGAATGTCAGAGCTTCTGCCCCGACCGCTCTTCGGAGGTGATGCTTTACCGATTTTACCCCTGCCTCCCAAAGACCTCCGAAATTGGGAGATGCAGGGGGGATGAAAGTCCACTTTGTGTGCAGCTGAGTCAGTTGTTCATTAACCGACCCCCAGTCAACCTTCGCCTTTTGCAGCATCCTCCCTAACTCCTTTTCCGCCCCTACAAAATTAGTGCCACGATCACTGTACAGTTCAGCGCACATTCCTCGGCGAGCTATAAATCGTTTGAAAGCCGCTAAGAACGCCTGTGTCGTAAGATCTGACACGACCTCCAAATGCACTGCCTTGACTGCTAGACAGATGAATATTGAAAAATACCCCTTTAATGTTTTTGCACCTCGTCCTTTCCAGGTTTTGATGTCAAAGGGTCCTGCAAAGTCTACACCCGATCTGGAGAAAGGCCTTGCCATGCGAACTCTTAGCCCAGGTAAGTTCCCCATGAGTTGTTGCATTGACTTCCCTTTGTGACGGAAACAAGTGATACACTCATGCACCATCTTCTTCACCTTTCTCCTTAATGAAAAAATCCAGAACGCTGTGCGGATGTATGCCATCATTAGGGAAACACCACCATGGATTGTGTTTTTGTGTGCATCTCTTATGATAAGATGTGTGAGATGATGATCTGGTGCCAGAATAGATGGATGTCTCTGTTCGTCGTCCAAGTTTGAGTTCTGCAATCTCCCTCCAACACGTAGAATGTCGTCAGCATCTATAAACGGATTCAAGTTTAAGGTACGTTTAGGATATACCTTTTTTGCAACATCCATTTCAGGGAACATTTGTCTTTGTGAGGTTTTTATCAACAGTTTCATAGCCTTGTCAATTTCGTTAACCTTCAATGAACCTTTATACCTTGTTTCAGGTTTTTCCCGGCAGTTAAACACAAAACGAATGCAATAGGCTAGAATGTGACGAAGCCTTATTAACGAAGATTGCTTAAGCATAAGATTGATGACCTCATTGTCTTCCCCGAGTTGTTGCGTGACATGGAAAATGTTAGTCGTGTTCTCCTTTCGTTGCTCCAAGTCAGGGTTAATCCTTTTGGGCTGAATGGGAATCTCAAAGTTCCAATTCTCTCGTAGGAAACTTGGGCCCTTCCACCACAACTCGTTTCGTTTAATTGCTGATGGCAATATACCCCTCGAGGCGAAGTCAGCTGGGTTGTATTGGGTCGGAATGTGTTTCCAAGAGCTGCAGTTCGTCAGGCGTTGAATTTCTGCTACACGGTTGGCAACGAAGGTTTTCCATCGGCTTGGCGGTGATGTGACCCAGGCGAGAGCCATCGTAGAATCTATCCACGCGTGTATCTCCAAATTCGTCAGATCCAGTGCCTTCTTGGTATAGTCGAGCAAAGTGGCTAACATAACCGCTCCACAGAGCTCAAGCCTTGGTAGACAAACTGTCTTGAGTGGTGCCACTTTCGTCTTGGCAAACATCAAGTGCTGGTGGACGTTGCCTTCCTCATCTTCGACACGCAAGTAGACGGCCGCCCCATATGCTCTCTCTGAGAAGCATCACAAAACCCATGTAGTTGCAGCTTTGTTGTGCCTCGTTTGCTCACTACATGTACCCACCGTGGAATCCTGATGTCCTGTATCTGCGGAAGTTCCTGCTGAAACGTCCGCCATCGCTCTTCTAGCTCTTGTGGTATTGGTTCATCCCACGTCACTCCTTGACACCATAATTCCTGCAGCATGATTTTTGCCTTGATCATACATGGAGCAATCCAACCCAATGGGTCAAAAAGTTTTGCGATTGAAGATAGCATGCTTCTTTTTGTCACGACTTTATCGTCTGAAAAGAAAGTTTTAAAAGAAAACGAATCTTCTTTTGGCAACCAGAGAATTCCTAACGCCTTTATGCCATCAACCGCTTCTATGGGTAATGTAAATCCCACTTCCCGTTGATCCGCAGGAATATCACGAAGAATATCTTCCGAATTGCTTGTCCATTTCCTTAGATGGAACCCAGCTGACTTTAGAACGCTTCTAGCTTCATTTCTCTTCAATAAGGGATCTTCGATTGAGTCGGCTCCTGATATGAGGTCATCAACATACATCTCTTCACGTACGGCTTTGGCACCCAGAGGAAAATGCTGAGCCTCATCTGCCGCCGCCTGATGCAACGTTCGAATAGCCAAGTATGGAGCACTGGCCGTGCCAAAAGTTACGGTCTCAAGTCTAAAAATCCTTAATTTCTCCGTAGGATGATTACGCCAAAATATAAGCTGGTAATTTGAGTCGTCGATTGGAACTCGAATTTGGCGATACATTTTCTCGACGTCCGCTGTAAATATAATTTTGTGTAATCGCCACTTTAAAATTAATTTGAAAATATCTGTTTGGATTTTAGGTCCAGTCATTAAGTGTGAATTCAACGAGGATCCGTCCGAACATTTTGCTGCAGCGTCAAAAACAACGCGAAGCTTCGTAGTTGTGCTCGACTCTTTGAATACCGCATGGTGAGGAATGAAGAAATGGTGTGGTGTATCCAGTATGGTATTCGTTTCGTCAACCTCTGTCATCTGTTGAAGCTCCTTATATTCATTTAAGAACTTAGAGTACTCCTTGTGCAGTGTGGGGTTTTCCTGGAATCTTCTTTCCAGTTGATGAGACCTACGTAAGGCACCTAACCTCGAGGCACCAAACCCAGGTTTACATCCATCTTTAAATGGCAGCGATACCTCATATCGCCCATCAGCCAGTCTTGTAGTTGTCTTGAGATAATGTTCTTCACATGCTTTGTCCTCAGCAGTCTCCTTAATGTCGAATGGCAACTCCTCCAGGTCCCCGAACCTTCGCAGCTGATTATCTATGTCGAAAACCTGTAAAAAGCTGTGGACAGGTTCTATACCTCGCAAAATTGTCTTCCCAAGGAGAAGCCAACCTAGCTCAGATTCTTGTGCAATTGGGGATCTTACATCATTACCGCGTATAATGGATGCTAAAATAAATTCAGGATAAACATCGCTTCCCAGGAGAATGTCAACAGTTGCAAGCTTATCGAATTGTGGATCAGCTAACCTTAAGCCCTCGATGTGTTCCCAGTTTTGTTGAGCTAGAGGCTTGGATGGCAACAGATCAGTCAGCGACTTGAACACGTAGGCCCGGGTATTTGTTTCGAATGGTGTTACCAGCGACCCAAAGGTAAGATTTACATACCGCTGACATGAACCACTACTGATTTTTCCCAATCCAGATACCTCAATGAATGTTCGCCGTTGATGAAGCCCTAATAACTGGACAGCGGATTCAGTAATGAACGTTGCTTCAGATCCAGGATCGACCAGTGCCCTAAGATAATAATAGTTGCCCTTTGAAGACCTCACTTTCACAACGGCTGTGGCAAGAAGCACACTTGGTTGATCTACCCCAAGAGAGACAGGTTGGTTAATCCTTGATTTTATGTGGAAAGTTTGTGTACCTATAGTAGTGTTAGTACTAACCTTTGCAATATTCGACCCTCAAGAGTTGACATGCAGCAGAGAGTGGTGTTTCTGCTTGCAGTAATAGCAGCGCACACTGCTTTGGCATTGACTAGTCCGGTGACTGTATGCTAGACAGTTCCGGCAAACACCGATTCTGTCCACTGCCTTAGATCGTTCACAGATCTCCATGGCAATGAACTTCTGACAAGTTCGAAGGGAGTGCTGACCTCTACCACATACCTGGCATGCAAACTGCTTCTTCCTGACGTGCAACACCGTTTTCTTCTCGACCGCAACAGCCTTGTGTACAGAAGAACCGCTAACCTTGATGCTACTCATTCCAGCTACTGCTTCCAAGGTTCGAAAACGTGTCTCCAGGAACTCTGTAAATTGTCTCAGTGTTGGCAACTCCTTCGAACTACCCAACTTCTCCTCCCACAAACGCTGAGTAAAAGCAGGTAATTTTTGCACCAGAATATAAATTAAAATATCATCCCAAGAACCAACCGGCAATCCTAAGTTTCCCAGGGCGTGGAAACATTCCTGGGATGTGTCCAGTAGAGATTTGATGTTGCTTGCCGTCTCCTTCATCAACTGCTGCTGCTCAAAAAAAAGTTGGAAATGAGCGTTTACCAACACTCGTTTGTGGTCGTATCTAGCGACAAGCAGTTCCCATGCTTTGTCATAATTGCCAGCATACAAACCTAAATGCTGCAACAGACGAGCAGCTTCACCTGTAAGAGACGACTTCAAATAGTGAAGCTTTTGGATTTCACCCAGCTTTTTATTTGTGTGGACTAACGACAAAAAGACATCGTGGAAAGCCCGCCACTTCGTGTACGAGCCCTCAAAATGTGGTATTTGAATTTGGGGCAATGAAAGTTCATTGCAAGAAGCACCTGTGGATTCACCTTCCACAATCTTCTCCTTGGATGCTAACTTGGCATTGTCTATAGCGTCGACCAATTCACCTCGGTAAGTGAAATATGTTTCTTGAAGCAGATCAAAAATTTCATCAAAATCTTCTTCTTCCAGACCTTCTTCGATTTCTCCTCGTCGAATCTTCGCTTGAAGACCAAGCGCATTCTTGAAGTTCCCTTCTAGAATAAGAAAACGACCTGACAGATAGCTAGCTGTACGACGTGATGCTCCAGTCTTTTTGAAGTTGGAGTGGTCACGAAGAATCTGCTCCAGAACACCTTTCTGATCTGCACCCGTAGACAATTTCGACATTTTTAAATGGTTTTTATTTGAAAATTAATTAATTACAAACCAATGTATGTATGTATCAAGTACAATGTTTATTTAATTTTATTAGATACAGTTTATTAAAATAATATTAATTAATTAAAATGTTTTATTACAGGAACTTACGACCTTTGGTCAGCTTTGCCCAGCTGGTGACAGTTGAGGTTAAAGATGAAATAAATTTTTTACACGGCGCGGGAAATGCGATTTCTGCACAACCACCGAGAGTCTGTGAGTCTTAAAAAGAAGAAAGACAAGGGGCAAGACACCGACCGCGAGGGAGTAAATGTATGTAAGTTTATTGTTTTATATATATACACTTGCACTTGCACTTGCACCTTGTTCACTTTGTTCTTGCACTTTTGCACTTTTTTCTTCTTTATAAATTTTTTTTTTTTCTTTTTTAAATGTTTAATGTTTATGTTTATGTTTATCCGGTTCGTAAAGGACCAAATGTTGGGGTGTGTAGGGTTTAATACTTTTTCTAAATATGTGTGGGGTTAAAAAATGGGTGGAAAATGCGGATTTTAATAAAACACGTTTGACCTTCTTTAAGGGTTACAGCCAAGAGAGCTCCTTTTATTCTTTTCTGGAAATTCTTCCATATTTTTACGTTCACAAACTTTCATACTTTTGTACTAAATTTACATTACGTTTCATAGGTTACATTATTAATAAAATAAGAGTTCAATTTAGCTCAGTGTTAACATAAATTACAATTTTAATAATTATTTTTAACAAAACTATATGTATATTGGTTACACATTTTATTCACGAACATCTTCCATTCTTCTTTTTTTTTAATTGAAAAATAAAGAAAGATAAAAAAGTGGTAAACAACATCACGCGATGGAATCTGGAGAGCGGTCCGCAAGACCAAGAGCGGAACCATCAGAAAAATCGGGCGATGAATTGGCAACTACTTCCAACCAACCAGTAGTAGTAGCCGAATCGAAGATGAAGGGAAGGAGGAGGCTAACTTGGTAAAGCGCCCCTCCCTTTCAACGTCCACTGAAAAGCTGCCTGGTGGATCGCAGGAAGGGGTGCGCACAACGACAACGGCAGCAGATAATTTACGCTCAAGGCAAGATTCAGACGACTATTCGTATGTCTCAGAGGGTGGTGAAGGTCACTATCTCGGTGATAACAGCTTCGCGTCTTTGGCGCCTTCCGAATCGGAAGATGAAGATGAAGAAGTGGCATCTTTAAGTAGCAGTATCAAAATGCTAGAACAAAGGGTACTAGCCATAAAAGAGAAACAAATGGCAAGAAGAAGGAGAGAAGCACAAGAGTACTCCCAAAATCAAAACCAACAGCAACAGCAGACGCAGCAAGCCAGGAAGCAGTCCATACATGAACATCTAACAATGAAGACGAACACAAAAACAACAACAACACCTACAAAAACAAAAGCAACTCCAGCCACAACAACAGAAGCAGCCACAACAATCGCAACAGCAACAACGACAACAAAAACAACAACAGCGGCAGCAGCAACAAAAACAGCCGCAGCAGAAACAACAAAACACTACAAAACAACGAGTTCCACCTATAAACACATATAAGATGGAACTAAAGGAAACCATAGAACTATGTAAGTCGGCCATAGGCAATAACTATTTTGTTAAAAGACTTAGTTTAGATAGGCACGCGATCCATTGCAATACAGTGGAGCGCTATCATAAAATTAAAAACCTGTTAAGGGATTCGACGACGGAGTTCTTCTCCTTCACACCGAAAGGTTAAAAGCTGCAGACAATGCTGCTGAGAGGATTAGAACCGTCGACTGATCCGGAGGAGCTCCTTGCACTGCTGAAAGAGAAGGAGTGCTAAGAGCTCAAATTCGTAGGGGTTAAGCCATTCGTCACGGCTAGAGCCAAAAGGGAGAAGCGGAAACTACCGTTCTTCCTGGTTCAGCTGAGTCCCAACAGCAAACTGGATGGTCTAAGGAGCATCAAAGTCCTAGACTACCAGGTTGTACACTGGGAAAAATTAAAGAGGAGCGAAAACATTTTACAATGTGTTCGTTGCCAAAGGTTCGGGCACGCCGCGTCGAACTGCGAAATGCAGCCTCGATGCGTGAAGTGCGGAAAGAACCACAAGTCCGAAGAATGCGTTCTAGGCAAGGACGGAGAGTCAGAAAAAAGCCATCTCTCTTGCGCGTAATGTAGGAACACGGGACACACCGCAAATTATCGGAGTAGTCCCAAATTCCAATACATCAAAAGAGTAAATCTGGCTCGGCAGCAGAAAGTGGAAATTAAACGTCCACTCGTGCAGACACAAACACCAGCCGTTACTCCCCACGTTACCTACACCCAAATGGCGGCAGGTAGGGGAAATACGGTACAACAACCAAAGGTAGCTTCTCAGGCCCCAGCGCCTAGAGCACCAGAACCTGTACCTGACATGCTGGCTATCTTGCTCTCTATTCAGGGGCAGATGGCTCAGCTTCAGCGTCAAATACAGGAACAGGCTAAACGGTTAGATCAAATATACGCGCTGCTGCCGGGCCTAACGCACCTCCAGTCGTAATCGGTACGTACATGGCGGAGCAAACCCTGAAGGTCCTTACAGTGAATGTTGATTCACTGATTAGGCTCGAACGAAGAGCCGCACTGTTTAAGTTGCTTAAAGACCAAGCCCCTGATGTGCTCTTGGTTAGCAAACTAAGCTCACCAAAAGGCACAAAATGAGGCACAAAAGATATAAAATAGTACGGAGAAACCGACCTAACTCCATTCAGGGAGGAGGCGTTGCGATTTTTGTACGAAAAGGTATACGTTCTAAAAGAGTATACAGTCGTGTAGTACGTAGGTTCCAGGTGCTGGAAGCATGCATCGTGTATATCCCTCTCCGTAGTGGAAAGCGGTTATACATGGTGTCTGTTTATGCGCCTAAGGCTACTCAATCCACTTTATTCATCTCAGAGCTCGAGACACTTTTTCGATTCCTAAGACTGGAATTGGAGGAGAACTACTTTATTATCGGCGGAGATTTCAACGCCAAACATAGTGATTGGGGAAATAATACTCCAAATACTAGGGGGAACCTACTATTCAATTGGTGGGGTCAGCACAGTATAATGTATCGACTCGGCCTTAAGGCGACGGATAGTCCGTCGTTTCCTAGACACGGGTCCTATTTGGATCTCCTGCTGTTCGACACACGAGTACACCTGACATGCACAAACCAACAAACCATAAACTGTCTACGCACTTTTGTGTATGACAGTGACCATTGCGGACTCTGTACCGAAATAAGCGTTCCGAACGAAGCTGCGGAATTGGACGAGTTTGTTCAAAGGCATGCCTACAACTATAGTAGGGTGCGTTGGACACACTTCTCCAGAACAATGACGAGAGCACTCTCCTCGAATTCGCTCTACCCACCGTCCAATAGAAACCTGTCAAACGAGGAGATGGACAGGTATCTAAAACTAATGGACAAGACAATTAAACGATCAATGGACAAAACGATACCTCGGTATCAATACACTGACAACGAAGACTTATTCCGCAACGCAACCATTGACGCACTGCACCGACATAAAAGTAGACTGCTGTCAAGGCTAAAAACCTTGTACAGACAGTTTACTGACAGACATAACCCGTAGATTATGACGCTAAAGTCGTCGATCAAAAACCTCCAAGTATTAATAAAAGAAAATTACAGAGCATCTGTAAGTTTGTATTGGAACAACAAAATTCGGGCTGTAAACACCAACAACCCGAATATGTTCCCGCAAATAAATAAAATATTTCGGAGGAAAGATCACAACGACCTTTTGTGTCTTAAAATCGCCCGAACGACGGACAACGAGAACATACTTATAGCAGCAGGCATCGATCCAAATGAGGCTGTTGATGATGACAACTTCTTTGTGATCGAGGATCCGCAGGAGAAGGTACAGGCTATAGGAGCGACTTTCCAGGAAGTATATAAGGCGAATGACATCATTGGCCCGAACCACGACCTGGAGAATCGAGTCCTTGTGCACAATTTCTACCTTCGAAATTGTGAATTGGCGATTCGAGAGCTCGGGTTTCACCCAGTTCAGTGACGAGAATATGGCAAATAATGTCATCACCAATGAAATGGTACTACCACCGTTCATTACGAAGGCAGAGCTCCAAACGATCTTCGAATCGCTTAGAAGTAAGAAATCAGTGGGAACCGATGAAATACCGAACATTGGGTTTCGACATCTCCACTAGAAGCGGTGGACATTTATACCACCCTGTTTAATAATGCAATGAACAATGCACATTATACAGCGCATTGGAAAACAGCGGTGGTACACCCCATCCCCAAAAGGAATAAAGACACATTCAATCCGGCGAATCTCCGGTCGATCAGTCTCCTTCCAAACATCAGTAAGGATTTCGAGAAGGTGATCAATAGAGTCCTGACTAAGTGGGTTGAGGACAAACATATAGTTCCGGATAATCAATTTGGTTTCAAGGTGCGGCATGATGTTATTCATGCTGCATCTAAAAAAAGAAAAAAAGTATACTAGAACAGAAGTGGGTAGCACTCTAAAATACGGTATAACATTAGATAGTTTAAGAGGGATTAAGTAGTTAAGATTTAGTTTTAGGTAGTTTATAGTTTAGTTTTAAGTTTTATAGTATAACCAAAAAGTCCATATACTAAGTTTTTCTACTTAAATTTTATTTTCTTAGTTTAGTTTTCATAAATGTAAAAACAAAAATAAAAATAGTCTGTAAGAAACGTCGAAAGACATAGATTAAGTATTATGTTTAATTTAGAGTGCCCGCATGGGGCCAGTAAGTTAGAATAAGAAAATTTTAAGATAATTAAGCTAATTTTTAAGCGTTTTTTTGTATAGCGTATAAGTATTAATGAATTCATGGTAATAAAAATGCATTTAAAATGAAAATGAAAATGTGCCCGGTTACCAAGCCAAGGGTTACGGGTTCGACTCCGGGTCGAATAAAATATATCTTCCATTCTTTTTTTTTTTTAATTGTTAATTGAAAAATAAATAAAGATAAAAAAGTGGTAAACAACATCACGCGATGGAATCTGGAGAGCGGTCCGCTAGAGCAAGAGAACTGAACCACCAGAAAAATCGGGCGATGAATTGGCAACTACTTCCAACCAGCCAGTAGTAGTAGCCGAATCGAAGATGAAGAGTAGGAGGAGGTTAACTTGGTAAAGCGCCCCTCCCTTTCAACGTCCACTGAAAAGCTGCCTGGTGGATCGCAGGAAGGGGTGCGCACAACGACAACGGCAGCAGATAATTTACGCTCTAGGCAAGATTCAGACGACTATTCGTATGTCTCAGAGGGTGGTGAAGGTCACTATCTCGGTGATAACAGCTTCGCGTCTTTGGCGCCTTCCGAATCGGAAGATGAAGATGAAGAAGTGGCATCTTTAAGTAGCAGTATCAAAATGCTAGAACAAAGGGTACTAGCCATAAAAGAGAAACAAATGGCAAGAAGAAGGAGAGAAGCACAAGAGTACTCCCAAAATCAAAACCAACAGCAACAGCAGACGCAGCAAGCCCAGAAGCAGTCCATACATGAACATCTAACAATGAAAACGAACACAAAAACATTAGTGCAACAACAACACCTACAAAAACAAAAGCAACTCCAGCCACAACAACAAAAGCAGCCACAACAATCGCAACAGCAACAACGACAACAGAAACAACAACAGCGGCAGCAGCAACAAAAACAACAACAGAAGCAGCAACAACAACAACAGCAGCAGCAACAACAATAACAGCCGCAGCAGAAACAACAAAACACTACAAAACAACGAGTTCCACCTATAAACACATATAAGATGGAACTAAAGGAAACCATAGAACTATGTAAGTCGGCCATAGGCAATAACTATTTTGTTAAAAGACTTAGTTTAGATAGGCACGCGATCCATTGCAATACAGTGGAGTGCTATCATAAAATTAAAAACCTGTTAAGGGAGTCGACGACGGAGTTCTTTTCCTTCACACCGAAAGGTGAAAAGCTGCAGACAATGCTGCTGAGAGGATTAGAACCGTCGACTGATCCGGAGGAGCTCCTTGCACTGCTGAAAGAGAAGGAGTGCTAAGAGCTCAAATTCGTAGGGGTTAAGCCATTCGTCACGGCTAGAGCCAAAAGGGAGAAGCGGAAACTACCGTTCTTCCTGGTTCAGCTGAGTCCCAACAGCAAACTGGATGGTCTAAGGAGCATCAAAGTCCTAGACTACCAGGTTGTACACTGGGAAAAATTAAAGAGGAGCGAAAACATTTTACAATGTGTTCGTTGCCAAAGGTTCGGGCACGCCGCGTCGAACTGCGAAATGCAGCCTCAATGCGTGAAGTGCGGAAGGAACCACAAGTCCGAAGAATGCGTTCTAGGCAAGGACGGAGAGTCAGAAAAAAGCCAACTCTCTTGCGCGTTATGTAGGAACACGGGACACACCGCAAATTATCGGGGTTGTCCCAAATTCCAATACATCAAAAGAGTAAATCTGGCTCGGCAGCAGAAAGTGGAAATTAAACGTCCACTCGTGCAGACACAAACACCAGCCGTTACTCCCCACGTTACCTACACCCAAATGGCGGCAGGTAGGGGAAATACGGTACAACAACCAAAGGTAGCTTCTCAGGCCCCAGCGCCTAGAGCACCAGAACCTGTACCTGACATGCTGGCTATCTTGCTCTCTATTCAGGGGCAGATGGCTCAGCTTCAGCGTCAAATACAGGAACAGGCTAAACGGTTAGATCAAATATACGCGCTGCTGCCGGGCCTAACGCACCTCCAGTCGTAATCGGTACGTACATGGCGGAGCAAACCCTGAAGGTCCTTACAGTGAATGTTAATTCACTGATTAGGCTCGAACGAAGAGCCGCACTGTTTAAGTTGCTTAAAGACCAAGCCCCTGATGTGCTCTTGGTTAGCGAAACAAAGCTCACCAAAAGGCACAAAATGAGGCACAAAAGATATAAAATAGTACGGAGAAACCGACCTAACTCCATTCAGGGAGGAAGCGTTGCGATTTTCGTACGAAAAGGTATACGTTTTAAAAGAGTGTAGTACGTAGGTTCCAGGTGCTGGAAGCATGCATCGTGTATATCCCTCTCCGTAGTGGAAAGCGGTTATACATGGTGCCTGTTTATGCACCTAAGGCTACTCAATCCACTTTATTCATCTCAGAGCTCGAGACACTTTTTCGATTCCTAAGACTGCGACATGCCGACATGCACAAACCAACAAACCATAAACTGTCTACGCACTTTTGTGTATGACAGTGACCCTTGCGGACTCTGTACCGAAATAAGCGTTCCGAACGAAGCTGCGGAATTGGACGAGTTTGTTCAAAGGCATGCCTACAACTATAGTAGGGTGCGTTGGACACACTTCTCCAGAACAATGACGAGAGCACTCTCCTCGAATTCGCTCTACCCACCGTCCAATAGAAACCTGTCAAACGAGGAGATGGACAGGTATCTAAAACTAATGGACAAGACAATTAAACGATCAATGGACAAAACGATACCTCGGTATCAATACACTGACAACGAAGACTTATTCCGCAACGCAACCATTGACGCACTGCACCGACATAAAAGTAGACTGCTGTCAAGGCTAAAAACCTTGTACAGACAGTTTACTGACAGACATAACCCGTAGATTATGACGCTAAAGTCGTCGATCAAAAACCTCCAAGTATTAATAAAAGAAAATTACAGAGCATCTGTAAGTTTGTATTGGAACAACAAAATTCGGGCTGTAAACACCAACAACCCGAATATGTTCCCGCAAATAAATAAAATATTTCGGAGGAAAGATCACAACGACCTTTTGTGTCTTAAAATCGCCCGAACGACGGACAACGAGAACATACTTATAGCAGCAGGCATCGATCCAAATGAGGCTGTTGATGATGACAACTTCTTTGTGATCGAGGATCCGCAGGAGAAGGTACAGGCTATAGGAGCGACTTTCCAGGAAGTATATAAGGCGAATGACATCATTGGCCCGAACCACGACCTGGAGAATCGAGTCCTTGTGCACAATTTCTACCTTCGAAATTGTGAATTGGCGATTCGAGAGCTCGGGTTTCACCCAGTTCAGTGACGAGAATATGGCAAATAATGTCATCACCAATGAAATGGTACTACCACCGTTCATTACGAAGGCAGAGCTCCAAACGATCTTCGAATCGCTTAGAAGTAAGAAATCAGTGGGAACCGATGAAATACCGAACATTGGGTTTCGACATCTCCACTAGAAGCGGTGGACATTTATACCACCCTGTTTAATAATGCAATGAACAATGCACATTATACAGCGCATTGGAAAACAGCGGTGGTACACCCCATCCCCAAAAGGAATAAAGACACATCCAATCCGGCGAATCTCCGGTCGATCAGTCTCCTTCCAAACATCAGTAAGGATTTCGAGAAGGTGATCAATAGAGTCCTGACTAAGTGGGTTGAGGACAAACATATAGTTCCGGATAATCAATTTGGTTTCAAGGTGCGGCATGATGTTATTCATGCTGCATCTAAAAAAAGAAAAAAAAGTATACTAGAACAGAAGTGGGTAGCACTCTAAAATACGGTATAGCATTAGATAGTTTAAGTGGGATTAAGTAGTTAAGATTTAGTTTTAGGTAGTTTATAGTTTAGTTTTAAGTTTTATAGTATAACCAAAAAGTCCATATACTAAGTTTTTCTACTTAAATTTTATTTTCTTAGTTTAGTTTCCATAAATGTAAAAACAAAAATAAAAATAGTCTGTAAGAAACTTCGAAAGACATAGATTAAGTATTATGTTTAATTTAGAGTGCCCGCATGGGGCCAGTAAGTTAGAATAAGAAAATTTTAAGATAATTAAGCTAATTTTTAAGCGTTTTTTTGTATAGCGTATAAGTATTAATGAATTCATGGTAATAAAAATGCATTTAAAATGAAAATGAAAATGTGCCCGGTTACCAAGCCAAGGGTTACGGGTTCGACTCCGGGTCGAATAAAATATATCTTCCATTCTTTTTTTTTTTTAATTGTTAATTGAAAAATAAATAAAGATAAAAAAGTGGTAAACAAAATCACGCGATGGAATCTGGAGAGCGGTCCGCTAGACCAAGAGAACCACCAGAAAAATCGGGCGATGAATTGGCAACTACTTCCAACCAACCAGTAGTAGTAGCCGAATCGAAGATGAAGAGAAGGAGGAGGCTAACTTGGTAAAGCGCCCCTCCCTTTCAACGTCCACTGAAAAGCTGCCTGGTGGATCGCAGGAAGGGGTGCGCACAACGACAACGGCAGCAGATAATTTACGCTCTAAGCAAGATTCAGACGACTATTCGTATGTCTCAGAGGGTGGTGAAGGTCACTATCTCGGTGATAACAGCTTCGGGACTTTGACGCCTTCCGAATCGGAAGATGAAGATGAAGAAGTGGCATCTTTAAAGAGAAGGAGTGCTAAGAGCTCAAATTCGTAGGGGTTAAGCCATTCGTCACGGCTAGAGCCAAAAGGGAGAAGCGGAAACTACCGTTCTTCCTGGTTCAGCTGAGTCCCAACAGCAAACTGGATGGTCTAAGGAGCATCAAAGTCCTAGACTACCAGGTTGTACACTGGGAAAAATTAAAGAGGAGCGAAAACATTTTACAATGTGTTCGTTGCCAAAGGTTCGGGCACGCCGCGTCGAACTGCGAAATGCAGCCTCAATGCGTGAAGTGCGGAAGGAACCACAAGTCCGAAGAATGCGTTCTAGGCAAGGACGGAGAGTCAGAAAAAAGCCAACTCTCTTGCGCGTTATGTAGGAACACGGGACACACCGCAAATTATCGGGGTTGTCCCAAATTCCAATACATCAAAAGAGTAAATCTGGCTCGGCAGCAGAAAGTGGAAATTAAACGTCCACTCGTGCAGACACAAACACCAGCCGTTACTCCCCACGTTACCTACACCCAAATGGCGGCAGGTAGGGGAAATACGGTACAACAACCAAAGGTAGCTTCTCAGGCCCCAGCGCCTAGAGCACCAGAACCTGTACCTGACATGCTGGCTATCTTGCTCTCTATTCAGGGGCAGATGGCTCAGCTTCAGCGTCAAATACAGGAACAGGCTAAACGGTTAGATCAAATATACGCGCTGCTGCCGGGCCTAACGCACCTCCAGTCGTAATCGGTACGTACATGGCGGAGCAAACCCTGAAGGTCCTTACAGTGAATGTTAATTCACTGATTAGGCTCGAACGAAGAGCCGCACTGTTTAAGTTGCTTAAAGACCAAGCCCCTGATGTGCTCTTGGTTAGCGAAACTAAGCTCACCAAAAGCAACAAAATGAGGCACAAAAGATATAAAATAGTACGGAGAAACCGACCTAACTCCATTCAGGGAGGAGGCGTTGCGATTTTCGTACGAAAAGGCATACGTTTTAAAAGAGTATACAGTCGTGTAGTACGTAGGTTCCAGGTGCTGGAAGCATGCATCGTGTATATCCCTCTCCGTAGTGGAAAGCGGTTATACATGGTGTCTGTTTATGCACCTAAGGCTACTCAATCCACTTTATTCATCTCAGAGCTCGAGACACTTTTTCGATTCCTAAGACTGGAATTGGAGGAGAACTACTTTATTATCGGCGGAGATTTCAACGCCAAACATAGTGATTGGGGAAATAATACTCCAAATACTAGAGGGAACCTACTATTCAATTGGTGGGGTCAGCACAGTATAATGTATCGACTCGGCCTTAAGGCGACGGATAGTCCGTCGTTTCCTAGACACGGGTCCTATTTGGATCTCCTGCTGTTCGACACACGAGTACACCTGACATGCACAAACCAACAAACCATAAACTGTCTACGCACTTTTGTGTATGACAGTGACCATTGCGGACTCTGTACCGAAATAAGCGTTCCGAACGAAGCTGCGGAATTGGACGAGTTTGTTCAAAGGCATGCCTACAACTATAGTAGGGTGCGTTGGACACACTTCTCCAGAACAATGACGAGAGCACTTTCCTCGAATTCGCTCTACCCACCGTCCAATAGAAATCTGTCAAACGAGGAGATTGACAGGTATCTAAAACTAATGGACGAGACAATTAAACGATCAATGGACAAAACGATACCTCGGTATCAATACACTGACAACGAAGACTTATTCCGCAACGCAACCATTGACGCACTGCACCGACATAAAAGTAGACTGCTGTCAAGGCTAAAAACCTTGTACAGACAGTTTACTGACAGACATAACCCGTAGATTATGACGCTAAAGTCGTCGATCAAAAACCTCCAAGTATTAATAAAAGAAAATTACAGAGCATCTGTAAGTCTGTATTGGAACAACAAAATTCGGGCTGTAAACACCAGCAACCCGAATATGTTCCCGCAAATAAATAAAATATTTCGGAGGAAAGATCACAACGACCTTTTGTGTCTTAAAATCGCCCGAACGACGGACAACGAGAACATACTTATAGCAGCAGGCATCGATCCAAATGAGGCTGTTGATGATGACAACTTCTTTGTGATCGAGGATCCGCAGGAGAAGGTAGAGGCTATAGGAGCGACTTTCCAGGAAGTATATAAGGCGAATGACATCATTGGCCCGAACCACGACCTGGAGAATCGAGTCCTTGTGCACAATTTCTACCTTCGAAATTGTGAATTGGCGATTCGAGAGCTCGGGTTTCACCCAGTTCAGTGACGAGAATATGGCAAATAATGTCATCACCAATGAAATGGTACTACCACCGTTCATTACGAAGGCAGAGCTCCAAACGATCTTCGAATCGCTTAGAAGTAAGAAATCAGTGGGAACCGATGAAATACCGAACATTGGGTTTCGACATCTCCACTAGAAGCGGTGGACATTTATACCACCCTGTTTAATAATGCAATGAACAATTCACATTATACAGCGCATTGGAAAACAGCGGTGGTACACCCCATCCCCAAAAGGAATAAAGACACATCCAATCCGGCGAATCTCCGGTCGATCAGTCTCCTTCCAAACATCAGTAAGGATTTCGAGAAGGTGATCAATAGAGTCCTGACTAAGTGGGTTGAGGACAAACATATAGTTCCGGATAATCAATTTGGTTTCAAGGTGCGGCATGATGTTATTCATGCTGCATCTAAAAAAAGAAAAAAAAGTATACTAGAACAGAAGTGGGTAGCACTCTAAAATACGGTATAGCATTAGATAGTTTAAGTGGGATTAAGTAGTTAAGATTTAGTTTTAGGTAGTTTATAGTTTAGTTTTAAGTTTTATAGTATAACCAAAAAGTCCATATACTAAGTTTTTCTACTTAAATTTTATTTTCTTAGTTTAGTTTTCATAAATGTAAAAACAAAAATAAAAATAGTCTGTAAGAAACTTCGAAAGACATAGATTAAGTATTACGTTTAATTTAGAGTGCCCGCATGGGGCCAGTAAGTTAGAATAAGAAAATTTTAAGATAATTAAGCTAATTTTTAAGCGTTTTTTTGTATAGCGTATAAGTATTAATGAATTCATGGTAATAAAAATGCATTTAAAATGAAAATGAAAATGTGCCCGGTTACCAAGCCAAGGGTTACGGGTTCGACTCCGGGTCGAATAAAATATATCTTCCATTCTTTTTTTTTTTAATTGTTAATTGAAAAATAAATAAAGATAAAAAAGTGGTAAACAAAATCACGCGATGGAATCTGGAGAGCGGTCCGCTAGACCAAGAGAACCACCAGAAAAATCGGGCGATGAATTGGCAACTACTTCCAACCAACCAGTAGTAGTAGCCGAATCGAAGATGAAGAGAAGGAAGAGGCTAACTTGGTAAAGCGCCCCTCCCTTTCAACGTCCACTGAAAAGCTGCCTGGTGGATCGCAGGAAGGGGTGCGCACAACGACAACGGCAGCAGATAATTTACGCTCTAGGCAAGATTCAGACGACTATTCGTATGTCTCAGAGGGTGGCGAAGGTCACTATCTCGGTGATAACAGCTTCGGGACTTTGACGCCTTCCGAATCGGAAGATGAAGATGAAGAAGTGGCATCTTTAAAGAGAAGGAGTGCTAAGAGCTCAAATTCGTAGGGGTTAAGCCATTCGTCACGGCTAGAGCCAAAAGGGAGAAGCGGAAACTACCGTTCTTCCTGGTTCAGCTGAGTCCCAACAGCAAACTGGATGGTCTAAGGAGCATCAAAGTCCTAGACTACCAGGTTGTACACTGGGAAAAATTAAAGAGGAGCGAAAACATTTTACAATGTGTTCGTTGCCAAAGGTTCGGGCACGCCGCGTCGAACTGCGAAATGCAGCCTCGATGCGTGAAGTGCGGAAAGAACCACAAGTCCGAAGAATGCGTTCTAGGCAAGGACGGAGAGTCAGAAAAAAGCCAACTCTCTTGCGCGTTATGTAGGAACACGGGACACACCGCAAATTATCGGGGTTGTCCCAAATTCCAATACATCAAAAGAGTAAATCTGGCTCGGCAGCAGAAAGTGGAAATTAAACGTCCACTCGTGCAAGTTATGTATAAGTCAGCATATTTGAACTCAAGTATACAAAATATTTTAAAAGATATTGGAACCAGTAGATATTAAGTTACAGAAATGTTCCCAGACTTTTTCCGCTGATCACATGCATTTGCATACCTGTGAGAATGCAGAAAAAGCTGAGTAAACAATTGATAGAGTATAAGTAGACGTAAGAGAGCATTCTGAAATTTGTTCGTTATTAACCTTGCTAGTAAAACGTGTAAAAAACTCATAAGTGAAATAAAGTTTTTCTTTCATAAATGAAATAAAGTTTTTTTTTTATCGATATAACTAAAAGATTATTTATTTGGCGCAGTCGGTAGGATAATTCTATGAAATTATCCAGTGATAACGAATCAGTATACAGCGTGAAAATAATGAAATAATTATTAAACGCTAGTGAAATAAAATCGAAAAAAAAACAGTGTTCTAATTTACATTTTACCGCTTATGGACAATCTCCAGCTAGGATAAAAGTGTAAAAGAATCTGTGTGAAAAAAATTTATGAAGAAAGACAAAACAAGATTTTACAACGATAATAGACGGGGATTGAACGAACCAACAATGGAAGAATTAGCAGCCGAATTGCAACAAAAGAACCAACAGTTGGAACAATTAGCCGCTGCATTCCAAGCTTTACAGGCCAGAACAGCATCTCGAGAAAATACAGAAAAGGTATTACGAGAAGTAAAGCATATGTCAACATTCACCGGACAAGGTGAAATAACCATCAATTCATTTATAAGTAGTGTAGAGTACTACTTATCAGGAGTCGAAGAAGAAAACTTGAAGAAATGTATGGTGAAGGCAATCTTTTACGAAAAAATACAAGGAGAAGCAAAAAACACGATCATAAATCTACCACAACCGGATAATTGGGAACTAATAAAGGGAACACTCAAACTTCGATATAGACCAGATGTGGAGCCATCCGATATATATAAAAGGATCACCAACCTCAAAGTGTCCAATGTAAGTGAATTATCTAGTGAAATTCAAAACATAAAATATAAAACAGATGAGCTTAGGGTTTATTATAAAGAAGACATAAGTATTGATTTAAGAAGTGTAGAAAGTCTCCTAGTACATACAGTGAAAGAAATGACACAAGGTGTCCTTTTAGATAAAATATATGATAAAACAGATTTAGGTGAAATAATTTGAACTATGAGAAAAAGAAGATTTGAGGACTCATGCATTAGGTATGAATTTAGAAAACAAAAACATAATAAATCCAATACCCCAAAACTAGAAAGTAAAAATAGTAGTCGAAGACATGACAACCAAGAACAGGGAACTAGAAATTTAGGACATCATAAAAAAGATTACCAAGACCAGGGAAATTCAGGACAAAACCGACAATACCATAATTCAGGACAAAACCGACAATACCATAATTCAGGACAATCTAGACAAAACTATAATTCAGACCAGAGACGACAATACAATCAAAACTCACATAGACCTGAACCCATGGAGATAGGGAATATGCAAAATAGATTGCAAACTAATAATAACGAAAGGCAATCATCAGAGTTAGACAATTTGAGCAACCATTCAGGCCAGTATCGCCACCAACCGAATGATTCTCAACAAAGAGCAGAATCACCAAGTCCTAGTGACTATAAACAAAGCAAAGGTGATGAATACACTTCGGAAGTAAATAATGCTCATTTTTTTTGGAATTAGCCTCGGACGATCTACCACAAATTCATTTAACCATTAATAAAAACAAATATTTAGCTTTAGTAGATACAGGTTCAACTCTAAGTATAATTGACGATAGATTAGATGAATTTACTAAAATTCCTATTAAACCAATATATTTTACAACAGTTACTGGTAAAGATAGTATAAAATTTGAGGTACATACACCTGTACCTGAGGAATTAAGGGCTCCTCTTAATGCTCGAATAAGATGGAAAGTAAAAAGACTTTGTAATAGAACGTACCAATTTATAATTGGTACGGATTTATTAAACAACTTAAATACTTTAATAAACCTGGATGAAAGAACCATCAACTTAAACAATCAAAGTTTAAAGTTTGTTAATCATCCATATACAGTGAATAATGTATGTTCACTGGAACCCCTTGATAACTATACAAAACACATCAATACTGATCATTTAAATGAAGAAGAACGACAAGAAGTCGAAAAGCTAATGAAAAGATTTGAGAAATTATTCTTTAAAGAGGGAGATAGACTTACTAGCACCCCAGAAATAGAACACGAAATAGTCACAACAACAGATCAACAAATCAACGCCAAACTATATAGGTATCCACCTCAACATGAGGCAGAGGTACGTAAACAAATCCAAGAAATGGAGGAACAAGGAATTATAAGGAAAAGTAATTCCAAATATTCCAGTCCACTTATAGTTGTTCCTAAGAAAATGGACAACTCAGGTAAAAAAAAGTTCAGAATTGTGGTTGATTACAGGAAATTGAATGCTGTTACCGTTGACGACAAGTTTCCACTACCTAACATTGATTCAATTCTGGATAAGTTAGGTAAGGCTCAATATTTTACAACGTTGGATCTTGCTAAGGGATACCATCAGGTGCTAATTAAAGAACAAGACCGAAAAAAAACAGCTTTTGTCACCCCTCACGGTTTATATGAGTTCATCAGAATGCCATTCGGTTTGAAGAATGCCCCAGCGACATTCCAAAGACTCATGAATGATATTCTGAGAGATTACATAAATAAAACTTGTGTAGTATACCTTGACGATATACTAATTTTTAGTACCACATTAAAGGAGCATATTAAATCATTAACCGATATATTCAATGTATTGAAATCAAAACAATTAAAAATCCAAATCGACAAGTGTAATTTTATGAAGAAAGAGACAGAATTCTTAGGACACATCCTAACAAACGAGGGTTTAAAACCAAATCCTGAAAAAATAGCGGTAATCCAAAAGTTAAAGCTACCCACAACACAAAAAGAAATAAAAAGTTTCCTTGGTATCACAGGATACTACAGGAAATTTATTAAAAACTATGCTAAAATAGCACAGCCTATCACCAAATACTTAAAGAAAAATAGCAAAATTAACATAAACGACCCTAATTATATTGAAGCCTTTGAAAAGCTTAAAATTCTTATAACCAGTCATCCAATTTTAAAATATCCTAATTTTCAAAACAAATTTTGTCTAACAACAGACGCTTCTAACTATGCAATAGGAGCAGTCTTATCTCAGGAGGGACACCCTGTATGCTTCGCGTCGAGAACCCTGAATAATCACGAAAAGAACTATTCAGCCACGGACAAAGAATTTCTTGCAATTATGTGGTCTGTAAACTACTTTAGACCATATCTTTATGGAAATAGATTTAAAATTTGTACAGATCACCAACCGATTAAATTTTTGCATGGCAAATACAAAGGTAAGGATCTTTCCCCCAGACATCAAAGATGGCTCTTAAAGCTAGGAGAATACCAATTCGAAATTGAATATTTAAAAGGAAAAGAAAACAGAGTAGCTGATTTTCTGAGTAGAATTAAACCCAACGAGGACGTTACTCATAATAAGGAAGAAGAAGAACAATCCCATAGTACAGACAATTTTTCACTTGAATGTAATGAAAGTGACTCAATATCCGATTTTGTATTTAATATGGAAAACAATAATTCAGATGAGACGATTCATTCAGCAGACGAAGAACTCATGGATCACATACCAATCAAAGAAGAAATAGTGAACAAATACAAAACTCAAATAATTCTAACTAACAACAAAACCCAAGAAATTGAAACCATCCATGGAAAACGAATAATATACATAGCACAATATGACTTTGATAGATTAACCGATATCTTTAAACAAATTATAACGAAAGGAAAAATAGGTATTTTTTCAGAATTACCAGATCAACAATATAACGTAGTTCAGGAAAAGTTAAGAGAAATGTTTTCAGACGATAGCCAAATTAAATTTGTTAAATGTTCTTTTAGAGCGCAGGATATCAAAACAGAAGCAGAAATAGTAAAACAAATATCACTCTATCATGTGAAGGAAAGTTTACATTCAGGAATTCAAGAAACTTACAGTGCTATTAAACACAAAATTTATTATCCTAAATTACAAGAAATAATTCAAATAGTTATAAACCAATGTGAGATATGCCAACAAGTTAAATACGATAGAAAACCAATAAAAACAAAATTTCAATTAACTGAAACAGCAACAGATCTTAATCAAATAATTCATTTAGATACGTTTGTCATAAAGAAGTGTAGTTTTCTAACAATTATCGACAAGTTTTCGAAATTTGGATTAGCGTACTATCTTTCAGACAGGAACCATATTACAATAGTAGAGGAATTAGAGAATCACTTCGCTAAAGTAGGGAAACCTAAAAAGGTTATAGCTGATAATGAATTCAAATCAATCCACATCAAAGAATTCTTACAAGAGGAAGATGTAGAAATACATTTTACCAAACCAAATAGCCACACCGGGAATTCTGATATAGAACGATTTCATAACACCATATTAGAAAAATGTAGAATTTTAAAATTAAATAAACAAAACATATCAATTAAAAGATTAATAACAAAGGCCATACGAAACTATAATGAGAGAATACATTCCACAATTAAAACAACTCCCAGCGAAGTTCAATTTAAGAGAATAGATTTTGAAAAGATAAGACAAAACTTAAGGTCAACAAAAGAAAAGAATATTAAAAAGGCCAACGAAAATCGCGAAGATTACATTGAAGAGAGATCCACAGGATTTATAAAAAACTATAAGGCAGTTAGGCATAAACATCAACCTAAATTTAAGCGTAGTAAATTAGCAAACGTTCATACCACTAATATTAAACGTCAACCTAAATTTTCAGCTCTTCACGATGACATTGTTACTCCTACTAATAACGCCAACTAACGGACTCTTACGTATATACGACATAAAGGAACAAACAGGATTTACTCAAATTAAACTTAATGACGTAGACATAGTCGTTAAGACAGACATTATCATTCACATGATCAAACCACAAGACATAATAAATTTATTAAATGGCATAGCATTAAATATAGACAGCCTTGACGTACAACACAAAGAACTACTTAAAACAGAACTCATACATTTAACAAATATAGTAAAAACAATTATTCCGAGAGATAATAGAAAGAGAAGAGGTTTAATTAACATTGTAGGAAAAGCATCAAAGTGGCTTTTCGGTACACTAGACGAAGAAGATAGAATAGACATTGAAAACCACCTTAGAAATATAGAAATCAATAACCATAATTCAATTAGTAATTTAAACCAGCAAATTGTAATAAATGATAGTTTTAACAGAACATTTAGACAGCTTAAAGATATTATTAAGAAAGACAGGGAAATAATTTTGCGACAATTAAATAATGTATCCAGTCGAACAATTGAACAGAATTTCTTTTTTGATCAGCTTTTTAAAGTACAACTATTAAAAGAAAAAATAGAGCACATACAAGATAACGTAGCATCAGCAAGACAGGAAATAATTCATCCTAACATCTTAACAGATGAGGAGATACAAAAATATAATATAGATTTGAATAAGATGAAAAATATTAAATTAGGTATTACTAAATATAGGAATGATACTCTTATATTTGCAATAAAGATCCCAAAAGAATTTAAACAGATTCCACTAAAAATAATAGTACCGATTACAAACAAAAATGGAAAAGAAATCGATTGTTCTAAAGAAAAAGTAGTTGAATATAATAAAGTCAATTATAAGTATGAAGAATTGAAATATCTTAATGAATTAAGCATAAGTAAACACTGTATTTTTCAAGAAAATTGTAAATTAATTAGAAACAACCAAACTGAAATCATATTAATAGATGAAGAAACCATTTTAATAAAGAATGCAAATAATTTAAACATAAGTCAAAATTGCGACAACAGAGATTTAAATGTAACTGGAAACGTGTTAATACATTTTAATAATTGTAAAATAGAAATTTTAGACCATTATTTGTCAAACATAAAAGAGAGTTTCCAAGAGCGATTTTATTATCAAATGTACAAAAATTTTACAAATTTTACTGATAAAATAACTTTAGATGAAATTATATTTGAAAATGAAAATAATCTTAATAAAATAAAAGAATTACAATACCATAAGAATATTTCATATACACTTAATTTTAGCTTTGTCATAATTTTAATTGTTTTTGTAACCATAGTTCTTATATCTTTCAAAATACAGCAATCTGTTAATGTCAAAGTAAAAAACAAAATTCAGGAGAATTTTAAAGTAAAGGACGGAGAAGTTATGTATAAGTCAGCATATTTGAACTCAAGTATACAAAATATTTTAAAAGATATTGGAACCAGTAGATATTAAGTTACAGAAATGTTCCCAGACTTTTTCCGCTGATCACATGCATTTGCATACCTGTGAGAATGCAGAAAAAGCTGAGTAAACAATTGATAGAGTATAAGTAGACGTAAGAGAGCATTCTGAAGGTTGTTCGTTATTAACCTTGCTAGTAAAACGTGTAAAAAACTCATAAGTGAAATAAAGTTTTTCTTTCATAAATGAAATAAAGTTTTTTTTTTATCGATATAACTAAAAGATTATTTATTTTGCAGACACAAACACCAGCCGTTACTCCCCACGTTACCTACACCCAAATGGCGGCAGGTAGGGGAAATACGGTACAACAACCAAAGGTAGCTTCTCAGGCCCCAGCGCCTAGAGCACCAGAACCTGTACCTGACATGCTGGCTATCTTGCTCTCTATTCAGGGGCAGATGGCTCAGCTTCAGCGTCAAATACAGGAACAGGCTAAACGGTTAGATCAAATATACGCGCTGCTGCCGGGCCTAACGCACCTCCAGTCGTAATGGGTACGTACATGGCGGAGCAAACCCTGAAGGTCCTTACAGTGAATGTTAATTCACTGATTAGGCTCGAACGAAGAGCCGCACTGTTTAAGTTGCTTAAAGACCAAGCCCCTGATGTGCTCTTGGTTAGCGAAACTAAGCTCACCAAAAGGCACAAAATGAGGCACAAAAGATATAAAATAGTACGGAGAAACCGACCTAACTCCATTCAGGGAGGAGGCGTTGCGATTTTCGTACGAAAAGGTATACGTTTTAAAAGAGTATACAGTCGTGTAGTACGTAGGTTCCAGGTGCTGGAAGCATGCATCGTGTATATCCCTCTCCGTAGTGGAAAGCGGTTATACATGGTGTCTGTTTATGCACCTAAGGCTACTCAATCCACTTTATTCATCTCAGAGCTCGAGACACTTTTTCGATTCCTAAGACTGGAATTGGAGGAGAACTACTTTATTATCGGCAAAGATTTCAACGCCAAACATAGTGATTGGGGAAATAATACTCCAAATACTAGAGGGAACCTACTATTCAATTGGTGGGGTCAGCACAGTATAATGTATCGACTCGGCCTTAAGGCGACGGATAGTCCGTCGTTTCCTAGACACGGGTCCTATTTGGATCTCCTGCTGTTCGACACACGAGTACACCTGACATGCACAAACCAACAAACCATAAACTGTCTACGCACTTTTGTGTATGACAGTGACCATTGCGGACTCTGTACCGAAATAAGCGTTCCGAACGAAGCTGCGGAATTGGATGAGTTTGTTCAAAGGCATGCCTACAACTATAGTAGGGTGCGTTGGACACACTTCTCCAGAACAATGACCAGAGCACTCTCCTCGAATTCGCTCTACCCACCGTCCAATAGAAATCTGTCAAACGAGGAGATTGACAGGTATCTAAAACTAATGGACGAGACAATTAAACGATCAATGGACAAAACGATACCTCGGTATCAATACACTGACAACGAAGACTTATTCCGCAACGCAACCATTGACGCACTGCACCGACATAAAAGTAGACTGCTGTCAAGGCTAAAAACCTTGTACAGACAGTTTACTGACAGACATAACCCGTAGATTATGACGCTAAAGTCGTCGATCAAAAACCTCCAAGTATTAATAAAAGAAAATTACAGAGCATCTGTAAGTTTGTATTGGAACAACAAAATTCGGGCTGTAAACACCAGCAACCCAAATATGTTCCCGCAAATAAATAAAATATTTCGGAGGAAAGATCACAACGACCTTTTGTGTCTTAAAATCGCCCGAACGACGGACAACGAGAACATACTTATAGCAGCAGGCATCGATCCAAATGAGGCTGTTGATGATGACAACTTCTTTGTGATCGAGGATCCGCAGGAGAAGGTAGAGGCTATAGGAGCGACTTTCCAGGAAGTATATAAGGCGAATGACATCATTGGCCCGAACCACGACCTGGAGAATCGAGTCCTTGTGCACAATTTCTACCTTCGAAATTGTGAATTGGCGATTCGAGAGCTCGGGTTTCACCCAATTCAGTGACGAGAATATGGCAAATAATGTCATCACCAATGAAATGGTACTACCACCGTTCATTACGAAGGCAGAGCTCCAAACGATCTTCGAATCGCTAAGAAGTAAGAAATCAGTGGGAACCGATGAAATACCGAACATTCCGTTTCGACATCTCCACTAGAAGCGGTGGACATTTATACCACTCTGTTTAATAATGCAATGAACAATGCACATTATACAGCGCATTGGAAAACAGCGGTGAGTAGAGTGTATTTACCAATCCTGGAACACAGGGAGCGGGGAGCACCATGACGTCACGGGGTCAAAGTCCTTGAGGTGGGTAAGTGTGTCAGTGTGGTTTTTGTGGTTTTCCGGTGTGTTTTTTTGTGGTTTTGCGATGTATTTTTTTGTGGTTTTGTAAGTGTGTGGTTGGTGATAAGAGTAAAATATGATAAGGCATGCGTGATCGTGTTGTGAGAAATGTGATAGTGCATGTAGGTTGTTGGTGCGGGGATTCCTGGAACCAGATTGCAGGTGTGCGGGGATTCCTGGAACCAGATTGCACGTTACCAGATTGCGCGTTACCAGATTGCAGGTTACCAGATTGCGCGTTCCCAGATTGCGCATTGCGCGTTACCAGGTTACCAGGTTACCAGATTGCAGGTTACCAGATTGCAGGTTGCCAGATTGCAGGTTGCCAGATTGCAGGTTGCCAGATTGCAGGTTGCCAGATTGCAGGTTGCCAGATTGCAGGTTGCCAGATTGCAGGTTGCCAGATTGCAGGTTTCCAGATTGCAGGTTACCAGGTTATCAGGTTGCAGGTTGTCGGATATGGGATCGTTGGTGCCAGATTGGAGGGTACCTGGTGTAGTCAAAGTAATGTTTTTTTGCGGTTTTGGAAGTGTGCTGTGCCATGAGGAATGCGTGATAAGGCATGCGATTGTTGTTGTTGTTGGTTGAAGTAAGATTTTCGGGTATTTCTGTGCGGTCGCATAAGAATAAAAACAAAAAGACTTGTATTTGGGGGATCATTGTCGTAGGTCGGGGCTGGTTCTCGTATTGTGGTTTTTGTACTGTTTTATTGGAATGTGTATTTCGTGTCATTGTTCTGTAGTACATTGGTGGTGATAAGATTTTTGTTTTTCGTAGGTTGGTTGGTTTTCTTTCAAGGTCATAGATTATACAGAAGCTTTAGGCAATAGTCATGTGATATCATATTTTGCGGTCACCCTGTTCTAAATTAACAAATCAAAAAACCTATAAAATGTGAAACCACATTCTGTTTTACTACACACCACTTAAATCGATCTTACGAAAACGACCAAATGGACTATCAGAAGGAATTAAACCAACTTGAAACTGCTGTCTTTAAGGATACAGTAAAAGTTTCCTTATTGAAAAAAGATTTGCCCTATGAAATAAGGCAAATTAAAATGTGTAAAACTAAATACGGTAAGTGCATGCTGTGCGAGTTGGTGGATTTTCAAGTAAGTGTACACATTCTGTACATATGAAAACAAAAAAAATATATATATATCTTCATATAACAGGTTTTTCTTCCATCACGGTATAGCAGCATGAGTGAAGAAACGTCAAATATAATTAACAAGGAAGCGCATACCCTGACATATCTTGGCCCATTGGGAAAATCTTCACAAGTACGAATTGAAAAGTTGTAAATGAAAGGAATAAATAATGTTAAGAATCAAAATAAATAGTGAGAAAACAAATAAACTTTTTCTTTTTCTTTTTTTTATTTATTGCTTAAATTGGTTACAAAATCTTGAATAATGTGTAGTGTAGCTTATTCTAAATCGTTCAAAGATTTCCTTAGAAGTAGTGCATTTTCAAGTGCACAGCATCCATGATGAGCTGGACATTTTTTAATCTCAATGTTTTGCTCTCGCAACGAACACAAGCTTGCGCATCCAAGTTCTTCGAGATCAAGGATAATATTGTTGATTTTGATATTTCCAAGAATCTCTTCAATCCACTTTTTCTTTTCAGCTCCCTTCACATAAAGTATTACATTTGTCTGAGCAAGATTATCCTTCAAAAACTGTTTTACACTGTTGAAAGTTACAGAGCCAAAACACCAATCGAGATTGTGATGATTCCTCTTCCACCAAAGTACTTGCTTTCGGTATTTTGTCGGCAGCCTTTCAAATTCAAATGGTGGTTTAATGATGAAATTTTGAAATTCGCATTTATTAAAACTAATTGCCAGTTCTTTAACAATAAATTTATTATTAGATACTTTGAATCCTTGTACGTCTAAAGTTATAAAGTTTTTTTGTTTATGCATTCTGTCAAATGTGCAAACCGGGTTGAAGTGTGATGAATGTGTATCGATATGAGAAAACAGAATGTGCAAATGTTATTTTAAATAAGCCTTTTAATATCACCAGTTAGGGGAATGTACTCAAATATTCGATCATGTATCAAAACACAATATGCTGATGTATTCTCTGGAATGTTCTTCTGTGTTCGAATTTCAATTCTTATATCAATGGAACCTGATTTTATTTCCTCATTTTGGTGTGTCACATCCACCACAATGATTGGAGCCACATTTTTAAAGTCATTATGTGATAATAGTGGCTGAGGATCACGCATATAGTAGCTCTGTTCAAAATTTTGCATACATTTCATATAAAATAGCATAACGATTGCGGGTGAAATTGAGTTTAAGATCATCATAGGGATACGTGTCAGAATTTAAATGGACTTTGATATCAATTAAATCGCAATGTTGAAAACCTGTTGCAGTTTCAAACACAATCATTACAAATCGCGGTCTTTCGCTATGTGGAGAAAGTTTCACATTCCAAAAAAGCTGTGTTCCTTGTCTTAGCACCGGATTATAATGACAATCCGAGCTTCGGAATGCCATTGTTAAACGCTGACCACTGCTTATTGTTTTGAGAATATCCAACTTTGCATAATCAGCCAGTAGTATATGTGGAATCTTCCATGTAACATTTGTCACACTTAGCTTAACTTTTTCCTTTGTTTCACTAGAATAAACAGCATCCTGATCTGTTTTTGAACGTAGTAATATAAGCTCATGCTTAGAATTCAATATAATTTTATTAAAGTCTTCGGCAAAACCCAAAAGCATTTTAAGTGGTACACAAAAATTAAAATGTCCATTTTCTAATTCAGCGTTTTCCTTAACAAACCATCCAGCATTTTCCAACATTTTGCTTTCATTTTCGTTAAGAGAAACATAACTTTTTATTGTTGATGTTATGCCTAGATGTCGGGTACGGTCTATTTCAATTCCATTTATTTCATAACGTATTTCATCAAACAAATATGCTACACAATTATTTTTCAACTTGATATTACGTGATATTGTTGCATTGTCAAGAGTTACATACCCTTCGATGTATAGATAACTCTCACTTGGTAATACATAGAGATCTTGATTCTGAATACATATTCTTATTTCATCATTATTTTTAAATGCTTGCAAGTATGGTGAGTAGCTGTGGTACTCCTTTTTTATAATGCTTTCATCGTAGATGGGCTTTTGTAATATATTTATAACCTCATTCATCATTGTTTTTCAATTGAAGTCCTAAAGATTTTAAGTATTCCTTATTAGCCTCGATCAATAATTCGCAACGTTTTCTTTTTTCTGCTCTGTTGTCTATTACCCCTGTTTCTTGTTTGGGGATTGGTGAAGGAGTGATTAGTGTACTAGATATTATGTTGTTTTTATCAAAAATAATGGCTGTTCGTTTTTTATCATAAATAATCATTATTCATCTGGTTTTAAATGAAGCCGGAGAGTTATTGTTTCTTCACGAAAATTTACCAGATTGCCGTCTTGGTCAACAATTTTAACAGTAATAGATTTTATTTGTCTGGTGGTCACAGGTAAATAGATAACATTTTTGGGGATTTCATCTAATTTATACCCAGGACTACCGGTTAATGAAAACTCATGAAGTGTATGGGCCGGTGCACTATTAATATAAGATCCGCTAACGATATTACATTCTATACGTATTACGTTGATTTTCATTATATTTATAGGTAAATCAGATTCATGCATCTCAAGTGACTTTAATTTTCGTCTACTGAATCCCAATAATGAACCAATACTTCGATCATGATCAAAATTAATATCATCACTACAGTACATTTCAGTTTTTAATGTATTATAATTCGCATCAATAAAAAGTTCACCAGTAGCGTTAATTTCCTCATATTTTTCGCGTATGTATTCAGAGATATCCACAAATTCATAGGAACCTACTGGAAGTTCTATGACATTGTTATTCACATGGAACAGATTATTGCCCAAATCAACGTTGGGTATTGAATTGTATGCGTGGAAATCAACAAGACCGCAAACATAACTCCTTTCCAAATTAATTGGTGGAAAGTAATTAGCAGTTAGTATTGATGATGTACCGTTTAAAGTCAATGTTATTGACATCTTAAAGGATAGTATTAAAGTGAAAAGAAAATATCTAAGCCATGTATATTTAAATTTATTAAACATTAAATTACAAACTTAAGCTATGCAATGGTGTGTGTGTATGTGTGTGTGTGTGTGTGTGTTTGTGTGTGGGTCGGTGCAGGTGTGTGGTAGAGTGTGATTCATAATATATCATTTTTTTCGATCCAAGAGTTGTGTTCATTTGAAAATCCTAACCATTTTACCAAGACTCTACTCCCTCTGGTTTTGAGAATTTTCTCCACAAGGTAACTGTTTGGAAAACTTGTTTTCATTAGCTCACATTCATAGAATCCTCCTTTGATTATTTTGCCTTCATAGTCCTCTAAAATATATGTAATCGGAGAAGTGATTTGAACTTTTTTAATTTTAAATATTTCTGTTGTCCAGTTTGGGGTGTAACCTTTACTAAAAGTATGTTTATATTTACTGATTCGCACTCTTTCACCAACACTAAACTTTGGTTTAGTAAATACTTTCAATTTATTATAGACAGTGCTTAAAATATGATCTTCATTGGAAGAATTTACACTGGTCGGAGAAATTTTAATAGTTCTGTGTTTTGAATCATTATATTTTTTAACCAAGTCCTTGTAAATATTAATCCATTTATATGATCCATCGTAACTAAACTGTTTCCACATGAGATTTTTCAAAGTTCTGTTGAAACGTTCAACTATTGATGCTTTTAAGACGCTGTATGATGAGTAATGATTAATATGATAGGTTTTCATTAGGTTTTGAAAGTTTTTATTGAAAAATTCTTTTCCAGCATCAGTTTGTAAATTGATTGGTGATCGACCTAAAACAAATATGCTTTTCATAGCTTTGGTAACGTCAATAGCATTTTTGGTTTTCAGAGGAATAACCCAAGCAAATTTCGAAAAAGTGTCTATGACTGTTAGAAGGAATCGATATCCTTTGTTGTAAGATGAAAATGTTCCCATTTCAACCAAATCTGCTTGCCAAAGATCATCTATTCCTTTAGTTATTACTCGTCGGCGTTTAAAATTTCTACGAGCCTGCCTATGAAGTTCATTAACTATAGCTATTTTTTCATTGCTCATTTTTTGCTTAAAAGTATTGTTGGTTTCGTTTTGTCTACTTGATTAAACAGATAATTTTCAATTCTCACAATATTTTTCTCAATATGCGTGATATTTTCTTTCAGACTTTCCAGTTTTGTATTAAAAATGCGCATTTCCTTATCAACAGCTTCTTGGTTTAATTTTAAACGGTTACTAAGGGTATTCTTGACAATAGCATTTTCTTTTTCAATTTTCAGTGCTAAATGACTTATATCCTCTCTAACGAATCTTCGTGAAACTGCATCACTGTCTTCCGTCGGTAAACCTAGGTTCTTTAAACGTTTGTTATGGAGGTTTATGTTCTTATCACGATCTAAATTAAATCCCAACACTTTTTTTAATTTATTTTCATTTTGAAAATTACTATGGGGAGAGTGACCAAACTTGTCAACACTCATTTTGTAAATGGATCAAATGATAGTTGATTTATACTATTATATTACTTTCCCTTAGTTCTTCAATGATGGAGACAATTTCATTATTATGATTTGTATGACCCGCTGATTGAGAAGAAATAAGCAGTTTTAATCTGTCAACTAACTCGTTTGGATCATCCCAATATATATAGTTAGGCTTTTGTTTATTAACTTGCATTAATCGACCGCCTTTATGAATTTTAGGTGTACTGCTATCAAGAAATAATTTTTTTATTATTTGCTTATATTTGAATGCTTTAGTTCCTTTAATTTGTTCATTTTCATCATGTCTACGTTTATGTGCGCTTGTTTTAATAAGCATTTCCTTGTAAATTTTCAAGTCATTGGTTGTATGATTTTTAGGTGTCTTGTAAAATATTAATTCATAGAGTCCAGGTGTAAGAGTCCAGCTTTTATCACCAATCACAATCTCATTTGATTCAAGTTTAATTGTACTATTACCAAACTTCCATTTAGAGTTGGGGGTTTTATATGGTCCGTATAACAAATCTAATTGATTGGTTTCAGATAGATCTGTTAATTCCCTGAACGTATTGTCATCATTTCCGTCATCCTGTGAGAAGAAATTATCAGCCTTGCTTGATCCATCATCATCATTAGCTGATATTTCTGCAGGGGAGGATTTCCTTTTTATAGGAGTACTTGTTTTAATTTCAAAATTAGTTTCAGTTGTTTTGTCATCATCATCAGTATTTCCTGTTGCCTTTTCAACTAATTTCTTAAGAGGTAAAGTTAATGGTTTAAAAGTGTCTTCCAGAAGGCGTTCTGCATCTGTTTCCTGCATCTTGATACTTTTAAACTTTTTCCTTAATATATTTCTAGTCGTTACAACATCTTTCAATAGTTTCTCATTCATTTTTTCATCTACTTATCAGATCAGCTTTTATCAGATCAGCTTCTATCAGCCCAGTTCTTATCAGATCAGCTTCTATCAGATCAGTTCTTATCAGATCGGCTTTTATCAGTTCGGGTTTTATCAGATCAGCTTTTATCAGATCAGCTTTTATCGGATCGGTTCTTATCGGATCAGCTTTTATCAGATCAGCTTTTATCAGATCAGCTTTTATCGGTTTGGTTCTTATCGGATCAGCTTTTATCAGATCAGCTTTTATCAGATCAGCTTTTATCAGATCAGCTTTTATCGGATCGGTTCTTATCGGATCGGTTCTTATCGGATCAGTTATTATCGGATTAGTTCTTATCAGACCAGTTCTTATCAGATCAGCTTTTATCAGATCAGATTTTATCGGATCAGCTTTTATCAGATCAGTTCTTATCAGATCAGCTTTTATCAGATCAGCTTTTATCAGATCAGCTTTTATCAGATCAGCTTTTATCGGATCGGTTCTTATCGGATCAGCTTTTATCAGATCAGCTTTTATCAGATCAGCTTTTATCAGATCAACTTTTATCAGATCAGCTTTTATCAGATCAGTTCTTATCGGATCAGTTATTATCGGATTAGTTCTTATCAGACCAGTTCTTATCAGATCAGCTTTTATCAGATCAGATTTTATCGGATCAGCTTTTATCAGATCAGTTCTTATCAGATCAGCTTTTATCAGATCAGCTTTTATCAGATCAGCTTTTATCAGATCAGTTCTTATCGGATCTGTTCTTATCAGATCGGCTTTTATCAGTTCGGGTTTTATCAGATCTACTTCTTTATCAAAGCAGATTTGTTGTTGTTACAGCTTGAAAATCGATGCTATACTAAGTAAAAAAGCTGGTAAAACTGATTGTTTATAACTGAATGAAAACATCAAACCCCCTTCTGTATCGACCTTTATCAATAGGAAAGACTTTGCAAATAACAACAAGTCCATAACTAACCTTCCAGCATGTGTCACAAAGATTGCTAAATTTTTCAAAAGTCATATCCATGCCCACATGATCCTTATAAATATGCTTTATATTCATTTCGTCTTGTTTAAACATAACAATCATATTTGCATTATCCCGTATCAAATGTTTAGGAATGCGTGTGTATGTTTGACATAAATAAAAACAATCGATATTTTTATGACGACCCATACAAAAGTAAGACCTTATATTGTCCTGCTTCTCACACGCGACATCATCAAATATAATAATGGAGTCAGTTTTTGCTTCATCAGGTGATAAGACCTGTTCGCTTGCGGAAAACGTGTAAAGCCCCATACCTTTTATAGGTTTTATTAACTGCTGCAAGTACTCATATTTAGATTGATACAAAGATTTGGAATATAAATAAATGTTTTTAAATTTAATTCCATTCGGGCTCTCTATCAAACTAATCATAACATTTGTTTTTCCACAATTTGACGGACCAACAATTAAGGCTCTTATTGAATTTGGTAAAAGTGAACTATGCCTTAGTTTTGACAAATTATTTTTCGAAAAATCTAAGTTTCGAACACATATATCTTTATGTTGCTTAATGAAATGCATCTTAACTATTAAATTATTACCTTTAAAAACATTTACTTTTATAAACCTATTTCAGTTTAAGGCCGTACGTTCAACAACACCCAATAAAATGGTGGTATCTTACAAAAATAAGTACAGTCACAATCGAAACATAGTCGGAAGAGGTCTCATAAATAATTTAATAAATTCCCTACCTTTTGAACTTCATCTACCAGGGTACCAATTTTGTGGACCTGGCACTAAACTTGAGAAACGTTTAGAGAGAGGCGATAAAGGAATCAATCCATTGGATTCTGCTTGCCGAGAACATGATATTGCCTATTCTCAATCAAACGATATAAGCAAAAGACATAAAGCCGATCAAATATTAGCTGAAAAAGCCTGGTCTCGAGTTAAATCTAAATATAGTGACTTTTCTGAGTTCAAAAACGCATGGTTAGTAACAAACGCTATGAAGACCAAAGTAAAATTCGGATTGGGGAACAAAACAGATGACTCTGGTAAGAGAACTATGAAGGTGTCAAACAAAAGTAGCCTCTTCAATCAGGCTGTAAGGAATGCGAAAAAATCACTCTATGAAAAGAATCCTGAAAATATTGAAAATGCAATACGAATTGCGCGAAAAGCAGTAAATAATATATTTAGACGAAAAAAATCAGCTGTAAAGATTCCACGTATCATACCGATACCCAAGACAGGTGGTATTCTTCCCCTTATTCCAATAATTACGGCCCTTGGAGCTCTTGGAACCATGGCAGTTGGTGGAAGCTCTATCGTTAAAACAATTAATCAAGCAAAAGCTGCTCAAAAACAATTAGAGGAAGCCAAACGTCATAATCAAACAATGGAATCCATTGCAATGGGAAAAGGTCTATTCCTTAAACAACATAAAAAAGGATACGGTCTTTTTTACAGCCCGCAGCCAAAAAACTACCAAGGCGGGCACTCACGGATGTTGACTTGAAGAAATATACCCAAAATTTACCACATTTTAGAGGGGTCTTTATGCTAGATAATCTTCCAAAAAACCCTCTACAACGAGAATGTGGTATCGTTAATCTGGATGATTCCTCGGGGCCTGGAACACACTGGGTAGCATATAGGAAGAACAAAAACCATAAGGAATATTTCGATAGTTTTGGAAATCTACAACCACCTAAAGAAATCATCAAATATTTGGGGGAAAACATACGATATAATTACACTCGTCAACAAATATATGATACATATAACTGTGGTCACTTGTGTCTTAAATTTCTTTATGGTTCCATAAAATAATCAAAAATAAAACAAACATTTACAAAAACAACATATTTTTTATTTAAATTTCTTATATTTTACATCTGATGTGGAATCTGAATTTGGTTTAATTTCACTGTATTTGAATGGATTTTTAAAAACGCTATACTCCAGTTTTTTTGTCAATGATTCTTTCATCTCAGGTTTTGGTTTCTGATCTTCCATAGTGATGCTGTTCAAGTTCGAATGCTGCGATGAGACTGTTTCGATCTTCAAATAATCAAAATTCAATTTCTTTTATGTCTATCATTTCATCCCATTCTTAGTATGTGCAAAGTGTGTTGGTACATGTTCAGACATGCTCTCTGATGACTAATATTTATGTGCAAAGTGTGTTGGTACATGTTCTGACATGCTCTCTGATGACTAATATTTATGTAATTATCATTTCATAACTCTGCTTGTATGCTTTGACATTAATCATTTCAACGTCCGTTCGATAATCTAAGTCTTTCGTAGTAAACATTTCAATTTCACCATTACTCATAATTCTTTCGGTTTCATATTCACGGTATTCGAAACAGCTTATGTTCAATGTACGATTTTTATAATTACTATCATATGTACATCGGATAGTTACTTCTAGATTTTCATATTCCAATTTAAAGTGTCTGTAAAATTTTTGTTCGCTTTCAATTATTCCAGCAATATCCTTTTCCTTTTTGATTAAATCTTGCCTGAATGCTTCTATTGCCTCCTCAACGGTAAAATATTTTTTCTCATCATTTTGCGGTATTGGTAATGGTGTTGTTTGCGGCAGCTGCGATGGTGTTGTTTGCGGCAACTGCGATTCAACAAGTTTCATTAATTGAAAAGATAAATCAATTATTAAAGTTTCATTATTGGGTAAAAGCAAGGTAAACTCCAGGCTGCCTTTATTATCACGAACAGCGGACAGATTTATTGGTATTGGACTAGCTTGCAATAAACCTAATGAAAGGCAGGTTAACAACAAAAGAAACTTGTACATTTTTTTTTTGATATTTGTTCTCCTTAGGAGATATACACAGTAGGAATAACAAAATGATACTAGAATAACTTTCTTGAAATCAGTGCTTTTATTTTAATCTGTTATATAATGACATTAGTTTCTTTGTTCGCATTATTACACCATGTAACATAAAACACCCACAAGTGTCCGGACCAGCTTCGCATGTATCTGATGACCAGCAACATGTTGAATAGTGATGACCATTTTCCGATTTAATAAGACAAGCATATTTATATTGGCACAATATTGAGTTGCACTTCAAAATCTCACCATAATGATTATCTAGCAAATTTTCTTTGTTATCTATTAAAAATTCGTGAATCTGCTTTGCAAATACTAACAAATTTATGTTCTCCATTTTACAACGAATAATAACTAGCATGCACTAGTTTTATTATCAATTCTTAGATTTTAGTTCAAGTTCATCTATTAATTTTATATCCTCTTCATCAATATTTCTTAAATCATCAAACTCGTCAAATATGCAAGACGCTTGGAAACGATTTAAACTCTTCATACGCCTGACACCATAGTTTGTTGAACCTACTAACGTTATTGCACCACCCACTACTTCAATTCTAAGATGTTCACCAGCATTAAATGAATATTGTATTGATGGTACAAATTGCGGTACGGCTTCGCCTCTACGCATGTTTAGCAATAAGCTTTTATATCCATCATCAACCGTTAAATAAACTGATAAATTTTCATCAATCACATCTACCCTTACAATCCTAAAATATTTCCACGATGAATGGCATATGCAATATTTGTCACCAGATTTAATTTTCTGAATCCAAAACATTTAATTGTCATATTTTCTTTTTAACACAAAATGCCTTTTTTTATGAATACACATGCACGTAGGATACTTTTTTTGTTTTTCTACAACACACGATGAGCAGCAACCACAATTCTTGAAACAAATTTTGATTATCCTCAACCAAAGCATTTGTTATTACTAATATCTTTCTCATTAAATACAATCACTTTTATAGGTCAGTTTTCTGTAAATAGGCAAACGGATGTATATAAAACATTCAAAACAATTACCACAAGTTCACGAAACTTATTTCCATAAATAAGAATCATGTATCTTATCATTTTCCCATGGCACTCACACTTCAAATACCGGAAATCTTACTTCAACCAACAACAACAACAATCGCATGCCTTATCACGCACTCCTCATGGCACAGCACACTTCCAAAACCGCAAAAAAACATTACTTTGACTACACCAGGTACCCTCCAATCTGGCACCAACGATCCCATATCCGACAACCTGCAACCTGATAACCTGGTAACCTGCAATCTGGCAACCTGCAATCTGGAAAACCTGCAATCTGGCAACCTGCAATCTGGCAACCTGCAATCTGGCAACCTGCAATCTGGTAACCTGCAATCTGGTAACCTGGTAACCTGGTAACGCGCAATGCGCAATCTGGGAACGCGCAATCTGGTAACCTGCAATCTGGTAACGCGCAATCTGGTAACGTGCAATCTGGTTCCAGGAATCCCCGCACACCTGCAATCTGGTTCCAGGAATCCCCGCACTAACAACGTACATGCACTATCACATTTCTCACAACACGATCACGCATGCCTTATCATATTTTACTCTTATCACCAACCACACACTTACAAAACCACAAAAAAATACATCGCAAAACCACAAAAAAACACACCGGAAAACCACAAAAACCACACTGACACACTTACCCACCTCAAGGACTTTGACCCCGTGACGTCATGGTGCTCCCCGCTCCCTGTGTTCCAGGATTGGTAAATACACTCTACTGCGGTGGTACACCCCATCCCCAAAAGGAATAAAGACACATCCAATCCGGCGAATCTCCGGTCGATCAGTCTCCTTCCAAACATCAGTAAGGATTTCGAGAAGGTGATCAATAGAGTCCTGACTAAGTGGGTTGAGGACAAACATATAGTTCCGGATAATCAATTTGGTTTCAAGGTGCGGCATGATGTTATTCATGCTGCATCTAAAAAAAGAAAAAAAAGTATACTAGAACAGAAGTGGGTAGCACTCTAAAATACGGTATAGCATTAGATAGTTTAAGTGGGATTAAGTAGTTAAGATTTAGTTTTAGGTAGTTTATAGTTTAGTTTTAAGTTTTATAGTATAACCAAAAAGTCCATATACTAAGTTTTTCTACTTAAATTTTATTTTCTTAGTTTTAGTTTTCATAAATGTAAAAACAAAAATAAAAATAGTCTGTAAGAAACGTCGAAAGACATAGATTAAGTATTATGTTTAATTTAGAGTGCCCGCATAGGGCCAGTAAGTTAGAATAAGAAAATTTTAAGATAATTAAGCTAATTTTTAAGCGTTTTTTTGTATAGCGTATAAGTATTAATGAATTCATGGTAATAAAAATGCATTTAAAATGAAAATGAAAATGTGCCCGGTTACCAAGCCAAGGGTTACGGGTTCGACTCCGGGTCGAATAAAATATATCTTCCATTCTTTTTTTTTTTTAATTGTTAATTGAAAAATAAATAAAGATAAAAAAGTGGTAAACAACATCACGCGATGGAATCTGGAGAGCGGTCCGCTAAACCAAGAGCGGAACCACCAGAAAAATCGGGCGATGAATTGGCAACTACTTCCAACCAACCAGCAGTAGTAGCCGAATCGAAGATGAAGAGAAGGAGGAGGCTAACTTGGTAAAGCGCCCCTCCGTTTCAACGTCCACTGAAAAGCTGCCTGGTGGATCGCAGGAAGGGGTGCGCACAACGACAACGGCAGCAGATAATTTACGCTCTAGGCAAGATTCAGACGACTATTCGTATGTCTCAGAGGGTGGTGAAGGTCACTATCTCGGTGATAACAGCTTCGCGTCTTTGGCGCCTTCCGAATCGGAAGATGAAGATGAAGAAGTGGCATCTTTAAGTAGCAGTATCAAAATGCTAGAACAAAGGGTACTAGCCATAAAAGAGAAACAAATGGCAAGAAGAAGGAGAGAAGCACAAGAGTACTCCCAAAATCAAAACCAACAGCAACAGCAGACGCAGCAAGCCCAGAAGCAGTCCATACATGAACATCTAACAATGAAAACGAACACAAAAACATTAGTGCAACAACAACACCTACAAACACAAAAGCAACTCCAGCCACAACATAAAGCCGATCAAATATTAGCTGAAAAAGCCTGGTCTCGAGTTAAATCTAAATATAGTGACTTTTCTGAGTTCAAAAACGCATGGTTAGTAACAAACGCTATGAAGACCAAAGTAAAATTCGGATTGGGGAACAAAACAGATGACTCTGGTAAGAGAACTATGAAGGTGTCAAACAAAAGTAGCCTCTTCAATCAGGCTGTAAGGAATGCGAAAAAATCACTCTATGAAAAGAATCCTGAAAATATTGAAAATGCAATACGAATTGCGCGAAAAGCAGTAAATAATATATTTAGACGAAAAAAATCAGCTGTAAAGATTCCACGTATCATACCGATACCCAAGACAGGTGGTATTCTTCCCCTTATTCCAATAATTACGGCCCTTGGAGCTCTTGGAACCATGGCAGTTGGTGGAAGCTCTATCGTTAAAACAATTAATCAAGCAAAAGCTGCTCAAAAACAATTAGAGGAAGCCAAACGTCATAATCAAACAATGGAATCCATTGCAATGGGAAAAGGTCTATTCCTTAAACAACATAAAAAAGGATACGGTCTTTTTTACAGCCCGCAGCCAAAAAACTACCAAGGCGGGCACTCACGGATGTTGACTTGAAGAAATATACCCAAAATTTACCACATTTTAGAGGGGTCTTTATGCTAGATAATCTTCCAAAAAACCCTCTACAACGAGAATGTGGTATCGTTAATCTGGATGATTCCTCGGGGCCTGGAACACACTGGGTAGCATATAGGAAGAACAAAAACCATAAGGAATATTTCGATAGTTTTGGAAATCTACAACCACCTAAAGAAATCATCAAATATTTGGGGGAAAACATACGATATAATTACACTCGTCAACAAATATATGATACATATAACTGTGGTCACTTGTGTCTTAAATTTCTTTATGGTTCCATAAAATAATCAAAAATAAAACAAACATTTACAAAAACAACATATTTTTTATTTAAATTTCTTATATTTTACATCTGATGTGGAATCTGAATTTGGTTTAATTTCACTGTATTTGAATGGATTTTTAAAAACGCTATACTCCAGTTTTTTTGTCAATGATTCTTTCATCTCAGGTTTTGGTTTCTGATCTTCCATAGTGATGCTGTTCAAGTTCGAATGCTGCGATGAGACTGTTTCGATCTTCAAATAATCAAAATTCAATTTCTTTTATGTCTATCATTTCATCCCATTCTTAGTATGTGCAAAGTGTGTTGGTACATGTTCAGACATGCTCTCTGATGACTAATATTTATGTGCAAAGTGTGTTGGTACATGTTCTGACATGCTCTCTGATGACTAATATTTATGTAATTATCATTTCATAACTCTGCTTGTATGCTTTGACATTAATCATTTCAACGTCCGTTCGATAATCTAAGTCTTTCGTAGTAAACATTTCAATTTCACCATTACTCATAATTCTTTCGGTTTCATATTCACGGTATTCGAAACAGCTTATGTTCAATGTACGATTTTTATAATTACTATCATATGTACATCGGATAGTTACTTCTAGATTTTCATATTCCAATTTAAAGTGTCTGTAAAATTTTTGTTCGCTTTCAATTATTCCAGCAATATCCTTTTCCTTTTTGATTAAATCTTGCCTGAATGCTTCTATTGCCTCCTCAACGGTAAAATATTTTTTCTCATCATTTTGCGGTATTGGTAATGGTGTTGTTTGCGGCAGCTGCGATGGTGTTGTTTGCGGCAACTGCGATTCAACAAGTTTCATTAATTGAAAAGATAAATCAATTATTAAAGTTTCATTATTGGGTAAAAGCAAGGTAAACTCCAGGCTGCCTTTATTATCACGAACAGCGGACAGATTTATTGGTATTGGACTAGCTTGCAATAAACCTAATGAAAGGCAGGTTAACAACAAAAGAAACTTGTACATTTTTTTTTTGATATTTGTTCTCCTTAGGAGATATACACAGTAGGAATAACAAAATGATACTAGAATAACTTTCTTGAAATCAGTGCTTTTATTTTAATCTGTTATATAATGACATTAGTTTCTTTGTTCGCATTATTACACCATGTAACATAAAACACCCACAAGTGTCCGGACCAGCTTCGCATGTATCTGATGACCAGCAACATGTTGAATAGTGATGACCATTTTCCGATTTAATAAGACAAGCATATTTATATTGGCACAATATTGAGTTGCACTTCAAAATCTCACCATAATGATTATCTAGCAAATTTTCTTTGTTATCTATTAAAAATTCGTGAATCTGCTTTGCAAATACTAACAAATTTATGTTCTCCATTTTACAACGAATAATAACTAGCATGCACTAGTTTTATTATCAATTCTTAGATTTTAGTTCAAGTTCATCTATTAATTTTATATCCTCTTCATCAATATTTCTTAAATCATCAAACTCGTCAAATATGCAAGACGCTTGGAAACGATTTAAACTCTTCATACGCCTGACACCATAGTTTGTTGAACCTACTAACGTTATTGCACCACCCACTACTTCAATTCTAAGATGTTCACCAGCATTAAATGAATATTGTATTGATGGTACAAATTGCGGTACGGCTTCGCCTCTACGCATGTTTAGCAATAAGCTTTTATATCCATCATCAACCGTTAAATAAACTGATAAATTTTCATCAATCACATCTACCCTTACAATCCTAAAATATTTCCACGATGAATGGCATATGCAATATTTGTCACCAGATTTAATTTTCTGAATCCAAAACATTTAATTGTCATATTTTCTTTTTAACACAAAATGCCTTTTTTTATGAATACACATGCACGTAGGATACTTTTTTTGTTTTTCTACAACACACGATGAGCAGCAACCACAATTCTTGAAACAAATTTTGATTATCCTCAACCAAAGCATTTGTTATTACTAATATCTTTCTCATTAAATACAATCACTTTTATAGGTCAGTTTTCTGTAAATAGGCAAACGGATGTATATAAAACATTCAAAACAATTACCACAAGTTCACGAAACTTATTTCCATAAATAAGAATCATGTATCTTATCATTTTCCCATGGCACTCACACTTCAAATACCGGAAATCTTACTTCAACCAACAACAACAACAATCGCATGCCTTATCACGCACTCCTCATGGCACAGCACACTTCCAAAACCGCAAAAAAACATTACTTTGACTACACCAGGTACCCTCCAATCTGGCACCAACGATCCCATATCCGACAACCTGCAACCTGATAACCTGGTAACCTGCAATCTGGCAACCTGCAATCTGGAAAACCTGCAATCTGACAACCTGCAATCTGGCAACCTGCAATCTGGCAACCTGCAATCTGGTAACCTGCAATCTGGTAACCTGGTAACCTGGTAACGCGCAATGCGCAATCTGGGAACGCGCAATCTGGTAACCTGCAATCTGGTAACGCGCAATCTGGTAACGTGCAATCTGGTTCCAGGAATCCCCGCACACCTGCAATCTGGTTCCAGGAATCCCCGCACTAACAACGTACATGCACTATCACATTTCTCACAACACGATCACGCATGCCTTATCATATTTTACTCTTATCACCAACCACACACTTACAAAACCACAAAAAAATACATCGCAAAACCACAAAAAAACACACCGGAAAACCACAAAAACCACACTGACACACTTACCCACCTCAAGGACTTTGACCCCGTGACGTCATGGTGCTCCCCGCTCCCTGTGTTCCAGGATTGGTAAATACACTCTACTGCGGTGGTACACCCCATCCCCAAAAGGAATAAAGACACATCCAATCCGGCGAATCTCCGGTCGATCAGTCTCCTTCCAAACATCAGTAAGGATTTCGAGAAGGTGATCAATAGAGTCCTGACTAAGTGGGTTGAGGACAAACATATAGTTCCGGATAATCAATTTGGTTTCAAGGTGCGGCATGATGTTATTCATGCTGCATCTAAAAAAAGAAAAAAAAGTATACTAGAACAGAAGTGGGTAGCACTCTAAAATACGGTATAGCATTAGATAGTTTAAGTGGGATTAAGTAGTTAAGATTTAGTTTTAGGTAGTTTATAGTTTAGTTTTAAGTTTTATAGTATAACCAAAAAGTCCATATACTAAGTTTTTCTACTTAAATTTTATTTTCTTAGTTTTAGTTTTCATAAATGTAAAAACAAAAATAAAAATAGTCTGTAAGAAACGTCGAAAGACATAGATTAAGTATTATGTTTAATTTAGAGTGCCCGCATAGGGCCAGTAAGTTAGAATAAGAAAATTTTAAGATAATTAAGCTAATTTTTAAGCGTTTTTTTGTATAGCGTATAAGTATTAATGAATTCATGGTAATAAAAATGCATTTAAAATGAAAATGAAAATGTGCCCGGTTACCAAGCCAAGGGTTACGGGTTCGACTCCGGGTCGAATAAAATATATCTTCCATTCTTTTTTTTTTTTAATTGTTAATTGAAAAATAAATAAAGATAAAAAAGTGGTAAACAACATCACGCGATGGAATCTGGAGAGCGGTCCGCTAAACCAAGAGCGGAACCACCAGAAAAATCGGGCGATGAATTGGCAACTACTTCCAACCAACCAGCAGTAGTAGCCGAATCGAAGATGAAGAGAAGGAGGAGGCTAACTTGGTAAAGCGCCCCTCCGTTTCAACGTCCACTGAAAAGCTGCCTGGTGGATCGCAGGAAGGGGTGCGCACAACGAAAACGGCAGCAGATAATTTACGCTCTAGGCAAGATTCAGACGACTATTCGTATGTCTCAGAGGGTGGTGAAGGTCACTATCTCGGTGATAACAGCTTCGCGTCTTTGGCGCCTTCCGAATCGGAAGATGAAGATGAAGAAGTGGCATCTTTAAGTAGCAGTATCAAAATGCTAGAACAAAGGGTACTAGCCATAAAAGAGAAACAAATGGCAAGAAGAAGGAGAGAAGCACAAGAGTACTCCCAAAATCAAAACCAACAGCAACAGCAGACGCAGCAAGCCCAGAAGCAGTCCATACATGAACATCTAACAATGAAAACGAACACAAAAACATTAGTGCAACAACAACACCTACAAACACAAAAGCAACTCCAGCCACAACAACAAAAGCAGCCACAACAATCGCAACAGCAACAACGACAACAGAAACAACAACAGCGGCAGCAGCAACAAAAACAACAACAGAAGCAGCAACAACAACAACAGCAGCAGCAACAACAACAACAGCCGCAGCAGAAACAACAAAACACTACAAAACAACGAGTTCCACCTATAAACACATATAAGATGGAACTAAAGGAAACCATAGAACTATGTAAGTCGGCCATAGGCAATAACTATTTTGTTAAAAACTTAGTTTAGATAGGCACGCGATCAATTGCAATACAGTGGAGCGCTATCATAAAATTAAAAAGACGACGGAGTTCTTCTCCTTCACACCGAAAGGTGAAAAGCTGCAGACAATGCTGCTGAGAGGATTAGAACCGTCGACTGATCCGGAGGAGCTCCTTGCACTGCTGAAAGAGAAGGAGTGCTAAGAGCTCAAATTCGTAGGGGTTAAGCCATTCGTCACGGCTAGAGCCAAAAGGGAGAAGCGGAAACTACCGTTCTTCCTGGTTCAACTGAGTCCCAACAGCAAACTGGATGGTCTAAGGAGCATCAAAGTCCTAGACTACCAGGTTGTACACTGGGAAAAATTAAAGAGGAGCGAAAACATTTTACAATATGTTCGTTGCCAAAGGTTCGGGCACGCCGCGTCGAACTGCGAAATGCAGCCTCGATGCGTGAAGTGCGGAAAGAACCACAAGTCCGAAGAATGCGTTCTAGGCAAGGACGGAGAGTCAGAAAAAAGCCAACTCTCTTGCGCGTTATGTAGGAACACGGGACACACCGCAAATTATCGGGGTTGTCCCAAATTCCAATACATCAAAAGAGTAAATCTGGCTCGGCAGCAGAAAGTGGAAATTAAACGTCCACTCGTGCAGACACAAACACCAGCCGTTACTCCCCACGTTACCTACACCCAAATGGCGGCAGGTAGGGGAAATACGGTACAACAACCAAAGGTAGCTTCTCAAGCCCCAGCGCCTGATGCCTCGTCGCCATTAAGTTGGAGGTGTAGGTCAAGATGTAACATTCCTTGTTAAAACCGATTTGGCTCTGGCACAACACCTCATAAGGGTCTGTGTCAACCCTTGCATGGCCTCACTGCTTGCAAAGACAACCATGGAATCCTTAGGTTACTACACACTCGGACATCGATAACGGCTTTGAGTGGGGACCCAATCGAAATGAATCGAACAAAAACCAAATCAACGGAGGGAATATTAGTGGAAGAGAAAGGTAATGAGGAAAATCCCTTTCAAAGGAGCTCAAGGATGCTAAGGTCACCAGACACCGCACCAGCACCTTTAGGGATAAGCACTGAAAACAGTGTTCTTTCTGCGCCAAGAGAGACGGCATTTGAACCAAATTCACAGCTATCTGCCTTCCACAAACTAGGTGAGCAGATACGGCAACTGGTGGAAATGTTAGAAGATGGGTAAAGGCGTTCAATACATCAACCTATGAGAGACGCAATTGAAAGCATTAGATCCCTATATGAGCTTTCTGCTATTCAACTGCAGGACGAAAAAGCAAAAGAGGTGATAAGGAAACACAACTCCTCACAAACCTCTCCCTGGCTGAGAAACGCACAAGAACCCATGAAAAGGCAGGGTCAAAATGGCGAAACCCCAGAACCAAAGAGAAATAAAAAACCCCAGGCGGTAGAGTCGAAGCAAAAAGAAAACAATATTGGAGGCATAACTCCGAGGATCAAGGAGAAGAACACCGCCATTCCGACAAAACAGAAGTCAAACGATGGCAAACAGTTGAGAAAAACTAAGAAGGAGACTAACAAAAAGAAGCTTGAGGCGAAAAGAAGTAAGCCGGACGCGTTCGTCATCGAAGCAAGTGAAGGACTATCTTACGCGGAGATTCTTCGTAGCGTAAAAGCAGACCCCAAACTAGAAGCTATTGGAAAAGAGGTATCCAGGATAAGAAGGACCCAGAAAGGAGAGCTCCTAATACAGCTCAAGGAACATAGAAATAAGACAGAAGAGTTTAAGAGTGTCATTGGCGAGGTTTTAGGAGAGCGAGCGAGTGTAAGGACACTCACACATCGCACTACCATCGAGCTGAAAGACGTCGACGAAGTTAGCGGAAAGGAGGACATTTGCGAGGCAATAAGGACTCAACTCGGGGTGGAACTACAACCAGCAGACATATTATCCTTGCGAAAAGCGTACGGTGGAACCCAAACAGCAACAATCGGACTTCCCGTCGGACTGGCAAAGAAACTGTTAGATGCAGGAAAGGTAAAAATTGGATGGGTTATTTGTCGCATTCGAGAACGAACGCTTCTCCAAAAATGCTTCAAATGTCTTGAATTTGGGCATATAGCCAAGCATTGCAAAAGCAGTGAGGACCGCTCCAAGCTATGTAGAAGGTGTGGAACGGAAGGCCACATAGCAAACAACTGCGATAAGGAGCCATCATGCATGTTCTGTCGAAAAGAACACCCAAACGATTCGAAGCATGTAGCCGGAAGCAGCAAGTGTCTGGTTTTTAGGAAGGCCATCATCAACAAGAAAACATGAAGATAATACAGATTAACTTAAATCACTGTAGAATTGCACAGGATATCCTGACACAAACGGCTAGAGAAGAAAAAGCGGACGTTATTTTGATAAGTGAACCGTATAAAACTCTGGACAGCAATATATGGATCTGCGATAGGACAAAGCACGCTGCTATATGGATATGTGGAAGGCATGCCTTTCAAGAAACTAACGGACTTACGTAGGGCTTTGCACGGGCCAAAATAAATGGCATATATTTTTACAGCTGCTATGCACGTCCAAGCTGGACCATTAACGAGTACCAGGCAATGCTAGACAACCTATCCGCCGACGTTCGTGGTAGAACCCCTGTGGTTATCGGCGGCGACTTTAATGCATGGGCAACGGAGTGGGGTAGCAGACTTACAAACGCCAGAGGCCGTAGTCTGCTAGAAAGTTTTGCAACCCTTAACATAGGCATTGCAAACCAAGGTCGTGCAAACACATATCGTAAGGCAGGAACGGGCTCGATTATCGACATTACGCTCGTTAGCAACTCCCTCTTACGAAACATAAAATGGCGAGTCAGCGAAGAATACACGCACAGTGATCATCAAGCAATAATATTTGAAACGAAGGAGAAGAGTACCGTGCAACGCGCTAAACGAAAGGGCCCAAGATGGAAGGACACAAACTTCGACCTGGAGGCGTTCGAAGAAATGATAAATACCGGAAACATAATTCAAAGCGGAACAGCTGAAGCCTGTATGCAACAACTCGTCCGCATTCTCACTACTGCGTGCGATGCATCAATGCCCAGAAGAACGGGTACTAGAGGAGGAACACCATGCTACTGGTGGAATGAGGAAATAAAAAAGCTTAGAGCAAAGTGCTTAAAAGCCCGACGCAAAGTCCAAAGATCTAGGGGAAGAGATCGCTTTGAAGAACACCTTATTGTCTTTAAAAAAGCAAGACGCGACTTAAAAAAGGCAATCAGGGAGAGCAAGACAAGATGTTTTAAAAAACTTTGTGAAGAAGCCGACATAAACCCTTGGGGTACAGCATACAGGATCGTCATGACAAAGATAAAGGGCAGCAGGTCGCCGCAAATAACATGTCCAAGCAATCCTAAGCTCCATAGTAGAACACCTTTTCCCCCGAGGTACATCTACTATGTACCATATCGTTAGGGAGTCCAACACGGAGGACATTCCAATAGTCACAGCGGATGAACTCATGAACGCATGCAGGAAGATAGGCGACAATAAAGCGCCGGGACCTGATGGCATACCAAATAAGGCACTAAAAGCAGCTATCCATAAGCGCCCAGACATGTTTATGGAAACAATTCAAAAATGTCTTGAAGAAGGAGTTTTCCCGGATGCTTGGAAACTACAACACCTAGTCTTGCTTCCAAAGGGAAACAAGCCACCTGGGGAACCGTCCTCGTATCGTCCAATATGCCTTCTAGACACAATGGGAAAGATATTGGAACGGATAATATATGCTAGACTGCTCGCGGTAGCAGAAGAGAGAGGAGCACTATCAGACTTACAGTTTGGGTTTAGAAAATCGCGGTCTACTGTTCAAGCCATAAAAACTGTGGTCGAAATTGCGGCCGAAGCGATACAAGGAGAAAGATGGCGGTATGGTACAAAGAAATATTGCTTAGTGGTGACTCTAGACATCAAAAATGCCTTTAGCTCGGCAAACTGGGCGTTCATCAGAAAATCACTAGCCAGTATGAATACGCCATACTACTTACTGAGGATAATAGAAAACTACTTTACCAACAGAAAACTGAGGTATGAAACTGACGAAGGGTTGAAATACTACAGCGTTTCAGCTGGGGTTCCACAAGGATCAGTACTCGGTCCACTCCTATGGAACATTATGTATGACGGAGTGCTAAGGCTTATGTTGCCGAGAGGAGTTCAAGTAATCGGATTTGCAGACGACATTGCCGTCGTTACGGTGGCAAAAGAAATAAAGGAGATAGAGGCTGCCACAAATGTAGCGATTATTCGCATCAAAGACTGGCTAGTATCCGCCGGTCTAGAATTAGCGGACCATAAAACGGAAGCCGTCTTAATTACCAGTAGAAGAATTGTGGAATACACCAATATACGGGTGGGACATCAAATAATCCGATCGAAAGAATCAATAAAATACCTGGGAGTAATACTTGATAACAGATTACAGTTCAAAGCACATATAGAGTACTCCAGTAACAAGGCTTTACTGCTGCAAGGAGCTCTCTCTAGAATACTACCAAACATTGGTGGACCTGGATATGCCAGGAGGATTCTCCTATCTAGAGTAGTCAGCTCAGTCCTCTTATACGCTGCTCCGGTCTGGGCGGGAGCACTCGCCATAAAAGCAAACAAGAGAAATCTGTTGTCCGCATACAGGCTCAGTGCATTAAGAGCGATCTGTGGATTTCGAACAATCTCAGATGAAGCAGCCTTCGTGATAGCAGGAATGATTCCGATCGACATTCTCGCGGACGAGATGTTGAGAATTTATAATAGAAGAACCCCAGGGCGACAAGATGCAAGTGAAATTGCAAGAATAAAAGGAGAAGAGCGAGCGGTCTCAGCAGCCCTCTGGCAAGCCAGGTGGGATAATAGTACAAAAGGCAGATGGACCTACAAGTTGATCCCGGACATCGAGACCTGGACAAAACGAGCACATGGGGATAACAACTACCACCTTACGCAGTTCCTATCTGGTCACGGCGGCTATCGTAAGTACTTGCACCGATTCGGACACGATAGCTCCCCTTTGTGCCCAGAATGCTCAAACGCGGAGGAAGATACGGAGCACGCCATATTTCATTGCCGACGTTTTTCGCAGTGGAGAATTAATCTGCCCAGTCCAATACTACTCATAGACCAAATGTTGCAGTCGGAGGAAAATTGGATGGAAATCGGCACATTTGTGACAATTGTGCAAAATGAGCTAAGAAGAATTGAAAAAATTAGAAGAGCTGAAGAAGCAAATACAAGAAGAATAGCATGATCTGCTAACCAGCCCTGCGAAGTAATACCTAACGGCACTCCCGCGGGGAGAGTGGTTGAAGGACGTAGTGGTGTGGATTAGTACGTAGGCGCACTCCTGGCATCGAACATTCGGGTGTTGCGAATCGTGCATGTTGGTGGCACGGGCTACCGCATCTATGAAGATTACCACATCCATTGGCGCAACCAAGAAAAAAAAAAAAAAAAAAAAGGCCCCAGCGCCTAGAGCACCAGAACCTGTACCTGACATGCTGGCTATCTTGCTCTCTATTCAGGGGTAGATGGCTCAGCTTCAGCGTCAAATACAGGAACAGGCTAAACGGTTAGATCAAATATACGCGCTGCTGCCGGGCCTAACGCACCTCCAGTCGTAATCGGTACGTACATGGCGGAGCAAACCCTGAAGGTCCTTACAGTGAATGTTAATTCACTGATTAGGCTCGAACGAAGAGCCGCACTGTTTAAGTTGCTTAAAGACCAAGCCCCTGATGTGCTCTTGGTTAGCGAAACTAAGCTCACCAAAAGGCACAAAATGAGGCACAAAAGATATAAAATAGTACGGAGAAACCGACCTAACTCCATTCAGGGAGGAGGCGTTGCGATTTTCGTACGAAAAGGTATACGTTTTAAAAGAGTATACAGTCGTGTAGTACGTAGGTTCCAGGTGCTGGAAGCATGCATCGTGTATATCCCTCTCCGTAGTGGAAAGCGGTTATACATGGTGTCTGTTTATGCACCTAAGGCTACTCAATCCACTTTATTCATCTCAGAGCTCGAGACACTTTTTCGATTCCTAAGACTGGAATTGGAGGAGAACTACTTTATTATCGGCGGAGATTTCAACGCCAAAAATAGTGATTGGGGAAATAATACTCCAAATACTAGAGGGAACCTACTATTATATTGGTGGGGTCAGCACAGTATAATGTATCGACTCGGCCTTAAGGCGACGAATAGTCCGTCGTTTCCTAGACACGGGTCCTATTTGGATCTCCTGCTGTTCGACACACGAGTACACCTGACATGCACAAACCAACAAACCATAAACTGTCTACGCACTTTTGTGTATGACAGTGACCATTGCGGACTCTGTACCGAAATAAGCGTTCCGAACGAAGCTGCGGAATTGGACGAGTTTGTTCAAAGGCATGCCTACAACTATAGTAGGGTGCGTTGGACACACTTCTCCAGAACAATGACGAGAGCACTCTCCTCGAATTCGCTCTACCCACCGTCCAATAGAAATCTGTCAAACGAGGAGATTGACAGGTATCTAAAACTAATGGACGAGACAATTAAACGATCAATGGACAAAACGATACCTCGGTATCAATACACTGACAACGAAGACTTATTCCGCAACGCAACCATTGACGCACTGCACCGACATAAAAGTAGACTGCTGTCAAGGCTAAAAACCTTGTACAGACAGTTTACTGACAGACATAACCCGTAGATTATGACGCTAAAGTCATCGATCAAAAACCTCCAAGTATTAATAAAAGAAAATTACAGAGCATCTGTAAGTTTGTATTGGAACAACAAAATTCGGGCTATAAACACCAGCAACCCGAAAATGTTCCCGCAAATAAATAAAATTGGGTTTCACCCAGTTCAGTGACGAGAATATGGCAAATAATGTCATCACCAATGAAATGGTACTACCACCGTTCATTACGAAGGCAGAGCTCCAAACGATCTTCGAATCGCTAAGAAGTAAGAAATCAGTGGGAACCGATGAAATACCGAACATTGGGTTTCGACATCTCCACTAGAAGCGGTGGACATTTATACCACCCTGTTTAATAATGCAATGAACAATGCACATTATACAGCGCATTGGAAAACAGCGGTGGTACACCCCATCCCCAAAAGGAATAAAGACACATCCAATCCGGCGAATCTCCGGTCGATCAGTCTCCTTCCAAACATCAGTAAGGATTTCGAGAAGGTGATCAATAGAGTCCTCACTAAGTGGGTTGAGGACAAACATATAGTTCCGGATAATCAATTTGGTTTCAAGGTGCGGCATGATGTTATTCATGCTGCATCTAAAAAAAGAAAAAAAAGTATACCAGAACAGAAGTGGGTAGCACTCTAAAATACGGTATATCATTAGATAGTTTAAGTGGGATTAAGTAGTTAAGATTTAGTTTTAGGTAGTTTATAGTTTAGTTTTAAGTTTTATAGTATAACCAAAAAGTCCATATACTAAGTTTTTCTACTTAAATTTTATTTTCTTAGTTTAGTTTTCATAAATGTAAAAACAAAAATAAAAATAGTCTGTAAGAAACGTCGAAAGACATAGATTAAGTATTATGTTTAATTTAGAGTGCCCGCATGGGGCCAGTAAGTTAGAATAAGAAAATTTTAAGATAACTAAGCTAATTTTTAAGCGTTTTTTTGTATAGCGTATAAGTATTAATGAATTCATGGTAATAAAAATGCATTTAAAATGAAAATGAAAATGTGCCCGGTTACCAAGCCAAGGGTTACGGGTTCGACTCCGGTTCGAATAAAATATATCTTCCATTCTTCTTTTTTTTTAATTGTTAATTGAAAAATAAATAAAGATAAAAAAGTGGTAAACAACATCACGCGATGGAATCTGGAGAGCGGTCCGCTAGACCAAGAGCGGAACCACCAGAAAAATCGGGCGATGAATTGGCAACTACTTCCAACCAACCAGTAGTAGTAGCCGAATCGAAGATGAAGAGAAGGAGGAGGCTAACTTGGTAAAGCGCCCCTCCCTTTCAACGTCCACTGAAAAGCTGCCTGGTGGATCGCAGGAAGGGGTGCGCACAACGACAACGGCAGCAGATAATTTACGCTCTAGGCAAGATTCAGACGACTATTCGTATGTCTCAGAGGGTGGTGAAGGTCACTATCTCGGTGATAACAGCTTCGCGTCTTTGGCGCCTTCCGAATCGGAAGATGAAGATGAAGAAGTGGCATCTTTAAGTAGCAGTATCAAAATGCTAGAACAAAGGGTACTAGCCATAAAAGAGAAACAAATGGCAAGAAGAAGGAGAGAAGCACAAGAGTACTCCCAAAATCAAAACCAACAGCAACAGCAGACGCAGCAAGCCCAGAAGCAGTCCATACATGAACATCTAACAATGAAAACGAACACAAAAACATTAGTGCAACAACAACACCTACAAAAACAAAAGCAACTCCAGCCACAACAACAAAAGCAGCCACAACAATCGCAACAGCAACAACGACAACAGAAACAACAACAGCGGCAGCAGCAACAAAAACAACAACAGAAGCAGCAACAACAACAACAGCAGCAGCAACAACAACAACTGCCACAGCAGAAACAACAAAACACTACAAAACAACGAGTTCCACCTATAAACACATATAAGATGGAACTAAAGGAAACCATAGAACTATGTAAGTCGGCCATAGGAAATAACTATTTTGTTAAAAGACTTAGTTTAGATAGGCAGGCGATCCATTGCAATACAGTGGAGCGCTATCATAAAATTAAAAACCTGTTAAGGGATTCGACGGCGGAGTTCTTCTCCTTCACACCGAAAGGTGAAAAGCTGCAGACAATGCTGCTGAGAGGATTAGAACCGTTGACTGATCCGGAGGAGCTCCTTGCACTGCTGAAAGAGGAGGAGTGCTAAGAGCTCAAATTCGTAGGGGTTAAGCTATTCGTCACGGCTAGAGCCAAAAGGGAGAAGCGGAAACTACCGTTCTTCCTGGTTCAGCTGAGTCCCAACAGCAAACTGGATGGTCTAAGGAGCATCAAAGTCCTAGATCACCAGGTTGTACACTGGGAAAAATTAAAGAGGAGCGAAAACATTTTACAATGTGTTCGTTGCCAAAGGTTCGGGCACGCCGCGTCGAACTGCGAAATGCAGCCTCGATGCGTACTAGGCAAGGACGGAGAGTCAGAAAAAAGCCAACTCTCTTGCGCGTTATGTAGGAACACGTGACACACCGCAAATTATCGGGGTTGTCCCAAATTCCAATACATCAAAAGAGTAAATCTGGCTCGGCAGCAGAAAGTGGAAATTAAACGTCCACTCGTGCAGACACAAACACCAGCCGTTACTCCCCACGTTACCTACACCCAAATGGCGGCAGGTAGGGGAAATACGGTACAACAACCAAAGGTAGCTTCTCAGGCCCCAGCGCCTAGAGCACCAGAACCTGTACCTGACATGCTGGCTATCTTGCTCTCTATTCAGGGGCAGATGGCTCAGCTTCAGCGTCAAATACAGGAACAGGCTAAACGGTTAGATCAAATATACGCGCTGCTGCCGGGCCTAACGCACCTCCAGTCGTAATCGGTACGTACATGGCGGAGCAAACCCTGAAGGTCCTTACAGTGAATGTTAATTCACTGATTAGGCTCGAACGAAGAGCCGCACTGTTTAAGTTGCTTAAAGACCAAGCCCCTGATGTGCTCTTGGTTAGCGAAACTAAGCTCACCAAAAGGCACAAAATGAGGCACAAAAGATATAAAATAGTACGGAGAAACCGACCTAACTCCATTCAGGGAGGAGGCGTTGCGATTTTCGTACGAAAAGGTATACGTTTTAAAAGAGTATACAGTCGTGTAGTACGTAGGTTCCAGGTGCTGGAAGCATGCATCGTGTATATCCCTCTCCGTAGTGGAAAGCGGTTATACATGGTGTCTGTTTATGCACCTAAGGCTACTCAATCCACTTTATTCATCTCAGAGCTCGAGACACTTTTTCGATTCCTAAGACTGGAATTGGAGGAGAACTACTTTATTATCGGCGGAGATTTCAACGCCAAACATAGTGATTGGGGAAATAATACTCCAAATACTAGAGGGAACCTACTATTCAATTGGTGGGGTCAGCACAGTATAATGTATCGACTCGGCCTTAAGGCGACGTATAGTCCGTCGTTTCCTAGACACGGGTCCTATTTGGATCTCCTGCTGTTCGACACACGAGTACACCTGACATGCACAAACCAACAAACCATAAACTGTCTACGCACTTTTGTGTATGACAGTGACCATTGCGGACTCTGTACCGAAATAAGCGTTCCGAACGAAGCTGCGGAATTGGACGAGTTTGTTCAAAGGCATGCCTACAACTATAGTAGGGTGCGTTGGACACACTTCTCCAGAACAATGACGAGAGCACTCTCCTCGAATTCGCTCTACCCACCGTCCAATAGAAATCTGTCAAACGAGGAGATTGACAGGTATCTAAAACTAATGGACGAGACAATTAAACGATCAATGGACAAAACGATACCTCGGTATCAATACACTGACAACGAAGACTTATTCCGCAACGCAACCATTGACGCACTGCACCGACATAAAAGTAGACTGCTGTCAAGGCTAAAAACCTTGTACAGACAGTTTACTGACAGACATAACCCGTAGATTATGACGCTAAAGTCGTCGATCAAAAACCTCCAAGTATTAATAAAAGAAAATTACAGAGCATCTGTAAGTTTGTATTGGAACAACAAAATTCGGGCTGTAAACATCAGCAACCCGAATATGTTCCCGCAAATAAATAAAATATTTCGGAGGAAAGATCACAACGACCTTTTGTGTCTTAAAATCGCCCGAACGACGGACAACGAGAACATACTTATAGCAGCAGGCATCGATCCAAATGAGGCTGTTGATGATGACTACTTCTTTGTGATCGAGGATCCGCAGGAGAAGGTAGAGGCTATAGGAGCGACTTTCTAGGAAGTATATAAGGCGAATGACATCATTGGCCCGAACCACGACCTGGAGAATCGAGTCCTTGTGCACAATTTCTACCTTCGAAATTGTGAATTGCCGATTCGAGAGCTCGGGTTTCACCCAGTTCAGTGACGAGAATATGGCAAATAATGTCATCACCAATGAAATGGTACTACCACCGTTCATTACGAAGGCAGAGCTCCAAACGATCTTCGAATCGCTTAGAAGTAAGAAATCAGTGGGAACCGATGAAATACCGAACATTGGGTTTCGACATCTCCACTAGAAGCGGTGGACATTTATACCACCCTGTTTAATAATGCAATGAACAATGCACATTATACAGCGCATTGGAAAATAGCGGTGGTACACCCCATCCCCAAAAGGAATAAAGACACATCCAATCCGGCGAATCTCCGGTCGATCAGTCTCCTTCCAAACATCAGTAAGGATTTCGAGAAGGTGATCAATAGAGTCCTGACTAAGTGGGTTGAGGACAAACATATAGTTCCGGATAATCAATTTGGTTTCAAGGTGCGGCATGATGTTATTCATGCTGCATCTAAAAAAAGAAAAAAAAGTATACTAGAACAGAAGTGGGTAGCACTCTAAAATACGGTATAGCATTAGATAGTTTAAGTGGGATTAAGTAGTTAAGATTTAGTTTTAGGTAGTTTATAGTTTAGTTTTAAGTTTTATAGTATAACCAAAAAGTCCATATACTAAGTTTTTCTACTTAAATTTTATTTTCTTAGTTTTAGTTTTCATAAATGTAAAAACAAAAATAAAAATAGTCTGTAAGAAACGTCGAAAGACATAGATTAAGTATTATGTTTAATTTAGAGTGCCCGCATAGGGCCAGTAAGTTAGAATAAGAAAATTTTAAGATAATTAAGCTAATTTTTAAGCGTTTTTTTGTATAGCGTATAAGTATTAATGAATTCATGGTAATAAAAATGCATTTAAAATGAAAATGAAAATGTGCCCGGTTACCAAGCCAAGGGTTACGGGTTCGACTCCGGGTCGAATAAAATATATCTTCCATTCTTTTTTTTTTTTAATTGTTAATTGAAAAATAAATAAAGATAAAAAAGTGGTAAACAACATCACGCGATGGAATCTGGAGAGCGGTCCGCTAAACCAAGAGCGGAACCACCAGAAAAATCGGGCGATGAATTGGCAACTACTTCCAACCAACCAGCAGTAGTAGCCGAATCGAAGATGAAGAGAAGGAGGAGGCTAACTTGGTAAAGCGCCCCTCCGTTTCAACGTCCACTGAAAAGCTGCCTGGTGGATCGCAGGAAGGGGTGCGCACAACGACAACGGCAGCAGATAATTTACGCTCTAGGCAAGATTCAGACGACTATTCGTATGTCTCAGAGGGTGGTGAAGGTCACTATCTCGGTGATAACAGCTTCGCGTCTTTGGCGCCTTCCGAATCGGAAGATGAAGATGAAGAAGTGGCATCTTTAAGTAGCAGTATCAAAATGCTAGAACAAAGGGTACTAGCCATAAAAGAGAAACAAATGGCAAGAAGAAGGAGAGAAGCACAAGAGTACTCCCAAAATCAAAACCAACAGCAACAGCAGACGCAGCAAGCCCAGAAGCAGTCCATACATGAACATCTAACAATGAAAACGAACACAAAAACATTAGTGCAACAACAACACCTACAAACACAAAAGCAACTCCAGCCACAACAACAAAAGCAGCCACAACAATCGCAACAGCAACAACGACAACAGAAACAACAACAGCGGCAGCAGCAACAAAAACAACAACAGAAGCAGCAACAACAACAACAGCAGCAGCAACAACAACAACAGCCGCAGCAGAAACAACAAAACACTACAAAACAACGAGTTCCACCTATAAACACATATAAGATGGAACTAAAGGAAACCATAGAACTATGTAAGTCGGCCATAGGCAATAACTATTTTGTTAAAAGACTTAGTTTAGATAGGCACGCGATCAATTGCAATACAGTGGAGCGCTATCATAAAATTAAAAAGACGACGGAGTTCTTCTCCTTCACACCGAAAGGTGAAAAGCTGCAGACAATGCTGCTGAGAGGATTAGAACCGTCGACTGATCCGGAGGAGCTCCTTGCACTGCTGAAAGAGAAGGAGTGCTAAGAGCTCAAATTCGTAGGTCACGGCTAGAGCCAAAAGGGAGAAGCGGAAACTACCGTTCTTCCTGGTTCAACTGAGTCCCAACAGCAAACTGGATGGTCTAAGGAGCATCAAAGTCCTAGACTACCAGGTTGTACACTGGGAAAAATTAAAGAGGAGCGAAAACATTTTACAATATGTTCGTTGCCAAAGGTTCGGGCACGCCGCGTCGAACTGCGAAATGCAGCCTCGATGCGTGAAGTGCGGAAAGAACCACAAGTCCGAAGAATGCGTTCTAGGCAAGGACGGAGAGTCAGAAAAAAGCCAACTCTCTTGCGCGTTATGTAGGAACACGGGACACACCGCAAATTATCGGGGTTGTCCCAAATTCCAATACATCAAAAGAGTAAATCTGGCTCGGCAGCAGAAAGTGGAAATTAAACGTCCACTCGTGCAGACACAAACACCAGCCGTTACTCCCCACGTTACCTACACCCAAATGGCGGCAGGTAGGGGAAATACGGTACAACAACCAAAGGTAGCTTCTCAAGCCCCAGCGCCTGATGCCTCGTCGCCATTAAGTTGGAGGTGTAGGTCAAGATGTAACATTCCTTGTTAAAACCGATTTGGCTCTGGCACAACACCTCATAAGGGTCTGTGTCAACCCTTGCATGGCCTCACTGCTTGCAAAGACAACCATGGAATCCTTAGGTTACTACACACTCGGACATCGATAACGGCTTTGAGTGGGGACCCAATCGAAATGAATCGAACAAAAACCAAATCAACGGAGGGAATATTAGTGGAAGAGAAAGGTAATGAGGAAAATCCCTTTCAAAGGAGCTCAAGGATGCTAAGGTCACCAGACACCGCACCAGCACCTTTAGGGATAAGCACTGAAAACAGTGTTCTTTCTGCGCCAAGAGAGACGGCATTTGAACCAAATTCACAGCTATCTGCCTTCCACAAACTAGGTGAGCAGATACGGCAACTGGTGGAAATGTTAGAAGATGGGTAAAGGCGTTCAATACATCAACCTATGAGAGACGCAATTGAAAGCATTAGATCCCTATATGAGCTTTCTGCTATTCAACTGCAGGACGAAAAAGCAAAAGAGGTGATAAGGAAACACAACTCCTCACAAACCTCTCCCTGGCTGAGAAACGCACAAGAACCCATGAAAAGGCAGGGTCAAAATGGCGAAACCCCAGAACCAAAGAGAAATAAAAAACCCCAGGCGGTAGAGTCGAAGCAAAAAGAAAACAATATTGGAGGCATAACTCCGAGGATCAAGGAGAAGAACACCGCCATTCCGACAAAACAGAAGTCAAACGATGGCAAACAGTTGAGAAAAACTAAGAAGGAGACTAACAAAAAGAAGCTTGAGGCGAAAAGAAGTAAGCCGGACGCGTTCGTCATCGAAGCAAGTGAAGGACTATCTTACGCGGAGATTCTTCGTAGCGTAAAAGCAGACCCCAAACTAGAAGCTATTGGAAAAGAGGTATCCAGGATAAGAAGGACCCAGAAAGGAGAGCTCCTAATACAGCTCAAGGAACATAGAAATAAGACAGAAGAGTTTAAGAGTGTCATTGGCGAGGTTTTAGGAGAGCGAGCGAGTGTAAGGACACTCACACATCGCACTACCATCGAGCTGAAAGACGTCGACGAAGTTAGCGGAAAGGAGGACATTTGCGAGGCAATAAGGACTCAACTCGGGGTGGAACTACAACCAGCAGACATATTATCCTTGCGAAAAGCGTACGGTGGAACCCAAACAGCAACAATCGGACTTCCCGTCGGACTGGCAAAGAAACTGTTAGATGCAGGAAAGGTAAAAATTGGATGGGTTATTTGTCGCATTCGAGAACGAACGCTTCTCCAAAAATGCTTCAAATGTCTTGAATTTGGGCATATAGCCAAGCATTGCAAAAGCAGTGAGGACCGCTCCAAGCTATGTAGAAGGTGTGGAACGGAAGGCCACATAGCAAACAACTGCGATAAGGAGCCATCATGCATGTTCTGTCGAAAAGAACACCCAAACGATTCGAAGCATGTAGCCGGAAGCAGCAAGTGTCTGGTTTTTAGGAAGGCCATCATCTACAAGAAAACATGAAGATAATACAGATTAACTTAAATCACTGTAGAATTGCACAGGATATCCTGACACAAACGGCTAGAGAAGAAAAAGCGGACGTTATTTTGATAAGTGAACCGTATAAAACTCTGGACAGCAATATATGGATCTGCGATAGGACAAAGCACGCTGCTATATGGATATGTGGAAGGCATGCCTTTCAAGAAACTAACGGACTTACGTAGGGCTTTGCACGGGCCAAAATAAATGGCATATATTTTTACAGCTGCTATGCACGTCCAAGCTGGACCATTAACGAGTACCAGGCAATGCTAGACAACCTATCCGCCGACGTTCGTGGTAGAACCCCTGTGGTTATCGGCGGCGACTTTAATGCATGGGCAACGGAGTGGGGTAGCAGACTTACAAACGCCAGAGGCCGTAGTCTGCTAGAAAGTTTTGCAACCCTTAACATAGGCATTGCAAACCAAGGTCGTGCAAACACATATCGTAAGGCAGGAACGGGCTCGATTATCGACATTACGCTCGTTAGCAACTCCCTCTTACGAAACATAAAATGGCGAGTCAGCGAAGAATACACGCACAGTGATCATCAAGCAATAATATTTGAAACGAAGGAGAAGAGTACCGTGCAACGCGCTAAACGAAAGGGCCCAAGATGGAAGGACACAAACTTCGACCTGGAGGCGTTCGAAGAAATGATAAATACCGGAAACATAATTCAAAGCGGAACAGCTGAAGCCTGTATGCAACAACTCGTCCGCATTCTCACTACTGCGTGCGATGCATCAATGCCCAGAAGAACGGGTACTAGAGGAGGAACACCATGCTACTGGTGGAATGAGGAAATAAAAAAGCTTAGAGCAAAGTGCTTAAAAGCCCGACGCAAAGTCCAAAGATCTAGGGGAAGAGATCGCTTTGAAGAACACCTTATTGTCTTTAAAAAAGCAAGACGCGACTTAAAAAAGGCAATCAGGGAGAGCAAGACAAGATGTTTTAAAAAACTTTGTGAAGAAGCCGACATAAACCCTTGGGGTACAGCATACAGGATCGTCATGACAAAGATAAAGGGCAGCAGGTCGCCGCAAATAACATGTCCAAGCAATCCTAAGCTCCATAGTAGAACACCTTTTCCCCCGAGGTACATCTACTATGTACCATATCGTTAGGGAGTCCAACACGGAGGACATTCCAATAGTCACAGCGGATGAACTCATGAACGCATGCAGGAAGATAGGCGACAATAAAGCGCCGGGACCTGATGGCATACCAAATAAGGCACTAAAAGCAGCTATCCATAAGCGCCCAGACATGTTTATGGAAACAATTCAAAAATGTCTTGAAGAAGGAGTTTTCCCGGATGCTTGGAAACTACAACACCTAGTCTTGCTTCCAAAGGGAAACAAGCCACCTGGGGAACCGTCCTCGTATCGTCCAATATGCCTTCTAGACACAATGGGAAAGATATTGGAACGGATAATATATGCTAGACTGCTCGCGGTAGCAGAAGAGAGAGGAGCACTATCAGACTTACAGTTTGGGTTTAGAAAATCGCGGTCTACTGTTCAAGCCATAAAAACTGTGGTCGAAATTGCGGCCGAAGCGATACAAGGAGAAAGATGGCGGTATGGTACAAAGAAATATTGCTTAGTGGTGACTCTAGACATCAAAAATGCCTTTAGCTCGGCAAACTGGGCGTTCATCAGAAAATCACTAGCCAGTATGAATACGCCATACTACTTACTGAGGATAATAGAAAACTACTTTACCAACAGAAAACTGAGGTATGAAACTGACGAAGGGTTGAAATACTACAGCGTTTCAGCTGGGGTTCCACAAGGATCAGTACTCGGTCCACTCCTATGGAACATTATGTATGACGGAGTGCTAAGGCTTATGTTGCCGAGAGGAGTTCAAGTAATCGGATTTGCAGACGACATTGCCGTCGTTACGGTGGCAAAAGAAATAAAGGAGATAGAGGCTGCCACAAATGTAGCGATTATTCGCATCAAAGACTGGCTAGTATCCGCCGGTCTAGAATTAGCGGACCATAAAACGGAAGCCGTCTTAATTACCAGTAGAAGAATTGTGGAATACACCAATATACGGGTGGGACATCAAATAATCCGATCGAAAGAATCAATAAAATACCTGGGAGTAATACTTGATAACAGATTACAGTTCAAAGCACATATAGAGTACTCCAGTAACAAGGCTTTACTGCTGCAAGGAGCTCTCTCTAGAATACTACCAAACATTGGTGGACCTGGATATGCCAGGAGGATTCTCCTATCTAGAGTAGTCAGCTCAGTCCTCTTATACGCTGCTCCGGTCTGGGCGGGAGCACTCGCCATAAAAGCAAACAAGAGAAATCTGTTGTCCGCATACAGGCTCAGTGCATTAAGAGCGATCTGTGGATTTCGAACAATCTCAGATGAAGCAGCCTTCGTGATAGCAGGAATGATTCCGATCGACATTCTCGCGGACGAGATGTTGAGAATTTATAATAGAAGAACCCCAGGGCGACAAGATGCAAGTGAAATTGCAAGAATAAAAGGAGAAGAGCGAGCGGTCTCAGCAGCCCTCTGGCAAGCCAGGTGGGATAATAGTACAAAAGGCAGATGGACCTACAAGTTGATCCCGGACATCGAGACCTGGACAAAACGAGCACATGGGGATAACAACTACCACCTTACGCAGTTCCTATCTGGTCACGGCGGCTATCGTAAGTACTTGCACCGATTCGGACACGATAGCTCCCCTTTGTGCCCAGAATGCTCAAACGCGGAGGAAGATACGGAGCACGCCATATTTCATTGCCGACGTTTTTCGCAGTGGAGAATTAATCTGCCCAGTCCAATACTACTCATAGACCAAATGTTGCAGTCGGAGGAAAATTGGATGGAAATCGGCACATTTGTGACAATTGTGCAAAATGAGCTAAGAAGAATTGAAAAAATTAGAAGAGCTGAAGAAGCAAATACAAGAAGAATAGCATGATCTGCTAACCAGCCCTGCGAAGTAATACCTAACGGCACTCCCGCGGGGAGAGTGGTTGAAGGACGTAGTGGTGTGGATTAGTACGTAGGCGCACTCCTGGCATCGAACATTCGGGTGTTGCGAATCGTGCATGTTGGTGGCACGGGCTACCGCATCTATGAAGATTACCACATCCATTGGCGCAACCAAGAAAAAAAAAAAAAAAAAAAGGCCCCAGCGCCTAGAGCACCAGAACCTGTACCTGACATGCTGGCTATCTTGCTCTCTATTCAGGGGTAGATGGCTCAGCTTCAGCGTCAAATACAGGAACAGGCTAAACGGTTAGATCAAATATACGCGCTGCTGCCGGGCCTAACGCACCTCCAGTCGTAATCGGTACGTACATGGCGGAGCAAACCCTGAAGGTCCTTACAGTGAATGTTAATTCACTGATTAGGCTCGAACGAAGAGCCGCACTGTTTAAGTTGCTTAAAGACCAAGCCCCTGATGTGCTCTTGGTTAGCGAAACTAAGCTCACCAAAAGGCACAAAATGAGGCACAAAAGATATAAAATAGTACGGAGAAACCGACCTAACTCCATTCAGGGAGGAGGCGTTGCGATTTTCGTACGAAAAGGTATACGTTTTAAAAGAGTATACAGTCGTGTAGTACGTAGGTTCCAGGTGCTGGAAGCATGCATCGTGTATATCCCTCTCCGTAGTGGAAAGCGGTTATACATGGTGTCTGTTTATGCACCTAAGGCTACTCAATCCACTTTATTCATCTCAGAGCTCGAGACACTTTTTCGATTCCTAAGACTGGAATTGGAGGAGAACTACTTTATTATCGGCGGAGATTTCAACGCCAAACATAGTGATTGGGGAAATAATACTCCAAATACTAGAGGGAACCTACTATTCAATTGGTGGGGTCAGCACAGTATAATGTATCGACTCGGCCTTAAGGCGACGGATAGTCCGTCGTTTCCTAGACACGGGTCCTATTTGGATCTCCTGCTGTTCGACACACGAGTACACCTGACATGCACAAACCAACAAACCATAAACTGTCTACGCACTTTTGTGTATGACAGTGACCATTGCGGACTCTGTACCGAAATAAGCGTTCCGAACGAAGCTGCGGAATTGGACGAGTTTGTTCAAAGGCATGCCTACAACTATAGTAGGGTGCGTTGGACACATTTCTCCAGAACAATGACGAGAGCACTCTCCTCGAATTCGCTCTACCCACCGTCCAATAGAAATCTGTCAAACGAGGAGATTGACAGGTATCTAAAACTAATGGACGAGACAATTAAACGATCAATGGACAAAACGATACCTCGGTATCAATACACTGACAACGAAGACTTATTCCGCAACGCAACCATTGACGCACTGCACCGACATAAAAGTAGACTGCTGTCAAGGCTAAAAACCTTGTACAGACAGTTTACTGACAGACATAACCCGTAGATTATGACGCTAAAGTCATCGATCAAAAACCTCCAAGTATTAATAAAAGAAAATTACAGAGCATCTGTAAGTTTGTATTGGAACAACAAAATTCGGGCTATAAACACCAGCAACCCGAAAATGTTCCCGCAAATAAATAAAATTGGGTTTCACCCAGTTCAGTGACGAGAATATGGCAAATAATGTCATCACCAATGAAATGGTACTACCACCGTTCATTACGAAGGCAGAGCTCCAAACGATCTTCGAATCGCTAAGAAGTAAGAAATCAGTGGGAACCGATGAAATACCGAACATTGGGTTTCGACATCTCCACTAGAAGCGGTGGACATTTATACCACCCTGTTTAATAATGCAATGAACAATGCACATTATACAGCGCATTGGAAAACAGCGGTGGTACACCCCATCCCCAAAAGGAATAAAGACACATCCAATCCGGCGAATCTCCGGTCGATCAGTCTCCTTCCAAACATCAGTAAGGATTTCGAGAAGGTGATCAATAGAGTCCTCACTAAGTGGGTTGAGGACAAACATATAGTTCCGGATAATCAATTTGGTTTCAAGGTGCGGCATGATGTTATTCATGCTGCATCTAAAAAAAGAAAAAAAAGTATACTAGAACAGAAGTGGGTAGCACTCTAAAATACGGTATATCATTAGATAGTTTAAGTGGGATTAAGTAGTTAAGATTTAGTTTTAGGTAGTTTATAGTTTAGTTTTAAGTTTTATAGTATAACCAAAAAGTCCATATACTAAGTTTTTCTACTTAAATTTTATTTTCTTAGTTTAGTTTTCATAAATGTAAAAACAAAAATAAAAATAGTCTGTAAGAAACGTCGAAAGACATAGATTAAGTATTATGTTTAATTTAGAGTGCCCGCATGGGGCCAGTAAGTTAGAATAAGAAAATTTTAAGATAATTAAACTAATTTTTAAGCGTTTTTTTGTATAGCGTATAAGTATTAATGAATTCATGGTAATAAAAATGCATTTAAAATGAAAATGAAAATGTGCCCGGTTACCAAGCCAAGGGTTACGGGTTCGACTCCGGTTCGAATAAAATATATCTTCCATTCTTCTTTTTTTTTAATTGTTAATTGAAAAATAAATAAAGATAAAAAAGTGGTAAACAACATCACGCGATGGAATCTGGAGAGCGGTCCGCTAGACCAAGAGCGGAACCACCAGAAAAATCGGGCGATGAATTGGCAACTACTTCCAACCAACCAGTAGTAGTAGCCGAATCGAAGATGAAGAGAAGGAGGAGGCTAACTTGGTAAAGCGCCCCTCCCTTTCAACGTCCACTGAAAAGCTGCCTGGTGGATCGCAGGAAGGGGTGCGCACAACGACAACGGCAGCAGATAATTTACGCTCTAGGCAAGATTCAGACGACTATTCGTATGTCTCAGAGGGTGGTGAAGGTCACTATCTCGGTGATAACAGCTTCGCGTCTTTGGCGCCTTCCGAATCGGAAGATGAAGATGAAGAAGTGGCATCTTTAAGTAGCAGTATCAAAATGCTAGAACAAAGGGTACTAGCCATAAAAGAGAAACAAATGGCAAGAAGAAGGAGAGAAGCACAAGAGTACTCCCAAAATCAAAACCAACAGCAACAGCAGACGCAGCAAGCCCAGAAGCAGTCCATACATGAACATCTAACAATGAAAACGAACACAAAAACATTAGTGCAACAACAACACCTACAAAAACAAAAGCAACTCCAGCCACAACAACAAAAGCAGCCACAACAATCGCAACAGCAACAACGACAACAGAAACAACAACAGCGGCAGCAGCAACAAAAACAACAACAGAAGCAGCAACAACAACAACAGCAGCAGCAACAACAACAACTGCCACAGCAGAAACAACAAAACACTACAAAACAACGAGTTCCACCTATAAACACATATAAGATGGAACTAAAGGAAACCATAGAACTATGTAAGTCGGCCATAGGAAATAACTATTTTGTTAAAAGACTTAGTTTAGATAGGCAGGCGATCCATTGCAATACAGTGGAGCGCTATCATAAAATTAAAAACCTGTTAAGGGATTCGACGGCGGAGTTCTTCTCCTTCACACCGAAAGGTGAAAAGCTGCAGACAATGCTGCTGAGAGGATTAGAACCGTTGACTGATCCGGAGGAGCTCCTTGCACTGCTGAAAGAGGAGGAGTGCTAAGAGCTCAAATTCGTAGGGGTTAAGCTATTCGTCACGGCTAGAGCCAAAAGGGAGAAGCGGAAACTACCGTTCTTCCTGGTTCAGCTGAGTCCCAACAGCAAACTGGATGGTCTAAGGAGCATCAAAGTCCTAGATCACCAGGTTGTACACTGGGAAAAATTAAAGAGGAGCGAAAACATTTTACAATGTGTTCGTTGCCAAAGGTTCGGGCACGACGCGTCGAACTGCGAAATGCAGCCTCGATGCGTACTAGGCAAGGACGGAGAGTCAGAAAAAAGCCAACTCTCTTGCGCGTTATGTAGGAACACGTGACACACCGCAAATTATCGGGGTTGTCCCAAATTCCAATACATCAAAAGAGTAAATCTGGCTCGGCAGCAGAAAGTGGAAATTAAACGTCCACTCGTGCAGACACAAACACCAGCCGTTACTCCCCACGTTACCTACACCCAAATGGCGGCAGGTAGGGGAAATACGGTACAACAACCAAAGGTAGCTTCTCAGGCCCCAGCGCCTAGAGCACCAGAACCTGTACCTGACATGCTGGCTATCTTGCTCTCTATTAAGGGGCAGATGGCGCAGCTTCAGCGTCAAATACAGGAACAGGCTAAACGGTTAGATCAAATATACGCGCTGCTGCCGGGCCTAACGCACCTCCAGTCGTAATCGGTACGTACATGGCGGAGCAAACCCTGAAGGTCCTTACAGTGAATGTTAATTCACTGATTAGGCTCGAACGAAGAGCCGCACTGTTTAAGTTGCTTAAAGACCAAGCCCCTGATGTGCTCTTGGTTAGCGAAACTAAGCTCACCAAAAGGCACAAAATGAGGCACAAAAGATATAAAATAGTACGGAGAAACCGACCTAACTCCATTCAGGGAGGAGGCGTTGCGATTTTCGTACGAAAAGGTATACGTTTTAAAAGAGTATACAGTCGTGTAGTACGTAGGTTCCAGGTGCTGGAAGCATGCATCGTGTATATCCCTCTCCGTAGTGGAAAGCGGTTATACATGGTGTCTGTTTATGCACCTAAGGCTACTCAATCCACTTTATTCATCTCAGAGCTCGAGACACTTTTTCGATTCCTAAGACTGGAATTGGAGGAGAACTACTTTATTATCGGCGGAGATTTCAACGCCAAACATAGTGATTGGGGAAATAATACTCCAAATACTAGAGGGAACCTACTATTCAATTGGTGGGGTCAGCACAGTATAATGTATCGACTCGGCCTTAAGGCGACGGATAGTCCGTCGTTTCCTAGACACGGGTCCTATTTGGATCTCCTGCTGTTCGACACACGAGTACACCTGACATGCACAAACCAACAAACCATAAACTGTCTACGCACTTTTGTGTATGACAGTGACCATTGCGGACTCTGTACCGAAATAAGCGTTCCGAACGAAGCTGCGGAATTGGACGAGTTTGTTCAAAGGCATGCCTACAACTATAGTAGGGTGCGTTGGACACATTTCTCCAGAACAATGACGAGAGCACTCTCCTCGAATTCGCTCTACCCACCGTCCAATAGAAATCTGTCAAACGAGGAGATTGACAGGTATCTAAAACTAATGGACGAGACAATTAAACGATCAATGGACAAAACGATACCTCGGTATCAATACACTGACAACGAAGACTTATTCCGCAACGCAACCATTGACGCACTGCACCGACATAAAAGTAGACTGCTGTCAAGGCTAAAAACCTTGTACAGACAGTTTACTGACAGACATAACCCGTAGATTATGACGCTAAAGTCGTCGATCAAAAACCTCCAAGTATTAATAAAAGAAAATTACAGAGCATCTGTAAGTTTGTATTGGAACAACAAAATTCGGGCTATAAACATCAGCAACCCGAATATGTTCCCGCAAATAAATAAAATATTTCGGAGGAAAGATCACAACGACCTTTTGTGTCTTAAAATCGCCCGAACGACGGACAACGAGAACATACTTATAGCAGCAGGCATCGATCCAAATGAGGCTGTTGATGATGACTACTTCTTTGTGATCGAGGATCCGCAGGAGAAGGTAGAGGCTATAGGAGCGACTTTCTAGGAAGTATATAAGGCGAATGACATCATTGGCCCGAACCACGACCTGGAGAATCGAGTCCTTGTGCACAATTTCTACCTTCGAAATTGTGAATTGCCGATTCGAGAGCTCGGGTTTCACCCAGTTCAGTGACGAGAATATGGCAAATAATGTCATCACCAATGAAATGGTACTACCACCGTTCATTACGAAGGCAGAGCTCCAAACGATCTTCGAATCGCTTAGAAGTAAGAAATCAGTGGGAACCGATGAAATACCGAACATTGGGTTTCGACATCTCCACTAGAAGCGGTGGACATTTATACCACCCTGTTTAATAATGCAATGAACAATGCACATTATACAGCGCATTGGAAAATAGCGGTGGTACACCCCATCCCCAAAAGGAATAAAGACACATCCAATCCGGCGAATCTCCGGTCGATCAGTCTCCTTCCAAACATCAGTAAGGATTTCGAGAAGGTGATCAATAGAGTCCTGACTAAGTGGGTTGAGGACAAACATATAGTTCCGGATAATCAATTTGGTTTCAAGGTGCGGCATGATGTTATTCATGCTGCATCTAAAAAAAGAAAAAAAAGTATACTAGAACAGAAGTGGGTAGCACTCTAAAATACGGTATAGCATTAGATAGTTTAAGTGGGATTAAGTAGTTAAGATTTAGTTTTAGGTAGTTTATAGTTTAGTTTTAAGTTTTATAGTATAACCAAAAAGTCCATATACTAAGTTTTTCTACTTAAATTTTATTTTCTTAGTTTTAGTTTTCATAAATGTAAAAACAAAAATAAAAATAGTCTGTAAGAAACGTCGAAAGACATAGATTAAGTATTATGTTTAATTTAGAATGCCCGCATGGGGCCAGTAAGTTAGAATAAGAAAATTTTAAGATAATTAAGCTAATTTTTAAGCGTTTTTTTGTATAGCGTATAAGTATTAATGAATTCATGGTAATAAAAATGCATTTAAAATGAAAATGAAAATGTGCCCGGTTACCAAGCCAAGGGTTACGGGTTCGACTCCGAGTCGAATAAAATATATCTTCCATTTTTTTTTTTTTAATTGTTAATTGAAAAATAAATGAAGATAAAAAAGTGGTAAACAACATCACGCGATGGAATCTGGAGAGCGGTCCGCTAGACCAAGAGCGGAACCACCAGAAAAATTGGGCGATGAATTGGCAACTACTTCCAACCAACCAGTAGTAGTAGCCGAATCGAAGATGAAGAGAAGGAGGAGGCTAACTTGGTAAAGCGCCCCTCCCTTTCAACGTCCACTGAAAAGCTGCCTGGTGGATCGCAGGAAGGGGTGCGCACAACGACAACGGCAGCAGATAATTTACGCTCTAGGCAAGATTCAGACGACTATTCGTATGTCTCAGAGGGGGGTGAAGGTCACTATCTCGGTGATAACAGCTTCGCGTCTTTGGCGCCTTCCGAATCGGAAGATGAAGATGAAGAAGTGGCATCTTTAAGTAGCAGTATCAAAATGCTAGAACAAAGGGTACTAGCCATAAAAGAGAAACAAATGGCAAGAAGAAGGAGAGAAGCACAAGAGTACTCCCAAAATCAAAACCAACAGCAACAGCAGACGCAGCAAGCCCAGAAGCAGTCCATACATGAACATCTAACAATGAAAACGAACACAAAAACATTAGTGCAACAACAACACCTACAAAAACAAAAGCAACTCCAGCCACAACAACAAAAGCAGCCACAACAATCGCAACAGCAACAACGACAACAGAAACAACAACAGCGGCAGCAGCAACAAAAACAACAACAGAAGCAGCAACAACAACAACAGCAGCAGCAACAACAACAACAGCCGCAGCAGAAACAACAAAACACTACAAAACAACGAGTTCCACCTATAAACACATATAAGATGGAACTAAAGGAAACCATAGAACTATGTAAGTTGGCCATAGGCAATAACTATTTTGTTAAAAGACTTAGTTTAGATAGGCACGCGATCCATTGCAATACAGTGGAGCGCTATCATAAAATTAAAAACCTGTTAAGGGATGCGACGACGGAGTTCTTCTCCTTCACACCGAAAGGTGAAAAGCTGCAGACAATGCTGCTGAGAGGATTAGAACCGTCGACTGATCCGGAGGAGCTCCTTGCACTGCTGAAAGAGAAGGAGTGCTAAGAGCTCAAATTCGTAGGGGTTAAGCCATTCGTCACGGCTAGAGCCAAAAGGGAGAAGCGGAAACTACCGTTCTTCCTGGTTCAGCTGAGTCCCAACAGCAAACTGGATGGTCTAAGGAGCATCAAAGTCCTAGACTACCAGGTTGTACACTGGGAAAAATTAAAGAGGAGCGAAAACATTTTACAATGTGTTCGTTGCCAAAGGTTCGGGCACGCCGCGTCGAACTGCGAAATGCAGCTTCGATGCGTGAAGTGCGGAAAGAACCACAAGTCCGAAGAATGCGTTCTAGGCAAGGACGGAGAGTCAGAAAAAAGCCAACTCTCTTGCGCGTTATGTAGGAACACGGGACACACCGCAAATTATCGGGGTTGTCCCAAATTCCAATACATCAAAAGAGTAAATCTGGCTCGGCAGCAGAAAGTGGAAATTAAACGTCCACTCGTGCAGACACAAACACCAGCCGTTACTCCCCACGTTACCTACACCCAAATGGCGGCAGGTAGGGGAAATACGGTACAACAACCAAAGGTAGCTTCTCAGGCCCCAGCGCCTAGAGCACCAGAACCTGTACCTGACATGCTGGCTATCTTGCTCTCTATTCAGGGGCAGATGGCTCAGCTTCAGCGTCAAATACAGGAACAGGCTAAACGGTTAGATCAAATATACGCGCTGCTGCCGGGCCTAACGCACCTCCAGTCGTAATGGGTACGTACATGGCGGAGCAAACCCTGAAGGTCCTTGCTGTGAATGTGAATTCACTGATAAGGCTCGAACGACGAGCCGCACTATTTAAGTTGCTTAACGACCAAGCCCCTGATGTGCTTTTGGTTAGCGAAACTAAGCTTACCAAAAGACACAAAATGAAGCACAAAAGATACAAAATAGTACGGAGAAACCGACCCAACTCCATTCAGGGAGGAGGCGTTGCGATTTTCGTACGAAAAGGCATACGTTTTAAAAGAGTATACAGTCGTGTAGTACGTAGGTTCCAGGTGCTGGAAGCATGCATCGTGTATATCCCTCTCCGTAGTGGAAAGCGGTTATACATGGTGTCTGTTTATGCACCTAAGACTACTCAATCCACTTTATTCATCTCAGAGCTCGAGACACTTTTTCGATTCCTAAGACTGGAATTGGAGGAGAACTACTTTATTATCGGCGGAGATTTCAACGCCAAACATAGTGATTGGGGAAATAATACTCCAAATACTAGAGGGAACCTACTATTCAATTGGTGGGGTCAGCAGAGTATAATGTATCGACTCGGCCTTAAGGCGACGGATAGTCCGTCGTTTCCTAGACACGGGTCCTATTTGGATCTCCTGCTGTTCGACACACGAGTACACCTGACATGCACAAACCAACAAACCATAAAATGTCTACGCACTTTTGTGTATGACAGTGACCATTGCGGACTCTGTACCGAAATAAGCGTTCCGAACGAAGCTGCGGAATTGGACGAGTTTGTTCAAAGGCATGCCTACAACTATAGTAGGGTGCGTTGGACACACTTCTCCAGAACAATGACGAGAGCACTCTCCTCGAATTCGCTCTACCCACCGTCCAATAGAAATCTGTCAAACGAGGAGATTGACAGGTATCTAAAACTAATGGACGAGACAATTAAACGATCAATGGACAAAACGATACCTCGGTATCAATACACTGACAACGAAGACTTATTCCGCAACGCAACCATTGACGCACTGCACCGACATAAAAGTAGACTGCTGTCAAGGCTAAAAACCTTGTACAGACAGTTTACTGACAGACATAACCCATAGATTATGACGCTAAAGTCGTCGATCAAAAACCTCCAAGTATTAGTAAAAGAAAATTACAGAGCATCTGTAAGTTTGTATTGGAACAACAAAATTCGGGCTGTAAACATCAGCAACCCGAATATGTTCCCGCAAATAAATAAAATATTTCGGAGGAAAGATCACAACGACCTTTTGTGTCTTAAAATCGCCCGAACGACGGACAACGAGAACATACTTATAGCAGCAGGCATCGATCCAAATGAGGCTGCTGATGATGACAACTTCTTTGTGATCGAGGATCCGCAGGAGAAGGTAGAGGCTATAGGAGCGACTTTCCAGGAAGTATATAAGGCGAATGACATCATTGGCCCGAACCACGACCTGGAGAATCGAGTCCTTGTGCACAATTTCTACCTTCGAAATTGTGAATTGCCGATTCGAGAGCTCGGGTTTCACCCAGTTCAGTGACGAGAATATGGCAAATAATGTCATCACCAATGAAATGGTACTACCACCGTTCATTACGAAGGCAGAGCTCCAAACGATCTTCGAATCGCTTAGAAGTAAGAAATCAGTGGGAACCGATGAAATACCAAACATTGGGTTTCGACATCTCCACTAGAAGCGGTGGACATTTATACCACCCTGTTTAATAATGCAATGAACAATGCACATTATACAGCGCATTGGAAAACAGCGGTGGTACACCCCATCCCCAAAAGGAATAAAGACACATCCAATCCGGCGAATCTCCGGTCGATCAGTCTCCTTCCAAACATCAGTAAGGATTTCGAGAAGGTGATCAATAGAGTCCTGACTAAGTGGGTTGAGGACAAACATATAGTTCCGGATAATCAATTTGGTTTCAAGGTGCGGCATGATGTTATTCATGCTGCATCTAAAAAAAGAAAAAAAAGTATACTAGAACAGAAGTGGGTAGCACTCTAAAAAACGGTATAGCATTAGATAGTTTAAGTGGGATTAAGTAGTTAAGATTTAGTTTTAGGTAGTTTATAGTTTAGTTTTAAGTTTTATAGTATAACCAAAAAGTCCATATACTAAGTTTTTCTACTTAAATTTTATTTTCTTAGTTTAGTTTTCATAAATGTAAAAACAAAAATAAAAATAGTCTGTAAGAAACGTCGAAGGACATAGATCAAGTATTATGTTTAATTTAGAGTGCCCGCATGGGGCCAGTAAGTTAGAATAAGAAAATTTTAAGATAATTAAGCTAATTTTTAAGCGTTTTTTTGTATAGCGTATAAGTATTAATGAATTCATGGTAATAAAAATGCATTTAAAATGAAAATGAAAATGTGCCCGGTTACCAAGCCAAGGGTTACGGGTTCGACTCCGGGTCGAATAAAATATATCTTCCATTCTTTTCTTTTTTTTAATTGTTAATTGAAAAATAAATAAAGATAAAAAAGTGGTAAACAACATCACGCGATGGAATCTGGAGAGCGGTCCGCTAGACCAAGAGCGGAACCACCAGAAAAATCGGGCGATGAATTGGCAACTACTTCCAACCAACCAGTAGTAGTAGCCGAATCGAAGATGAAGAGAAGGAGGAGGCTAACTTGGTAAAGCGCCCCTCCCTTTCAACGTTCACTGAAAAGCTGCCTGGTAGATCGCAGGAAGGGGTGCGCACAACGACAACGGCAGCAGATAATTTACGCTCTAGGCAAGATTCAGACGACTATTCGTATGTCTCAGAGGGTGGTGAAGGTCACTATCTCGGTGATAACAGCTTCGCGTCTTTTGCGCCTTCCGAATCGGAAGATGAAGATGAAGAAGTGGCATCTTTAAGTAGCAGTATCAAAATGTTAGAACAAAGGGTACTAGCCATAAAAGAGAAACAAATGGCAAGAAGAAGGAGAGAAGCACAAGAGTACTCCCAAAATCAAAACCAACAGCAACAGCAGACGCAGCAAGCCCAGACGCAGTCCATACATGAACATCTAACAATGAAAACGAACACAAAAACATTAGTGCAACAACAACATCTACAAAAACAAAAGCAACTCCAGCCACAACAACAAAAGCAGCTACAACAATCGCAACAGAAACAACAACAGCGGCAGCAACAACAGAAACAACAACAGCGGCAGCAGCAACAACAACAACAGCAGCAGCAACAACAACAACAGCCGCAGCAGAAACAACAAAACACTACAAAACAACGAGTTCCACCTATAAACACATATAAGATGGAACTAAAGGAAACCATAGAACTATGTAAGTCGGCCATAGGCAATAACTATTTTGTTAAAAGACTTAGTTTAGATAGGCACGCGATCCATTGCCATACAGTGGAGCGCTATCATAAAATTAAAAACCTGTTAAGGGATTCGACGACGGAGTTCTTCTCCTTCACACCGAAAGGTGAAAAGCTGCAGACAATGCTGCTGAGAGGATTAGAACCGTCGACTGATCCGGAGGAGCTCCTTGTACTGCTGAAAGAGAAGGAGTGCTAAGAGCTCAAATTCGTAGGGGTTAAGCCATTCGTCACGGCTAGAGCCAAAAGGGAGAAGCGGAAACTACCGTTCTTCCTGGTTCAGCTGAGTCCCAACAGCAAACTGGGTGGTCTAAGGAGCATCAAAGTCCTAGACTACCAGGTTGTACACTGGGAAAAATTAAAGAGGAGCGAAAACATTTTACAATGTGTTCGTTGCCAAAGGTTCGGGCACGCCGCGTCGAACTGCGAAATGCAGCCTCGATGCGTGAAGTGCGGAAAGAACCACAAGTCCGAAGAATGCGTTCTAGGCAAGGACGGAGAGTCAGAAAAAAGCCAACTCACTTGCGCATTATGTAGGAACACAGGACACACCGCAAATTATCGGGGTTGTCCCAAATTCCAATACATCAAAAGAGTAAATCTGGCTCGGCAGCAGAAAGTGGAAATTAAACGTCCACTCGTGCAGACACAAACACCAGCCGTTACTCCCCACGTTACCTACACCCAAATGGCGGCAGGTAGGGGAAATACGGTGCAACAACCAAAGGTAGCTTCTCAGGCCCCAGCGCCTAGAGCACCAGAACCTGTACCTGACATGCTGGCTATCTTGCTCTCTATTCAGGGGCAGATGGCTCAGCTTTAGCGTCAAATACAGGAACAGGCTAAACGGTTAGATCAAATATACGCGCTGCTGCCGGCCCTAACGCACCTCCAGTCGTAATCGGTACGTACATGGCAGAGCAAACCCTGAAGGTCATTACAGTGAATGTTAATTCACTGATTAGGCTCGAACGAAGAGCCGCACTGTTTAAGTTGCTTAAAGACCAAGCCCCTGATGTGCTCTTGGTTAGCGAAACTAAGCTCACCAAAAGGCACAAAATGAGGCACAAAAGATATAAAATAGTACGGAGAAACCGACCTAACTCCATTCAGGGAGGAGGCGTTGCGATTTTCGTACGAAAAGGTATACGTTTTAAAAGAGTATACAGTCGTGTAGTACGTAGGTTCCAGGTGCTGGAAGCATGCATCGTGTATATCCCTCTCCGTAGTGGAAAGCGGTTATACATGGTGTCTGTTTATGCACCTAAGGCTACTCAATCCACTTTATTCATCTCAGAGCTCGAGACACTTTTTCGATTCCTAAGACTGGAATTGGAGGAGAACTACTTTATTATCGGCGGAGATTTGAACGCCAAACATAGTGATTGGGGAAATAATACTCCAAATACTAGAGGGAACCTACTATTCAATTGGTGGGGTCAGCACAGTATAATGTATCGACTCGGCCTTAAGGCGACGGATAGTCCGTCGTTTCCTAGACACGGGTCCTATTTGGATCTCCTGCTGTTCGACACACGAGTACACCTGACATGCACAAACCAACAAACCATAAAATGTCTACGCACTTTTGTGTATGACAGTGACCATTGCGGACTCTGTACCGAAATAAGCGTTCCGAGCGAAGCTGCGGAATTGGACGAGTTTGTTCAAAGGCATGCCTACAACTATAGTAGGGTGCGTTGGACACACTTCTCCAGAACAATGACGAGAGCACTCTCCTCGAATTCGCTCTACCCACCGTCCAATAGAAATCTGTCAAACGAGGAGATTGACAGGTATCTAAAACTAATGGACGAGACAATTAAACGATCAATGGACAAAACGATACCTCGGTATCAATACACTGACAACGAAGACTTATTCCGCAACGCAACCATAGACGCACTGCACCGACATAAAAGTAGACTGCTGTCAAGGCTAAAAACCTTGTACAGACAGTTTACTGACAGACATAACCCGTAGATTATGACGCTAAAGTCGTCGATCAAAAACCTCCAAGTATTAATAAAAGAAAATTACAGAGCATCTGTAAGTTTGTATTGGAACAACAAAATTCGGGCTGTAAACACCAGCAACCCGAATATGTTCCCGCAAATAAATAAAATATTTCGGAGGAAAGATCACAACGACCTTTTGTGTCTTAAAATCGCCCGAACGACGGACAACGAGAACATACTTATAGCAGCAGGCATCGATCCAAATGAGGCTGTTGATGATGACAACTTCTTTGTGATCGAGGATCCGCAGGAGAAGGTACAGGCTATAGGAGCGACTTTCCAGGAAGTATATAAGGCGAATGACATCATTGGCCCGAACCACGACCTGGAGAATCGAGTCCTTGTGCACAATTTCTACCTTCGAAATTGTGAATTGGCGATTCGAGAGCTCGGGTTTCACCCAGTTCAGTGACGAGAATATGGCAAATAATGTCATCACCAATGAAATGGTACTACCACCGTTCATTACGAAGGCAGAGCTCCAAACGATCTTCGAATCGCTAAGAAGTAAGAAATCAGTGGGAACCGATGAAATACCGAACATTGGGTTTCGACATCTCCACTAGAAGCGGTGGACATTTATACCACCCTGTTTAATAATGCAATGAACAACGCACATTATACAGCGCATTGGAAAACAGCGGTGGTACACCCCATCCCCAAAAGGAATAAAGACACATCCAATCCGGCGAATCTCCGGTCGATCAGTCTCCTTCCAAACATCAGTAAGGATTTCGAGAAGGTGATCAATAGAGTCCTGACTAAGTGGGTTGAGGACAAACATATAGTTCCGGATAATCAATTTGGTTTCAAGGTGCGGCATGATGTTATTCATGCTGCATCTAAAAAAAGAAAAAAAAGTATACTAGAACAGAAGTGGGTAGCACTCTAAAATACGGTATAGCATTAGATAGTTTAAGTGGGATTAAGTAGTTAAGATTTAGTTTTAGGTAGTTTATAGTTTAGTTTTAAGTTTTACAGTATAACCAAAAAGTCCATATACTAAGTTTTTCTACTTAAATTTTATTTTCTTAGTTTAGTTTTCATAAATGTAAAAACAAAAATAAAAATAGTCTGTAAGAAACGTCGAAAGACATAGATTAAGTATTATGTTTAATTTAGAGTGCCCGCATGGGGCCAGTAAGTTAGAATAAGAAAATTTTAAGATAATTAAGCTAATTTTTAAGCGTTTTTTTGTATAGCGTATAAGTATTAATGAATTCATGGTAATAAAAATGCATTTAAAATGAAAATGAAAATGTGCCCGGTTACCAAGCCAAGGGTTACGGGTTCGACTCCGGGTCGAATAAAATATATCTTCCATTCTTTTTTTTTTTTAATTGTTAATTGAAAAATAAATAAAGATAAAAAAGTGGTAAACAACATCACGCGATGGAATCTGGAGAGCGGTCCGCTAGACCAAGAGCGGAACCACCAGAAAAATCGGGCGATGAATTGGCAACTACTTCCAACCAACCAGTAGTAGTAGCCGAATCGAAGATGAAGAGAAGGAGTAGGCTAACTTGGTAAAGCGCCCCTCCCTTTCAACGTCCACTGAAAAGCTGCCTGGTGGATCGCAGGAAGGGGTGCGCACAACGACAACGGCAGCAGATAATTTACGCTCTAGGCAAGATTCAGACAACTATTCGTATGTCTCAGAGGGTGGTGAAGGTCACTATCTCGGTGATAACAGCTTCGCGTCTTTGGCGCCTTCCGAATCGGAAGATGAAGATGAAGAAGTGGCATCTTTAAGTAGCAGTATCAAAATGCTAGAACAAAGGGTACTAGCCATAAAAGAGAAACAAATGGCAAGAAGAAGGAGAGAAGCACAAGAGTACTCCCAAAATCAAAACCAACAGCAACAGCAGACGCAGCAAGCCCAGAAGCAGTCCATACATGAACATCTAACAATGAAAACGAACACAAAAACATTAGTGCAACAACAACACCTACAAAAACAAAAGCAACTTCAGCCACAACAACAAAAGCAGCTACAACAATCGCAACAGAAACAACAACAGCGGCAGCAACAACAGAAACAACAACAGCGGCAGCAGCAACAACAACAACAGCAGCAGCAACAACAACAACAGCCGCAGCAGAAATAACAAAACACTACAAAACAACGAGTTCCACCTATAAACACATATAAGATGGAACTAAAGGAAACCATAGAACTATGTAAGTTGGCCATAGGCAATAACTATTTTGTTAAAAGACTTAGTTTAGATAGGCACGCGATCCATTGCAATACAGTGGAGCGCTATCATAAAATTAAAAACCTGTTAAGGGATTCGACGACGGAGTTCTTCTCCTTCACACCGAAAGGTGAAAAGCTGCAGACAATGCTGCTGAGAGGATTAGAACCGTCGACTGATCCGGAGGAGCTCCTTGCACTGCTGAAAGAGAAGGAGTGCTAAGAGCTCAAATTCGTAGGGGTTAAGCCATTCGTCACGGCTAGAGCCAAAAGGGAGAAGCGGAAACTACCGTTCTTCCTGGTTCAGCTGAGTCCCAACAGCAAACTGGATGGTCTAAGGAGCATCAAAGTCCTAGACTACCAGGTTGTACACTGGGAAAAATTAAAGAGGAGCGAAAACATTTTACAATGTGTTCGTTGCCAAAGGTTCGGGCACGCCGCGTCGAACTGCGAAATGCAGCCTCGATGCGTGAAGTGCGGAAAGAACCACAAGTCCGAAGAATGCGTTCTAGGCAAGGACGGAGAGTCAGAAAAAAGCCAACTCTCTTGCGCGTTATATAGGAACACGGGACACACCGCAAATTATCGGGGTTGTCCCAAATTCCAATACATCAAAAGAGTAAATCTGGCTCGGCAGCAGAAAGTGGAAATTAAACGTCCACTAGTGCAGACACAAACACCAGCCGTTACTCCCCACGTTACCTACACCCAAATGGCGGCAGGTAGGGGAAATACGGTACAACAACCAAAGGTAGCTTCTCAGGCCCCAGCGCCTAGGGCACCAGAACCTGTACCTGACATGCTGGCTATCTTGCTCTCTATTCAGGGGCAGATGGCTCAGCTTCAGCGTCAAATACAGGAACAGGCTAAACGGTTAGATCAAATATACGCGCTGCTGCCGGCCCTAACGCACCTCCAGTCGTAATCGGTACGTACATGGCGGAGCAAACCCTGAAGGTCCTTACAGTGAATGTTAATTCACTGATTAGGCTCGAACGAAGAGCCGCACTGTTTAAGTTGCTTAAAGACCAAGCCCCTGATGTGCTCTTGGTTAGCGAAACTAAGCTCACCAAAAGGCACAAAATGAGGCACAAAAGATATAAAATAGTACGGAGAAACCGACCTAACTCCATTCAGGGAGGAGGCGTTGCGATTTTCGTACGAAAAGGTATACGTTTTAAAAGAGTATACAGTCGTGTAGTACGTAGGTTCCAGGTGCTGGAAGCATGCATCGTGTATATCCCTCTCCGTAGTGGAAAGCGGTTATACATGGTGTCTGTTTATGCACCTAAGGCTACTCAATCCACTTTATTCATCTCAGAGCTCGAGACACTTTTTCGATTCCTAAGACTGGAATTGGAGGAGAACTACTTTATTATCGGCGGAGATTTCAACGCCAAACATAGTGATTGGGGAAATAATACTCCAAATACTAGAGGGAACCTACTATTCAATTGGTGGGGTCAGCACAGTATAATGTATCGACTCGGCCTTAAGGCGACGGATAGTCCGTCGTTTCCTAGATACGAGTCCTATTTGGATCTCCTGCTGTTCGACACACGAGTACACCTGACATGCACAAACCAACAAACCATAAAGTGTCTACGCACTTTTGTGTATGACAGTGACCATTGCGGACTCTGTACCGAAATAAGCGTTCCGAACGAAGCTGCGGAATTGGACGAGTTTGTTCAAAGGCATGCCTACAACTATAGTAGGGTGCGTTGGACACACTTCTCCAGAACAATGACGAGAGCACTCTCCTCGAATTCGCTCTACCCACCGTCCAATAGAAATCTGTCAAACGAGGAGATTGACAGGTATCTAAAACTAATGGACGAGACAATTAAACGATCAATGGACAAAACGATACCTCGGTATCAATACACTGACAACGAAGACTTATTCCGCAACGCAACCATAGACGCACTGCACCGACATAAAAGTAGACTGCTGTCAAGGCTAAAAACCTTGTACAGACAGTTTACTGACAGACATAACCCGTAGATTATGACGCTAAAGTCGTCGATCAAAAACCTCCAAGTATTAATAAAAGAAAATTACAGAGCATCTGTAAGTTTGTATTGGAACAACAAAATTCGGGCTGTAAACACCAGCAACCCGAATATGTTCCCGCAAATAAATAAAATATTTCGGAGGAAAGATCACAACGACCTTTTGTGTCTTAAAATCGCCCGAACGACGGACAACGAGAACATACTTATAGCAGCAGGCATCGATCCAAATGAGGCTGTTGATGATGACAACTTCTTTGTGATCGAGGATCCGCAGGAGAAGGTACAGGCTATAGGAGCGACTTTCCAGGAAGTATATAAGGCGAATGACATCATTGGCCCGAACCACGACCTGGAGAATCGAGTCCTTGTGCACAATTTCTACCTTCGAAATTGTGAATTGGCGATTCGAGAGCTCGGGTTTCACCCAGTTCAGTGACGAGAATATGGCAAATAATGTCATCACCAATGAAATGGTACTACCACCGTTCATTACGAAGGCAGAGCTCCAAACGATCTTCGAATCGCTAAGAAGTAAGAAATCAGTGGGAACCGATGAAATACCGAACATTGGGTTTCGACATCTCCACTAGAAGCGGTGGACATTTATACCACCCTGTTTAATAATGCAATGAACAATGCACATTATACAGCGCATTGGAAAACAGCGGTGGTACACCCCATCCCCAAAAGGAATAAAGACACATCCAATCCGGCGAATCTCCGGTCGATCAGTCTCCTTCCAAACATCAGTAAGGATTTCGAGAAGGTGATCAATAGAGTCCTGACTAAGTGGGTTGAGGACAAACATATAGTTCCGGATAATCAATTTGGTTTCAAGGTGCGGCATGATGTTATTCATGCTGCATCTAAAAAAAGAAAAAAAAGTATACTAGAACAGAAGTGGGTAGCACTCTAAAATACGGTATAGCATTAGATAGTTTAAGTGGGATTAAGTAGTTAAGATTTAGTTTTAGGTAGTTTATAGTTTAGTTTTAAGTTTTATAGTATAACCAAAAAGTCCATATACTAAGTTTTTCTACTTAAATTTTATTTTCTTAGTTTAGTTTTCATAAATGTAAAAACAAAAATAAAAATAGTCTGTAAGAAACGTCGAAAGACATAGATTAAGTATTATGTTTAATTTAGAGTGCCCGCATGGGACCAGTAAGTTAGATTAAGAAAATTTTAAGATAATTAAGCTAATTTTTAAGCGTTTTTTTGTATAGCGTATAAGTATTAATGAATTCATGGTAATAAAAATGCATTTAAAATGAAAATGAAAATGTGCCCGGTTACCAAGCCAAGGGTTACGGGTTCGACTCCGGGTCGAATAAAATATATCTTCCATTCTTTTTTTTTTTTAATTGTTAATTGAAAAATAAATAAAGATAAAAAAGTGGTAAACAACATCACGCGATGGAATCTGGAGAGCGGTCCGCTAGACCAAGAGCGGAACCACCAGAAAAATCGGGCGATGAATTGGCAACTACTTCCAACCAACCAGCAGTAGTAGCCGAATCGAAGATGAAGAGAAGGAGGAGGCTAACTTGGTAAAGCGCCCCTCCCTTTCAACGTCCACTGAAAAGCTACCTGGTGGATCGCAGGAAGGGGTGCGCACAACGACAACGGCAGCAGATAATTTACGCTCTAAGCAAGATTCAGACGACTATTCGTATGTCTCAGAGGGTGGTGAAGGTCACTATCTCGGTGATAACAGCTTCGCGTCTTTGGCGCCTTCCTTTGGCAGCCACAGCAACAAAAGCAGCCACAACAATCGCAACAGCAACAACGACAACAGAAACAACAACAGCGGCAGCAGCAACAAAAACAAAAACAGAAGCAGCAACAACAACAACAGCAGCAGCAACAACAACAACAGCCGCAGCAGAAACAACAAAACACTACAAAACAACGAGTTCCACCTATAAACACATATAAGATGGAACTAAAGGAAACCATAGAACTACGAGTATGTAAGTCGGCCATAGGCAATAACTATTTTGTTAAAAGACTTAGTTTAGATAGGCACGCGATCCATTCCAATACAGTGGAGCGCTATCATAAAATTAAAAACCTGTTAAGGGATTCGACGACGGAGTTCTTCTCCTTCACACCGAAAGGTGAAAAGCTGCAGACAATGCTGCTGAGAGGATTAGAACCGTCGACTGATCCGGAGGAGCTCCTTGCACTGCTGAAAGAGAAGGAGTGCTAAGAGCTCAAATTCGTAGGGGTTAAGCCATTCGTCACGGCTAGAGCCAAAAGGGAGAAGCGGAAACTACCGTTCTTCCTGGTTCAGCTGAGTCCCAACAGCAAACTGGATGGTCTAAGGAGCATCAAAGTCCTAGACTACCAGGTTGTACACTGGGAAAAATTAAAGAGGAGCGAAAACATTTTACAATGTGTTCGTTGCCAAAGGTTCGGGCACGCCGCGTCGAACTGCGAAATGCAGCCTTGATGCGTGAAGTGCGGAAAGAACCACAAGTCCGAAGAATGCGTTCTAGGCAAGGACGGAGAGTCAGAAAAAAGCCAACTCTCTTGCGCGTTATGTAGGAACACGGGACACACCGCAAATTATCGGGGTTGTCCCAAATTCCAATACATCAAAAGAGTAAATCTGGCTCGGCAGCAGAAAGTGGAAATTAAACGTCCACTCGTGCAGACACAAACACCAGCCGTTACTCCCCACGTTACCTACACCCAAATGGCGGCAGGTAGGGGAAATACGGTACAACAACCAAAGGTAGCTTCTCAGGCCCCAGCGCCTAGAGCACCAGAACCTGTACCTGACATGCTGGCTATCTTGCTCTCTATCAGGGGCAGATGGCTCAGCTTCAGCGTCAAATACAGGAACAGGCTAAACGGTTAGATCAAATATACGCGCTGCTGCCGGGCCTAACGCACCTCCAGTCGTAATCGGTACGTACATGGCGGAGCAAACCCTGAAGGTCCTTACAGTGAATGTTAATTCACTGATTAGGCTCGAACGAAGAGCCGCACTGTTTAAGTTGCTTAAAGACCAAGCCCCTGATGTGCTCTTGGTTAGCGAAACTAAGCTCACCAAAAGGCACAAAATGAGGCACCAAAGATATAAAATAGTACGGAGAAACCGACCTAACTCCATTCAGGGAGGAGGCGTTGCGATTTTCGTACGAAAAGGTATACGTTTTAAAAGAGTATACAGTCGTGTAGTACGTAGGTTCCAGGTGCTGGAAGCATGCATCGTGTATATCCCTCTCCGTAGTGGAAAGCGGTTATACATGGTGTCTGTTTATGCACCTAAGGCTACTCAATCCACTTTATTCATCTCAGAGCTCGAGACACTTTTTCGATTCCTAAGACTGGAATTGGAGGAGAACTACTTTATTATCGGCGGAGATTTCAACGCCAAACATAGTGATTGGGGAAATAATACTCCAAATACCAGAGGGAACCTACTATTCAATTGGTGGGGTCAGCACAGTATAATGTATCGACTCGGCCTTAAGGCGACGGATAGTCCGTCGTTTCCTAGACACGGGTCCTATTTGGATCTCCTGCTGTTCGACACACGAGTACACCTGACATGCACAAACCAACAAACCATAAACTGTCTACGCACTTTTGTGTATGACAGTGACCATTGCGGACTCTGTACCGAAATAAGCGTTCCGAACGAAGCTGCGGAATTGGACGAGTTTGTTCAAAGGCATGCCTACAACTATAGTAGGGTGCGTTGGACACACTTCTCCAGAACAATGACGAGAGCACTCTCCTCGAATTCGCTCTACCCACCGTCCAATAGAAATCTGTCAAACGAGGAGATTGACAGGTATCTAAAACTAATGGACGAGACAATTAAACGATCAATGGACAAAACGATACCTCGGTATCAATACACTGACAACGAAGACTTATTCCGCAACGCAACCATTGACGCACTGCACCGACATAAAAGTAGACTGCTCTCAAGGCTAAAAACCTTGTACAGACAGTTTACTGACAGACATAACCCGTAGATTATGACGCTAAAGTCGTCGATCAAAAACCTCCAAGTATTAATAAAAGAAAATTACAGAGCATCTGTAAGTTTGTATTGGAACAACAAAATTCGGGCTGTAAACATCAGCAACCCGAATATGTTCCCGCAAATAAACAAAATATTTCGGAGGAAAGATCACAACGACCTTTTGTGTCTTAAAATCGCCCGAACGACGGACAACGAGAACATACTTATAGCAGAAGGCATCGATCCAAATGAGGCTGTTGATGATGACTACTTCTTTGTGATCGAGGATCCGCAGGAGAAGGTAGAGGCTATAGGAGCGACTTTCTAGGAAGTATATAAGGCGAATGACATCATTGGCCCGAACCACGACTTGGAGAATCGAGTCCTTGTGCACAATTTCTATTTTCGAAATTGTGAATTGGCGATTCGAGAGCTCGGGTTTCACCCAGTTCAGTGACGAGAATATGGCAAATAATGTCATCACCAATGAAATGGTCCTACAACCGTTCATTACGAAGGCAGAGCTCCAAACGATCTTCGAATCGCTAAGAAGTAAGAAATCAGTGGGAACCGATGAAATACCGAACATTGGGTTTCGACATCTCCACTAGAAGCGGTGGACATTTATACCACCCTGTTTAATAATGCAATGAACAATGCACATTATACAGCGCATTGGAAAACAGCGGTGGTACACCCCATCCCCAAAAGGAATAAAGACACATCCAATCCGGCGAATCTCCGGTCGATCAGTCTCCTTCCAAACATCAGTAAGGATTTCGAGAAGGTGATCAATAGAGTCCTGACTAAGTGGGTTGAGGACAAACATATAGTTCCGGATAATCAATTTGGTTTCAAGGTGCGGCATGATGTTATTCATGCTGCATCTAAAAAAAGAAAAAAAAGTATACTAGAACAGAAGTGGGTAGCACTCTAAAATACGGTATAGCATTAGATAGTTTAAGCGGGATTAAGTAGTTAAGATTTAGTTTTAGGTAGTTTATAGTTTAGTTTTAAGTTTTATAGTATAACCAAAAAGTCCATATACTAAGTTTTTCTACTTAAATTTTATTTTCTTAGTTTTAGTTTTCATAAATGTAAAAACAAAAATAAAAATAGTCTGTAAGAAACGTCGAAAGACATAGATTAAGTATTATGTTTAATTTAGAATGCCCGCATGGGGCCAGTAAGTTAGAATAAGAAAATTTTAAGATAATTAAGCTAATTTTTAAGCGTTTTTTTGTATAGCGTATAAGTATTAATGAATTCATAGTAATAAAAATGCATTTAAAATGAAAATGAAAATGTGCCCGGTTACCAAGCCAAGGGTTACGGGTTCGACTCCGAGTCGAATAAAATATATCTTCCATTCTTTTTTTTTTTAATTGTTAATTGAAAAATAAATAAAGATAAAAAAGTGGTAAACAACATCACGTGATGGAATCTGGAGAGCGGTCCGCTAGACCAAGAGCGGAACCACCAGAAAAAGTCGGTCGATGAATTGGCAACTACTTCCAACCAACCAGTAGTAGTAGCCGAATCGAAGATGAAGGGAAGGAGGAGGCTAACTTGGTAAAGCGCCCCTCCCTTTCAACGTCCACTGAAAAGCTGCCTGGTAGATCGCAGGAAGGGGTGCGCACAACGACAACGGCAGCAGATAATTTACGCTCTAGGCAAGATTCAGACGACTATTCGTATGTCTCAGAGGGGGGTGAAGGTCACTATCTCGGTGATAACAGCTTCGCGTCTTTGGCGCCTTCCGAATCGGAAGATGAAGATGAAGAAGTGGCATCTTTAAGTAGCAGTATCAAAATGCTAGAACAAAGGATACTAGTCATAAAAGAGAAACAAATGGCAAGAAGAAGGAGAGAAGCACAAGAGTACTCCCAAAATCAAAACCAACAGCAACAGCAGACGCAGCAAGCCCAGAAGCAGTCCATACATGAACATCTAACAATGAAAACGAACACAAAAACATTAGTGCAACAACAACACCTACAAAAACAAAAGCAACTCCAGCCACAACAACAAAAGCAGCCACAACAATCGCAACAGCAACAACGACAACAGAAACAACAACAGCGGCAGCAGCAACAAAAACAACAACAGAAGCAGCAACAACAACAACAGCAGCAGCAACAACAATAACAGTTCCACCTATAAACACATATAAGATGGAACTAAAGGAAACCATAGAACTATGTAAGTCGGCCATAGGCAATAACTATTTTGTTAAAAGACTTAGTTTAGATAGGCACGCGATCCATTGCAATACAGTGGAGCGCTATCATAAAATTAAAAACCTGTTAAGGGATTCGACGACGGAGTTCTTCTCCTTCACACCGAAAGGTGAAAAGCTGCAGACAATGCTGCTGAGAGGATTAGAACCGTCGACTGATCCGGAGGAGCTCCTTGCACTGCTGAAAGAGAAGGAGTGCAAAGAGCTCAAATTCGTAGGGGTTAAGCCATTCGTCACGGCTAGAGCCAAAAGGGAGAAGCGGAAACTACCGTTCTTCCTGGTTCAGCTGAGTCCCAACAGCAAACTGGATGGTCTAAGGAGCATGAAAGTCCTAGACTACCAGGTTGTACACTGGGAAAAATTAAAGAGGAGCGAAAACATTTTACAATGTGTTCGTTGCCAAAGGTTCGGGCACGCCGCGTCGAACTGCGAAATGCAGCCTCGATGCGTTCTAGGCAAGGAAGGAGAGTCAGAAAAAAGCCAACTCTCTTGCGCGTTATGTAGGAACACGGGACACACCGCAAATTATCGGGGTTGTCCCAAATTCCAATACATCAAAAGAGTAAATCTGGCTCGGCAGCAGAAAGTGGAAATTAAACGTCCACTCGTGCAGACACAAACACCAGCCGTTTGTCCCCACGTTACCTACACCCAAATGTTGGCAGGTAGGGGAAATACGGTACAACAACCAAAGGTAGCTAGAGCACCAGAACCTGTACCTGACATGCTGGCTATCTTGCTCTCTATTCAGGGGCAGATGGCTCAGCTTCAGCGTCAAATACAGGAACAGGCTAAACGGTTAGATCAAATATACGCGCTGCTGCCGGGCCTAACGCACCTCCAGTCGTAATCGGTACGTACATGGCGGAGCAAACCCTGAAGGTCCTTACAGTGAATGTTAATTCACTGATTAGGCTCGAACGAAGAGCCGCACTGTTTAAGTTGCTTAAAGACCAAGCCCCTGATGTTCTCTTGGTTAGCGAAACTAAGCTCACCAAAAGGCACAAAATGAGGCACAAAAGATATAAAATAGTACGGAGAAACCGACCTAACTCCATTCAGGGAGGAGGCGTTGCGATTTTCGTACGAAAAGGTATACGTTTTAAAAGAGTATACAGTCGTGTAGTACGTAGGTTCCAGGTGCTGGAAGCATGCATCGTGTATATCCCTCTCCGTAGTGGAAAGCGGTTATACATGGTGTCTGTTTATGCACCTAAGGCTACTCAATCCACTTTATTCATCTCAGAGCTCGAGACACTTTTTCGATTCCTAAGACTGGAATTGGAGGAGAACTACTTTATTATCGGCGGAGATTTCAACGCCAAACATTGTGATTGGGGAAATAATACTCCAAATACTAGAGGGAACCTACTATTCAATTGGTGGGGTCAGCACAGTATAATGTATCGACTCGGCCTTAAGGCGACGGATAGTCCGTCGTTTCCTAGACACGGGTCCTATTTGGATCTCCTGCTGTTCGACACACGAGTACACCTGACATGCACAAATCAACAAACCATAAACTGTCTACGCACTTTTGTGTATGACAGTGACCATTGCGGACTCTGTACCGAAATAAGCGTTCCGAACGAAGCTGCGGAATTGGACGAGTTTGTTCAAAGGCATGCCTACAACTATAGTAGGGTGCGTTGGACACACTTCTCCAGAACAATGACGAGAGCACTCTCCTCGAATTCGCTCTACCCACCGTCCAATAGAAATCTGTCAAACGAGGAGATTGACAGGTATCTAAAACTAATGGACGAGACAATTAAACGATCAATGGACAAAACGATACCTCGGTATCAATACACTGACAACGAAGACTTATTCCACAACGCAACCATTGACGCACTGCACCGACATAAAAGTAGACTTCTCTCAAGGCTAAAAACCTTGTACAGACAGTTTACTGACAGACATAACCCGTAGATTATGACGCTAAAGTCGTCGATCAAAAACCTCCAAGTATTAATAAAAGAAAATTACAGAGCATCTGTAAGTTTGTATTGGAACAACAAAATTCGGGCTGTAAACATCAGCAACCCGAATATGTTCCCGCAAATAAATAAAATATTTCGGAGGAAAGATCACAACGACCTTTTGTGTCTTAAAATCGCCCGAACGACGGACAACGAGAACATACTTATAGCAGCAGGCATCGATCCAAATGAGGCTGTTGATGATGACTACTTCTTTGTGATCGAGGATCCGCAGGAGAAGGTAGAGGCTATAGGAGCGACTTTCTAGGAAGTATATAAGGCGAATGACATCATTGGCCCGAACCACGACCTGGAGAATCGAGTCCTTGTGCACAATTTCTATTTTCGAAATTGTGAATTGGCGATTCGAGAGCTCGGGTTTCACCCAGTTCAGTGACGAGAATATGGCAGATAATGTCATCACCAATGAAATGGTCCTACCACCGTTCATTACGAAGGCAGAGCTCCAAACGATCTTCGAATCGCTTAGAAGTAAGAAATCAGTGGGAACCGATGAAATACCGAACATTGGGTTTCGACATCTCCACTAGAAGCGGTGGACATTTATACCACCCTGTTTAATAATGCAATGAACAATGCACATTATACAGCGCATTGGAAAACAGCGGTGGTACACCCCATCCCCAAAAGGAGTAAAGACACATCCAATCCGGCGAATCTCCGGTCGATCAGTCTCCTTCCAAACATCAGTAAGGATTTCGAGAAGGTGATCAATAGAGTCCTAACTAAGTGGGTTGAGGACAAACATATAGTTCCGGATAATCAATTTGGTTTCAAGGTGCGGCATGATGTTATTCATGCTGCATCTAAAAAAAGAAAAAAAAGTATACTAGAACAGAAGTGGGTAGCACTCTAAAATACGGTATAGCATTAGATAGTTTAAGTGGGATTAAGTAGTTAAGATTTAGTTTTAGGTAGTTTATAGTTTAGTTTTAAGTTTTATAGTATAACCAAAAAGTCCATATACTAAGTTTTTCTACTTAAATTTTATTTTCTTAGTTTAGTTTTCATAAATGTAAAAACAAAAATAAAAATAGTCTGTAAGAAACGTCGAAAGACATAGATTAAGTATTATGTTTAATTTAGAGAATAAGAAAATTTTAAGATAATTAAGCTAATTTTTAAGCGTTTTTTTGTATAGCGAATAAGTATTAAGAATTCATGGTAATAAAAATGCATTTAAAATGAAAATGAAAATGTGCCCGGTTACCAAGCCAAGGGTTACGGGTTCGACCCCGGGTCGAATAAAATATATCTTCCATTCTTTTTTTTTAATTGTTAATTGAAAAATAAATAAAGATAAAAAAGTGGTAAACAACATCACGCGATGGAATCTGGAGAGCGGTCCGCTAGACCAAGAGCGGAACCACCAGAAAAATCGGGCGATGAATTGGCAACTACTTCCAACCAACCAGTAGTAGTAGCCGAATCGAAGATGAAGAGAAGGAGGAGGCTAACTTGGTAAAGCGCCCCTCCCTTTCAACGTCAGTAGAGTGTATTTACCAATCCTGGCGCACATGGAGCATGGAGCACCATGACGTCACGGGTCAATGGCCATGAGGTGGGTAAGTGTGTCAGTGTGGTTTTAGTGGTTTTCCGGTGTGTTTTTTTGTGGTTTTGCGGTGTATTTTTCTTGTGGTTTTGTAAGTGTGCGGTTGGTGATAAGAGTAAAATATGATAAGGCATGCATGATCGTGTTGTGAGAAATGTGATAGTGCATGTACGTTGTTGGTGCGGGGATTCCTGGAGCCAGATTGCGCGTTACCTGGTTACCAGATTGCACGTTCCCAGATTGCGCATTGCGCGTTACCAGATTGCGCGTTACCAGGTTACCAGATTGCAGGTTACCAGATTGCAGGTTACCAGATTACAGGCTACCAGATTGCAGGTTGTCGGATATGAGATCGTTGGTGCCAGATTGGAGGGTTCATGGTACCAGATTCCTGGTGTAGTCAAAGTAATGTTTTTTGCGGTTTTGGAAGTGTGCTGTGACATGAGGAGTGTGCGATAAGGTATGTGATTGTTTTTGTTGTTGGTTGAAGTAACATTTTCGGGTATTTCTGTGCGGTCGCATAAGAATAAAAACAAAAAGACTTGTATTTGGATTTTATTGGAATGTGTATTTCGAGTCATTGTTCTGTAGTACATTGGTGGTGATAAGATTTTTTGTTTTTCATAGGTTGGTTGGTTTTCTGTCAAGGCCATATATTATACAGGCGCCTTAAATTAGAATATGAAAATAGATATCAGTATCCGATGGTTTGTATTGTGGTGTTTGCACTGTTTTATTGGAATGTGTATTTCGAGTCATTGTTCTGTAGTACATTGGTGGTGATAAGATTTTTGTTTTTCATAGGTTGGTTGGTTTTCTTTCAAGCGCATAGATTATACAGGCGCTTTAAATTAGAATATGAAAATAGATATCAGTATCCGATGGTTTTTTTTGGAATGTGAATTTCGGTTAATTTTTTCTGCTACTTAAAGGAGTGTATTGCAAGAAACACTTTCAATTGAAAACGTGCATTGGTCGTATACACTGTTAGTTCATTTAAATTAAACTGTAAAGTTTTTGTGTGCGCTCAATCAAAGAAGAAAAAACGATGAAAGGATTTATATGTGAATTTTGTGGAAAGGATTTTTCTTTCAATAGAAATTTAAGAAGACATGTTGTTAGTGTGCATGGTGATAAACAACAATGTAGTATTTGCTTAAAAACTTTAAGCAGAAGTGATACACTTTTAAACCACATGATTACGTGTCACGATGTTCGTTCTGATATGACTCATTCTATGTGTAAAAAGGACTCGGACGTCAACCAAAGTTTTTTGAAGACATTTTGCAAAATTTCTGATGTCGTTATGTGTGTGGAGTGTAAGATAGAGGTACCAAAAAGACATTGGTATTCTCATATCCGTACAAATTTGCACAAGAAGAATAGTGCAAGTCCATGTGAAACATGTGATGAATTTAAAGTTGTTAAAAACGTTTTTAATAATCGGATCCAAACATTTTTATATGAAAACAAAAATGAGAATATTATTGATCCTCATAGATTTTTTAATGATTCGAGGAACATGATTTGTAAAAATTTAAAAAGACTTTTGGATATACACTCAAACTTTAAATTTAACATGGAACTTTTTGCTGAGTATATGAAATTAAATAAATGCGAAGAAGAAGAAGAAATGGTGATATCTATTAAATCTTTCCAATCTAAAATGTGCCTCGCTCAAAGTGCTGACGGGATGCAAATAGATAAATTGTATAATGAAATGTATTTGAACATTAACACGAAAATGGAAGAGTTCCAAGAGCGTAATAGTGGGTGGACATTGATAAGAATCATACATATAGAAATAAATGTGAACGAGTACAGACCAATAAGAGGTTCACAATATATACAGCTTCCAAACTTTTTGTCAAATAAAAAAGCGTGTATTAATGTAAAAAATGATGATGAATATTGTTTCAAATGGGCTATAATATCAGCAGTAGCACCATTAAGTAATGACCCTCAGAGAACGTCAACCTATAATATTAGTGATATAAAAAATAACACAATTTCGCTTGGAAATGGGCTGACTCTAAGATTTGAAGATTTAGAATTCCCGTTAAAATTAAGTGATGTAAAAAGATTTGAGCAAATGAATACAAATATCAGTGTAAATGTGTTCGGTTACGATGATGAAAATAAAAAGATTATAGGTCCTTATTACATTACGTTGGATGAAAAACAAATCCACATAAACTTGCTGCTTCTACAACATAGTGAGAGATCCCATTATGTGTGGATCAAAAATATCTCAAAGTAAGTTATTTTAGTTTTTCTTTGTTTAATTTGTTGTTTCTATATCTATATATTTTTTTCTTTTTGTAGACTATTAAATATGCAGACGAGAACGGATGGACACAAATTCTTCATATGTAACAGCTGCCTACAATATTTTGGCAATGAGCGTAATTTTAATATTCATAAGTTAGATTGTAAGAAAATTGTAACAGAAATGCCCCCTGCTGATAAGTCTTATATAGAATTTACAAATTATGAGAGGCAGATGGATGTACCATTCGTAATATATGCAGATTTTGAATGCATTTTAAAAAATGTAGATACTTGCTTACCACAATCAAACGTATCATCTACCACAACAGTTCAAGTGCATGTCCCTTGCGCATTTAGTTATTATGTAAAGTGTTCCTTCAACAACGACTTCAATGCTTTCAGAGTATATAAGGGTTTGGATGCATCGAAAATCTTTGTTGAAACCTTAATAAAAGATGTGCAAGATATAAATGAAAAATACTTGTCTGTTCAGATACCGATGAAACCTCTTACAATAGATGAATTGCGAATTCACAATGAAAGTCAATTCTGTCACATTTGCAAAAAGTCTTTGGGTTATGATCGAGTAGCAGATCGTTGTCATTTCACAGGCAAATACCGAGGACCAGCCCATAATAAATGTGATTTAGAGTTTCAAGTTCCGAAATTTGTTCCTGTGTTTTTTCATAATTTTTCAGGCTATGATTGTCATTTGTTTATAAAAGATTTTTCAAATATTCCGGGTAATATTAGTGTGATTGCAGTAAACAAAGAAAGATACATATCACTGAGAAAATCTATAAAAGTTGACACTGAAAAATTAATTGAGATTAGATTTCTTGACTCCTTTAAATTTATGGCCTCTAGTTTAGATTCTTTAGCTAAAAATTTATCAAAAGATGATTTCAAAATTGTTCGCTCAATTTATAGTGCAGATGATGAATTCAATTTACTAACAAAAAAAGGTGTTTTTCCTTATGAATATATTAATTCGTGGGAGCGATTAAATGAGAAATGTCTTCCACCTCAACTCAATTTTTTTAGTTCAATTAGTAATACTAGTTGCACTGAAGATGAATATAATTTTGCAAAAATTGTATGGAAAACCTTTAAATGTGAAAGCCTTTTAGATTATTTAGAGTTGTACCTAAAGACCGATGTTTTATTACTTGCCGATATATTTGAGAATTTTAGAAAAGTCTGTAAAAGTATTTATGGTCTGGATCCTTGTCAATATTATACATCACCAGGTTTATCATGGGATGCCATGTTGATGGTGACGAAAGTAAAGCTTGAATTATTTACCGATATAAACATGTTCACTTTCATTCAGAGAGGTATTAGAGGCGGTCTTGTGCAATGTTGTTGTAGACACACCAAGGCAAACAATAAATACATGAGTGACTTTAAAAATGACAGTCCATCTGAATATTTAGCGTACTTAGATGCTAATAATCTATATGGTTGGGCAATGTCACAGAGTCTGCCCTATGGTGAGTTTGTTTGGATGGAAATTGATAATTTCGATATTTTCAATATACCATCAGACTCTCAAATTGGCTACATTTTGGAGGTAGACTTACAATATCCCGAATGTCTTCACGACCAGCATAATGATTTACCTTTTTGTCCAGAGAATAAAAAACCGCCAAATTCTAAATTTAATAAGCTCATAGCGGATTTAACTCATAAATCAAAATATATCATACATTATAGAAATTTGCAGCAATGTGTTACACATGGTATGAAAATCTTAAAAATACATAGAATTTTGAAATTTAAGCAATCATGTTGGTTAAAGAAATACATCGATTTAAATACACATCACCGTACATTGGCTAAAAATTAATTTGAAAAGAACTTCTTTAAATTATTAAGTAATGCTGTTTACGGTAAAACAATGGAAAATGTAGACAAACGAAAAGATGTGAAAATTGTTACAAATTGGGGGAGTTGTGGAAAAAGTGTAGGTGCTCGGGGTCTCATAGCAAAACCGAACTTTCACAGTTCAATTCAATTTACAGAAAACATGATAGCAATTCAAATGAATCGTGTTCACGTAATATACAACAAACCAATTTACCTAGGTTTCACTGTACTCGATCTATCAAAGTGGAAAATGTATGATTTCCACTATGAGTACATGAAACCAAAGTATGGTGACAATATAAGATTAAATTATATGGATACCGATTCGTTTGTATATTCTATTCAAACTCAAAATTTTTATAATGATATAATGTCTGATATTGATGACCATTTCGACACATCAGCTTATCCTGTTGATAATATATATAACATACCAATGAAAAACAAAAAGGTAATTGGAATGATGAAAGATGAAATGAATGGAGGAATTTTAAGAGAATTTGTCGGTCTTCGTTCCAAGATGTATTCAATAGAAGTCGAAAATGATAGCAAACAAATTAAAAAAGCTAAAGGAGTAAAGAAAACAGTGTTAGATGGTATGAATATTGATGACTACAGAGATTGTTTGTATAAAAAGAAATTATTTTATGGTAATATGTTTATAATTAGATCTAAAATACATAATATTTATACGCAATCTGTAAATAAGCTAGCACTAAGTTATGTAGATGATAAGAGATATGTAATGAAAAATGGTGTTAATACTCTTGCATGGGGGCATTATAGGCTAAGAAATTAGAAATAAAATACTGTATATAAAATAAATCTTTGTCTTTCTTATTTTTGAAGAAGATCTCTTACAGGCACAAAAGGTAAGAAAAAAGTGAGTCCAAAAAGCATTAACCAAAATATTCAGCGAACAAAGCACAAGCAATTCATATCAATTTGCGGCAATATCTAATGTGATGTTCAGTTCAATCGATAGCGTGTCCCCCTTTGAAGAAGATTCTTTTCAATTATTAAACCGTTTAGAAGGGGTATTGAACGAAAATGGTATTTATTTCCGTCCTGGTGAAATGACTCAAGAAGATGATGAACTTTTCAAATCAATGTTTGAATATGAAGAAATAACAAAAAGATATCTGCATCAAAATTTTGTTGATGATAGTGAAATAACCAGCTCATTATACTCTGATGTAATCATTCCCCCTAAGAGTAAAATATGATAAGGCATGCATGATCGTGTTGTGAGAAATGTGATAGTGCATGTACGTTGTTGGTGCGGGGATTCCTGGAACCAGATTGCACGTTACCAGATTGCGCGTTAACAGGTTACCAGATTGAGATTGCACGTTACCAGATTTCAGGTTACCAGATTGCAGGTTGCCAGATTGCACGTTACCAGATTGCACGTTACCAGAATGCGCGTTACCAGGTTACCAGGTTACCAGATTGCAGGTTACCAGATTGCAGGTTACCAGATTGCACGTTACCAGATTGCGCGTTACCAGGTTACCAGGTTACCAGATTGCAGGCTACCAGTCTGATAAGAACTGATCTGATAAAAGCTGATCTGATAAAAGCTGATCTGATAAAAGCTGATCTGATAAGAACTGATCTGATAAAAGCTGATCTGATAAAAGCTGATCCGATAAAAGCTGATCTGATAAAAGCTGATCCGATCTGATAAGAACTGATCTGATAAAAGCTGATCCGATAAGAACTGATCTGATAAAAGCTGATCTGATAAAAGCTGATCTGATAAGAACTGATCTGATAAAAGCTGATCTGATAAAAGCTGATCCGATAAGAACTGATCTGATAAGAACTGATCTGATAAAAGCTGATCTGATAAGAACTGATCTGATAAAAGCTTATCTGATAAAAGCTGATCTGATAAGAACTGATCTGATAAAAGCTGATCTGATAAAAGCTGATCCGATAAAAGCTGATCTGATAAAAGCTGATCCGATAAGAACTGATCTGATAAGAACTGATCTGATAAAAGCTGATCTGATAAGAACTGATCTGATAAAAGCTGATCTGATAAAAGCTGATCTGATAAAAGCTGATCTGATAAGAACTGATCTGATAAAAGCTGATCTGATAAGAACTGGTCTGAGAAATCTGACACCAACGATCCCATTTCCGACAACCTGTTATGGGTTTTAATACAATAGCATTGGCAAGGTTTTCGCATGACCGAAGTGACGTCACCCCAATTTAATCCAGCAGCCCCAACAGCCCAGAGTAGTGCAATTGGTGAGGACACTGGCTACTAAGCGAGGGGTTCTGAGTTCGAGCCCAAGGTCTAACGAGAATCACTTATCTTCCTTTTTTTTAGTTTTCTCCATCAAGTTAGGGCATGAGCTAAGCGCAGAAGGATAGTTAGCGGTAGATAGTTTAGTTAGCTGGGGTTAGTTGTTTTCATCATGGATGAGGTGACGAGATAACTGAATAACTGACCACCGAAAGAGAGAAGATAGGAGGAGGTCTAGCAAGTGGTAGACAATTGGGCAGTCAGTCGAGAGCTAGGAAACAGGTCGGTCGGAAAAAAAAATCTAAGATCGGGACAAAGGAGAAGAACGGAAAGGAGAAAAACCGAAAACGAGGAGATTGCGGTTCGTGGGTGGCTCTGTGGTCGTTCCATTCGTCGGCACGTTTTTGCGGATTATTTTCGGGCATAAAAACGTGTTTTTTTTTTTCTAACAAATACCGAATTACTCTGCTAAATCGATGTTTTACTAAAAGATTTCCTCTTAATCGTCTAGAAAACCAAACAAAAACTTGTGTGTGTGCACATTGTCGTTGAAAGTGTTCTTTTATCTGCGGGTTTTAATCAATAAAAAAAAAAAAAAGTCGAGAACGGAAAGACGAGTGTTCACACCAGGAGAACAGTACGTGCAAAAAAAAGGAGGAAAAAAAAACGTGATCGGTTCGGTTAAACCGTGAGGGTTATTTTGGAAACCCTAAGGAAATTCGTGCGGGAGTGACCAACGACTTAAAAAAAAAAAATAAAACTTAGAGGAAATAGGCTGAGACACGGGGGTGTATTATACAACCTACACGTACCAGCTGGACTTCCCATCCACCAACACGTCACGAGGTCGTCGGAGGCGCTTCCAGCGAGGAGTTGCAGGACGGAGTCTTAACCCTAGCCTAAGTATTTATTGTACTAACTTATTTTTTTTTTAATTTAATTAATTAGTCATTAGATCATAAACAGACGAATGTATATTATGTTGGGAGATTTGTGAATTGTGAATAGTACCTTCAATTAGCCTAGTTGGTTAAAGCGCCATATTGTAAACGATAGGGATCGGATCCGAGCTTTCTCGTCTAGGTTCAAATCTGGGTGGCGGTCGTAGGCATTCTTTTTTCTATTATTTTTTTTTCTTTTAATTTTGTTTTTTTTTTGAATACATTTTTACAATATTGGTGTAATATTTTTCTTTTCTTCCTTTTTTTTTATTTTTATATATATTGTATATTTTTTTTATTTTTTTTTATTAAAGAAGGGATTGTTTTAAGTTAAAATGAATAGTTTTTGTTTTTCTTGCGCCCTTAAGCTGTAAGCGGCGTGGGGGGGTTTCTTCCGTTTCCTCAGTGTGGCGATTGGTTGTTTGGGATGTTTTGGTGGTCTTGCTTTTGTTTTGCTCTCGTTTTGTTTCAGACCTAGGAAAGGGGATAGCGGGTTTTACTAGCTGAGTCGCGATTCGACGCCGTAGAGCTTTTGGGGACAAAGGATAATCGCGTGGCGCCCTTATAATAAATACCCACGACTACTACTCCATCGAGCAGTCGGCAACCTTTGTTCCTGATACCGCGGAGGACGAAACGACGGTAACATTTTGGCGCCCAACGTGGGTCACAAAATTCGAGTACGGTCAAAATTTATACAGTCGGTTCGTCAATTTTTTTTTTTTTCTTTTGACTCGGTTCGTTTTTTTTCGTTTTTTTTATCGGTCGGTTGGAGTTTCCTTTTTTTTGAGTCGCTTTTACGGATCGGTTTAGGGTCTTACTTTTTTGGTTAGACGCGTAGGGATATCTAGTATGGATATTAATAGGTTGAGTGCTGACGAGCTAACGTACGAGCTAGATGTTAGGGGCATAAGTGCGAAGACGGTGGACGAGATGAGGAAAGTGCTCAGAATAGCTTTGCGTAGGGATTCTAGCTTCCTTTTGAACACATAACCATTTTCCTATGAGGAGGACGTAGCTGCTGTTCAAGCCAAGTTGGATGAGATAGGCAAACTAGTTAAAATATTTCAGGGCGATGAAAATGCGGGCGATTATAAGAAGATAGTCGCCAAATCTGAATGGCTAGTAAGGCGTCTAGCCAAAGTTGAAGCAGAGAGTGAGGACGAGAAACAGCATGTGGCTAAGTTCCGTAGGAATGTCATCGATCTCCTTGGGGAGTTAGACGAAAGGGCCAATATTGACCCTCAGGACAAAGCGGGAACAAGTGAAGATGTCCGAAGACCACCACCTGCACCACTTGTGGACGGTCCCTCGTCAAACCCACCAGTTGATAGAATTCCCGCACCACCAGCCTGTTCCTCTCCGTTTTTTTCTCTTGGTAACCGTGTACCGGTAATGAAGTGGGGACTGAAGTTCAAGGGTGAGCCGCATGAGTCGTTGTGTGGATTTCTCGAAAGAGTTGAGGAACTTAGGGAAGCTAGGGGCTTTTCAGAGGCCGAATTATTCCAATCGGCTTTGGATTTGTTTGAGGGCAAGGCCATTATTTGGTATCGGGCGAACAAGCCGTTCATACAGAATTGGAAAGGTTTGGTGAAAAAGATGAGGGAAGAGTTTCTACCACCAGACTACGATGACCGTTTGTGGGAGGAAATTCGCCGCAGAACGCAAGGCCAGTCTGAGACGATAGGGATCTACGTCAGCAGTATGCTTGGTCTTTTTGCAAGGCTTAGCGACCCATGTTCCATCGACGTGAAACTTCGGCAGATCCGCAGGAACCTTCTACCCTTCTACCAAACTCAATTGGCTTTGGCGCAAGTTTCTTCCTTGGATGACCTCATCAGAGTAGGCCGGCAACTAGAGGCGACTCGTTACCTTGTGGAGAATTATCACCCACCCCCTTCTGGAAGAAACGCTCCGCTACTTGAGCCAGATCTGGCGTATGTGGATGTTGGTTCAAACCACAACTACGAGCTGAATGCGTTTAACTCTCCCAGGGAGAATTCAACATGCTTCCGCTGCCAACAGAAGGGTCACTTGGCCAGAGCATGTCCGCAGCCCGTTCGCTGTTATGGCTGTGGGTTGCAGGGAGTTATACGTAGCCGCTGTCCGCAATGTTCCAAGTCTAAGGGGGTGTCGGGAAACGGAGAATTGACTCAACCGAGTGCGGGACAGTGAGTCAGAAGAGTTTCTCACCCGCAGTCGTTAGAAGTAAGAAGGGAGGGGTAGTAGTAGGGGTGGATTTTTTATTAGCAGAGAAGGAGGGCGATAAACGCCCATATCTTAAGGTCGAGATGTATGGGATTGAGTTGTTAGGGTTGCTGGATTCCGGAGCTTCAAGGTCTATTGTAGGTGGTCTAGGGTGGGACAGACTTGCTTCTCTCCATTGCAAATTAGGCAAAGTAGACGTACCGGAAGTCACTGTAGCGAATGGTGAGGGGGTCGCGGTGCTAGGGTCGATAACGGTGCCGATAAGGGTAGAGGGGACTGTAAAAATCATGGAGCTGTTGGTCATACCGGCGTTGAAGCATTGCTTGATACTGGGCGCAGATTTCTGGGAGAAATTTGCAATCATTCCAAATTTGTGTGTTAAGCAATGGGAATTTCACCAACCGATAGCGGTCATTGAGAGTGTCAGTACCTTAAGTGAAGAGCAGAGGGGGAAACTTGCTAAGTTTGTTGATGAGGTATTTGAGGACATGGGGGAAGGGTTGGGGTGTACCAATCGGGTGGAACACATCAGCCGGACGAAGTCCGAGCCCCTTAAACAAAGGTACTATCCAGTCTCACCAGCTGTTCAGACTAACATCAACAGGGAGGTTGATGAAATGTTATCATTGGGGGTCATTGAACCCTCAACTAGCCCTTGGTCGTCCCCCATCCTCTTAGTGAAGAAGCGAGACGGTAAGTTCCGATTCTGCGTAGACTTTCGCAAGCTTAACAGTGTGACCGAGAAGGATGCATACCCGATTCCCTATGTGTCGGCCACACTGGACAAGTTGCGCAACGCGAAGTTCTTGTCGTCTCTTGACATCAAATCTGCATACTGGCAAATCCCTATGGCTGAGTCATCGAAAAAGTTTACGGCGTTTACGATTCCCGGCAAAGGATTGTACCAGTTCCGACGAATGCCCTTTGGCCTACACAATGCCCCGGCCACTTGGCAACGTTTTATCGATTCTGTCCTTGGACCCGAACTAGAGCCAAACGTTTTCGTCTACCTTGACGACGTTATTATCCTAACAGAGACTTTCGACCAGCACCTGGAAGTTCTCGAAGAGGTTCTCGGCAGACTTAGAAGTGCAGGCCTAAAGCTATCCAGGGATAAATGTGAATTCTGCAAGCCGGAACTCCGTTATTTGGGATACGTCGTTAGTAGCAAGGGTTTGTCGGTAGATCCAGAGAAGGTTAGGAGCATGGTAGAGTACCCAAGACCAAACAGTGTAACCAGTGTTCGACGATTTGTTGGAATGGTGTCTTGGTACCGTCGTTTTGTGCCCAACTTCTCTGATATTGTTGCCCCGATTACCGAGCTGTTAAAGAAGGGAAGGAAGTTTGTCTGGGGAGAACAGTGCGAGCAGGCTTTCGTCACACTGAAAGAGAAGTTGGTCAGTGCTCCGATCTTAACTTGCCCTAATTTTGAGCTACCGTTTGTGATCCACACCGATGCTTCGGGATTTGGCATTGGTGCAGTCCTAACACAGGACGACCCTAGGGAAGGAGAACAGGTTATTAGTTACCTTAGTCGGACCCTTACGAGGACAGAACGTAACTATTCAACCACTGAACGGGAGTGCTTAGCCGTGTTGTGGGCAGTGGAAAAACTGAGACCTTACATAGAGGGGGGGTACCTTTACAGTTGTGACGGACCATCATTCGCTTGTCTGGTTGAACAACTTGAAGGATCCCCAGGGTAGGTTGGCTCGGTGGGCCGTGAAATTACAGCAGCACGACTTTAAGGTTATCCATCGTAAGGGCAAAGAGCATTTGGTTCCAGACGCTCTTTCTAGAGCAAACGGGGATGTTGCGGAGGTAGGAATAGGGGAAACAGATAAAGGAGTTAGGGATAAGTGGTTGTTAAAGATGCTAGGCGCGGTTGCTGCTTCTCCGGAAAACTATCCGAATTGGAAGGTAGAAGGTAGCACACTTTTTAAGTTCGTACCGGCAAGGTATCCGAAGTTGTCCCAGGAACAAGAACAGTGGAAGCAAGTACCAGCAAAAGAGGAGAGGAGTGCGATTCTTAAAAAGAATCATGACGACATATTGGCGGGCCATGGAGGGGTTCAGAAGACATGCGACCGCATTGCACAAACGTATTTTTGGCCCAAAATGAAAACGCAGGTGGCGCGGTACGTTCGCAGTTGCAATATCTGTCAGTCTGTCAAGCCCAATCTACATAAACCAACGGGCCTTATGTGCACCCGGACGAATGTCGCGCGGCCATGGGATATGCTGTGCATTGACCTAATTGGTCCATTGCCGAGATCCACAAGGGGATTTATGTATATCCTCACCGTGGTCGACTACTTCTCAAAGTTCCCACTGTTCTTCCCGCTTCGATCGGCGACAGCAAAGGCAGTTAGCACCATTGTAGAAGAGCAAGTCCTTTTACTGTTCGGCGTGCCAAAGTGGATTGTGTGTGATAACGGGGTCCAGTTCAGAAGCAAAGAGTTTGAGAGCCTCGCCCGGGAGTATGGTATAACCATAAATTTCACGGCCTTCTACCACCCCCAAGCCAACCCGGCGGAGCGTTTCAACTAAACACTCAAGACCAAACTCAGGGCTTACATTTCCGACAACCACCGTGAGTGGGACTCCATCCTGCCCAAGGTGAGCTGTGCAATAAGGGCTTCCACCCACGAGGTGCTAAAATCCACGCCTTTCTTTGTGCTTTTTGGACGAGAGATGCCTCTGAAGGGCACTAGCGATACAGTCCCTCCCGAAGGTTTTGACGTAGAGCGCCCAGGTGAGGTCGTATTGCGGAATAGGCCCAGAGCCTTGGAGGAGGTCATAAGCGATGTACGTGCGAAGATTTTGGAAGCAGGGAAGAAGAGTTCGCGACAGTACAACCTGAGAAGAAGGGCAGTAGAATTTTTCCCGAGGGAATTGGTGCTACGGAGAAATTTTGTATTGTCGGATGCGGCGAAGTACTTCAACGCCAAGCTCGCACCGAAATATATAGGGCCATTCGAGATTAAGAAGAGGGTGTCACCATGGACCTATGAGCTGATAGGAAAGGATGGAAAAGCCGGAGGTGTATGGCACGCAAAGGACCTCAAAATCTTCAGTAACCCCAAAGAACTCTTGTAGGATAGGTAGCATGCGAAAACCTTGTGAAAGAAGAGGGGGAATGTTATGGTTTTTAATACAATAGCATTGGCAAGGTTTTCGCATGACCGAAGTGACGTCACCCCAATTTAATCCAGCAGCCCCAACAGCCCAGAGTAGTGCAATTGGTGAGGACACTGGCTACTAAGCGAGGGGTTCTGAGTTCGAGCTCAAGGTCTAACGAGAATCACTTATCTTCCTTTTTTTTAGTTTTCTCCATCAAGTTAGGGCATGAGCTAAGCGCAGAAGGATAGTTAGCGGTAGATAGTTTAGTTAGCTGGGGTTAGTTGTTTTGATCATGCATGAGGTGACGAGATAACTGAATAACTGACCACCGAAAGAGAGAAGATAGGAGGAGGTCTAGCAAGTGGTAGACAATTGGGCAGTCAGTCGAGAGCTAGGAAACAGGTCGGTCGGAAAAAAAAATCTAAGATCGGGACAAAGGAGAAGAACGGAAAGGAGAAAAACCGAAAACGAGGAGATTGCGGTTCGTGGGTGGCTCTGTGGTCGTTCCATTCGTCGGCACGTTTTTGCGGATTATTTTCGGGCATAAAAACGTGTTTTTTTTTTTTTTTTCTAACAAATACCGAATTACTCTGCTAAATCGATGTTTTACTAAAAGATTTCCTCTTAATCATCTAGAAAACCAAACAAAAACTTGTGTGTGTGCACATTGTCGTTGAAAGTGTTCTTTTTTCTGCGGGTTTTAATCAATAAAAAAAAAAAAAAGTCGAGAACGGAAAGACGAGTGTTCACACCAGGAGAACAGTACGTGCAAAAAAAGGAGGAAAAAAAAACGTGATCGGTTCGGTTAAACCGTGAGGGTTATTTTGGAAACCCTAAGGAAATTCGTGCGGGAGTGACCAACGACTTAAAAAAAAAAAATAAAACTTAGAGGAAATAGGCTGAGACACGGGGGTGTATTATACAACCTACACGTACCAGCTGGACTTCCCATCCACCAACACGTCACGAGGTCGTCGGAGGCGCTTCCAGCGAGGAGTTGCAGGACGGAGTCTTAACCCTAGCCTAAGTATTTATTGTACTAACTTATTTTTTTTTTTAATTTAATTAATTAGTCATTAGATCATAAACAAACGAATGTATATTATGTTGGGAGATTTGTGAATTGTGAATAGTACCTTCAATTAGCCTCAGTCGTTCATAGACCTCTATGGAGATCACACGTGTTTTTTGTTTCGGCTATAGAAGAGCGGAAAAAGAAGAAGTATACGTTTAGGCAGTACATTTTGAAAGTGTTCGGTAGCCGTGTTAGTAAATACGCAGACAACAAATCTCGGGGTCGTGGGTTCGTTTCCCAGTCTCTGCTAAAGTTTTTATTTCTTTTTTCTTTTTATATAATTTAATTATAATAAACAAAAAAAAAAAAAAAAACAATTAGTGTAAAAAAAGTGATAAGCAAAGTTCCATGAGTGGATGTAAGCGGTCCGCTAGCCAAATAACGGGATCAGCAGATGGCATGATGTCGTCTGAAGATCAAGCCGTTAAGCCGCCAATCCACTTAAAAGCAACAACAACAGCAACAAGAAAAAAAACTGATATGGTCATAAAGAGGAGGAGAAAGCTGAAGCCGACTCCGAATCTTGTTAAGCGCACTCTTTCAGCTTCTTTAGAAATGCTGCATGGTAGAGTGAAGGAGAGAGCTGCGATGATATCAGCTAGCGCAGCAGCAAATAAATGTAGGCAAGAGTCGGATACTAACGACTGTCCATATGTGCCCGACGGAGATGAAGGCCACTACATTGGGGCAGACAACTGCTTCGCATCCCTCGCTGCATCTGAGTCAGATGACGAAGAGGACGAGGTCGAAGCTCTAACCAGTAGCATTATTGAGCTACAACAACAAGTTCTTGCTATAAGAGCAAAACAAGTTGCTAGGAGGGAGAGGGAAAAGCAGCAACCTCTCCAGAGACCTCAGCAACAACAAAATATAAGCGTGGAGCTCCCACAACAACTACAACATCAACTACAACAACAACAACATCAGAAACAGTCACTGCAACAACAAAAAATACAGAAACCTGCACAACAACTGAAAAAAACAAATGTACATACACAGCAAAAACTTCAAGAACGTCAACAAAAATCACAGAAGCAACAGCAGCAGCAACAACAGAAACAGCACCAACAACAACATCAGCAAAGGCCGCAACAACAGCAGCAACAACAACAACAATATCACCAAAAGCAACAGCAGCAGAGACAACAACAACAGCAAGAACAGAAGTCCACTAAGCAGAAGGTGCCACCAATCAACACCTTCAAATTGGAGTTGAAGGACACCATCGAGCTATGTAAGTCGGCCATAGGCAACAACTTTCTTATAAAAAAAATATCAGTAGATAGGCACGCGATCCATTGCAATACAGTGGAGCGCTACCATAAAATTAAAAGTTTACTGAAGGATACGACGACGGAGTTCTTTTCCTACACCCCGAAGGGGGGAAAGCTGCAAACAATGCTGCTGAAGGGATTGGAACCGTCGACTGATCCGGGGGAGCTCCTTGCACTGCTGAAAGAGAAAGAGTGCGAGGGACTCAAATTCGTGGGGGTCAAGCCGTTTGTCACGGCTAGAGCCAAAAGGGAGAGGCGGCAACTGCCGATTTTCCTGGTCCAGCTTAGTCCCACCAGCAATCTGGATGGTCTAAGAAGTATTAAAGTCTTAGACTACCAGGTTGTACATTGGGAGAAAATAAAGAGGAGCGAAAACATTTTACAATGTGTTCGCTGCCAAAGGTTCGGGCACGCCGCGTCGAACTGCGAAATGCAGCCTCGATGCGTGAAGTGCGGAAAGAACCACAAGTCCGAGGAATGCTCTCTGGGTAAGGACGGAGCGTCTGAAAAAAGCCAACTCTCTTGTGCTTTATGCAGGAACACGGGACACACCGCAAATTATCGGGGTTGTCCCAAATTCCAGTACATCAAAAGAATAAACCTGGCCCGGCAGCAGAAAGTGGAAGTGAAACGTCCACCCGTGCATTTGCAAACTCCAGCCGTTACTCCCCATATTACCTACGCCCAAATGGCGGCAGGTAGGGGTAATACGGTACAGCAAGCGAAGGTTGCTTCTCAGGCCCCAGCGCCCAGAGCACCTGAACCAGTACCTGACATGCTAGCTATCTTGCTCTCTATCCAGGGGCAGATGGCTCAGCTGCAACGTCATTTAACTGAACAGACCGCACGGGTGGACCAAGTATACGCACTGCTGCCTGGCCTAACGCACCTTTTGCCGTAATGGGTACGTACGTGGCGGAGCAAACCCTGAAGGTCCTTACTGTGAATGCGAATTCACTGATTAGGCTCGAACGACGAGCCGCACTATTTAAGTTGCTTAAAGACCAAGCCCCTGATGTGCTTTTGGTTAGCGAAACTAAGCTTACCAAGAGACACAAAATGAGGCACAGAAGATACAAAATAGTACGAAGAAACCGACCTAACTCCATTCAGGGAGGAGGCGTTGCGATTTTTCGTACGAAAAGGTATTCGTTTTAAAAGAGTATACAGTCGTGTGGTACGTAGGTTCCGGGTGCTGGAAGCATGCATCGTGTATATCCCTCTCCGTAGTGGAAAGCGGTTGTACATGGTGTCTGTCTATGCACCTGAGGCTACTCAATCCACCTTATTCATCTCAGAGCTCGAGACACTTTTTCAATCTCTGAGGCTGGAATTGGAAGACAACTATTTTATTATCGGCGGAGATTTCAACGCCAAACACAGTGATTGGGGAAATAATACACCAAATACTAGAGGGAACCTACTATTCAATTGGTGGGGTCAGCACAGTGTGATGTATCGACTCGGGCTTAAGGCGACGGATAGTCCGTCGTTTCCCAGACACGGGTTCTATTTGGATCTTCTGCTGTTCGACTCGCGAATACAACTGACATGCACAAACCAACAAACTACAAACTGTCTACGCACTCTCGTGTATGACAGTGACCATTGCGGTCTCAGCACCGAAATAACTGTTCCAAACGAAATTGCGGAATTGGATGAGTTTGTTCAAAGGCATACCTACAATTACAGTAGGGTGCGTTGGACACACTTCACCAGAACACTGACTAGAGCACTCTCCTCGAATTCGCTCTACCCACCGTCCAACAGAAATCTGTCAAACGAGGAGATTGACAGGTATATGAGACTAATGGACGAGACAATCAAACGAACAATGGACAAAACGATACCTCGGTACCAACGCACTGACGAAGAAGACTTATTCCGCAACGCAACTATTGACGCACTGCACCGACAGAAAAGTAGACTACTGTCAAGACTAAAAACTTTGTATAGACAGTTTACTGACAGACATAACCCGGAGATCATGACACTGAAGTCGTCGATTAAAAACCTCCAAACACTAATAAAGGAAAATTACAGAAAATCCGTAAGTTTGTATTGGAACAATAAAATTCGGGCTGTAAACACCAGCAACCCGAATATGTTCCCGCAAATAAATAAAATATTTCGGAGAAATAATCAGAACGACTTTCCATGTCTTAAAATCGCCCGAACGACGAACAACGAACAAATACTTGTAGCAGCAGGCATAGATCCAAATGAGGCTGTTGATGATGACAACTTCTTTGTGATCGAGGATCCGCAGGAGCAGGTAGAGGCTATAGGAGCGACTTTCCAGGAAGTGTACAAGGCGAATGTTATCATTGGCCCGAACCACGATCTGGAGAATCGAGTCCTTGTGCACAATTTCTACCTTCGAAATGAAATTGTGAATTGGCGATTCGAGAGCTCGGGTTTCACCCAGTTCAGTGACGAGAATATGGCAAATAATGTCATCACCAACGATAGGGTACTACCACCGTTCATTTCGAAGGAAGAGCTCCAAACGATCTTCGAATCGCTTAGAAGTAAGAAATCAGTGGGAACCGATGAAATACCGAACATTGTGCTTCGACATCTCCCTCTAGAAGCGGTGAACATTTATAACACCCTGTTTAATAATGCAATGAATAATGCACATTATCCAGCGCATTGGAAAACTGCGGTGGTACATCCCATCCCCAAAAGGGATAAAGACACTTCCAATCCGGCGAATCTCCGCTCGATCAGTCTTCTTCCAAATATCAGTAAGGTGTTCGAGAAGGTGATCAATAGAGTCCTGACTAAGTGGGTTGAGGACAAACATATAGTTCCGGATAATCAATTCGGTTTCAAGGCGGGGCATGATATCATTCATGCTGCGTCTAAACTGGTTTCTGATATCCAATGGAACAAAGGCAAGAACCAGTGCACTGGTGCCTGCCTGATTGACTTGGAGAAGGCCTTCGATACCGTATGGTTAGAAGGACTCTTTTTCAAGCTGGACAGGTTGGGCATTAGTAAACCACTGCTGTATATTCTTTTCGATATGCTCTCCAGTAGACAGTTCATCGTGAAGAATGGCGATGTGACTTCTGCTGGAACATTTAACATTAAAAACGGTCTGCAACAAGGTGCGGTAAATTCGCCGATCCTATTCAACATTTACACGAGTGATCTGATAGGTTCACTTCACCATGCCATAGCGTACGCAGACGACATAATCGCGTACAGATCAGGTCCAAAGATTGAGGTCATTAATATACTTTTGCAACGCGACTTCGACAAAATTAAGCGATATTGCGATGACTGGAAGTTGAAAATCAACTTTCAGAAGTCGGAAACCATTCTGTTTAGGACGCCTTTGTCTGGGGCCTCTAGAGACACCAGAAAGAATTGGCGAAAGTTCTCGATCGTGGGACAGCAAGGGCAGCCACTTGCTTGTCGTAATGTAGTCAGATACCTTGGGATCTGGCTAGATCAATTTCTGTATTTTAACAAACATATAGATGTTGCTCTGGCCAGAGCTAAAGGTGCTTTTGCCCTTACAAAGAGACTGTTTTATAACAGCCAACTCGATGCGAGGGTGAAGGTAATCTGCTACATGGCCCTTATCAGGCCCATGCTTGTATTTGGATGTCCCGTGTGGTTCAACGTGAGAGCAAGTTTATTGGAAAAGATTCGGGTGTTTGAGAGGGCTTGTCTTAGGACTTGTCTTCGCCTATACAGAACACCAGAGTCCCAGTACATAAAATTCTATCCTAATGAGGTCTTATACAATAGGGCGAACCTAATAAGAGTGGACAATTTCGTCATTAAGTTGACTCGAAGGCACGTTGCAAGAGCAATGACCTCATCGAACAACCTGATCTCCGGGGCTTACTACCCTAATTATATGTATCACGAGAGAGTTCGCTATGACGGCTTTATTCCTCCAGAAGCGTTCCTCTATTTAGATAGTAAAGGTCTGATCCAGGACAGATTGGCGGTGCCGCTAATCTTCCACGTCGCTCGAACAGCTGCGGACAGGCGACTCAACTACGACAGAGACGTCGCACATGGCAGTGCGGAGCGTCTCCGGTTCAGTAGGGCGGTAGGGAGTCGCGACAGGAGGGATGTTGCTCAGCAGCACCAACAATTTTGGTGGCTTTTTGAAGGGGAGGATGCTTCGTCGTCGAACTCCTCCAGTAATAGTTAGCTTCATGTGAAGCAAGGTGGGCCAGCCTATTTTTTTTAGCCATGGCCGGCTTACGTAGTTCTAGGTAGGTTTAAGTTAGATTTTAAGAAAAAAAAAATATAAAAACAAAAAAAAAAATAAATAAAAATAAAAAATGAAAAAAAAAACTAAAATATATATACATACATATATTTATATATTATGTATATATATATTATGTGTGTATATATATGTATTTATGTATGCATTGGATGTAAGTAGGTTAAGAATTATTTTTAGGTAGATTGTAGGCTTTTAGTTTTAAGTTTTATAAAAAATTAAAAAAAGTCCAGATACTAAGTTTTTTTTGATTAAAATGTATTTTCTTAGTTGTAGTATTAATAAATGTAAAAATAAAATAAAATTAGACTGTAAGATTTGTCGAAAGACATAGATTAATATTATGTTTAACTTAGAGTGCCCGCATGGGGCCAGTAAGTTAGAATAAGATTATTTGTAAGTTATTTAAGCTAATTTTTAAGCATTTTTTTGTCTAGCATTTAAGAGTAATTTAAGTATATAAATAAAAATGCATTTAAACTGAAAAAACTTCAATTAGCCTAGTTGGTTAAAGCGCCATATTGTAAACGATAGGGATCGGATCCGAGCTTTCTCGTCTAGGTTCAAATCTGGGTGGCGGTCGTAGGCATTCTTTTTTCTATTATTTTTTTTTCTTTTAATTTTGTTTTTTTTTTTTTTGGATACATTTTTACAATATTGGTGTAATATTTTTCTTTTCTTCCTTTTTTTTTATTTTTATATATATTGTATATTTTTTTTTATTTTTTTTTATTAAAGAAGGGATTATTTTAAGTTAAAATGAATAGTTTTTGTTTTTCTTGCGCCCTTAAGCTGTAAGCGGCGTGGGGGGGTTTCTTCCGTTTCCTCAGTGTGGCGATTGGTTGTTTGGGATGTTTTGGTGGTCTTGCTTTTGTTTTGCTCTCGTTTTGTTTCAGACCTAGGAAAGGGGATAGCGGGTTTTACTAGCTGAGTCGCGATTCGACGCCGTAGAGCTTTTGGGGACAAAGGATAATCGCGTGGCGCCCTTATAATAAATACCCACGACTACTACTCCATCGAGCAGTCGGCAACCTTTGTTCCTGATACCGCGGAGGACGAAACGACGGTAACAAACCTGCAACCTGGTAACCTGGTACCAGGAATCCGCGCAGCTCTTATCAGATCAGCTTTTATCGGATCAGTTCTTATCAGATCAGCTTTTATCAGATCAGTTCTTATCAGATCGGATCAGCTTTTATCAGATCAGCTTTTATCGGATCAGCTTTTATCAGATCAGCTTTTATCAGATCAGCTTTTATTAGATCAGCTTTTATCAGATCAGTTCTTATCAGATCAGCTTTTATCAGATCAGCTTTTATCAGATCAGCTTTTATCAGATCAGTTCTTATCAGACTGGTAGCCTGCAATCTGGTAACCTGGTAACCTGGTAACGCGCAATCTGGTAACCTGCAATCTGGTAACCTGGTAACCTGGTAACGCGCATTCTGGTAACGTGCAATCTGGTAACGTGCAATCTGGCAACCTGCAATCTGGTAACCTGAAATCTGGTAACGTGCAATCTCAATCTGGTAACCTGGTAACCTGGTAACGCGCAATCTGGTAACGTGCAATCTGGTTCCAGGAATCCCCGCACCAACAACGTACATGCACTATCACATTTCTCACAACACGATCATACATGCCTTATCATATTTTACTCTTAGGGGGAATGATTACATCAGAGTATAATGAGCTGGTTATTTCACTATCATCAACAAAATTTTGATGCAGATATCTTTTTGTTATTTCTTCATATTCAAACATTGATTTGAAAAGTTCATCATCTTCTTGAGTCATTTCACCAGGACGGAAATAAATACCATTTTCGTTCAATACCCCTTCTAAACGGTTTAATAATTGAAAAGAATCTTCTTCAAAGGGGGACACGCTATCGATTGAACTGAACATCACATTAGATATTGCCGCAAATTGATATGAATTGCTTGTGCTTTATTCGCTGAATATTTTGGTTAATGCTTTTTGGACTCACTTTTTTCTTACCTTTTGTGCCTGTAAGAGATCTTCTTCAAAAATAAGAAAGACAAAGATTTATTTTATATACAGTATTTTATTTCTAATTTCTTAGCCTATAATGCCCCCATGCAAGAGTATTAACACCATTTTTCATTACATATCTCTTATCATCTACATAACTTAGTGCTAGCTTATTTACAGATTGCGTATAAATATTATGTATTTTAGATCTAATTATAAACATATTACCATAAAATAGTTTCTTTTTATACAAACAATCTCTGTAGTCATCAATATTCATACCATCTAACACTGTTTTCTTTACTCCTTTAGCTTTTTTAATTTGTTTGCTATCATTTTCGACTTCTATTGAATACATCTTGGAACGAAGACCGACAAATTCTCTTAAAATTCCTCCATTCATTTCGTCTTTCATCATTCCAATTACCTTTTTGTTTTTCATTGGTATGTTATATATATTATCAACAGGATAAGCTGATGTGTCGAAATGGTCATCAATATCAGACACTATATCATTATAAAAATTTTGAGTTTGAATAGAATATAAGTAGAGTGTATTTACCAATCCTGGAACACAGGGAGCGGGGAGCACCATGACGTACGGGGTCAAAGTCCTTGAGGTGGGTAAGTGTGTCAGTGTGGTTTTTGTGGTTTTCCGGTGTGTTTTTTTTGTGGTTTTGCGATGTATTTTTTTGTGGTTTTGTAAGTGTGTGGTTGGTGATAAGAGTAAAATATGATAAGGCATGCGTGATCGTGTTGTGAGAAATGTGATAGTGCATGTAGGTTGTTGGTGCGGGGATTCCTGGAACCAGATTGCAGGTGTGCGGGGATTCCTGGAACCAGATTGCACGTTACCAGATTGCGCGTTACCAGATTGCAGGTTACCAGATTGCGCGTTCCCAGATTGCGCATTGCGCGTTACCAGGTTACCAGGTTACCAGATTGCAGGTTACCAGATTGCAGGTTGCCAGATTGCAGGTTGCTAGATTGCAGGTTGCCAGATTGCAGGTTGCCAGATTGCAGGTTGCCAGATTGCAGGTTGCCAGATTGCAGGTTGCCAGGTTATCAGGTTGCAGGTTGTCGGATATGGGATCGTTGGTGCCAGATTGGAGGGTACCTGGTGTAGTCAAAGTAATGTTTTTTTGCGGTTTTGGAAGTGTGCTGTGCCATGAGGAGTGTGTGATAAGGCATGCGATTGTTGTTGTTGTTGGTTGAAGTAAGATTTTCGGGTATTTCTGTGCGGTCGCATAAGAATAAAAACAAAAAGACTTGTATTTGGGGGATCATTGTCGTAGGTCGGGGCTGGTTCTCGTATTGTGGTTTTTGTACTGTTTTATTGGAATGTGTATTTCGTGTCATTGTTCTGTAGTACATTGGTGGTGATAAGATTTTTGTTTTTCGTAGGTTGGTTGGTTTTCTTTCAAGGTCATAGATTATACAGAAGCTTTAGGCAATAGTCATGTGATATCATATTTTGCGGTCACCCTGTTCTAAATTAACAAATCAAAAAACCTATAAAATGTGAAACCACATTCTGTTTTACTACACACCACTTAAATCGATCTTACGAAAACGACCAAATGGACTATCAGAAGGAATTAAACCAACTTGAAACTGCTGTCTTTAAGGATACAGTAAAAGTTTCCTTATTGAAAAAAGATTTGCCCTATGAAATAAGGCAAATTAAAATGTGTAAAACTAAATACGGTAAGCGCATGCTGTGCGAGTTGGTGGATTTTCAAGTAAGTGTACACATTCTGTACATATGAAAACAAAAAAAATATATATATATCTTCATATAACAGGTTTTTCTTCCATCACGGTATAGCAGCATGAGTGAAGAAACGTCAAATATAATTAACAAGGAAGCGCATACCCTGACATATCTTGGCCCATTGGGAAAATCTTCACAAGTACGAATTGAAAAGTTGTAAATGAAAGGAATAAATAATGTTAAGAATCAAAATAAATAGTGAGAAAACAAATAAACTTTTTCTTTTTCTTTTTTTATTTATTGCTTAAATTGGTTACAAAATCTTGAATAATGTGTAGTGTAGCTTATTCTAAATCGTTCAAAGATTTCCTTAGAAGTAGTGCATTTTCAAGTGCACAGCATCCATGATGAGCTGGACATTTTTTAATCTCAATGTTTTGCTCTCGCAACGAACACAAGCTTGCGCATCCAAGTTCTTCGAGATCAAGGATAATATTGTTGATTTTGATATTTCCAAGAATCTCTTCAATCCACTTTTTCTTTTCAGCTCCCTTCACATAAAGTATTACATTTGTCTGAGCAAGATTATCCTTCAAAAACTGTTTTACACTGTTGAAAGTTACAGAGCCAAAACACCAATCGAGATTGTGATGATTCCTCTTCAACCAAAGTACTTGCTTTCGGTATTTTGTCGGCAGCCTTTCAAATTCAAATGGTGGTTTAATGATGAAATTTTGAAATTCGCATTTATTAAAACTAATTGCCAGTTCTTTAACAATAAATTTATTATTAGATACTTTGAATCCTTGTACGTCTAAAGTTATAAAGTTTTTTTGTTTATTCATTCCGTCAAATGTGCAAACCGGGTTGAAGTGTGATGAATGTGTATCGACATGAGAAAACAGAATGTGTAAATGTTATTTTAAATAAGCCTTTTAATATCACCAGTTAGGGGAATGTACTCAAATATTCGATCATGTATCAAAACACAATATGCTGATGTATTCTCTGGAATGTTCTTCTGTGTTCGAATTTCAATTCTTATATCAATGGGACCTGATTTTATTTCCTCATTTTGGTGTGTCACATCCACCACAATGATTGGAGCCACATTTTTAAAGTCATTACGTGATAATAGTGGCTGAGGCTCACGCATATAGTAGCTCTGTTGAAATTTTGCATACATTTCATATAAAATAGCATAACGATTGCGGGTGAAATTGAGTTTAAGATCATCATAGGGATACGTGTCAGAATTTAAATGGACTTTGATATCAATTAAATCGCAATGTTGAAAACCTGTTGCAGTTTCAAACACAATCATTACAAATCGCGGTCTTTCGCTATGTGGTGAAAGTTTCACATTCCACAAAAGCTGTGTTCCTTGTGTTAGCACCGGATTATAATGACAATCCCAGCTTCGGAATGCCATTGTTAAACGCTGACCACTGCTTATTGTTTTGAGAATATCTAACTTTGCATAATCAGCCAGTAGTATATGTGGAATCTTCCATGTAACATTTGTCACACTTAGCTTAACTTTTTCCTTTGTTTCACTAGAATAAACAGCATCCTGATCTGTTTTTGAACGTAGTAATATAAGCTCATGCTTAGAATTCAATATAATTTTATTAAAGTCTTCGGCAAAACCCAAAAGCATTTTAAGTGGTACACAAAAATTAAAATGTCCATTTTCTAATTCAGCGTTTTCCTTAACAAACCATCCAGCATTTTCCAACATTTTGCTTTCATTTTCGTTAAGAGAAACATAACTTTTTATTGTTGATGTTATGCCTAGATGTCGGGTACGGTCTATTTCAATTCCATTTATTTCATAACGTATTTCATCAAACAAATATGCTACACAATTATTTTTCAACTTGATATTACGTGATATTGTTGCATTGTCAAGAGTTACATACCCTTCGATGTATAGATAACTCTCACTTGGTAATACATAGAGATCTTGATTCTGAATACATATTCTTATTTCATCATTATTTTTAAATGCTTGCAAGTATGGTGAGTAGCTGTGGTACTCCTTTTTTATAATGCTTTCATCGTAGATGGGCTTTTGTAATATATTTATAACCTCATTCATCATTGTTTTTCAATTGAAGTCCTAAAGATTTTAAGTATTCCTTATTAGCCTCGATCAATAATTCGCAACGTTTTCTTTTTTCTGCTCTGTTGTCTATTACCCCTGTTTCTTGTTTGGGGATTGGTGAAGGAGTGATTAGTGTACTAGATATTATGTTGTTTTTATCAAAAATAATGGCTGTTCGTTTTTTATCATAAATAATCATTATTCATCTGGTTTTAAATGAAGCCGGAGAGTTATTGTTTCTTCACGAAAATTTACCAGATTGCCGTCTTGGTCAACAATTTTAACAGTAATAGATGTTATTTGTCTGGTGGTCACAGGTAAATAGATAACATTTTTGGGGATTTCATCTAATTTATACCCAGGACTACCGGTTAATGAAAACTCATGAAGTGTATGGGCCGGTGCACTATTAATATAAGATCCGCTAACGATATTACATTCTATACGTATTACGTTGATTTTCATTATATTTATAGGTAAATCAGATTCATGCATCTCAAGTGACTTTAATTTTCGTCTACTGAATCCCAATAATGAACCAATACTTCGATCATGATCAAAATTAATATCATCACTACAGTAGATTTCAGTTTTTAATGTATTATAATTCGCATCAATAAAAAGTTCACCAGTAGCGTTAATTTCCTCATATTTTTCGCGTATGTATTCAGAGATATCCACAAATTCATAGGAACCTACTGGAAGTTCTATGACATTGTTATTCACATGGAACAGATTATTGCCCAAATCAGCGTTGGGTATTGAATTGTATGCGTGGAAATCAACAAGACCGCAAACATAACTCCTTTCCAAATTAATTGGTGGAAAGTAATTAGCAGTTAGTATTGATGATGTACCGTTTAAAGTCAATGTTATTGACATCTTAAAGGATAGTATTAAAGTGAAAAGAAAATATCTAAGCCATGTATATTTAAATTTATTAAACATTAAATTACAAACTTAAGCTATGCAATGGTGTGTGTGTTTTTTTTTTTTTTTTTTTTTGGTTGCGCCAATGGATGTGGTAATCTTCATAGATGCGGTAGCCCGTGCCACCAACATGCACGATTCGCAACACCCGAATGTTCGATGCCAGGAGTGCGCCTACGTACTAATCCACACCCTTACGACCTTCAACCACTCTCCCCGCGGGACTGCCGTTAGGTATTACTTCGCGGGGCTGGTTAGCAATTATGCTCTATTCTACGAGGCCGCCTCTTGAGCTCTTCTTAGGGCTTCTGCTCTTCGCAGCGCGTACTGTACGCGCACTATAAATGAGCAGATCTCCATCCACTTGTCCTCTGACTGCGTCATGTGACTAATGAGATTTTCTGGACTTGGCAGATTTACCCTTTCTTCTGCAAAGCGTCTGCAGTAGAACACTGTATGCAACGCATCCTCTTCCTCATTTTGGCATTCTGGGCACTGCGGCGAACTATCGTGTCCTATATATATTTTTTTTTTTTTTTTTTGGTTGCGCCAATGGATGTGGTAATCTTCATAGATGCGGTAGCCCGTGCCACCAACATGCACGATTCGCAACACCCGAATGTTCGATGCCAGGAGTGCGCCTACGTACTAATCCACACCCTTACGACCTTCAACCACTCTCCCCGCGGGACTGCCGTTAGGTATTACTTCGCGGGGCTGGTTAGCAATTATGCTCTATTCTACGAGGCCGCCTCTTGAGCTCTTCTTAGGGCTTCTGCTCTTCGCAGCGCGTACTGTACGCGCACTATAAATGAGCAGATCTCCATCCACTTGTCCTCTGACTGCGTCATGTGACTAATAAGATTTTCTGGACTTGGCAGATTTACCCTTTCTTCTGCAAAGCGTCTGCAGTAGAACACTGTATGCAACGCATCCTCTTCCTCATTTTGGCATTCTGGGCACTGCGGCGAACTATCGTGTCCAAATCTGTGGAGGTATTTCCGGTAACCCCCGTGCCCAGACAGGAACTGTGTGATATGGTAGTTACAGTTCCCCCATGATCTCTTTGTCCACGTTTCTATGATGGGAATAAGCCTGTATGTCCACCTGCCTTTTGTGGAACGGTCCCACCTGGTTTGCCACAGCATTGCGGATGCTGCCTTTTCTTCTTCCTTGACCCTCTTTGCCTCTTGCCGGTTCGATGATCGCCTAAGATACACCCTCTTCATCTCATCCGCGAGGATGTCTATTGGGATCATTCCAGCTAAAACACAGGCTGCATCATAGGAGATTGTACAGAATCCGCTGATCACTCTGATTGCACAGAGCCTGTGAGCTGATACTAACTCTCTCCTACACTCGTTTGTAACCAGCGCACCCGCCCATATAGGAGCAGCGTATAGAAGTACTGAGCTGACCACTCTGGTCAGCAAGATCCTTCGGGCGTATCCAGGTCCGCCGATGTTCGGTAGCATTCGGGCGAGTGCCGCCTGCATCAGCGATGCTTTCTTAGTAGCGTACTCGACGTGGGGTTTAAAGCGCAGCCGATTGTCGATCATGACTCCAAGGTACCTTAAGGATTCTTTGGATCTAATTGTCTGGTTTCCGACGCGGAAGTTCGCGTATTCCGCCGCCTTGCGACTGGTTATTAGTACAGCTTCAGTCTTGTGTGCAGCTACTTCCAGACCCGTAGACTCCAGCCATTCCTTTATCTTTGAAACTGCCTCGTCTGTGGCAGACTCCACCTCGTGGATGTGCTTGGCTACTGTAACCACTGCTATGTCGTCAGCGAAGCCAATAACCTTGACTCCCTCAGGCAGGGTTAGTCGCAGAACTCCGTCGTACATTATATTCCACAGGAGAGGTCCAAGGACCGAGCCTTGTGGGACTCCCGCGGAAACACTGTAGTGCTTAGCACCATCGTCCGTATGGTACTTTAATCTCCTGTTACTGAAGTAGTCCGTGACTATCCTCAAGAGGTAGTATGGTGTATCCATCCTGGCCAAGGATCTCCTAATAAACGACCAGTTCGCCGAGTTGAACGCGTTTTTGACGTCGAGCGTTACTACTGCGCAGTATCTTTTTGTCCCCCATTTCCATCTTTTCCCTTGTATTGCTTCAGTTGCTGTATCTACTACCGCCTTTATTGCATCGATGGTAGAACGAGATTTTCTGAAGCCGTACTGGTGATCTGACAGCGCTCCGTTTTCCTCCGCCACCGCCAGCAGTCTGTTGTATATAATACGTTCTAGGATCTTACCTAGAGTATCAAGCAGACATATTGGGCGATACGATGATGGTTCTCCGGGTGGCTTATTGCCCTTTTGAAGCAGCACTATGTGTTGTAGCTTCCATGGCGTAGGGAATATCCCCTCCTCTAGACACCTTTGCATCGTCGCTAAGAAGATGTCCGGTCTCGTCTTGATGGCCATCTTTAATGCCTTATTCGGTATGCCATCTGGTCCAGGTGCTTTGGTGTCTCCAATTTTTTTGCAAGCAGCAAAAAGTTCTTCCGACGTGATGGCCGGGATATCATCTTCCATGTTGGTCTCCCTTGTGATGGTGACCATAGTAGTTGGTCTATGCGGGAATAGGTGCTCTACTATAGTCCTTAGCATTGCAGGGCAGGTTAGTTGTGAGGACCTGTTGCCTTTGTGTGTATTTTTTTTTTTTTTTTTTTTTTTTTTTGGTTGCGCCAATGGATGTGGTAATCTTCATAGATGCGGTAGCCCGTGCCACCAACATGCACGATTCGCAACACCCGAATGTTCGATGCCAGGAGTGCGCCTACGTACTAATCCACACCCTTACGACCTTCAACCACTCTCCCCGCGGGACTGCCGTTAGGTATTACTTCGCGGGGCTGGTTAGCAATTATGCTCTATTCTACGAGGCCGCCTCTTGAGCTCTTCTTAGGGCTTCTGCTCTTCGCAGCGCGTACTGTACGCGCACTATAAATGAGCAGATCTCCATCCACTTGTCCTCTGACTGCGTCATGTGACTAATAAGATTTTCTGGACTTGGCAGATTTACCCTTTCTTCTGCAAAGCGTCTGCAGTAGAACACTGTATGCAACGCATCCTCTTCCTCATTTTGGCATTCTGGGCACTGCGGCGAACTATCGTGTCCAAATCTGTGGAGGTATTTCCCGTAACCCCCGTGCCCAGACAGGAACTGTGTGATATGGTAGTTACAGTTCCCCCATGATCTCTTTGTCCACGTTTCTATGATGGGAATAAGCCTGTATGTCCACCTGCCTTTTGTGGAACGGTCCCACCTGGTTTGCCACAGCATTGCGGATGCTGCCTTTTCTTCTTCCTTGACCCTCTTTGCCTCTTGCCGGTTCGATGATCGCCTAAGATACACCCTCTTCATCTCATCCGCGAGGATGTCTATTGGGATCATTCCAGCTAAAACACAGGCTGCATCATAGGAGATTGTACAGAATCCGCTGATCACTCTGATTGCACAGAGCCTGTGAGCTGATACTAACTCTCTCCTACACTCGTTTGTAACCAGCGCACCCGCCCATATAGGAGCAGCGTATAGAAGTACTGAGCTGACCACTCTGGTCAGCAAGATCCTTCGGGCGTATCCAGGTCCGCCGATGTTCGGTAGCATTCGGGCGAGTGCCGCCTGCATCAGCGATGCTTTCTTAGTAGCGTACTCGACGTGGGGTTTCAAGCGCAGCCGATTGTCGATCATGACTCCAAGGTACCTTAAGGATTCTTTGGATCTAATTGTCTGGTTTCCGACGCGGAAGTTCGCGTATTCCGCCGCCTTGCGACTGGTTATTAGTACAGCTTCAGTCTTGTGTGCAGCTACTTCCAGACCCGTAGACTCCAGCCATTCCTTTATCTTTGAAACTGCCTCGTCTGTGGCAGACTCCACCTCGTGGATGTGCTTGGCTACTGTAACCACTGCTATGTCGTCAGCGAAGCCAATAACCTTGACTCCCTCAGGCAGGGTTAGTCGCAGAACTCCGTCGTACATTATATTCCACAGGAGAGGTCCAAGGACCGAGCCTTGTGGGACTCCCGCGGAAACACTGTAGTGCTTAGCACCATCGTCCGTATGGTACTTTAATCTCCTGTTACTGAAGTAGTCCGTGACTATCCTCAAGAGGTAGTATGGTGTATCCATCCTGGCCAAGGATCTCCTAATAAACGACCAGTTCGCCGAGTTGAACGCGTTTTTGACGTCGAGCGTTACTACTGCGCAGTATCTTTTTGTCCCCCATTTCCATCTTTTCCCTTGTATTGCTTCAGTTGCTGTATCTACTACCGCCTTTATTGCATCGATGGTAGAACGAGATTTTCTGAAGCCGTACTGGTGATCTGACAGCGCTCCGTTTTCCTCCGCCACCGCCAGCAGTCTGTTGTATATAATACGTTCTAGGATCTTACCTAGAGTATCAAGCAGACATATTGGGCGATACGATGATGGTTCTCCGGGTGGCTTATTGCCCTTTTGAAGCAGCACTAGGTGTTGTAGCTTCCATGGCGTAGGGAATATCCCCTCCTCTAGACACCTTTGCATCGTCGCTAAGAAGATGTCCGGTCTCGTCTTGATGGCCATCTTTAATGCCTTATTCGGTATGCCATCTGGTCCAGGTGCTTTGGTGTCTCCAATTTTTTTGCAAGCAGCAAAAAGTTCTTCCGACGTGATGGCCGGGATATCATCTTCCATGTTGGTCTCCCTTGTGATGGTGACCATAGTAGTTGGTCTATGCGGGAATAGGTGCTCTACTATAGTCCTTAGCATTGCAGGGCAGGTTAGTTGTGGGGACCTGTTGCCTTTGAGCTTCTTCATCACCACCCTATACGCTAAGCCCCAGGGGTCTAGGTTAGCCTCGTCGCAGAGCTGTCTAAAACTCCTTGACTTACTCTTTTTAATGGCACTTTCCAGTTCCCGTCTCGCCAGTTTAAAGTTGGTTAGTCGTTCTTGGAAATCTTCTCTTCCTCTGGATCTCTGAGATCTTCGTCGTGCTTGTAGACACTTCGTTCTGAGCTGTTTAATCTCGTCTGTCCACCAGTAGCAAGGCTCGCCTCTTTTACAGACAGATCTTCTGGGCATTGATGCGTCGCACGCTGCGGTGATGGTCTGGATTAGCTGATGAGAAAGGGCTTCAGCCGATCCATTGTTCATTGTTGCGCTGGTGTTTAGTATTTCCTTGAACATATCTTTGTCAAGCAGTGTGTCCTTCCACTTTGGCCCTGTTAGAGTGGGGCACAGTCTGCGTTTCTCTTTGCCGACATTGAATAAGATAGCCTGGTGATCGCTATGGGTATATTCTTCACTGACTCGCCATTTGGTTTTCCGCAGGAGTGAGTTGCTCATGTATGTGATGTCGATGATTGACCCTCTGCCTGCCTTTCGGAACGTTTCAGCTGCGCCATCGTTGGCCAGAGTTATATCCAGTCTTGCGAAGGATTCGAGGAGAACTCTCCCTCTTACGTCTGTGGTTTTACTTCCCCAATCGGGGAAGTATGTGTATGTGTGTGTGTGTGTGTGTGTGTGTGTTTGTGTGTGGGTCGGTGCAGGTGTGTGGTAGAGTGTGATTCATAATATATCATTTTTTTCGATCCAGGAGTTGTGTTCATTTGAAAATCCTAGCCATTTTACCAAGACTCTACTCCCTCTGGTTTTGAGAATTTTCTCCACAAGGTAACTGTTTGGAAAACTTGTTTTCATTAGCTCACATTCATAGAATCCTCCTTTGATTATTTTGCCTTCATAGTCGTCTAAAATATATGTAATCGGAGAAGTGATTTGAACTTTTTTAATTTTAAATATTTCTGTTGTCCAGTTTGGGGTGTAACCTTTACTAAAAGTATGTTTATATTTACTGATTCGCACTCTTTCACCAACACTAAACTTTGGTTTAGTAAATACTTTCAATTTATTATAGACAGTGCTTAAAATATGATCTTCATTGGAAGAATTTACACTGGTCGGAGAAATTTTAATAGTTCTGTGTTTTGAATCATTATATTTTTTAACCAAGTCCTTGTAAATATTAATCCATTTATATGATCCATCGTAACTAAACTGTTTCCACATGAGATTTTTCAAAGTTCTGTTGAAACGTTCAACTATTGATGCTTTTAAGACGCTGTATGATGAGTAATGATTAATATGATAGCTTTTCATTAGGTTTTGAAAGTTTTTATTGAAAAATTCTTTTCCAGCATCAGTTTGTAAATTGATTGGTGATCGACCTAAAACAAATATGCTTTTCATAGCTTTGGTAACGTCAATAGCATTTTTGGTTTTCAGAGGAATAACCCAAGCAAATTTCGAAAAAGTGTCTATGACTGTTAGAAGGAATCGATATCCTTTGTTGTAAGATGAAAATGTTCCCATTTCAACCAAATCTGCTTGCCAAAGATCATCTATTCCTTTAGTTATTACTCGTCGGCGTTTAAAATTTCTACGAGCCTGCCTATGAAGTTCATTAACTATAGCTATTTTTTCATTGCTCATTTTTTGCTTAAAAGTATTGTTGGTTTCGTTTTGTCTACTTGATTAAACAGATAATTTTCAATTCTCACAATATTTTTCTCAATATGCGTGATATTTTCTTTCAGACTTTCCAGTTTTGTATTAAAAATGTGCATTTCCTTATCAACAGCTTCTTGGTTTTTTAAACGGTTACTAAGGGTATTCTTGACAATAGCATTTTCTTTTTCAATTTTCAGTGCTAGATGACTTATATCCTCTCTAACGAATCTTCGTGAAACTGCATCACTGTGTTCCGTCGGTAAACCTAGGTTCTTTAAACGTTTGTTATGGAGGTTTATGTTCTTATCACGATCTAAATTAAATCCCAACACTTTTTTTAATTTATTTTCATTTTGAAAATTACTATGGGGAGAGTGACCAAACTTGTCAACACTCATTTTGTAAATGGATCAAATGATAGATGATTTATACTATTATATTACTTTCCCTTAGTTCTTCAATGATGGAGACAATTTCATTATTATGATTTGTATGACCCGCTGATTGAGAAGAAATAAGCAGTTTTAATCTGTCAACTAACTCGTTTGGATCATCCCAATATATATAGTTAGGCTTTTGTTTATTAACTTGCATTAATCGACCGCCTTTATGAATTTTAGGTGTACTGCTATCAAGAAATAATTTTTTTATTATTTGCTTATATTTGAATGCTTTAGTTCCTTTAATTTGTTCATTTTCATCATGTCTACGTTTATGTGCGCTTGTTTTAATAAGCATTTCCTTGTAAATTTTCAAGTCATTGGTTGTATGATTTTTAGGTGTCTTGTAAAATATTAATTCATAGAGTCCAGGTGTAAGAGTCCAGCTTTTATCACCAATCACAATCTCATTTGATTCAAGTTTAATTGTACTATTACCAAACTTCCATTTAGAGTTGGGGGTTTTATATGGTCCGTATAACAAATCTAATTGATTGGTTTCAGATAGATCTGTTAATTCCCTGAACGTATTGTCATCATTTCCGTCATCCTGTGAGAAGAAATTATCAGCCTTGCTTGATCCATCATCATCATTAGCTGATATTTCTGCAGGGGAGTATTTCCTTTTTATAGGAGTACTTGTTTTAATTTCAAAATTAGTTTCAGTTGTTTTGTCATCATCATCAGTATTTCCTGTTGCCTTTTCAACTAATTTCTTAAGAGGTACAGTTAATGGTTTAAAAGTGTCTTCCAGAAGGCGTTCTGCATCTGTTTCCTGCATCTTGATACTTTTAAACTTTTTCCTTAATATATTTCTAGTCCTTACAACATCTGTCAATAGTTTCTCATTCATTTTTTCATCTACTTATCAGATCAGCTTTTATCAGATCAGCTTCTATCAGCCCAGTTCTTATCAGATCAGCTTCTATCAGATCAGTTCTTATCAGATCGGCTTTTATCAGTTCGGGTTTTAACAGATCTACTTCTTTATCAAAGCAGATTTGTTGTTGTTACAGCTTGAAAATCGATGCTATACTAACGGATCAGGTTTTATCGGATCAGATTTTATCGGATCAGCTCTTATCAGATCAGCTTTTATCAGATCAGCTTTTATCAGATCAGCTTTTATCAGATCAGCTTTTATCAGATCAGCTTTTATCAGATCAGCTTTTATCGGATCGGATCTTATCGGATCGGTTCTTATCGGATCAGCTTTTATCAGATCAGCTTTTATCAGATCAGCTTTTATCAGATCAGCTTTTATCGGATCGGTTCTTATCGGATCGGTTCTTATCGGATCGGTTCTTATCGGATCGGTTCTTATCGGATCAGCTTTTATCAGATCAGCTTTTATCAGATCAGCTTTTATCAGATCAGTTTCTTATGGGATCAGTTCTTATCGGATCAGCTTTTATCAGATCAGCTTTTATCAGATCAGTTCTTATCGGATCAGTTCTTATCAGATCGGCTTTTATCAGTTCGGGTTTTATCAGATCAGTTCTTATCGGATCAGTTCTTATCAGATCGGCTTTTATCAGTTCGGGTTTTATCAGATCAGTTTCTTATGGGATCAGTTCTTATCGGATCAGCTTTTATCAGATCAGCTTTTATCAGATCAGTTCTTATCGGATCAGTTCTTATCAGATCGACTTTTATCAGTTCGGGTTTTATCAGATCTACTTCTTTATCAAAGCAGATTTGTTGTTGTTACAGCTTGAAAATCGATGCTATACTAAGTAAAAAAGCTGGTAAAACTGATTGTTTATAACTGAATGAAAACATCAAACCCCCTTCTGTATCGACCTTTATCAATAGGAAAGTCTTTGCAAATAACAACAAATCCATAACTAACCTTCCAGCATGTGTCACAAAGATTGCTAAATTTTTCAAAAGTCATATCCATACCCACATGATCCTTATAAATATGCTTTATATTCATTTCGTCTTGTTTAAACATAACAATCATATTTGCATTATCCCGTATCAAATGTTTAGGAATGCGTGTATATGTTTGACATAAATAAAAACAATCGATATTTTTATGACGACCCATACAAAAGTAAGACCTTCTATTGTCCTGCTTCTCACACGCGACATCATCAAATATAATAATGGAGTCAGTTTTTGCTTCATCAGGTGATAAGACCTGTTCGCTTGCGGAAAACGTGTAAAGCCCCATACCTTTTATAGGTTTTATTAACTGCTGCAAGTACTCATATTTAGATTGATACAATGATTTGGAATATAAATAAATGTTTTTGTAGCACGGTTAGTGCGGTAGAGCTGAGAGTCCGTTCCTTTTTCCCCTCCAAACCCGTAGCACACTCCTTCGTGCGCAATGAAACACCAAAATTTTCAGTTAATTCCTTTATTACAATACTCTTGCAACGTAACCAAAATAAATGAAATAAAAAAAAATGCCTTTAAAATTAATTAGTTACATTCCTTTAAAGACTTGTTCACCCACGAGTATGCGGTTCGAGAACTGCAGTACCTGTTGAAGTGTACAAATCCTGAAAGGGGAGTTACGGGGAATCACCCAAAACAAAACTAAAAAAATTAATCTTAACGCGCAGAGAGTGTAAATTGGTATTGGCAATAGGAATTCACCCGTATCACCGTTCACCAGTTTAAACTCCCGATTGATCAAGAGTGGCCGCCAATTGATCAGGGCGGGCTATTTATACCTCTTTGGCGGAGCTTTTAAACGAAATTCTAATCAAGCTTTATAATGAAACTTAGAGCTTAACTTAGGAAAAGCTTTTAAACACAGATTAGAAAATTATGTACAGTCAAAACGAAAATTTATAAGAAATTCATGATAAAATTGAATGAAATTCAACTGACAAATTTATGGAAAAAATAAAAATAAGAAAAAAAATAAAAATAAATGCAATTCAATAAATTAAATTAAAACAGTTGTGTTACATTCTCCCCCTCTGACGCAGAGATCGTCTCGATGATGTGACAGGAATTATTTGCCTCTTCGGTCGCCCTCTTCTACGCATTACTTGAACTGGTTCTGCATCTATGTCGTTCTTTGTATACTTCGTTAAAGAGGACACATGATAGGTGCCCAATGGAACGTTGACGTCGTCTTTTGAAGCCACCTGGTATGTAGATTGTCCGAATTGTTTTATAACTACATAGGGCCCATCTCGCTTAGGTACAAATTTGGATGTGACTTGTTTCGATGCTTTGCTAAGTACATGTGTGGTGACGAGTACCAAGTCACCAATTTGTAACTTAGGCTGCGGTCTTCGTTTCTTGTCTGAATAGATTTTGTTGTGGTCCTGGATATGTTCCATCTTTTCTCTAGCATCTTGGACCACTTCAGCCAATCGCATAAGTTTCGGAGTAATTTGTGGGATGAAATTTTCAGCTTGTACTACGCTTCTCAAATCGTGTTTAACATCGTCGATTGTTCTCGGTTCTCGACCAAATGTTAGATACGACGCAGTATATCCCGTGCTTTGACATTTCGCTGTATTCATGGCAAATCTTACCGATGGCAAGTCGTCAGCCCAAGTCGTATGTCTATTACCCACGATGATGCTAAGTTGAGTTTTCAGATCTCTATTCTTGCGTTCAACCGGATTCGCCTCGGGATGGTATACGGGTGTAAGGGTTTGTTCGATTCTTAAGCAATGAGTAAGCTGCTGCATGAGTGCAGATATAAATTGTGTACCATTGTCTGTTAGTAACCGTCGAGGGGTCCCATAGCGAAGGAAGACTTCATTTAAAAGTGTAAGTGCACATTTTTCTGCTGTAGCTTCTGTAAGAGGGAATAGTTCCACCCATCTGCTGGCAAGATCTTCGGCTATAAGGATCCATTTATATCCCTCTGCTGTAGCAGGTAATGGTCCAAACAAGTCTACAGCTAGTATTTCAAATCTTTGATTGCTGGAAACAGTTTGTAAAAGACCAGTTGGTTTTAAATTGCTTGGTTTGTATCGTAAGCATTGAATACAATTGCCTATATGTTTAGTGATATCTCTTCGCATTCCAGGCCAATAATATCTAGATGCTATCCTGTGAATGGTTCGTTCGATACCATAGTGACCTGCAGTTGCGTCATTGTGGTAACTATTGAGTATTGTCTCTCGTTCTTGTAATGGTATTACAAGTTGAGCGTTTTCGGCGTCAGATTCTGATGAATATCTATACAGTATCCCATCGTTGAGCAGGTACCCACGTGAAGTCCATCTAGCGATATCTTCCGTATTATTTTCAAACGAATCAATGATATTTTTGAGTTGCTCATCCTGTAGTTGGGCTTCGCGGATTTCTCCGGCTTTTCTTGAAGGCATATCTACTCCGAAGGCGCATAGCTGGCATTTCAAATTACTGTGCTCTGAGCTATCACATGCTGGTCGCGATAACATATCAGCGATGGTATTGCTTCTTCCTGGTGTATACTCAATGCGAAAATTATACGGTTGTAATTGCAACGCCCATCTTGCGAGTCTACCAGTTGGGGATTTTAGGCTCATTAACCATTTTAACGGTTGGTGATCAGTTACAAGGGTCACTTCTCCTCCTTCGATGTACCCTCGAAATTTGTTGATTGCCCAAACTATAGCCAATGCTTCACGCTCGGTTGTAGAATAGTTTCGTTCAGCGTCAGTAAGAAGTCTCGAAGCATATTCAATGGGGTGTTCATCGGCTTTCTCCCCCTGGACCAAAACTGCGCCAATGGCATAACTGCTAGCATCTGTTTTAAGGCGAACGGGTTTTTCGTCACTAGCTTGCTTCAGTATTGGTGTACTGGTTAGTAGCGATTTCAGCATGTCAAACGATGTTTGCTCTTCTTTTCCCCATTTCCACAATGCGTTTTTCTTTGTGAGGTTGCTTAAAGGTTTCGATATGTCAGCAAAATTTTTGATAAAGCGCCGGTACCATGAGCAGGTTTGCAGGAAGGACAGAACTTGTTTAGCGTTTCTTGGTTCCTTTCGATTTGAAATGGCCGATGTCTTTTCTGGATCAACCTGTATGCCTTGATCTGTTATGAGATGACCAAGATATTTTACTGTTGCGCAACAAAAGCTTGTTTTTTCTCTGTTCACCTTGAGCTTGAACATTTTTAGGCGATGGAAAATTCGCTTCAAATCCTTATAGTGCTCTTCAAAAGTGCCTGAGCAAATAATCAAATCATCAAGGTACGTGAGTAGAGTCATATCAGTTAGCCCATTGCGAAATCGATCAATAAGCCTTTGGAAGGTTGCTGGGGCGTTTCGTAGCCCGAAAGGCATGCGTCTAAATCGGAACATACCGAATGGTGTTATGAATGCAGTCTTATCTATATCTTCTTCTGCAATCCGTATTTGATAATACCCAGAATGAAGATCGAGGGTGCTTTTAAATAGCGTTGTTTTTGTTGCATGAAGGAGATCATCAATTCTTGGTAAAGGATATCTGTCCGGGATAGTTATGTTATTTATCTGCCTGTAGTCTATACAGACCCGTATGCCTCCATCCTTTTTAGGCACAAGCACAACAGGTGCTGCCCAAGGGGATTCACATTCTTCGATGATTTCGGCTTCTAACAATTTTGTCAGCTCACTTTTGAGTTGTGCTTTTCTAGTAGGTGAAAGGCGGTAAGGAGTTGTTGCAATCGGACTATGATTTCCCGTATTAATGGTATGGATTGCGAATGGCGTTGGCTCAGATATTGGACCGAATACTTCTTCTTCTTTTACCAATAGTTGATTTAAGCAATCTCGTTCAGTCGAAATTAGGTCGACTGCTTCATTTCCCCGCAATTTTATATCAATTGAGAGTATTTCAGTAAAATATGGTTCTAATTCGACATCATCCTTTACACGAACCAAGGCTGGAAAAAGAGTTGGTTTGCATTTCTTTCGCTCTGGGGTCACCTCATCGGGTCTTAGTGAATTTGAGAAGATATGCTGTATTGAGTGTGGGGAGTATTCATTAGCTCCTGTTTTAAGCCTTTTAATAGGTGAATACGGTCCGAGGTGTTCCTCTGGTCGTGGTGTTGAAGCAAGTGGTGATATTTTATTTTTGCTATTGAACCAGGTTAGAAAAGCTGACGTTTGATTTTGAAGCTCTCGAGCAGGCGTTACTACGTTAGCTGAAAATTCGGTTCTATTTTCGATTGATGTTATGTGCTGGATGTGTTTTGGCGTAGCACCAATTGGTGAAATGGGTTTGAGTTTACCAATGTTAGGAATAAAAGTGACGCAATCAAGCTTATTTTCAAGGACTTTAGTTTGAGATGTATCGTAGAAATCAAAGACTTTCTCCCTTTGATCTGCAAAATACCACAATCTTTGGCCTAAATCAAGGACTATGCCGTTTTCTTCTAAAAAGTCGATCCCAATCAATGTCCTATTATCTGTTGCTTGTGGCAAAACAAGAAATGTTATCGGCCTCAAGCGATTTCCAATGATAACGCTGGTATCCCCAATATAAATTTCTTGGAACTTTGCATCACCATCAGCAAATGTAACATCAGCATTTGCCTTTCGGAATCGAGTTCCATTCTTAAGAAGATGTAAAAATAGTGTTCTTCCAGCCACACTTGTGCGAGCCGCTGTGTCTAAGTAAGCTATTCCCGTTTCTCCGTGGGAAGCAATGGGAATTGTTGGTAGATCTGCACATAAAGTGGTCTTTATGCAATTAAAAGAAACCGTAGTTGGTCCCTTTGGTAACTCCTTACAGGTTGGACAATTGGAGCGAATATACCCAGGTGCCTTGCACTTATAGCAGTGGATTTTCGGCTCTTCAACATCAATAGGCTGAGATTTCATTCGTTCGTGTTTCTCCTTTTTTCGGCATTCATTTATATCATGACCTTGGTGCTTACAGAAGTTACATTTCTTTTTCTTTCCCACGACATTAGTTGAAACAGGTGATGTATGTTGGGCTATTCTTTCAGCGATCGAAAGTTCAACTGCTCTTGCCTTAGAAATTAAGTCTTTAAATGTTTTGACGCCATCTCGAGGTACTCCGTCACGTATGTGAATGGCCAACAGTCCATAGATCATATCGATCATCATTGTTTCTGATGGGACTGGTTCACTTAACTGGGAAAACAAAGCACGTTTGGTAGACACAAATTCATCGGTTGGGTCATTTGGCCTTTGCTTCTTCTCAAAAATTTCAAGAAAGATGCGATATGCTGGCTTAGCTGGTGCATATGTATTTCGCAACAAGCTAAGAACACTTTGTCAAGTAGTTGCTTCTGCTTGAACTCCTTGCCACCATATTATTGCACTATCTTGCAGGAGTAAGGGGAAGCTCTTTATTGCGTCTTCGTCTGTTATTCTCTCGATGTCTTTAAAAATAGTTATTGTTGCGATAAAGTTTTGAACGGCAACTGGATCTTTTTCGCCTCGAAATCGTTCTATGCAATGGCTAAAGCTACCTTTGTGCGTAGGCAATGTTGACATTGCTGCAATCAATTCCTTAAGCTGTTCAGCTGAAAGATGTGCCATTTCGTCTTCTTTGTCTTTTACAGACGTTGTTTTTAATGACGCAATGCGTGCACTTCTTCGCAATTCGTTGAACGATGTCTCCGTCGTGACGCCGAAGTGTTTTTTTTTGTTTGGTGAGTAAAATCGGGCCTCTAGTTGGGTGCCAATGTAGCACGGTTAGTGCGGTAGAGCTGAGAGTCCGTTCCTTTTTCCCCTCCAAACCCGTAGCACACTCCTTCGTGCGCAATGAAACACCAAAATTTTCAGTTAATTCCTTTATTACAATACTCTTGCAACGTAACCAAAATAAATGAAATAAAAAAAAATGCCTTTAAAATTAATTAGTTACATTCCTTTAAAGACTTGTTCACCCACGAGTATGCGGTTCGAGAACTGCAGTACCTGTTGAAGTGTACAAATCCTGAAAGGGGAGTTACGGGGAATCACCCAAAACAAAACTAAAAAAATTAATCTTAACGCGCAGAGAGTGTAAATTGGTATTGGCAATAGGAATTCACCCGTATCACCGTTCACCAGTTTAAACTCCCGATTGATCAAGAGTGGCCGCCAATTGATCAGGGCGGGCTATTTATACCTCTTTGGCGGAGCTTTTAAACGAAATTCTAATCAAGCTTTATAATGAAACTTAGAGCTTAACTTAGGAAAAGCTTTTAAACACAGATTAGAAAATTATGTACAGTCAAAACGAAAATTTATAAGAAATTCATGATAAAATTGAATGAAATTCAACTGACAAATTTATGGAAAAAATAAAAATAAGAAAAAAAATAAAAATAAATGCAATTCAATAAATTAAATTAAAACAGTTGTGTTACATTTTTAAATTTAATTCCATTCGGGCTCTCTATCAAACTAATCATAACATTTGTTTTTCCACAATTTGACGGACCAACAATTAAGGCTCTTATTGAATTTGGTAAAAGTGAACTATGCCTTAGTTTCGACAAATTATTTTTCGAAAAATCTAAGTTTCGAACACATATATCTTTATGTTGCTTAATGAAACGCATCTTAACTATTAAATTATTACCTTTAAAAACATTTACTTTTATAAACCTATTTCAGTTTAAGGCCGTACGTTCAACAACACCCAATAAAATGGTGGTATCTTACAAAAATAAGTACAGTCACAATCGAAACATAGTCGGAAGAGGTCTCATAAATAATTTAATAAATTCCCTACCTTTTGAACTTCATCTACCAGGGTACCAATTTTGTGGACCTGGCACTAAACTTGAGAAACGTTTAGAGAGAGGCGATAAAGGAATCAATCCATTGGATTCTGCTTGCCGAGAACATGATATTGCCTATTCTCAATCAAACGATATAAGCAAAAGACATAAAGCCGATCAAATATTAGCTGAAAAAGCCTGGTCTCGAGTTAAATCTAAAGATAGTGACTTTTCTGAGTTCAAAAACGCATGGTTAGTAACAAACGCTATGAAGACCAAAGTAAAATTCGGATTGGGGAACAAAACAGATGACTCTGGTAAGAGAACTATGAAGGTGTCAAACAAAAGTAGCCTCTTCAATCAGGCTGTAAGGAATGCGAAAAAATCACTCTATGAAAAGAATCCTGAAAATATTGAAAATGCAATACGAATTGCGCGAAAAGCAGTAAATAATATATTTAGACGAAAAAAATCAGCTGTAAAGATTCCACGTATCATACCGATACCCAAGACAGGTGGTATTCTTCCCCTTATTCCAATAATTACGGCCCTTGGAGCTCTTGGAACCATGGCAGCTGGTGGAAGCTCTATCGTTAAAACAATTAATCAAGCAAAAGCTGCTCAAAAACAATTAGAGGAAGCCAAACGTCATAATCAAACAATGGAATCCATTGCAATGGGAAAAGGTCTATTCCTTAAACAATATAAAAAAGGATACGGTCTTGAAGAAATATACCCAAAATTTACCACATTTTAGAGGGGTCTTTATGCTAGATAATCTTCCAAAAAACCCGCTACAACGAGAATGTGGTATCGTTAATCTGGATGATTCCTCGGGGCCTGGAACACACTGGGTAGCATATAGGAAGAACAAAAACCATAAGGAATATTTCGATAGTTTTGGAAATCTACAACCACCTAAAGAAATCATCAAATATTTGGGGGAAAACATACGATATAATTACACTCGTCAACAAATATATGATACATATAACTGTGGTCACTTGTGTCTTAAATTTCTTTATGGTTCCATAAAATAATCAAAAATAAAACAAACATTTACAAAAACAACATATTTTTTATTTAAATTTCTTATATTTTACATCTGATGTGGAATCTGAATTTGGTTTAATTTCACTGTATTTGAATGGATTTTTAAAAACGCTATACTCCAGTTTTTTTGTCAATGATTCTTTCATCTCAGGTTTTGGTTTCTGATCTTCCATAGTGATGCTGTTCAAGTTCGAATGCTGCGATGAGACTGTTTCGATCTTCAAATAATCAAAATTCAATTTCTTTTATGTCTATCATTTCATCCCATTCTTAGTATGTGCAAAGTGTGTTGGTACATGTTCAGACATGCTCTCTGATGACTAATATTTATGTGCAAAGTGTGTTGGTACATGTTCTGACATGCTCTCTGATGACTAATATTTATGTAATTAGTTGTTGCATGTTCTGACATGCTCTCTGATGACTAATATTTATGTAATTATCATTTCATAACTCTGCTTGTATGCTTTGACATTAATCATTTCAACGTCCGTTCGATAATCTAAGTCTTTCGTAGTAAACATTTCAATTTCACCATTACTCATAATTCTTTCGGTTTCATATTCACGGTATTCGAAACAGCTTATGTTCAATGTACGATTTTTATAATTACTATCATATGTACATCGGATAGTTACTTCTAGATTTTCATATTCCAATTTAAAGTGTCTGTAAAATTTTTGTTCGCTTTCAATTATTCCAGCAATATCCTTTTCCTTTTTGATTAAATCTTGCCTGAATGCTTCTATTGCCTCCTCAACGGTAAAATATTTTTTCTCATCATTTTGCGGTATTGGTAATGGTGTTGTTTGCGGCAGCTGCGATGGTGTTGTTTGCGGCAACTGCGATTCAACAAGTTTCATTAATTGAAAAGATAAATCAATTATTAAAGTTTCATTATTGGGTAAAAGCAAGGTAAACTCCAGGCTGCCTTTATTATCACGAACAGCGGACAGATTTATTGGTATTGGGCTAGCTTGCAATAAACCTAATGAAAGGCAGGTTAACAACAAAAGAAACTTGTACATTTTTTTTTTGATATTTGTTCTCCTTAGGAGATATACACAGTAGGAATAACAAAATGATACTAGAATAACTTTCTTGAAATCAGTGCTTTTATTTTAATCTGTTATATAATGACATTAGTTTCTTTGTTCGCATTATTACACCATGTAACATAAAACACCCACAAGTGTCCGGACCAGCTTCGCATGTATCTGATGACCAGCAACATGTTGAATAGTGATGACCATTTTCCGATTTAATAAGACAAGCATATTTATATTGGCACAATATTGAGTTGCACTTCAAAATCTCACCATAATGATTATCTAGCAAATTTTCTTTGTTATCTATTAAAAATTCGTGAATCTGCTTTGCAAATACTAACAAATTTATGTTCTCCATTTTACAACGAATAATAACTAGCATGCACTAGTTTTATTATCAATTCTTAGATTTTAGTTCAAGTTCATCTATTAATTTTATATCCTCTTCATCAATATTTCTTAAATCATCAAACTCGTCAAATATGCAAGACGCTTGGAAACGATTTAAACTCTTCATACGCCTGACACCATCGTTTGTTGAACCTACTAACGTTATTGCACCACCCACTACTTCAATTCTAAGATGTTCACCAGCATTAAATGAATATTGTATTGAGGCTTCGCCTCTACGCATGTTTAGCAATAAGCTTTTATATCCATCATCAACCGTTAAATAAACTGATAAATTTTCATCAATCACATCTACCCTTACAATCCTAAAATATTTCCACGATGAATGGCATATGCAATATTTGTCACCAGATTTAATTTTCTGAATCCAAAACATTTAATTGTCATATTTTCTTTTTAACACAAAATGCCTTTTTTTATGAATACACATGCACGTAGGATACTTTTTTTGTTTTTCTACAACACACGATGAGCAGCAACCACAATTCTTGAAACAAATTTTGATTATCCTCAACCAAAGCATTTGTTATTACTAATATCTTTCTCATTAAATACAATCACTTTTATAGGTCAGTTTTCTGTAAATAGGCAAACGGATGTATATAAAACATTCAAAACAATTACCACAAGTTCACGAAACTTATTTCCATAAATAAGAATCATGTATCTTATCATTTTCCCATGGCACTCACACTTCAAATACCGGAAATCTTACTTCAACCAACAACAACAACAATCGCATGCCTTATCACGCACTCCTCATGGCACAGCACACTTCCAAAACCGCAAAAAAACATTACTTTGACTACACCAGGTACCCTCCAATCTGGCACCAACGATCCCATATCCGACAACCTGCAACCTGATAACCTGGCAACCTGCAATCTGGCAACCTGCAATCTGGCAACCTGCAATCTGGCAACCTGCAATCTGGCAACCTGCAATCTGGTAACCTGCAATCTGGTAACCTGGTAACGCGCAATGCGCAATCTGGGAACGCGCAATCTGGTAACCTGCAATCTGGTAACGCGCAATCTGGTAACGTGCAATCTGGTTCCAGGAATCCCCGCACACCTGCAATCTGGTTCCAGGAATCCCCGCACCAACAACCTACATGCACTATCACATTTCTCACAACACGATCACGCATGCCTTATCATATTTTACTCTTATCACCAACCACACACTTACAAAACCACAAAAAAATACATCGCAAAACCACAAAAAAAACACACCGGAAAACCACAAAAACCACACTGACACACTTACCCACCTCAAGGACTTTGACCCCGTGACGTCATGGTGCTCCCCGCTCCCTGTGTTCCAGGATTGGTAAATACACTCTACTAATATACAAACGAATCGGTATCCATATAATTTAATCTTATATTGTCACCATACTTTGGTTTCATGTACTCATAGTGGAAATCATACATTTTCCACTTTGATAGATCGAGTACAGTGAAACCTAGGTAAATTGGTTTGTTGTATATTACGTGAACACGATTCATTTGAATTGCTATCATGTTTTCTGTAAATTGCATTGAACTGTGAAAGTTCGGTTTTGCTATGAGACCCCGAGCACCTACACTTTTTCCACAACTCTCCCAATTTGTAACAATTTTTACATCTTTTCGTTTGTCTACATTTTCCATTGTTTTACCGTAAACAGCATTATTTAATAATTTAAAGAAGTTCTTTTCAAATTCATTTTTAGCCAATGTACGGTGATGTGTATTTAAATCGATGTATTTCTTTAACCAACATGATTGCTTAAATTTCAAAATTCTATGTATTTTTAAGATTTTCATACCATGTGTAACACATTGCTGCAAATTTCTATAATGTATGATATATTTTGATTTATGAGTTAAATCCGCTATGAGCTTATTAAATTTAGAATTTGGCGGTTTTTTATTCTCTGGACAAAAAGGTAAATCATTATGCTGGTCGTGAAGACATTCGGGATATTGTAAGTCTACCTCCAAAATGTAGCCAATTTGAGAGTCTGATGGTATATTGAAAATATCGAAATTATCAATTTCCATCCAAACAAACTCACCATAGGGCAGACTCTGTGACATTGCCCAACCATATAGATTATTAGCATCTAAGTACGCTAAATATTCAGATGGACTGTCATTTTTAAAGTCACTCATGTATTTATTGTTTGCCTTGGTGTGTCTACAACAACATTGCACAAGACCGCCTCTAATACCTCTCTGAATGAAAGTGAACATGATAATTCAAGCTTTACTTTCGTCACCATCAACATGGCATCCCATGATAAACCTGGTGATGTATAATATTGACAAGGATCCAGACCATAAATACTTTTACAGACTTTTCTAAAATTCTCAAATATATCGGCAAGTAATAAAACATCGGTCTTTAGGTACAACTCTAAATAATCTAAAAGGCTTTCACATTTAAAGGTTTTCCATACAATTTTTGCAAAATTATATTCATCTTCAGTGCAACTAGTATTACTAATTGAACTAAAAAAATTGAGTTGAGGTGGAAGACATTTCTCATTTAATCGCTCCCACGAATTAATATATTCATAAGGAAAAACACCTTTTTTTGTTAGTAAATTGAATTCATCATCTGCACTATAAATTGAGCGAACAATTTTGAAATCATCTTTTGATAAATTTTTAGCTAAAGAATCTAAACTAGAGGCCATAAATTTAAAGGAGTCAAGAAATCTAATCTCAATTAATTTTTCAGTGTCAACTTTTATAGATTTTCTCAGTGATATGTATCTTTCTTTGTTTACTGCAATCACACTAATATTACCCGGAATATTTGAAAAATCTTTTATAAACAAATGACAATCATAGCCTGAAAAATTATGAAAAAACACAGGAACAAATTTCGGAACTTGAAACTTTAAATTACATTTATTATGGGCTGGTCCTCGGTATTTGCCTGTGAAATGAAAACGATCTGCTACTCGATCATAACCCAAAGACTTTTTGCAAATGTGGCAGAATTGACTTTCATTGTGAAATCGCAATTCATCTATTGTAAGAGAATTTATCGGTAACTGAACAGACAAGTATTTTTCATTTATATCTTGCACATCTTTTATTAAGGTTTCAACAAAGATTTTCGATGCATCCAAACCCTTATATACTCTGAAAGCATTGAAGTCGTTGTTGAAGGAACACTTTACATAATAACTAAATGCGCAAGGGACATGCACTTGAACTGTTGTAGTAGATGATACGTTTGATTGTGGTAAACAAGTATCTACATTTTTTAAAATACATTCAAAATCTGCATATATTACGAATGGTACATCCATCTGCCTCTCATAATTTGTAAATTCTATATAAGACTTATCAGCAGGGGGCATTTCTGTTACAATTTTCTTACAATCTAACTTATGAATATTAAAATTACGCTCATTGCCAAAATATTGTAGGCAGCTGTTACATATGAAGAATTTGTGTCCATCCGTTCTCGTCTGCATATTTAATAGTCTACAAAAAGAAAAAAAATATATAGATATAGAAACAACAAATTAAACAAAGAAAAACTAAAATAACTTACTTTGAGATATTTTTGATCCACACATAATGGGATCTCTCTCTATCTTGTAGAAGCAGCAAGTTTATGTGGATTTGTTTTTCATCCAACGTAATGTAATAAGGACCTATAATCTTTTTATTTTCATCATCGTAACCGAACACATTTACACTGATATTTGTATTCATTTGCTCAAATCTTTTTACATCACTTAATTTTAACGGGAATTCTAAATCTTCAAATCTTAGAGTCAGCCCATTTTCAAGCGAAATTGTGGTTTTTTTTATATCACTAATATTATAGGTTGACGTTCTCTGAGGGTCATTACTTAATGGTGCTACTGCTGATATTATAGCCCATTTGAAACAATATTCATCATCATTTTTTACATTAATACACGCTTTTTTATTTGACAAAAAGTTTGGAAGCTGTATATATTGTGAACCTCTTATTGGTCTGTACTCGTTCACATTTATTTCTATATGTATGATTCTTATCAATGTCCACCCACTATCACGCTCTTGGAACTCTTACATTTTCGTGTTAATGTTCAAATACATTTCATTATACAATTTATCTATTTGCATCCCGTCAGCACTTTGAGCGAGGCACATTTTAGATTGGAAAGATTTAATAGATATCACCATTTCTTCTTCTTCTCCTTCTTCGCATTTATTTAATTTCATATACTCAGCAAAAAGTTCCATGTTAAATTTAAAGTTTGAGTGTATATCCAAAAGTCTTTTTAAATTTTTACAAATCATGTTCCTCGAATCATTAAAAAATCTATGAGGATCAATAATATTCTCATTTTTGTTTTCATATAAAAATGTTTGGATCCGATTATTAAAAACGTTTTTAACAACTTTAAATTCATCACATGTTTCACATGGACTTGCACTATTCTTCTTGTGCAAATTTGTACGGATATGAGAATACCAATGTCTTTTTGGTACCTCTATCTTACACTCCACACACATAACGACATCAGAAATTTTGCAAAATGTCTTCAAAAAACTTTGGTTGACGTCCGAGTCCTTTTTACACATAGAATGAGTCATATCAGAACGAACATCGTGACACGTAATCATGTGGTTTAAAAGTGTATCACTTCTGCTTAAAGTTTTTAAGCAAATACTACATTGTTGTTTATCACCATGCACACTAACAACATGTCTTCTTAAATTTCTATTGAAAGAAAAATCCTTTCCACAAAATTCACATATAAATCCTTTCATCGTTTTTTCTTCTTTGATTGAGCACACACAAAAACTTTAGAGTTTAATTTAAATGAACTAACAGTGTATACGACCAATGCACGTTTTCAATTGAAAGTGTTTCTTGCAATACACTCCTTTAAGTAGCAGAAAAAATTAACCGAAATTCACATTCCAAAAAAAAAAAAAAAAAAACCATGGGATACTGATATCTATTTTCATATTCTAATTTAAAGCGCCTGTATAATCTATGCGCTTGAAAGAAAACCAACCAACATATGAAAAACAAAAATCTTATCACCACCAATGTACTACAGAACAATGACTCGAAATACACATTCCAATAAAACAGTGCAAAAACCACAATACAAACCATCGGATACTGATATCTATTTTCATATTCTAATTTAAGGCGCCTGTATAATATATGGCCTTGACAGAAAACCAACCAACCTATGAAAAACAAAAAATCTTATCACCACCAATGTACTACAGAACAATGACTCGAAATACACATTCCAATAAAATCCAAATACAAGTCTTTTTGTTTTTATTCTTATGCGACCGCACAGAAATACCCGAAAATGTTACTTCAACCAACAACAACAACAATCACATACTTTATCGCACACTCCTCATGTCACAGCACACTTCCAAAACCGCAAAAAACATTACTTTGACTACACCAGGAATCTGGTACCATGAACCCTCCAATCTGGCACCAACGATCTCATATCCGACAACCTGCAATCTGGTAGCCTGCAATCTGGTAACCTGCAATCTGGTAACCTGCAATCTGGTAACCTGGTAACGCGCAATCTGGTAACGCGCAATGCGCAATCTGGGAACGTGCAATCTGGTAACCAGGTAACGCGCAATCTGGCTCCAGGAATCCCCGCACACCTGCAATCTGGTTCCAGGAATCCCCGCACCAACAACGTACATGCACTATCACATTTCTCACAACACGATCATGCATGCCTTATCATATTTTACTCTTATCACCAACCGCACACTTACAAAACCACAAAAAAATACACCGCAAAACCACAAAAAAACACACCGGAAAACCACAAAAACCACACTGACACACTTACCCACCTCAAGGCCATTGACCCGTGACGTCATGGTGCTCCATGCTCCATGTGCGCCAGGATTGGTAAATACACTCTACTAACGTTCACTGAAAAGCTGCCTGGTGGATCGCAGGAAGGGGTGCGCACAACGACAATGGCAGCAGATAATTTACGCTCTAGGCAAGATTCAGACGACTATTCGTATGTCTCAGAGGGTGGTGAAGGTCACTATCTCGGTGATAACAGCTTCGCGTCTTTGGCGCCTTCCGAATCGGAAGATGAAGATGAAGAAGTGGCATCTTTAAGTAGTACTTCTTCTACTCTTGACTTCTTTCTCTCTAACATTCCTAGCATCGTAAGTCCACCTGCCGTCATTAACGCTTTAAGTTCTGACCATCTCCCAGTCATCCGTGATATTCTCTCTAGTCCCAAAACTCTTAATGTGCAATACCTAGACTTTAATAAAGCAAATTGGGATATTTTTCGACATCACCTCTCTAATGCTCTTAACAATTGCCCTATTAACTTGGAATCGTTAATCAATCGCAGAAATATCGACGACCCAATCAATTTCTTGGAGGCCAAAATCAAAGATAACATTTTAGTTGCAGTTCCAATGAAGTCCCTGTGCCAAAGATCTGTCATTCTTCCACGATCTATACTAAGTTTAATAAAAAGTAGAAACTTTTATAGAAGGAAATGGCAGAAATATCGATTGATTGATGATTTCAGAGAAATGAAGGTACTTACACGATTAATTGGTTCGAAGATTACAGATTTTAGAAACAGCAGTTGGAATAGAAAGCTTAGTTCACTCGATGTCAACTGCAAACCCTTCTGGAATATCAATAAAATAATCAGGAAAAAACATAACCCAATTTCCAGTTTGGTAGAAAATGGTTTATTGATTATTGATGGTGCTTGAAAATCTGAGCTTCTTGCCGATGACTTCCTAAAAAATCACTTAGTAAGTCGAAATACTACTTCTCGAAAGCAATCTGTGGTTGATAGTGAGATCTCATCATTTAACGGAGTAAATCCAACATTCCCTTCCGAAGAGCTTATTAGCGTAGATGATATTGAGATTCTCATTTCCAATTTGAAGCTCAAGAAATCTCCTGGCTTCGATGACATAAATAACTTAACCATTAAAAATCTCCCCCTTTGTGCAATAAAATTTCTCCGACCCATTCATAATGCTTGTTTTAAATTAAGTTATTTTCCAATAAACTGGAAAAAAGCTAAAGTATTTCCCTTGCTCAAGCCCGGAAAAGATCCACGGAACGCTAACAGCTATAGACCCATTAACTTGCTCAACGGATGCAGCAAATTATTAGAAAAACTTATAAAACTCAAATTGGACGTTTTTCTGAAAAATAGTGACATTGTACCTGAAATGCAGTTTGGTTTCCGTGAACGTCATAGTACTTCTCATCAGGTATTAAGAATTTGCAGGGAAGTAAAACAAAGCTTTGAAGGAAAAAAATCGACTGGTCTTGTATACCTGGATTTAGAAAAAGCTTTTGACTCTGTTTGGCATGACAGTCTAATCTACAAACTCATAAACTTTGGTTGTCCTATGTACGTTACAAAAATCATAAAAAAACGTCTTCCTATTGATCGGATGTCCTCTCAAGCCAAAACAATGGAATACCCTGTTTTGTTTACTTTCAACCAATCAAACACTGTCATTTGCTTTTTCTTCGTTAACTTTTCTTGCCTTGCTTCCGTCTGTCAAGTGCACTCTCTCACATTAAAGTAATCTTTTGAACAAACAAGACCACGCTTGAGTTTTATTTCTTTAAATTTAAAGCCTCATCAAACATCGCCATCCACGAAACTTTTTATTTTATAATTTCGCAAAAACATTATTTATTATTTATTATTTATTATTTATTATTTATTATTTATTATTTATTATTTATTATTTATTATTTATTATTTATTATTTATTATTTATTATTTATTATTTATTATTTATTATTTATTATTTATTATTTATTATTTATTATTTATTATTTATTATTTATTATTTATTATTTATTATTTATTATTTATTATTTATTATTTATTATTTATTATTTATTATTTATTATTTATTATTTATTATTTATTATTTATTATTTATTATTTATTATTTATTATTTATTATTTATTATTTATTATTTATTATTTATTATTTATTATTTATTATTTATTATTTATTATTTATTACTTATTATTTATTATTTATTATTTATTATTTATTATTTATTATTTATTATTTATTATTTATTATTTATTATTTATTATTTATTATTTATTATTTATTATTTATTATTTATTATTTATTATTTATTATTTATTATTTATTATTTATTATTTATTATTTATTATTTATTATTTATTATTTATTATTTATTATTTATTATTTATTATTTATTATTTATTATTTATTATTTATTATTTATTATTTATTATTTATTATTTATTATTTATTATTTATTATTTATTATTTATTATTTATTATTTATTATTTATTATTTATTATTTATTATTTATTATTTATTATTTATTATTTATTATTTATTATTTATTATTTATTATTTATTATTTATTATTTATTATTTATTATTTATTATTTATTATTTATTATTTATTATTTATTATTTATTATTTATTATTTATTATTTATTATTTATTATTTATTATTTATTATTTATTATTTATTATTTATTATTTATTATTTATTATTTATTATTTATTATTTATTATTTATTATTTATTATTTATTATTTATTATTTATTATTTATTATTTATTATTTATTATTTATTATTTATTATTTATTATTTATTATTTATTATTTATTATTTATTATTTATTATTTATTATTTATTATTTATTATTTATTATTTATTATTTATTATTTATTATTTATTATTTATTATTTATTATTTATTATTTATTATTTATTATTTATTATTTATTATTTATTATTTATTATTTATTATTTATTATTTATTATTTATTATTTATTATTTATTATTTATTATTTATTATTTATTATTTATTATTTATTATTTATTATTTATTATTTATTATTTATTATTTATTATTTATTATTTATTATTTATTATTTATTATTTATTATTTATTATTTATTATTTATTATTTATTATTTATTATTTATTATTTATTATTTATTATTTATTATTTATTATTTATTATTTATTATTTATTATTTATTATTTATTATTTATTATTTATTATTTATTATTTATTATTTATTATTTATTATTTATTATTTATTATTTATTATTTATTATTTATTATTTATTATTTATTATTTATTATTTATTATTTATTATTTATTATTTATTATTTATTATTTATTATTTATTATTTATTATTTATTATTTATTATTTATTATTTATTATTTATTATTTATTGTTTATTATTTATTATTTATTATTTATTATTTATTATTTATTATTTATTATTTATTATTTATTATTTATTGTTTATTATTTATTATTTATTATTTATTATTTATTATTTATTATTTATTATTTATTGTTTATTATTTATTATTTATTATTTATTATTTATTATTTATTATTATTATTATTATTATTATTTATTATTTATTATTTATTATTATTATTTATTATTTATTATTTATTATTTATTATTTATTATTTATTATTTATTATTTATTATTTATTATTTATTATTATTATTTATTATTTATTATTTATTATTTATTATTTATTATTTATTATTTATTATTTATTATTTATTATTTATTATTTATTATTTATTATTTATTAGTTATTATTTATTATTTATTATTTATATTTATTATTTATTATTTATTATTTATTATTTATTATTTATTATTTATTATTTATTATTTATTATTTATTATTTATTATTTATTATTTATTATTTATTATTATTATTTATTATTTATTATTTATTATTTATTATTTATTATTTATTATTTATTATTTATTATTTATTATTTATTATTTATTATTTATTATTTATTATTTATTATTTATTATTTATTATTTATTATTTATTATTTATTATTTATTATTTATTATTTATTATTTATTATTATTATTTATTATTTATTATTTATTATTTATTATTTATTATTTATTATTTATTATTTATTATTTATTATTTATTATTTATTATTATTATTTATTATTTATTATTTATTATTTATTATTTATTATTTATTATTTATTATTTATTATTTATTATTTATTATTTATTATTTATTATTTATTATTTATTATTTATTATTTATTATTTATTATTTATTATTTATTATTTATTATTTATTATTTATTATTTATTATTTATTATTTATTATTTATTATTTATTATTTATTATTTATTATTTATTATTTATTATTTATTATTTATTATTTATTATTTATTATTTATTATTTATTATTTATTATTTATTATTTATTATTTATTATTTATTTATTTATTTTTCCTGTGATAATATAGTTTCTGAAACTTAAAAATTTCATATATTTTGGTCTATTACATGGAGGTTTTTTCCTCCAAACATATTTGTTAATAGATAAAGCATTTAAAAACCAAATGTATCTTTCAGTAGTAAGATTTTAATAATCATATATTTAGCTGTGCTAAATCAATAGAAAATGAATGTAAATGTTTAACTATGAAAATAAAATAAATATCTATCTATCAAAAGACCAAATTGAAAGAAATGGCGATTAGATTCGAATTCTATTAACAAGGTTTTTTATTGTTTTTTTTGTGTAATTTGGAAATTATCAGTTGCGTTACCCTTCGTTTATAAATTTTTATAATTTGCGTGCCTTAGATTTTACTCTATTTCAATCTTATGATCCTATAAATCCGATTAGATGTAAAGTTTGATAAAGTATCGAACCTTAATCAGGTTAATTTTTATGATTTTATAACTACGATTACTATATTAATGTTTGGAACAGATAGTTTTGTTTTTGCTTTGTTTTTGTAAGAAAATTATGATCTTTGGTTTGAAATCCCCGATCCCATCCCCTACTATGATTTTTTTTCTTGAATAAAATTTGTATATATTTTTCGAATTGATGTCTTTTCTATTGCATTTACTTCATTTTATTTTTGGTGACGTCTTGTTTAGCATCATGAAGAGGTAGATACTCTTGTATTCGGATGTGAGTTGTCTTCGGAGTTTAGTATGAGTTTCCTTTAGAGGGGGTTTGAGTCCCCTACGTTTGAGGGGTGCTAAAGTAAATTTTTGAGTGGATTTTGGCTGCCACGGTGTTGGTGCTGACTTGTCACTACCAGCATAGGGGTGGGTTACACTCGAGGGAATATCTCCATCTTATTTCCTCTCCTAAATACGAGTTTGATAATTGAATTGGATATGAGGAGATGTCAAAATGGGGTAAAATCATAAATACTGGTTAAAGATAATTTCAGGACTATTTCGGGTCCCTTTTATGAAATATTTTCCTCAAATAACATCGTCGAGTAGGCATGTAAAAATAGTAACACAGTTCGCCGAGGCAGTAGCAAGATCCCCCCAATCCGGCGAGCTTATTGCACGGAGCACGACTAGCATGCCTTCCGCTACTTGCAGCCCGAACGCCCTTCCATTTTTGCCCGGACCGGCTGTTACCTACGCCTGTATGCAGTGGTCATAAGGGTCAATTTAAGGTGGAAGAGATGAAGTCCATGTTGGACAGCAATTTTTTCGTTACAGTTTGGCGCCCAACGTGGGACCCGAATTGTCCTTACACCTTACATATAAAGTTTTTTTTAATCTTTAACTCGTTAGATACCTTTTGAATTGTTACAGTCCTGTCTTCATGGAGCTAGATGCTCTGGAAGATAATGGTTCTGGCTAGGGAATACTAACTCCTAGATAGATAAAGATCCTTAGATAGTCCCAACTGCCGATTGTTTTTTCTACTTTGGTGGTTATGGTTGCTATCTTTTGGGTCTGATCATTCTTTAGCCATCCGAGTGGTACGAAGCTTATCCAAAGGATGACATATGACGATTTCGTCAGTCCGGTATATGGGTTGAGCAGTTTCCTCATTTATGTCTGTTGCTGCGAGGTGCTCTAGCTGTAATATAAAGGGATAACATTTAGGTGTGACAATTACACTTGCTATATCTTATGTCTTCTCCAACACACCAACACCACCGAACACAGTCTATTTGAAATTGACAAATATTATTTTCTTATCATTGCAGTGTTTCAATAAGATTCAATCTTTTATTTTTATTTTATCCAATTATCGAATTAATGAAATTATTTTGGGAAACTCATTCATTTCCTTATAGAGCCTCACATCCGAACAAAGTTAATTGATTGGTAGATATTTTATTTTAAATACGTAAAGTAATATACCGCTTCTATCATATTGTCGAGAAATGAGCCTGGGCCTTCGAATATAGCTAATGTCGAAACGATGTCCAACAACGGAAAACAATCCACCGCGACTCATGCAGAAAATGCTCAAGGTTCTCGTAGTGAGACTGATGAAAATAGAGTAGGGAGTGAAGGTGAGCAAATTTTGCAGTATATCCAAGAAGTAGTATCGGCCACTGTAGGACTTAACCGGGCGGAAGATATGCGTATTATCAAAGACGAGCTGGAGAGAATCGTGTTTCGTTACGAAATGAGATTTCGAGTCTTATTCGAGGGTTACTCAGTGCATCCACTCCAGCAAATCGCTCTTCTGGTCCTGGAGTTGATAACACAACTCCCATATTAGTGCAAGATAATTCAGTTCATAATGCTAATAATACACAAGTTCATGTCGGTGATATACCCTTACCTCCACCACGCACCAGAAATGTTGACAACCTTCTCGCGCAGCTAAACAATCTCAGTCTGAACCAACCAGCATCTTCACCGCCATTGAATCGATCGTCCCCGTCTTCCACTATCTCCTCCAAAGCCCATAACTTTCACAAGTGGGGCATAAAATTTGATAATCGGAAGATGTCGGTTTTTGATTTTTTATTTTGCCTTGACAGAGTTCGTGAAAGCTATGGCGCTTAATGGGATGAACTTCCACCAATTTATATGTGGTACTGTTGAAGATTGGTACTGGGTGTTTCTTAAATCCTGTCCGAATGTCTCCTGGGGCAATCTTAAAGTAGCTTTAATTGAGCAATTTCGGAGTCTCGAAACGGACTCTGAGTTGTCACGCAAGATGTCCGATCGACGGCAAGGAACTGTCGAATCTTTTGACGAATTTTACCATAATATACTCCAGTTGAATACACGATTAAGATACCCTAAGCCTAACAGAGAACTCATCGAAATAATCAAGCAAAATGTACGATGACGAATGGGGGAACTTTTAATTACTTTCCACACTACCAGCTTAGCCGAGATGGTCTACGTTTGTCGTAACATCAAGAAATATTTCAACGACCACGAGTCACGTAATCGACCTATTCTTATGACAACCACTCGTCGTCAGATAAACGAACTCGAAATTGAAGAACCAGCTGTGTGCCTTACCGCAGAATTTCAAATCGAAACATTAGAGAACTGTCGAAGACAAACCAGTCTCACCTGTTGGAACTGTAAAATGGCTAGACATTCATTCTATGAATGTGACAGTCCACAAAGGAATTTGTTTTGTTACAAATTCGGCAGAGAAGAAACTACCACCCCGACTTCTCAGCCTACTGTACCTAAAAGGATATCCCTACTTCGAGAGAGGTTTAGAAAAACAAAGCGACGATATCAGTCCATTTCATTTCATTTAATTTCATTTCATTTATTTACTTGGTATGTACAATAAGATTTACATCTTTTTTAGTACTTAGATATTATTGATTAGCTAACATAACTTTAATAACTTAAGATATAATAATAATAATAATAATATAAGAGAGGGGGAATAGGACCTGGACTCAGGGTTGGGTTGTTAAGGATGAGAGGTAAAGGAGGGCTGCACTTTTAAATTTTGCACGGTTAGATATCATTTTGATACGCGGTGGGAGAAGGTTCCAAAGTTTAACAGCGTGGATGAAAAATAAGCGTGACGAATTTAAATATTGGCGACGATGGGGAACGATACTTAAATTTCTTGCAGAACGGTTAAAGACAAGTTTATTATAAAAATAGGGTGGGGATTTATTTTGAATAATTTTATGTAGAAATATGCAGTTTCTCACATTGATGTACTGTTGTAGCGTGCAACCTAGTATCTTTTTGGTATGTTCTGAGATATGTTCGTATCTTCGAAGTCCATATACATAGCGAACCGCATCGTTGAATGCCACCTTTAATTTGTTTAGTGACAGTGAATCGAGAGCGCTATAGACAACTTCAGAATATGTAATGAGAGGTGCTATTAAGATCAGTAACAACTTACGTTTGGTTTCAACAGGGGTGAAATATTGCAGCCACTACCCTATGCGTCCCGGAAATCGATCCTAGGCCCTATGCAGTAATGAAAGTTTTTGGAAAAGAAATGTTAGGACAGTTAGATAGTGGTGCTGCGGTTAGTTGTTTAGGTGGTGATGCGGTTAAGCAACTGCGCAAACAATCTATTCCTTTCAAAAATGTTACCACAAAAATCAAAACGGCCGATGGAATAAGACAGTTGGTTATAGGGCAGGGAGATACAACTATGACATATAAAGGACATACCAAAAATATGGCATTATTTAAAACAATGTCTGTATCTAGGAGTTGATTTTTGGAGAGAATTTCAGATTGCACCTCAAACTATTTCAGAGATTTCATTGGATTCCAGCCCATATTTGACAGATTCAAATTTTTGTGAATTATCGAAAGATAATAGTAAACTTAACCAAACTATGATGATGTTTCCATCGTTTGCAACCATTGGTCTGGGGAAGACAACTCTTGAAGCACATTCTATAGATACTGGGAACGCTGAACCCGTCAAAGACACTACCCTGTTTCTCCCTGCTTTATAAGGAATTGGATCGAATGCTTGACCTGGGTATCATTGAAGAAAGTACTAGTTCATGAAGCTCACCAGTGGTTCTTGTTCGAAAACCCGGTAAGAACCGTTTGTGCTTAGATTTTCGAAAGGTGAACCAGGTCACCAAAAACGATGCGTATCCTCTTCCTAATATTGAGGGAATGTTAGGACGTCTTTCAGATAAACACTTTATATCGAGTGTGGATCTTATAGATGCCTTTTGGCAGATACCGCTGGAACAAAGCTCTAGGGAAATAACTGCTTTCACCATTCCTGGCAGACCACTCTACCAATTTCGAGTCATGCCATTTGGCCTCTGCAACGCTACACAGCCTATGTGTAGACTAATGGACAAAGTGGTGCCTCATGAACTACGAGAAAATGTTTTTGTCTATTTAGATGATCTGCTGGTAATTTCGCGAACTTTCGAAGATCATCTTGAAATGCTATCGCGGATAGCAAGACAGCTTCGGTTAGCTGGTTTGACAATAAAAATAGAAAAGTCGACATTTTGTATGCGACAATTAAAATATTTAGGATATATTGTTGGTAAGAGTTGCCTCGAAACCGATCCTGAAAAGGTCACAGCTATTCGAGAAATTCCCGTGCCGAAAACTCCTTGTCAAATGCGAAGATTCTTAGGTATGGCAGGCTGGTACCGGAGATTCTTAAAAGAATTTTCATCGATAGCAACCTCGATAACGAATTCCCTTAAAAAAGGTGTAAAATGTAATTTTTCGCAGGATGCATACAATTCGTTTGAGAAACTAAAAGAAATGTTAACCTCAGCCCCACTACTCGTTAATCCCGATTATGATAAGGAATTTATTATAGTTTGTGATGCATCAGCCAATGGTATCGGGTGTGTTTTATGCCAGTTCGACGAAAACGGCATTGAACGCCCCATATTTTTCTATTCACATAAGCGTGAGTGCTTAGCGACCGTGATGGGAGTGCGTAAGTTTCGACCCTATGTTCAAGGACACAAATTTAAAATCGTAACCGATCATGCTAGTTTGCGTTGGTTGATGAGTCAAAAGGAATTGGTTGGAAGACTGGACCGTTGGAGTTTAAAGTTACAAAGTTTTACTTTTGACATCGAGCATCGAAAAGGATCGCTTAATGTGATTCCCGATGCTTTATCGAGGGTCTTTTCGGTGGAAGCTATAGACTCAGATGTCCAGATAAGTAAGGAAAATTTCGATGTGTTACATATCGACCATACAGATCCCAGTTTTAAATCATCGGACTATCGACAAATAATAGCATATGTCGAAGAAAATAAATCCCATCCTCCTGACATCCTTATTTTAGATACGTTTACAAGAGGGTTAGACATAGCATTGGCCACCCTCTTCAGGATGATTTGGCTTGGAAACTTTGGGTTCCGTCCTTGTTAACAAAAAACTTAATTTCTTTAGCTCATCGACCACCACAAACTGCACATGGAGGTATTTCGAAAACGTTATATAGACTTAGAGAACGATTTTATTGGCCTAAAAGGCTGCCCAGGTGAAGTCATTTATAAGCCACTGTGATGAATGTAAAACCTCAAAACCACCAAATACCGTACTTCGCGGCCCGATTGGTAACGCTTTTGAAGCAGAGCGCCCCTTTCAGCATCTATTCTTAGATTTCCTTGGACCTTATCCTCGATCGAAAAAAGGTAATTCTTATATCTCAGTAGCCCTCGACCAATTAACCAAATACGTTTTCATTCAGCCTCTTAAAAAAGCCAGTACCGAGCTGGCCACAGACTTTTTGCGTAAACAAATATTCTTCATTTTAACCGACAATGGCAAGCAATTTGTCAGTAGAGAATTTGGAAAGTTACTGGACTGTTTTGGCGTTCAACACATAAGAACTGCAGCTAACGCAAGTGAGTGCGTAAATCGTTCTATATTAGCTGCAATTCGTTCGTATATCCTAAAAGATCAAACTAATTGGGATGCACATCTACCCTCTATAGACTGCGCTCTTCGTTCCACCCTGCATACAGCTATAGGTATTTCGCCTTACGAAACTCTGTTTGGTCAGAAAATGATTGAGCATGGGCCGACCTACAAGCTTCTTCGGAAAATCAATGAGATTAACAACGCTAATATCGAGGTGATACCGAAATCTGACAAGATGAATATCCTCCATACGTACTTGCACAAATCCTTAGAGGAAGCTCATAAAAGGTATGAAAGGCAGTACAATCTAAGAAGTTCAGTTCGCCACTTTAAAGTCGGAGACACGGTTTATAAACTCAAATTCATCTTATATGAGCTAGAAGACTTCAACGGAATCAGAATTGGTACCTTCCATATCAAAGATCTTAAAAAGTAGGGTTGACACAAAAATTACGTATACGCCCTTCACCATAAGTATAATATTTCAATGAATCTATCATGAACAATTACAATGAGGTTCTTTTCTTATCCTTTGTATATGTTCGCACATCCACAAATGATAAGTCTTGTGGGAACCCATTTCAATGTTCTAAGAAACTCTCTTGGTTTTGTTGATAGTATAGCTCGACAATTTCAAGTTGTTGAAAAGTTTTATTCACATGTCATCATACGCAATGGCAGAATATAATTTTTTATTGTAACCTAACCTTGATCGTACGAAAATCGTATATGCCTCTTGTCTTTTGATGAGAACAAGTTGATGGATAGCAACTTACGATACCAGGGTTTTCGGTGTTGTTGTTTTATGCCTTTTCTCCACCCAATTTAAGGAGAAAGATATATACATATGTATGTATACAAATTATAACTATAGGCCAACTCTCTGAGTTTAGACCAGATTTGCCTTCTGGTAAGATAAGTGGGGTAGAAGGAGAAAGCAAACCATGCATAGTAATTGATCACGCTATTTTTCATAGAAAATGCGGTAGTTTTTTTTGTGTATCGAATAATCACGACCAAAAAAAAAAAGCAAGCGGAGTTGTAGAGCATTGGGGTTGGCTTTAACAAGGCAGTGAGAGTAGTTGGCGACTCGGCATCTAAGTCGACAGGAGGGCGAACTCCATCTTCGTTTAAGTAGAAAAAAAAAACTACAAGACAAGAAGAATAGTTATAATGTGCGAACGAATGAGCTGTTAACTTAAAAAAAAAAAAAAAAAAAAAAACTTAAATTGGCTCAATCAAAGGCACAGTGTTCATATAAAAAGTACGTGAAACAAAAAAGACTTTAGGGCTTCGCATTGGCCAATATATCCTCGATTTTCGAAGAAATATAGTTTTACGCATACACGTAACTTCATAAAACCAGTGCATATCCAGTGTAAGATATCCGTGATCGGTGGCCTATTTCGAACATTCAACGGCCGTACGAAGAGATTCGTACTCGTAGCACCCTCAAGTCTCAAGATTCTAGTCCGGTCAGAATAAAATGGCAGTTCTTAATATCTTGAACCTGCAAGAAGGGAGGAAGCAGCTCGAATGGCGTGTGACATCATCTCCTATGAAGTAATAATCTGACCCCAGCTCATCTCTAAGATGCCATAGACTAGCGCCCAGCGAGTAGCAGAGTTAATCTTTTTGTTTTTATTCCTAGTGTCCCGAACCTTCATAACATACCATATAGTGTCTTCCCTCCTTTAATCCCACCAAGAAAAATTCATGCAAAAAAAAAACAAAAACAAATATTAATTGTGAATTGGATTATGAAGTATGTATAGCAATTTTTGGAAAATATAGTTTAATCTGGATGACCAATTTATAATTTTTTGTTCCTCACAGCATTATTTTAGTAACTTTTTTTAAATAACTTATTACGAAATAATCGATCAAAAGGAAAGGAGTGTGCACATATCCGGATCCGAACAGAAAAAAAAAAATACCACAATCATCGTTATCGCTGGTGAGTGATTTAGTTTAATCTTTTATATATATTTTTTTTTATCCGTATCGAAACATAAGTAAAACTATTAACTGTTAAGTTCAAACAAAACACCAAATTGAAAGAAATGGCGATTAGATTCGAATTCTATTAACAGGGTTTTTTTTTTTTTGCTTTTTTGTGTAATTTGGAAAGTAGCAATTGCGTTACCTTTCGTTTATAAATTTTTATAATTTGCGTGCCTTAGATTTTACTCTATTTCAATCTTATGATCCTATAAATCCGATTAGATGTAAAGTTTGATAAAGTATCGAACCTTAATCATGTTAATTTTTATGATTTTATAACTACGATTACTATATTAATGTTTGGAACAGATAGTTTTGTTTTTGCTTTGTTTTTGTAAGAAAATTATGATCTTTGGTTTGAAATCCCCGATCCCTTCCCCTACTATGATTTTTTTTTCTTGAATAAAATTTGTATATATTTTTCGAATTGATGTCTTTTCTATTGCATTTACTTCATTTTATTTTTGGTGACGTCTTGTTTAGCATCATGAAGAGGTAGATGCTCTTGCATTCGGATGTGAGTTGTCTTCGGAGTTTAGTATGAGTTTCCTTTAGAGGGGGTTTGAGTCCCCTACGTTTGAGGGGTGCTAAAGTAAATTTTTGAGTGGATTTTGGCTGCCACGGTGTTGGTGCTGACTTGTCACTACCAGCATAGGGGTGGGTTACACTCGAGGGAATATCCCCATCTTATTTCCTCTCCTAAATACGAGTTTGATAATTGAATTGGATATGAGGAGATGTCAAAATGGGGTAAAATCATAAATACTGGTTAAAGATAATTTCAGGACTATTTCGGGTCCCTTTTTATGAAATATTTTCCTCAAATAACATCGTCGAGTAGGCATGTACAAATAGTAACACAGTTCGCCGAGGCAGTAGCAAGATCCCCCCAATCCGGCGAGCTTATTGCACGGAGCACGACTAGCATGCCTTCCGCTACTTGCAGCCCGAACGCCCTTCCATTTTTGCCCGGACCGGCTGTTACCTACGCCTGTATGCAGTGGTCATAAGGGTCAATTTAAGGTGGAAGAGATGAAGTCCATGTTGGACAGAAATTTTTTCGTTACATAGATAGATAGATAGATAGATATTTTATTTTCATAGATAAAGGCTTAATAATACATATTACGCAGCTTGCTCAGAGATTTGATTTTTTAAACTATATCTTACAACTGAAAAATTTTATAAACATTTTGAGATAATTTGAATTTTAGAATACATTTGAAGGAAAACTATGATTAAATCCATCATTTACAATAACATGATTTTAATAATATTTAACTTAATAATTTAATAAGTAAATAAATATGTTAAAAATGTTTATTATATACATTGTGTACAAAATTTCGTGAGAATAAAGAAATTATATAAAGAACATTTTTATTGATCTATTAAATTTTGTATTAATACATTCTTGGAATCACTACATCTTAGATTAAATCTTTCCTTGAGAATTTAAATTTTTCTTGCAACTTGATGTACTCCGGTTTGCTCATATAAGAGTTGGGTTGAAAAAAGCCAGGGTAGATCTGTCATCATTTTCAAAGTTTTATTTTGTGAGATTTGTAATTTTTTTAATGTGTGATTTAGCACATGTTCCCCATACTGGACATGCATACACGATTATAGCTTGAAAGATTACTTTACATATTATAATCTTATTAAATTTACTCAGGGGTGATATCCTACATATAAGGGGGTATAGCATTTTAGTAGCAATGCTTATTTTGTTGAGGGTATTTGTAATATGGTCTCCGAAAGTTAACGTCTTGTCTAAATATACAACTAGATATTTGACAGAATTAACCCACGGGACATCACAATTGTTTATTTTAAGCTGACCAAGTGGTAAGGCACAGGCTTTCCTTTTTCTGGTGAAAAATATGGCCTGTGTTTTATCAGCGCTGAGTTTGACTTTCCACGATTTAAGATAATCGTAGATTTTGTTTAACGCATGTTGTAAATCATTCTCAATTTCATGGCCAAAGTTATTTGAGCTGTAAATGGCGGTGTCATCTGCAAACATTGCTATTTCACAGTTCCATATTTCCGGAAAATCAGCAACGTAGATTATGTACAACAATGGAGCCAATACTGATCCTTGAGATACACCCGAAATTATATTTTTTAAAGATGAATGTATGTTATTCAAATTTACTTGAAATTTTCTGTTCCCGAGAAAACTTTGTATTATTTTTTATGAGATATAAAGGACAACCAAATAACTTCAATTTATGCAGAATACCTTCATGCCATATGCTATCAAAAGCCAATTCAACATCCAAAAGGACAAGACCCGTAGACTGTTTTACTCTCATTTTCTCTTTAATATGTTTGCAGATTCTTAAAACCTAGTGTGCAGTGATATGCCCCTATCTGAGACCAAATTGTTTGTCTGGCACGACATTTGAGGATTCAAGAAAATCCAGAAGTTTTATTTTTATGACTTTTTCTAAGATTTTGCTTAAGATATTAAGCAGGCTTATTGGGCGATAACTATTGGGATTTTTAGGTGGTTTTCCTAGTTTGGGAATTGGTATAAACTTCGCCGTTTTCCATTTGCTTGGAAAGTATTGTAACTTCATACCAGCGTTAATAATAAAGCATATAAAAGGTACTCCAATGATTGGTAGTTGCTTGAGGTATATATTTTTAAGAGAATCTGTTCCTGGTGCTTTATTACTACGTAAATTTTGAATAATATCAGTGATGTCTTCGTTGCAAATGAAAACGTCTGCCGCTAAGTATTCATTAGTATCATTTATAACATTTATAGTCGCAACTACTATGCTGTCAATTGAGCTGGTTTAATTTATTAACGGATTATTAAAATTTGTTTCAAAGGAATCTGCAAAAACTTCTGACTTTTCTTCACTAGTTATTAGCAAGGAATTATTGTGTTCTAAGTGAGGAATAAGTTTGTTTTTGTTTTTAGGCACCTTTGCAATTTTCCAAAATGGTTTTGAATTTGGATCAAGAGTACAAAGTTTCTCGTGTTCCACGTTTTGTTTCTGAACTTTGAAATTTCGAAAGCTATTTGTTTTGTGTATATGTTCATTTCATTAAAATCATAAACCTGTCTATATCTTTTCCACTGACTTCTAAATCTATTTCTTTGTTTGATTAAATTTAGAATGTACTGTGGAAGAGCAGTTGTTCTTATGGCTTTTGATTTTTTGGGAATGGACTCATCAACACTTTCCAGTAAGGAATTTGTAAAAAATTCAATTTTTTCATCAATTTGATGGGAACTATTTATATTATCTATATCACAGTGTATGTTTCTAAGGCGTTGTTTAATTTTTGTACGATATCTATCCCAATTTGCGTTTTTAAAATCTAGGTATTGTACATCTTTTATTTTACTACTAAGGAGAATATCACAATTTATTGGAATGAAATCTCCACAAATACGGACCGCCCCATTTGACTTGGATACGACAACAATGGGTGCAGCCCATTGACTAGTTTCTACAGGCTTCAGAATAGTTAGCGCTTTCAAACGTTCTATTTCTACTTTCACTGGCTCTTTTTAAGTAAACGGCAAAGGGCGATATTTGAAATATTTTGGCTGGCACGGTTCTTTCAATGTCAAATGCACTTTATACAGCTTACTACGCCCGAGTCCGCTACTGAAGACGATTTTGTTTTTCTCGCATAAACCTTTCACCTCGGATAGTAACTGCTCTCTTGTATCCTGCGTGAACCAGTTTACGTCATTAGGTATGCCAACGTTCAACTGAAGAGCATCGAACCAATCTACTCCTAAAATATTTGTTCCCTTTGAACTCTTTTTTACCAGACCATGAGACCAATTTGTCGCCCGAGTTTACTACTACCTGAATAACTCCCCTAATCGGAACGGTTGTACAACAGTAGGATTTAAGAACTTGTGTGGTCGTTACACAAGCGCTACCCAACTGTTCATAGCCATCAATGCCGATAACAGAACATGTAGCGCCCGTATCCACTCGGAACGTCATTGGTTTTCTGTTCACTGAGAGATATAAAAATTTTATTTCCTTTCCTTTGCGTTACCTTTTCTGTTTTATCTTACGGTGCTCTACTGTAGCTATATTTTCAATGGCATTGATTTCTTTACAGCAGTCTTCCACGTTAAGTACCGAATGAACTGACTGTTGCCTATTTTTGTTATATGCCTTTTTTTTTTAAATTTGGAACGGCCTCGACTTTTGCCGCGATGTTGCGACTGTGATTGAAATCTTCCTGTCGACCTCTCTCTCTGACCGCTCATGCACACACATACAATATGACCTACTCGTTTGCACCCATCACAAAAACTTCTAAGTAGGGGCACTGAGCACTGTCCCGGTGCCATCTTGTACCGTAAAAATTTACACCGTGATGCCAATACATGCATTTTTTGTTGAAAATTCCTCTTCGATGGAATGAGCAGTAAAGTGCTGTTGTAATTGGAAAAGATAAATTTCCCATTTCTCCTTCTGCTCGTCGAACATCCAAAACTTTGGTACTGCGCTGGATGTTTGTGGATTATTGTTTCCCCCTTGGATGGCTTTCTCCAACGCTCTCTGGTTTGCTGGCTACATGCTTTTCATCCAATCTCGCTGTTGTTCAAGAATCATTTTTAATGTTTCTGCGTCCATTTTCCTCAATCCTCGTCGCCAATTGTTATAATATTTAATTCCGCATTAATAATTCTTAATAATCTCATATACTTTAATAACATAAAGTTTATACATTTGACTATAGATAAAATGGTACACTAGGTAATAATGAAAAATCCAAAAACGTGTGTTCACGGAGCCGCCTCAACAGGAAGAGTGACCATTCTGCCGGCCCACTTGACAGGTGCCACTCCGCCTGTCATTGCTGTACCAATAGCTTAAGCGGCCAACTCAAGCTTACAACACAAACATCTCTCAGTTTCCCGAAAAGAGGCTCTCAACACCAAAGTAATGGTCTTTCATCAAGAAATGATACTGTACGTAATCTGTATGACTCACGTAATGAGACCGCCACCCTATTAGCCCACGAAAAAAGTTCTAGTTTTTCGACGGCGAGCACGGGTTCACCAAAAATGTTAATTTGAAAAATATCTCAGTTTCCCGAAAAACGGCTCTCTACACCAAAGTAATGATCTTTCATCAGCAAATGATACAGTTATGGAACCAGTTTGCTCAAAAAAAAACTTTATTTTTCATTGACTTCCACTTAAGAACTAACTTAACATATCGTTTTTACCTATACTTATAGCTACACATTTGCAAACGTAATCATTTTTCGTGGGAAAAGAATTTGTCTACTGTTGGCTTGTCATTTGATTCCAAGCGCATGTACTGATTGTGCACTATTGAGTGCAAAGTGTGCATATGGGGTATGCGTGATCAGTCACCTGAGTATGTTGATGGTAATGCATATTTGCATGGTGGGATTGGGAAGATGGCGAAGTAACGTGAAAAGGGGGAAGTTTCATCTTCTGTGAGTGCAAGGTGTGCATGTGGGGTATGCGTGATCATTCACCTGAGTAATGGTAGTGGTGATGCATATTTGCATGGTGGGATTGTGATGATGGCGAAGTAACGGGAAAGGGGGAAGTGGCATCTTCTGCCATTCATGCCTTTATCATTGGTTAAATGGGCAAGAAGAGGTAAGGAGACTAACGGAATTAAAAGGTAATGGTCTCTGAGACGTAACTCCTCCCCGCATACGAAGTAGAAGAATCAATGTTCTGAACATTTATTTTAACATTTGTGCGATCTTTATTTTTACTTCTAAAAATAATGATTACGAGTGCAATTATGATCGGAAATATTGTTACAGAGTTTGCATATTTGGTATAATAAAATTATCATATGTTATAAAATTCTCAACTTAATGCTATTTATTTAAATTTCACAATTTTCAAATCGTATTATATTATTGCCTATGACAGTTATGTTTTAAGTGTGTATATAGAATATTTTTAGTTATTATAATATTATTTCTTAACTGTTTAATTACTACATCTTTGCTTTCCTTAAAGCTACATGACGCATTTTGTTCGAACAGATTTGAAATACTCGTACAATGGTCTTTTACTGGTTTTAAATTCTTAATATGGATTGTTCCATTTACATTTTGGTAATTATTCTCATTGTTTGTTATAAATGTGTTAAAAGGCGAAATAAGTTCTAGTTTATTTTTGTTTGGTATTGGTTCTATTATTATTCTGTATCACATATGTACATTTGAGTATTGTAGTATCATTACAACGAATATTATTTCACTATCATATATTATAACGGAACTCTTTATATTTGTTAATTCCACAATTGTTATATTAAATTTCCTAATTGACTTGCCAGCAAATTCTCTTTGACTTTTCCTATCTGTTCCTCTAGGAGCTGTATGTCATATTTTATCTGAAATATCTGCTGCATATGTGCGATTTCTGAGAACTCTCTGTTTAATACATTTCCTAAATTTTGTAACTGTCCTTTGATTTCTAATTGCTGTCTGTTAATATGTCTCATAATGTTTTCTAAAGCTTTATCAGTAGAGTGTATTTACCAATCCTGGCGCACATGGAGCATGGAGCCATGACGTCACGGGTCAATGTCCTTGAGGTGGGTAAGTGTGTCAGTGTGGTTTTTGTGGTTTTCCGGTGTGTTTTTTTGTGGTTTTGCGGTGTATTTTTTTGTGGTTTTGTAAGTGTGTGGTTGGTGATAAGAGTAAAATATGATAAGGCATGCGTGATCGTGTTGTGAGAAACGTGATAGTGCATGTAGGTTGTTGGTGCGGGGATTCCTGGAACCAGATTGCAGGTGTGCGGGGATTCCTGGAGCCAGATTGCAGGTTACCAGGTTACCAGATTGCACGTTCCCAGATTGCGCGTTACCAGGTTACCAGATTGCACGTTCCCAGATTGCGCGTTCCCAGATTGCGCGTTACCAGGTTACCAGGTTACCAGATTGCAGGTTACCAGATTGCAGGTGGCCAGATTGCAGGTTGCCAGATTGCAGGTTGCCAGATTGCAGGTTACCAGGTTACCAGATTGCAGGTTACCAGATTGCAGGTTGTCGGATATGAGATCGTTGGTGCCAGATTGGAGGGTTCATGGTACCAGATTCCTGATGTAGTCAAAGTAATGTTTTTTTGCGGTTTTGAAAGTGTGCTGTGACATGAGGAGTGTGCGATAAGGTATGTGATTGTTGTTGTTGTTGGTTGAAGTAAAATTTTCGGGTATTTCTGTGCGGTCGCATAAGAATAAAAACAAAAAGACTTGTATTTGGGGGTCATTGTCGTAGGTCGGGGCTGGTTCACGTGTTGTGGTTTTTGTACTGTTTTATTGGAATGTGTATTTCGAGTCATTGTTCTGTAGTACATTGGTGGTGATAAGATTTTTTTTTTGTTTTTCATAGGTTGGTTGGTTTTCTGTCAAGGTCATAGATTATACAGGCGCTTTAAATTAGAATATAAAAATAGATATCAGTATCCGATGTTTTTTTTTTTTTTTTTTGTATGCGAAAATTGGGTCATTTTTCTGCTACTTAAAGGAGTGTATTACAAGAAATACTTTCAATTGAAAACGTGCATTGGTCGTATAAACTGCTAGTTCATTTTAATTAAACTCTAAAGTTTGTGTGTGTTAAATCAAAGAAGAAAAAAACAATGAAAGGATTTATTTGTGAATTTTGTGGAAAGGATTTTTCCTTAAATAAAAATTTAAGAAGACATATTGTTAGGTGATAAACAACAATGTAGTATTTGCTTAAAAACTTTAAGCAGAAGTGATACACTTTTAAACCACACGATTACGTGTCACGATGTTCGTTCAGATATGACTCATTCTATGTGTAAAAAGGACTCGGACGTAAACCAAAGTTTTTTGAAGACATTTTGCAAAATTTCTGATGTTGTTATGTGTGTGGAGTGTAAGATAGAGGTGCCAAAAAGTCATTGGTATGCTCATATCCGAACAAATTTGCACAAGAAGAATAGTGCAAGTCCATGTGAAACATGTGATGAATTGAAAGTTGTTAAAAGCGTTTTTAATAATCGGATCCAGACATTTATATATGAAAACAAAAATGAGGATATTATTGATCCTCATAGATTTTTTAATGATTCGAGGAGCATGATTTGTAAAAATTTAAAAAGACTTTTGGATATTTTAAATTTAACATGGAACTTTTTGCTGAATATATATTTTTTTTTTATTTATTTATTCATGCATGAAAGTTTCTTAACAATTTGTATAGTTTTCTGCGAAGCCTTAATGGCTTTTCTGCAGAAGGTTGTTTTTCAAAAGTTTAACCAGATTCATTTATTTTAAATTTAATTTTGCGAATTTAAAAGAAAATATTTAATTTTTTTTTTCTGTTTTTAAAATTTACAATATTTTTAAGATCAGCAGGTAATTCATTTAATACTGTTGGAACGCTAAATTTGAGCTGCCTTTTACCATAGTTATTGTAGTTACAGGGCACTTGTAACATACCCATAACACGTCTTCTGGTGTTGATTTCATGTTCGATTGGCCTTTGAAAGCGTATGTCACTATAGTATTCCAGTACCAAAGTCATCTTGAAGATATTTTGCACCTCAAGTACCTTAAATCTTCTTTCGTCAGGAACATTTCCGCAGTTTATTAGCCTCAACGCAGAATTTTGGAGTTTTTGCAGCTTCTGGATATGTGTTTTGGAGGCGTTACCCCAGGCCAGTATTCCATACCTTAATTTGGATTCAATCAAGGCTCCAAAATTTGTGGTGTTGCATGATTTCTTAGATGCGCCAATGCAAATGAAGCCTTCCTTAAATCAGAGCGTATCTTGTTAATTTGCTTGTCCCAGATGAAATGGCTATCAATAATGACTCCTAGATATTTATAGCTTTCTACGACGTCAATTAAATGTTTGCTTGATGTGGACTTCGGATGTGCATCAATTTTGTTTTCGCAGCGTTGATTACTAAGCCATTGTCGTGACACCATTTAACTGCATTATTAAACTCTACTTGCATTAGTCTTGTTGCCGTCTCCAGAGACACAACTATCGCGGTGTCATCTGCATAAGCAAATGGAATGCTATTTTTAAAAGTGCGAAGAAGTTCATTTGTGTACAAAATGAAAAGAATTGGACCCAGTTTCGACCCTTGAGGAACTCCATATTGTACATGCTTCTTTTCACTGTACACGTCCTTGATTTTTACACAAAAGGTCCTGGTGAGTAGGTAATCCCTTAGCCAGTCCGCCATCAATCCTCGTATACCAATCCGTTCAAGCGCTTCCAGTAACTTTGCATGGTTTAGTGTATCAAATGCTTTACTAAAATCCATAAACATGACCAAAATATGATGACTTTTATTTAGGGATTCGTTGTCGCAATTCGCAAACTCTCCAAGCAATTGTCCAGTGCTTTTTTGCTTCTGGAAAGCGTACTGACTTTGGTGGATAAGGGAGTGGTTCTCAATAAAGCTAATTAGTCTACTTCTAATTACATCTTCCAGACACTTTTCCATGACTGGCAGTATGGATATCGGTCTATAATTGCCGATTTGATTTTTAACACCTCCTTTGTAAATAGGTCTAACCACAGCAGTTTTCAGTTTTTTCGGAATTTTGCCCTGCATCAGACTGAGGTTAATAAATTTACACAAAAGGGGAGCAAAAATATCTGCGTGTTTTTTAATATCTACCGGCCGTATTCCATCGATTCCGGGGGATTTATTTTCGTCGAGGAACTTAATTATACTGCGCACCTCTGCGATGTTGGTTTCCCTAGCAAAAATTGAGTTGGCTACGAAGGTATTCGAATGATACGATGTGATAGCGTTACATTGATGTATTATTTGGAGAGTCTGTTCCGGGAAAAGCTTAGCACATTCATTAGAAAGGCTGATCATACATTTTTCCGATGAGAAGTTCTTAACAAGCACTTCATCAACACTTAACTTTTTTCTTCCCATTATCTCGTTGATTAAGCCCCAGGTTTTACGAGAGTCATCTTTAATTGCATTAAACTTGTTTCCATAAAAATTGGATTTCTGTGCTTTAATTTTTCTGTTGGTCTTGTTTCGGAAATCTTTGTATTCAGTTTCGTACGTTCTGTTAAGCCTATTATTCTTCCACCTCCTGTAAAGCTCGTCTCTTCTTTTACATTTTGCGGCTAGATTTGGGGACATCCAGGGATTTTTTATGTATTTACTCTTTAGTGTTCTAGTATTCGTTGATTTTTTATATACAGCTTTTAACTTACAAGCTAAATTTTCATACAGGGTAACTGCATCGCATTCCTTTAATACATCATCCCAATCTACTTCACAGATGAGTTCATCCAATTTTGCTTTACAGATGTAGGACATACTCATCGATTTTTCTCTGTCAGCTGTCAGTCCATTTGTGGAATACATGATTGGGTAATGATCGGTTATGTCGCTTTCAATTACAAAGGAATTTATTTGGTTGTGTGCTCTGCTAACTAAAATGTGATCTATCACTGACTTAGTCCCTCTTTTAAGATCTATCCTTGTATATTCTTTGATAACATTCATCAGTCCCAACGACGCTAACATCTCTAAATAATCCTTGACGTAGTTAGAGCTCAAGTCAAGGATATTGATATTCATATCACTCATCACAATAATTTCATCCTTTTTTCTTAATTGACCTAGGTTATTTCCAAATTCTTCAATAAATGCTCTTTGACTAAATCCAGGTGGTCTATATATTCCAAATACGTATTTATTTTCTTGGGTTAAATGAATTTGTATGCTTTCATATGAAATGCTTTGCGCAGGTCTGCGTTCATAGTCTATATCGTTTCGTATAAACATTAAAATCCCTCCACCTCTTTTTTGGTTTCTATTTAAGAACTCTGGCTCGAAACCATCTAGTTTATAGTTTTCATTTTCCTCATCTTCTATATTTGTTTCTAGGAGAACAATTATCTTCAAAGCACTCATGAATTGATTAATATTAAGACAAAAATTATCCCAATGTAAACGCAACGATCTTATATTAAAACATAAGCAGTAACAATTATTATTTTTTATTTCATTTAAATTGATGCCGCTAAAACCTTGTATCACCCTACAATCTAAGTTAACTATTAAGTTATCGTTTCCATTTGTGTTATCCATTTTTATTGAGCAGTGTTGTGTTTCTTATTTATTTACACACAATGCAATAAGTGTTATTGTATGCGTGTTATTCTGCTTACATCGTTAACAGTGCTTATCATAATAGGTTGGTTGCTCTCAACTCTTCTTGCCAATATTTTCCCGTTACTCTCCCACACGAATTTCCAATTTTCTTCTTTTGCCTTTTGCTTTGACATCAACAGCAGGTGTTTGTTGTGTCTTGTCAGCTGATTATTGATGTATACAGTGGCATCAGGCATCGCTGCACTCGCGTTGGCATTGCTGTTATGAGAATTTCTCATTACTGATTGCAGTTTTATCGGTCGAGTTGCGCTCGCTTGCTTCATAAAGTGTGTTTTGCAAATGTTTGAGGAAAAAGATACAATTATTGATGAATTTGCAGGATTTCTACTTTTTGTTCTATATATGTCAGTGATATCTGTGTCTTTTATCTCGTGATTAATAGTTTTACCAACTCCTTTTATTATTTCGACAAGATTTTCATGTGTTGAGTGTGGAATATTTTTAATATCGACATTATTTTTGATCATTTGTTGTTCGAGCGCGTTGATTTGTGATTGCATGCTTTCTATTACTTCACCTTTCTTTCTGTTCTCCTCCTTTAGCTCCGTCATTTCTTTATTGATGCTTTCCATAAGATTATTGTTTTTTATCATGTTTGTAATGAGTTCATCATATTTCGAAGCTAGAAAATCGCAGCTCGCACCTATTTCTGTCATTTCATTTCGCATGAGTTTAATCTCGGCCAAAACAGCTGAGTTGTTATCAGCATTGGTATGGGTGTTGTCCGGACTGTTGTTGGTGCTTGCTGGTCGCACTCTCTTTGCAGATTGTAGGTCTGGTGTTTGTATTAGAGACACCTGTATATTGCTCGCCACAGCAGCGTTTTGGACATCACCCCCATTTCTGCAGACCTGACACTTCCACGTTTCCCTCCTCGCGCCCATGGTTCTCCACGATTTTTCGGTCACTGTGGTGCATTCAAAGTGAAGTCTACGAGAGCATTTCATGCACACAGCGAAGTCACCTTCGGGGGGGAGATTATCACCACAATGACCACACATATCCATTGTAGGGGAAATGGGTGCAGAAAGCAAAATGGGCACAGAGAAAAAATTTAATGTGGGTTTTAGTAAATATAATAAATACCACTTTACGCTTTTACAAGCTTGTTTTATAAAGTCACTATCTTATAATTGATTCTTATTACACTGTGGTAAATCAAACTTTTAAACTTGGCAAAAAAGACCAATAAAACACAGAGCGCTTTTAAAAACACGTCCACACACTTGTATTTGCTACACCATATGAAATTAAATAAATGCGAAGAAGGAGAAGAAGAAATGGTGATATCTATTAAATCTTTCCAATCTAAAATTTGCCTCGCTCAAAGTGCTGACGGGATGCAAATAGATAAATTGTATAATGAAATGTATTTGAACATTAACACGAAAATGGAAGAGTTCCAAGAGCGTGATAGTGGGTGGACATTGATAAGAATCATACATATAGAAATAAATGTGAACGAGTACAGACCAATAAGAGGTTCACAATATATACAACTTCCAAACTTTTTGTCAAATAAAAAAGCGTGTATTAATGTAAAAAATGATGATGAATATTGTTTCAAATGGGCTATAATATCAGCAGTAGCACCATTAAGTAATGACCCTCAGAGAACGTCAACCTATAATATTAGTGATATAAAAAATAACACAATTTCGCTTGGAAATGGGCTGACTCTAAGATTTGAAGATTTAGAATTCCCGTTAAAATTAAGTGATGTAAAAAGATTTGAGCAAATGAATACAAATATCAGTGTAAATGTGTTCGGTTACGATGATGAAAATAAAAAGATTATAGGTCCTTATTACATTACGTTGGATGAAAAACAAATCCACATAAACTTGCTGCTTCTACAACATAGTGAGAGATCCCATTATGTGTGGATCAAAAATATCTCAAAGTAAGTTATTTTAGTTTTTCTTTGTTTAATTTGTTGTTTCTATATCTATATATTTTTTTCTTTTTGTAGACTATTAAATATGCAGACGAGAACGGATGGACACAAATTCTTCATATGTAACAGCTGCCTACAATATTTTGGCAATGAGCGTAATTTTAATATTCATAAGTTAGATTGTAAGAAAATTGTAACAGAAATGCCCCCTGCTGATAAGTCTTATATAGAATTTACAAATTATGAGAGGCAGATGGATGTACCATTCGTAATATATGCAGATTTTGAATGCATTTTAAAAAATGTAGATACTTGCTTACCACAATCAAACGTATCATCTACCACAACAGTTCAAGTGCATGTCCCTTGCGCATTTAGTTATTATGTAAAGTGTTCCTTCAACAACGACTTCAATGCTTTCAGAGTATATAAGGGTTTGGATGCATCGAAAATCTTTGTTGAAACCTTAATAAAAGATGTGCAAGATATAAATGAAAAATACTTGTCTGTTCAGATACCGATGAAACCTCTTACAATAGATGAATTGCGATTTCACAATGAAAGTCAATTCTGCCACATTTGCAAAAAGACTTTGGGCTATGATCGAGTAGCAGATCATTGTCATCTCACAGGCAAATACCGAGGACCAGCCCATAATAAATGTAATTTAAAGTTTCAAGTTCCGAAATTTGTTCCTGTGTTTTTTCATAATTTTTCAGGCTATGATTGTCATTTGTTTATAAAAGATTTTTCAAATATTCCGAGTAATATTAGTGTGATTGCAGTAAACAAAGAAAGATACATATCACTGAGAAAATCTATAAAAATTGACACTAAAAAATTGATTGAGATTAGATTTCTTGACTCCTTTAAATTTATGGCCTCTAGTTTAGATTCTTTAGCTAAAAATTTATCAAAAGATGATTTCAAAATTGTTCGCTCAATTTATAGTGCAGATGATGAATTCAATTTACTAACAAAAAAAGGTGTTTTTCCTTATGAATATATTAATTCGTGGGAGCGATTAAATGAGAAATGTCTTCCACCTCAACTCAATTTTTTTAGTTCAATTAGTAATACTAGTTGCACTGAAGATGAATATAATTTTGCAAAACTTGTATGGAAAACCTTTAAATGTGAAAGCCTTTTAGATTATTTAGAGTTGTACCTAAAGACTGATGTTTTATTACTTGTCGATATATTTGAGAATTTTAGAAAAGTCTGTAAAAGCATTTATGGTCTGGATCCTTGTCAATATTATACATCACCAGGTTTATCATGGGATGCCATGTTGATGGTGACGAAAGTAAGGCTTGAATTATTTACCGATATAAACATGTTCACGTTCATTCAGAGAGGTATTAGAGGCCGTCTTGTGCAGTGTTGTTGTAGACACACCAAGGCGAACAATAAATACATGAGTGACTTTAAAAATGACAGTCCATCTGAATATTTAGCGTACTTAGATGCTAATAATCTATATGGTTGGGCAATGTCACAGAGTCTGCCCTATGGCGAGTTTGTTTGGATGGAAATTGATAATTTCGATATTTTCAATATACCATCAGACTCTCAAATTGGCTACATTTTAGAGGTAGACTTACAATATCCCGAATGTCTTCACGACCAGCATAATGATTTACCTTTTTGTCCAGAGAATAAAAAACCGCCAAATTCTAAATTTAATAAGCTCATAGCGGATTTAACTCATAAATCAAAATATATCATACATTATAGAAATTTGCAGCAATGTGTTACACATGGTATGAAAATCTTAAAAATACATAGAATTTTGAAATTTAAGCAATCATGTTGGTTAAAGAAATACATCGATTTAAATACACATCACCGTACATTGGCTAAAAATGAATTTGAAAAGAACTTCTTTAAATTATTAAATAATGCTTTTTACGGTAAAACAATGGAAAATGTAGACAAACGAAAAGATGTGAAAATTGTTACAAATTGGGGGAGTTGTGGAAAAAGTGTAGGTGCTCGGGGTCTCATAGCAAAACCAAACTTTCACAGTTCAATGCAATTTACAGAAAACATGATAGCAATTCAAATGAATCGTGTTCACTTAATATACAACAAACCAATTTACCTAGGTTTCACTGTACTCGATCTATCAAAGTGGAAAATGTATGATTTCCACTATGAGTACATGAAACCAAAGTATGGTGACAATATAAAATTAAATTATATGGATACCGATTCGTTTGTATATTCTATTCAAACTCAAAATTTTTATAATGATATAATGTCTGATATTGATGAACATTTCGACACATCAGCTTATCCTGTTGATAATATATATTACATACCAATGAAAAACAAAAAGGTAATTGGAATGATGAAAGATGAAATGAATGGAGGAATTTTAAGAGAATTTGTCGGTCTTCGTTCCAAGATGTATTCAATAGAAGTCGAAAATGATAGCAAACAAATTAAAAAAGCTAAAGGAGTAAAGAAAACAGTGTTAGATGGTATAAATATTGATGACTACAGAGATTGTTTGTATAAAAAGAAACTATTTTATGGTAATATGTTTATAATTAGATCTAAAATACATAATATTTATACGCAATCTGTAAATAAGCTAGCACTAAGTTATGTAGATGATAAAAGATATGTAATGAAAAATGGTGTTAATACTCTTGCATGGGCATTATAGGCTAAGAAATTAGAAATAAAATACTGTATATAAAATAAATCTTTGTCTTTCTTATTTTTGAAGAATATAAAATAAATCTTTGTCTTTCTTATTTTTGAAGAATATAAAATAAATCTTTGTCTTTCTTATTTTTGAAGAATATAAAATAAATCTTTGTCTTTCTTATTTTTGAAGAAGATCCCTTACAGGCAGAAAAGGTAAGAAAAAGTGAGTCCAAAAAGCATTAACTAAAATATTCAGCGAACAAAGCACAAGCAATTCATATCAATTTGCGGCAATATCTAATGTGATGTTCAGTTCAATCGATAGCGTGCACCCCCCCCCCCCCCATCCTTTGAAGAAGATTCTTTTCAATTATTAAATCTTGAAGAAGGGGTATTGAAGGAAAATGGTATTTATTTCCGTCCTGGTGAAATGACTCAAGAAAATGATGAACTTTTCAAATCAATGTTTGAATATGAAGAAATAAACGTGGAAAACAAAGATATCTGCAAACATCAAAATTTTGTTGATGATAGTGAAATAACCAGCTCATTATACTCTGATGAAATCATTCCCCCTAAGAGTAAAATATGATAAGGCATGCGTGATCGTGTTGTGAGAAATGTGATAGTGTATGTAGGTTGTTGGTGCGGGGATTCCTGGAACCAGATTGCAGGTGGGCGGGGATTCCTGGAACCAGATTGCACGTTACCAGGTTACCAGATTGCACGTTACCAGATTGCACGTTACCAGATTGCAGGCTACCAGTCCGATAAGAACTGATCTGATAAAAGCTGATCTGATAAAAGCTGATCCGATAAGAACTGATCTGAAAAGAACTGATCTGATAAAAGCTGATCTGATAAAAGCTGATCTGATAAGAACTGGTCTGATAAGAACTGATCCGATAAGAACTAATCCGATAAAAGCTGATCTGATAAAAGCTGATCTGATAAAAGCTTATCTGATAAAACTGATCTGATAAAAGCTGATCTGATAAAAGCTGATCTGATAAAAGTTGATCTGATAAGAAGCTGATCTGATAAAAGCTGATCAGATAAAACTGATCTGATAAAAGCTGATCTGATAAAAGCTGCTCTGATAAAAGCTGATCTGATCGGTAAAACAATGGAAAATGTAGACAAACAAAAAGATGTGAAAATTGTTACAAATTGGGCGAGTTGTGGAAAAAGGGTAGGTGCTCGGGGACTTATAGCAAAACCGAACTATCACAGTTCAATACAATTTGTAACAATTTTCACATCTTTTTGTTTGGCTACATTTTCCATTGTTTTACCGAAGATGATCTGATAAAAGCTGATCTGATAAAAGCTGATCCGATAAGAACTGATCAGATAAAACTGATCTGATAAAAGCTGATCTGATAAAAGCTGCTCTGATAAAGGATTTATAAAGGCGGATGATTAATGCAAATTAATAAGCGAAAACCTGATTATACATATTCAGCAGGTCATACAAATCATAATAATGAAATTGTCTCCACCATTGATGAATTAAGGGAAAGTTATAAAATAGTATAAAGCAATTATTATTTGTTCCATTTACAAAATGAGTGTTGACAAGTTTGGTCACTCTCCTCATACCAATTTTCAAAATGAAAATAAGTTAAGAAGGTTTTTGGGATTTAATTTAGATCGTGATAAGAACATAAACCTCCATAACAAACGTTTAAAGAATCTAGGTTTGCCGATAGAGGACAATGATGCAGTTTCGAGAAGATTCGTTAGAGAGGATATAAGTCATTTAACACTGAAAATTCAAAAAGAAAATGCGATTGCCAAGAATATCCTTAGTAACTGTTTAAAATTAAACCAAGGAAATACACATTTTAAATACAAAAATCGAAAGCCTGAAAGAAAATATCACAAACATTGAAAATTATCTTTTTAATCAGGTAGCCAAAACGAAACCAGAAATACTTCCAAGACCACAAACTGGCAGATTTTCGTGAAAAAACAATAACTTTCAATCTTTACTTAAAACCAGATAAATAATGATTATTTTATGATGAAAAATGGTCAGCCGATCGTGGACGCTGTGCACTTGAAAATGCATTGCTTCTAGAGAAAGCTTTGAACGAATTGGAATAATCTACACTACACATTATTCAAGATTTTGTAACCAATTTCAGCAATAAATAAAAAGAGAAAGAAAAATTTTATTTGTTTTCTCACTATTTATTTTGTTTCTTAACATTATTTATTCCTTTCATTTACAACTTTTCAATTCGTACTTGTGAAGATCTTCCCAATGGGCCAAGATATGTCAGGGTATGCGCTTCCCTGTTAATTGTATTTGACGTTTCTTCACTCATGCTGCTATACCGCGATGGAAGAAAAACCTGTTATATGAAGATATATATATATATTTTTTTGTTTTCATATGTACAGAATGTGTACACTTACTTGAAAATCCACCAACTCGCACAGCATGCGCTTACCGTATTTAGTTTTACACATTTTAATTTGCCTTATTTTATAAGGCAAATCTTTTTTCAATAAGGAAACTTTTACTGTATCCTTAAAGACAGCAGTTTCAAGTTGGTTTAGTTCCTTCTGATAGTCCATTTGGTCGTTTTCGTAAGATCGATTTAAGTGGTGTGTAGTAAAACAGAATATGGTTTCACATTTTATAGGTTTTTGATTTGTTAATTTAGAACAGGGCGACCGCAAATATAACATATGGCTATTGCCATTTTAAGTTAGTTAAAGGTCTGTAGATATACGCATGTATATAAAACATACAAAACAATTACCACAAGTTCACGAAATTTATTTCCATAAATAAGAATCCATGCAGCTTATCATGTCAAAAAACCAAATTCACACGCCTAATATTTTCCTCATTAAATACAATCACTTTTATAGGTCAGTTTTCTGTAAATAGGCAAACGGATGTATATAAAACATTCAAAACAATTACCACAAGTTCACGAAACTTATTTCCATAAATAAGAACCATGTATCTTATCATTTTCCCATTGCACTCACGCTTCCAAAAAAAAAAATCCAAAACTACCATCGTAAACCGCGATAATCCGACAATTATGATATTGTACTACACTGTACGTTCAGTTCTTTAATTTCTGCTATAAAAGCCTGGATAGATGAGATATAAGGTATCAGTCTTCAAAAAGAACGCTTAAACAAAGCTAAAAAATAAAATATAAAAAAACAAAAATGAACTCAAGTATTCTTAAGTACATCGCAGACGTAGAGAGAAAATGTTGGGACATCCCCAACTTAATAAACTGCGTGAGGGCTCTACTGAGCCACATCGAGGAGTACCCGAGCGAGGAGACTGCTCGAATCCTACAATGGACCTTAAAGGAGATAGACGCATACACGCGTCAACATGATTATGGGGTTCAAATGAACCCCATACTAAAATTATTCATAAGCAAATAGATGTACTCGTAAATAAAAAATATGTTGTTTGTTTTTTTAAATGTTTGTTTTATTTTTTTGATTTTTCAGGGTTAGGATTTTGAACAATAAATAAAAATATGTTGTTTTTTTTTTTAAATGTTTGTTTTATTTTTTTTTGAATTTTCAGGGTTAAACGACTTATTTTTTAGAGTTTTTTAAAAACTGTATACTGCAGTATATTATGCAGTATATTCTTTCCTCTCAGGTTTTGGATTTTGAACAATAAATAAAAATATGTTGTTTGTTTTTTTTAAATGTTTGTTTTATTTTTTTTGAATTTTCAGGGTTAAATGACTTATTTAAAAAAAAAACATCGGATACTGATATCTATTTTTATATTCTAATTTAAAGCGCCTGTATAATCTATGACCCTGACAGAAAACCAACCAACCTATGAAAAACAAAAAAAATCTTATCACCACCAATGTACTACAGAACAATGACTCGAAATATACATTACAATAAAACAGTACAAAAACCACAATACGAGAACCAGCCCCGACCTACGACAATGACCCCCAAATACAAGTCTTTTTTTTTTATTCTTATGCGACCGCACAGAAATACCCGAAAATTTTACTTCAACCAACAACAACAACAATCACATACCTTATCGCACACTCCTCATGTCACAGCATACTTCCAAAACCGCAAAAAAAACATTACTTTGACTACATCTGGTACCTTAAACCCTCCAATCTGGCACCAACGATCTCATATCCGACAACCTGCAATCTGGCAACCTGCAATCTGGTAACCTGCAATCTGGTTACCTGGTAACCTGGTAACCTGCAATCTGGCAACCTGCAATCTGGCAACCTGCAATCTGGCAACCTGGCAACCTGCAATCTGGCAACCTGCAATCTGGTAACCTGCAATCTGGTAACCTGGTAACGCGCAATCTGGGAACGCGCAATCTGGGAACGTGCAATCTGGTAACCTGGTAACGCGCAATCTGGGAACGTGCAATCTGGTAACCTGGTAACCTGTAATCTGGCTCCAGGAATCCCCGCACAACTGCAAACTGGTTCCAGGAATCCCCGCACCAACAACCTACATGCACTATCACATTTCTCACAACACGATCACGCATGCCTTATCATATTTTACTCTTATCACCAACCACACACTTACAAAACCACAAAAAAATACACCGCAAAACCACAAAAAAACACACCGGAAAACCACAAAAACCACACTGACACACTTACCCACCTCAAGGGCATTGACCCGTGACGTCATGGTGCTCCATGCTCCATGTGTTCCAGGATTGGTAAATACACTCTACTGACTTTCATTGTGAAATCGCAATTCATCTATTGTAAGAGGATTCATCGGTATCTGAACAGACAAGTATTTTTCATTTATATCTTGCACTTCTTTTATTAGGGTTCCAACAAAGATTTTCGATGGATCCAAACCCTTATATACTCTGAAAGCATTGAAGTCGTTGTTGAAGGAACACTTTACATAATAACTAAATGCGCAAGTCCCTTGCACTTGAACTGTTGTGGTAGATGATACGTTTGATTGTGGTAAGCAAGTATCTACATTTTTTAAAATGCATTCAAAATCTGCATATATTACGAATGGTACATCCATCTGCCTCTCATAATTTGTAAATTCTATATAAGACTTATCAGCAGGGGGCATTTCTGTTACAATTTTCTTACAATCTAACTTATGAATATTAAAATTACGCTCATTGCCAAAATATTGTAGGCAGCTGTTACATATGAAGAATCTGTGTTCATTCGTTCTCATCTGCATATTTAATAGTCTAAAAAAAACAAAACAAAAAGATATAGATAGATATAGAACCAAAAATTAAACAAAGAAAAACTAAAATAACTTACTTTGAGATATTTTTGATCCACACATAATGGGATCTCTCACTATGTTGTAGAAGCAGCAAGTTTATGTGGATTTGTTTTTCATCCAACGTAATGTAATAAGGACCTATAATCTTTTTATTTTCATCATCGTAACCGAACACATTTACACTGATATTTGTATTCATTTGCTCAAATCTTTTTACATCACTTAATTTTAACGGGAATTCTAAATCTTCAAATCTTAGAGTCAGCCCATTTCCAAGCGAAATTGTGTTATTTTTTATATCACTAATATTATAGGTTGACGTTCTGTGCGGATTACTACTTAATGGTACTACTGCTGATATTATAGCCCATTTGAAACAATAATCATCATCATTTTTTACATTAATACACGCTTTTTTATTTGACAAAAAGTTTGGAAGTTGTATATATTGTGAACCTCTTATTGGTTTGTACTCATTCACATTTATTTCGATATGTATGATTCTTATCAATGTCCACCCACTATCACGCTCTTGGAACTCTTCCATTTTTGTGTTAATGCCCAAATACATTTCATTATACAATTTATCTATTTGCATCCCGTCCGCACTTTGAGCGAGGCACATTTTAGATTGGAAAGATTTAATAGATATCACCATTTCTTCTTCTTCTTCTCCTTCTTCGCATTTATTTAATTTCATATACTCAGCAAAAAGTTCCATGTTAAATTTAAAGTTTGAGTGTATATCCAAAATTCTTTTTAAATTTTTACAAATCATGTTCCTCGAATCATTAAAAAATCTATGAGGATCAATAATATCCTCATTTTTGTTTTCATATATAAATGTCTGGATCCGATTATTAAAAACGCTTTTAACAACTTTCAATTCATCACATGTTTCACATGGACTTGCACTATTCTTCTTGTGCAAATTTGTTCGGATATGAGCATACCAATGACTTTTTGGCACCTCTATCTTACACTCCACACACATAACGACATCAGAAATTTTGCAAAATGTCTTCAAAAAACTTTGGTTGACGTCCGAGTCCCTTTTACACATAGAATGAGTCATATCAGAACGAACATCGTGACACGTAATCATGTGGTTTAAAAGTGTATCACTTCTGCTTAAAGTTTTTAAGCAAATACTACATTGTTGTTTATCACCATGCACACTAACAACATGTCTTCTTAAATTTCTATTTAAGGACAAATCCTTTCCACAAAATTCACATATAAATCCTTTCATCGTTTTTTCTTCTTTGATTGAGCACACACAAAAACTTTAGAGTTTAATTTAAATGAACTAGCAGTGTATACGACCAATGCACGTTTTCAATTGAAAGTGTTTCTTGCAATACACTCCTTTAAATAGCAGAAAAATGACCCGATATTCACATTCAAAAAAAAAAAAAAAAAAAACATCGGATACTGATATCTATTTTCATATTCTAATTTAAAGCGCCTGTATAATCTATGACCATGTTAAAGCGTCTGTATAATCTATGGTCTTGTTAAAGCGTCTGTATAATCTATGACCTTGACAGAAAACCAACTAACCTATGAAAACAAAAAAAAATAAAAAATCTTATCACCACCAATGTACTACAGAACAATGACTCGAAATACACATTCCAATAAAATAGTACAAAAACCACAATACGAGAACCAGCCCCGACCTACGACAATGACCTCCAAATACAAGTCTTTTTGTTTTTATTCTTATGCGACCGCACAGAAATACCCGAAAATTTTACTTCAACCAACAACAACAACAATCACATATCTTATCGCACACTCCTCATGTCGCAGCACACTTTCAAAACCGCAAAAAAACATTACTTTGACTACATCAGGAATCTGGTACCATGAACCCTCCAATCTGGCACCAACGATCTCATATCCGACAACCTGCAATCTGGCAACCTGCAATCTGGCAACCTGCAATCTGGCAACCTGCAATCTGGCAACCTGCAATCTGGCAACCTGCAATCTGGCAACCTGCAACCTGGCAACCTGCAATCTGGCAACCTGCAATCTGGTAACCTGCAATCTGGTAACCTGGTAACGCGCAATCTGGGAACGCGCAATCTGGGAACGTGCAATCTGGTAACCTGGTAACGCGCAATCTGGGAACGTGCAATCTGGTAACCTGGTAACCTGTAATCTGGCTCCAGGAATCCCCGCACAACTGCAAACTGGTTCCAGGAATCCCCGCACCAACAACCTACATGCACTATCACATTTCTCACAACACGATCACGCATGCCTTATCATATTTTACTCTTATCACCAACCACACACTTACAAAACCACAAAAAAATACACCGCAAAACCACAAAAAAACACACCGGAAAACCACAAAAACCACACTGACACACTTACCCACCTCAAGGACATTGACCCGTGACGTCATGGCTCCATGCTCCATGTGCGCCAGGATTGGTAAATACACTCTACTTTTATCGAAATGGTAATTAATGTTAATTTGTTCATTTAGTCCATTAATTGAGTTATGACTACTTCTTTAGTTTTCTTCTAGACTTTTTCTTATCTCTTGCTCGTCGTCATAGTCCATTGTTCCTACAAGGTATTTTAAACCTTTTCCGACAATATTGACTAATCCCCTTCTGGCTTTATGCCTATTCCTATACGAAATGTTTTCTATTTCCTGTGCTAAAAGTTTAAAACTATGCATTAAGGTCGGGTATTCATTTTTATTATTTAATTTGTTAATGTTGTGTTCAATAATTTCGAAGTTCTCAGTCCATGATGTTAGGTTAACACAGTGAAGTAGTTTCGTGTAGCCTTTTATTGTTTGAAGCTGTTCGTCTCTTATAGTCACGTATCCTTGTCCATTTCTTAAGTCAAGTACGCCAATTTTTTGTCCATGTATGATGGTCATTGTAATGTAAATTAAAAATATTTTCTTAATATATTGTTATTTTAAACTGAATTTTCATATTTGTATTTGCGTTTAATTTGCGTCTTGTAAAACTTGCTACCTTTTTCATCTATAACGTGATCTTTATCTAAAATATCTAGGTCTGTTTTCTTATGCATTGGTTTAAGTTTACTCTTATCTCTATTTTTGAAACATATATATTCCTGACTATCTGTAAAATCTATACCGTTTCTATTTCTATTTTTATAATGTAATTTTCTTTGTTCTTCTCAACTGTTTCTATAATTTTGACATAATCATCGCTAGAAATGGTGCCGTTAAGAAAGTCAATTGGTCTTTGTTTAGTTGTTGAATGTATCGTTCTATTGTAAATTGCTACGGCTTTTAACACCTCGTTGCGTAACGTGTCCTTGTTGCTTGCGTCAGCTGTAAATGTACGAATATGTTCATTCAACGTAGAATGAAACCTTTCTATGTCAGAATTTCCGGTTTTATTATAGGGCATAGTAATATGTAGCTCAACGTCATTCTCTGTTAGAAATTCCTTTATTAAGATTGAAGAGAACTGAACTGTTACATGTTTCGTGAACTTATCGATCATCGTAACGTATATTAAGTTAATATTTGCATACCAGATGTCGATGTGTAGAATCTGGTTAGGTTTTTCTGGTGTATCAGTTAATTTTAGAGGGATTTTGTTTGGAAGTCGTTCATATTTGGCTTTATTACATATTTCGCAATTGTTTATAAATCTCTGGATTTTATCCCTGAGATTCGGAGCGTAATATATATCTTTGATTTCCGCATATGTTTCGTTAATGCCTCTATGGTTCAAAAGCTTATGCGTGCTTAAAATTACTATTGCTAACACACTTACCCACCTCAAGGACAAAAATTCCTCATCAGTGATGTTACCTAGAAATTTACTGCATTTTATTGTTTTAAGTAATCGATTTTTACTGAAATATTTTATATATGTGTCCTGAAACTTTGCAAATAAATGGTCGTAATTTGAAAATATAGCTACTATTCCTTTAGGAGGAATAAATTTTTTCAAAATATCTAAAACGTAATTTTCTTTGAATTCTTTTAATTCTATAACAAGTCTTCTTTTGCCAAATTCTGTGTATATTTTATGTGTATTTATCGAGTCTGTGTTATTCAAAATGATTTGAGATTTGTAAATATTAACTGGTGTCTCGACAATAGGGATGTACTCGCTACTATCTTCGTTAGCACTATGGATTGTGGCTATGACAGATTGATAGTCGAGATTTATGTTTTCTGCACTTGTGGTTCTGACCTCGTTAAGGTTTTCCAAATTCGTTACATTTTCGCTGTAATGAATTCCTATCCTTGACAATCCGTCTGCAACTTGGTTGTCCTTACCTTTTACATACTCTATGTTGAAGTTATATTCCCCTAATTTGATTTTCCACCTTTGAAGCTTAGCATTTGGTTCCTTCAATGAACTGAGCCAGACTAATGATCGGTGGTCTGTTCTTATGGTAAACTTCTTGCTATAGAGGTAAGGCCTAAAATATTTTGTGACCCATTCAATCGCCAACAACTCCTTTTCTATGGTGGAGTACCTAGTCTCGTGATCATTTAATGTACGGCTAGCGTAGCTTACTGGATGGTTTTCTTGTGTCAGGACGGCTCCCAAAGCATGGTTGGATGCGTCTGTTGTAAGTGTAAATTTTTTGTTAAAATTTGGGTACTTCAGGATGGGATCTGATGTTATTAGTGCTTTCAAATTTTCAAAGCTCCCAATATATTCAGGACTATTCACATAAATTTTTGCGTCTTTTTTTAGAAAAGCTGTCATGGGTTTTGCCACTTTTGAATAATCCTTAATGAACTTCCTGTAGTATCCAGTAATGCCTAAAAAGGATTTGATTTGTTTCGTTGTTTTTGGGATTGCATAGTTTTTTATGGCCGTTATTTTGTTAGGGTTCGGCTTAATGCCTGCCGTTGTTACTATATGTCCTAAAAATTAAGTCTCCTTTTTCAGAAACTCACTTTTGTCCAGTTGTACTTTAAGGTTGACTTCTTTTAATCTTTGAAAAATTTTCTTAAGGTATGTAAGATGTTCCACAATGATATCGTCCATGTAGACGAGGCAAACTTTTAAAATGAATTCTGCCAGAACGTCATTAATTAAACGCTGAAAGGTGGATGGTGCGTTTTTTAAGCCAAACGGCATTCGAATAAATTCGTAATGGCCGTCGCTCGTTGAGAACGCCTTTTTCATTATGTCGCTTTCATTTATTTCTATCTGGTGGAAACCTTTAGCAAGGTCCAATGTCGTGAAATAATTGGATTTTCCCAATTTATCAAAGATGTCATCCATGTTTGGAAAGGGGAATTTGTCGTCGATTGAAACTTCGTTGAGTTTCCTATAGTCGATAACCATTCTCCATTTTTCTTTCCCAGATGCGTCCCTCTTTTTTTGGAACGATCCAGATTGGTGCCGAATAGGGCGACTTGCTTGGGCGTATAATACCCTGCTGGAGCATTTCGTTTATATGCCTTCTTACTTCATTTTTGTGTACTTCCGGGTATCTATATGTTTTTGTGTATACTGGTATTTCATTGAACGGTTTTATATGATGCTTGATGGCAATAGTGAACGTCAAATCGCTTCCTTCTTGATAGAAAATTTATGAGTACTGAGAGACGAGGCGAGTGATTCCCCTTTTCTCTTCCTCATTCAGGTGATCGATTCTGATTTGTTCAGAGATCGGATCTTTACTGGTTTCCGTGTGCTATATTTCCAAAGCTGGTATTTGTTTTTTGTAATTTTTATTCGTTACTTCTTCTTCAGCCTTGTTGAAATATATCGGGATTTTTGTTTCATCAACAATAAGAAGTCGACTCTTGAAATCGAGGATGTTATTTCCGAGTAAACCATCGAAAGTATCGTGAAAATTAAATTCCAGAAATTCCGCGGTTCTATTCGGTTTTTTGAATTCCTTAAATAAAGGGATTCTAACTTTTGAATTTATATGTAATTTATATCAAAATTTTGACTGGTTTTTGTAACTTAATTTGCCATTTGAGGTGGCATATCCCTTTTCTGAGAATACTAGTTTCTGAACCATTATCAATTAGTATTCTTAGATCATAGATGTTAGTTTTAACAACTATATAGGGCAATTTTCGGGAAGATTGCCTTCCTGAAAATCCGAGTTTTCTTCTAGATTATATAATTGCCTACTCCTAGCTGAAAGAGTGTAAATTGGTTCGACAGTATCTTCGTTATTCCTAGAATAACCCTGATTTGTTCTGAAATCTCTGTTGGTATTATTTCTGGACATAGCAGAGTTATTTTCGTTCGGTCGCCTTTTCTGTTCCCTACTTTCGTTATTATTATTAATACTATTTCGTTGGTTATAGTTACCGAAATCATTGCTATTTTGTGGTTTGTTATTTTTCCTAAAATTTCCTGAGTTATTCTCCCGAGGTTGGTGTTTCTCTTCTTGGTTGTCTGTTTGTCGCTTGTTATTTTGCTGTTTGTTATTCTGATAACTAGTTTGCCTATAGTCCTGACCGTAATATGCATATCCTGTCTCGTGAAAGATTTGCATTGCCTCTTCTAAGTTACTAGGATTCCTACAATATAGCAATACTTTCATGGGCTCTGGTAATTTACTAATGTAAATGTTCAAAGCGGCTTTGCAGTTTTGTTCCAATTCGGAACTATTGGCATATCTATCTATTTTTGTTTTGTTATTGATACGTCTTAGGACTACTTTTATGTCGTTATAGAATTCCTGACAGTTTTTCTTGAATTGTATACCCCTTAAATCATCGTATAGCTGTTCTACTAATTTCCTATCCCCGAAGTACTGGAAGAATACTTTCTTTGTCTCATGCCAGTTCTTAGCACTGTTGATTTCAATTGCCTCTCTAGCTTTGCCTACTAATTTACTTTTTATAATGTCAAAGAAAATAAGCTGATTTGTCTCGTCGTATTTACTGAGAGTTGGAAAATTGTATCTACCAGGTCAGTGAAATTGTGAAGATTGTTCCTATTACCATCGGTAAATTGCTTAAATACTTAATTGGATCAATGTTTAAAGTTTGGGGGCTTACTGCTGCTGATTCCTGTGTCGCCATTTCTAATTTTCTTCTTTGTTCAAGCAGGATTCGTCGTTTGATTTTCCTTAATTCCTCCAGGGATTATCACTTTTTAGGTTTATTGTTATTATTGTCTTTTTTTTATATTTATTTGTGTATTCGTATTCACTCTCTTTTTTTTCTTACTTGTATTTTTATTATTCTTGATATATTGTTTTCCTTCAACAAAACTCTTTTCCTTTACACGTAGTCTTCACTTTTTCTACTTTATCAGTGTTTTTGTCCTTTAAACGAATCTTATCACCTTGTTTTTACTTTTTAACTTTTATCGGCGTTTTTCGTCCTTAAACGGATCTTTTCACCTTATTTTATTTACTTCTCCTTTATCGGAGTTCCATTTATTTCTCATTTAACGGAGTTTCATTTATTTCTCCTTGAACGGAGGACCGACTGCGCCAGTTATGGAAGCAAACACTAGTTTGCTTAAAAAAAAACTTTTGACTTCCACTTAAGAACTAACTTAACATATCTTTTTTACCTATACTTATAGCTACACATTTGCAAACGTAATCATTTTTCGTGGAAAAAGAATTTTTCTACTGTTGGCTTGTCATTTGATTCCAAGCGCATGTACTGATTGTGCACTATTGAGTGCAAAGTGTGCATATGCTAAGTTTTTTGTTGACAATTTTTTTTCTTAGCCTTAAGTATACAATATAAATAATTCTAAAGAAAATGTAAATAAAGTCGAAAGACATAGATATAAGAATTTAGAGTAGGTTAGAGTGCCTGTGTGGGGCCAGTAAGTTAGTATAAGATTGTTAAGTAATTGTAAGCTAGCATTCAAGGATTTTTTGTTAGAATGTAAGAGTTAGTGTTAAGAAAATAAAATGCATTTAAAACTGAAAGCGCATATGGGGTATGCGTGATCAGTCACATGAGTATGTTGATGGTAATGCATATTTGCATGGTGGGATTGGGAAAATGACGAAGTAACGGGAAAAGGGGGAAGTGGCATCTTCTGTGAGTGCAAGGTGTGCATGTGGGGTATGCGTGATCATTCACCTGAGTAATGGTAGTGGTGATGCATATTTGCATGGTGGGATTGGGATGATGGCGAAGTAACGGGAAAGGGGGGAAGTGGCATCTTCTGCCATTCATGCCTTTATCATTGGCTAGATTGGCAAGAGGAGGTAGGGATACTAACGGAATTAAAAGGTAGTGGTCTCTGAGAAGTAACTATACCTGTACATAATCGGAGTGACTTAATTAATGAGACCGCCACCCCATTAGCCCACCAAAAAAATTCTCATTTTTCGGGGCGACCCCGGGTCATCAAAAATATTAATTTCAAACATGGTCGATTTCCTGAAATGCGGCCCTCTACGCCAAAGTAATGGTCTTTCATAAACAAATGATACAAGTACATAATCTGTATGACTTAGTTAATGAGACAGCCAACCTTTTAGCCCACCAAGAAAATATCATCAAAAATATTAAATTCAAACATATCTCAATTTCCCGACAAACGGCTCTCTAAACCAAAGTAACGGCCATTCATCAACAAATGATACATATACGCAATCTGTTTGGCTTGCCAAATGAGCTAGCCACCCTTTTAGACCACCCACAAAATTCTCATTTTCCAGTGACGACCCCTGGTTCATCAATAATATTAATTTCAAACATAACTCTTTTTCCGGAAAAACGGCTCTCTACACCAAAGTAATGGTCTTTCATCTCAATGCATGACTCACTTAATGAGACCGAAATTTTTCCGTCATTTTAAGGCGGCGACCTCGGGGTCATCAAAAATGTTAATTTCAAACATATCTCAGTTTCCCGAAAAACGGCTCTCTACACGAAAGTAATGTTCTTTCATCAGCAAATGTTACTTGTAAGTAATCGGTGTGATTAACTTAATGAGATCGCCATCAAATTAGCCCACTAAAAAAATTCTCATTTTTCGGCGGCGACCCCGGGCATCAAAAATACTAATTTCAAACATATTTCAGTTTCCCGAAAAGCGGCTCTCTACACCAATGTAATTGTCTCTCATAAACAAAAGATACATGTACGTAATCTGTATGAATTACTTAATGAGGCAGCCGCTCTTTTAACTTCCCGAAAAAAGGCTCTCTACACCAAAGTAATGGTCTTTCATCAACGAATGATACTTGTACGTAATTTGTATGACTCACTTAATGAGACCGCCACCCTATTAGCCTACGACAAAAGTTCTCGTTTTTCGGCGGCGACCCCGAAGTCATCAAAAATGTTAATTTCAAACATATCTCTGTTTCCCGAAAAACGGCTCTCTACACCAAAGTAATGTTCTGTCATCAACAAATGATATATTGGCGTAATGCGTGTGACTTACTTAATGCGACAGCCACCTCTTTAGCCCACAAAAATCATCAAAAATATTAATTTCAAACATATTTTAATTGCAAGGAAAACGGCTCAGTTAACACGAGTAAGCATCCACCTATCTGACTGAAATACGATAAGGCTCAAGTATCCAGTCAGACGCATAGTACGAGGGGCGTTCAATATATTCTCGGTATCGATATGAAGGAAAATGCGAATTCAATTTAAATTGTTTTTATTTTTCAATATAATCTCCCCTAACATCAATGCATTTGTTACATCTTGAGATAAGCTTTTTTAAACCCTCAAAAAAATAAATTTCCTCTTTCTCTGCAAAATACCCATTTATTGCCGACTTGAGTTCTTCATCATCCGAAAATCTTTTTCCACGAAGACATTTCAAATCCGGAAACAGGAAATAATCACTAGGGGCAAGGTCTGGACTATAGGGTGGGTGTTGGATTTCTTGGAAACCACAATCTCGCGCAGCAGCCTTGGAAACTCGCGCCGTGTGAACAGGAGCGTTGTCATGAAGAAGCAACACACCCGCTGCGAGTTTACCCCGTCTTTTTTTATGCAAAGTGGAAGCGTAGGATGTGGCGTTGATGGTTTCACCTTTTTTTTGTACTCAATGAGCAAGATTCCCTTTGAGTCCCAAAACACTGTGGCCATGAGCTTCCCGGCAGACGGAGTGACTTTGAACTTCTTCGGGGGGTCTGTTCCTTTTTTATGCCACTGCATGGACTCTTGTTTGCTTTCAGGGTCATAGTGGTGGACCCATGTTTCGTCCCCAGTAACAATTCGTTCCATAACACCGTCCGCGTTCTCACTACACATCTCCAAAAGCTCTCTACAGCATGCAATTCTCACTTTTTTCTGAGGCGCTGTGAGCATTCGTGGCACCCACCTTGCACTGACCTTTGCAAGGTTAAGATGGTCATGAAGAATGGTGTGAATGGTACCAATTGAAAGCTTGGTGATCTCTGCCATCATTTTCACCTTTATTCGGGCATCCTCAAGAACAAGTTTTTCGACTTCTTTGATGCTTTCTCCCGTATAAGCAGTAGCCGTGGCGCCGGAGCTGGGGTCGTATTCAATGCTCTCTCTGCCTGTCTTGAACTCACTTGACCACTTTTGCTCAGTTGATAATGAAGGTGCGGAACCCTGGTAAACAGCCACCATCTCTTCATGCATAGTTTTTTTGACTTTTTCCTTGCTTAGTGAGAAATTTAATTACAGCGCGATGCTCAATTTTCATCATCATCGTCTCAGTTGCTATTATGATTCTGTTTAACTAGAGATAAAACGCGAATTAATAATCCCATTTACGAGTATATGAAATTTTACATAAATGCACTAAAATAATATTATTACTTGATAAATAAGTCAATTTATACATACAACCACAGCTTCACCGCGATACCGAGAATATGTTGAACGCCCTTCGCAAGTATTTTTCACCTGCATGCGCGAACCTGCATGAGCTGTCCCGTGGGAACCAAGGCCATTGTAGTCAATTGTACCGAGGTTAGATTTTAAGTATTATATTTATTGTTAGGCAGTCTTATCAAGTACCTGGCCAAATACACAACATCTTATAACGTATCCCAACAATCGTGTTTCATTTGGATATCCAGGTTGCGCGGCTTTTTCGCGCGGATTGTATTTTTTTAGCAAAGTCCTTTGAAAGGACCAAAACTCGTGTGTCCTTAATCCGTAACCGTTAATCCTTTATCCAAAATCGGAAAAGGTTTTTATATATCATAATTTAGTCTGATAAATAAAGTGAACGAAAAAATTAAAAAACTCAAAACATAAAAAAAAGGAAAATTATCTCACACAAAGAGAAAGTATAATCGTAAACCTACAATAATAAGTGAAGTTAACGAAAATTAGCTTGAAAAGTGAAGTGAATGAGAAACAAAAAGTAAAACTCGAAACACCAAAGGAAAAAGGGAAGTTATCCTACAAAAAGTGAAAGTATAATCCCAGACTTAACAAGTGAATTTAAAGAAAACCTTGAAAAGTGGAGTGAACGAGGAACCTGAAGATAGAAAAACCAAAAACTAGAAAATTGAAATAATTTCCAAAGGAAGACGACTAAGGATCCAAACGATGAGTGGCTGTCCTATATTCCTAGGATTTTAGTAAGATAACTTTAAGAAAATAGCAGTAAGACATATACCATATATTGAATTCTCACAAGACTAGTACATAGTCTCTTAAACTAACGAAAAAATAAGAAAAACTCAAGTAGAGTTACTTTCGTACTAATTTAATTTCATAGCTTAAAAATATGAAATATAATATATCTCATGAAAAAAGGGGCCGGCTTACTGCGGAATTAATTAATTTTAATCGCCGGTGGTGAAGATCCTCATACCCTAGTAGGTCGCTGCGATTTTTAACGCATTAACGACTAAAGAGGATTCATATGAGCCTTCCGAACCAAAGTAGCTACCCCGAAAGTTAATGGATAGCGCTTAGCAGGCATCTAGGGAACTGATGTTCAAAGTCATCCTTTTGACAAAATAACCCAGTCATATTAAACAAAAAAACAAAAAAAACAAAAAGCATTGAATTGATTGCAAGTAATATATACTTAAGAAAACATAAAAAAATCAACTTTTAATTTTTAATTTAAAAGAAAACCATTTGCCACTTCTGTCGTTATTGTGTTTTTGTCGTTGTATTTTTTTTACCTCCAATTTCTTACTGCGTACCCTCGAATACTTCCTAGGTTATACTGTTTAGAATGGATGAGATTAAGAACTCAGTCATTCAGCTCACGGGAGCTATAAATTCGTTAATAGAAAAACTCAGGTTAATAGCAGGCCGAATTAATAGAATAGAACAATTGAATCCACAAGAGTCCATTAGAAATGTTAATGAACACTTGGCGGTTATCGGAAATCGACTCCAGGTTGTGGAACAGGGAGGCAATTCTGTCCCACGAGCGGATGATGCGGTGCTACTATGTGGGCCGACATGCGAGCAGGACTTGAAGGATATTTCTAAACTGCCTGATTCAGTGAAGGAATTACAAGTCTTTGACGGCAATCCAGTCCAATATGTCTCCTGGGTCTACAGCGTGGAGACGATTCTAAAGGACTATGAAATAGTCCGGAATAAACCCATCTACCATGCGATTTTACAACACATACGTCAAAAAATAAGACGCAAGGCAGATTCTGCTCTGGTCTCATACAATATATTCGATACCGAGTGGAATGAAATTAAAAGAATTCTCTCGCTCCACTACGCCGACAAGAGGGATATCCGTACCCTCGAACACCAACTTAATCAGCTCACACGGGGTGGTTCAAGAGTTGATGATTTCTACGCCACAGTGAACCACCAATTCTCCTTGATCACAATAAGATCTGGGATGAGATGTACTCTACCGAAACAATGAATGCTTTGGCGGAAACCTACAGAAACCGTGCACTGGACGTATTTATTCGTGGGCTTAATGGGGATCTTTCAAGACTTCTCATTGTTCAGAAGCCAAGAACCTTGCCTGAAGCATACTCCGCCTGCTTATAGATGCAAAATCTTAACTTTAGAAATAATTCTCTATATGTCAAGGCACCCAATATGATATCTTCCCCTGTGAACTACGACTTTAGAGGTAGCTCAGGATCTCATCACAATCCTGGAAACACCAACAAGTCATTCCCTCCAAGAGATAACCCTGCTCACAATTCACATCATCCACGGAGGTCAATTTTCAAGCAACAGCATCCACCCCAAAGGCCGACAGGACCAAAACCTCCGGTAAAAATGGAAGTGGACAATTCAATCCAATCTAGGAGGATAGGCTACATGAATTTGCCGAAAACTGTTAAGAGGGAATTGAGATCCGATAACTACCCTCGAAAGCAGCAGCGTCTAAACCACGTGGTATCCACAGGTCCAGAGAACACCACGGGTGCGGAAAACTCAGAAATAGAATCCGTTGAACTTCCCAATGAAGAACCTAGGGAAGAAAATTTTATGGAAGGTGCCTCGTTTCCAGCGTACCATATATAGAATGTGTAACGCGGGACGGGGATATACTAAATTTCCTTATAGACACTGGGGCGAATAAGAACTTCATCAAACAAAATCTAGTTCCATGTCCTAAACCCGTCAAAATCCCATTTCAAGTCAATAGTCCTGCCGGAAATATACTAGTTAAAAACAAAATCTGTGGGAAGTTCTTTAAATACTTAGGCTGCGATCTCTATATAACATTTTTCGTCCTCCCAAATTTGAATTCGTTCGATGGTATAATAGGAGACGATACTCTGAAGCAGCTGAAGGCTGTTATAGACAGAGAAAAAAATATGCTTACCATTGAATCAAATAAAAACATCCCTCTCAAAGACCATGCTTCTGCTGAATTAATTAGTCAAATGCTTACCTTGGGTGGAAATGCTTCTATGCTAGGAAGGTCTAACTTAGGAGATCTTCACATGAAGTTCGAAAGTCTTTTCGGTCCAGTAGGGAACGAGAAAGTAAAAACCAACATTCGAGCGGAAATTCGTACAACCACCAACGAAACAATCTACTCCAAAAAAAAGTTATCCTTACCCCGCTTGTATGAGGGAAGAGGTCGAAAGACAGGTAAATGAACTTCTGTCAGAGAACACCATCTGTCCATCTAACAGTCCATATAATTCACCTATATGGGTTGTTCCTAAAAAGCCGAAGCCAAATGGAGAAAATCAGTACAGAATGGTCATCGATTACAAACGTCTAAACGCTGTAACAATTCCTGATACATACCCTATCCCTGATATTAACAGCACACTTACCAGTCTAGGTGATGCTCGATTCTTCACAACGCTTGACCTGACCTCAATGTTACATCAGATCCTCATGAAAGAAAAGATTATTTCCAAAATAGCCTTCTCAACAATGAATGGGAAGTACGAATATCTAAGATTTCCGTCCGGCCTCAAGAATGCTCCAGCAATCTTTCAGCGCGTGATAGATGATGTGCTTAAGGAGTTCATAGGTAAGATTTGCTATGTCACATAATTATTTTTAGTAAATCAGAAGAAGATCATCTAAGAGACATCGAGATCATCTTCTCCAAAATTAGCGAAGCCGGATTGAAAATCAACCTGGAAAAAACTAACTTCTTGGACACTAGCGTCGAATTTCTTGGCTACCTTGTTACTCCTGATGGTATCCTCCCAGACCCTAAAAAGGTTAAGGCTATCGAAAAAATCCTTCCACCGACAAACTTAAAAGAACTGAAAAGCTTCCTCGGGTTAATTTCCTACTACAGGACATTTATCCGTGATTATGCTAGATTAGCCAAACCATTGACGAATATAACTCGAGAGGATTGGTTCGAGCTAACCAATCCAAAAATGTCCCAATCTCTCTCAATGAAGATGCAATTAATTCTTTCGAAACCTTGAAGGAGAAGGAGAAGTACTGGCATTTCCGGACTTCGAGAAAAGCTTCAATTTGACAACAGATGCTTCAAATTTTGCAATCGGTGCTGTGCTGTCTCAAGGTGATCATGACAAGGAGAGGCCAGTGGCGTATATATCTCGCTCTCTGAATCGAACAGAGGAAAATTACGCAACCAATGAGAAGGAGATGCTTGCAGTAGTCTGGGCTCTGGATAATTTGAGAAATTATCTGTATGGAGCAAAGAAGATTAAGATTTACACCGACCACCAGCCCCTGATATTCGCACTGAGTAATAGAAACCACAATGCAAAACTCAAACGCTGGAAAGCAAGGATTGAGGAGTATAACTACGAATTGATTTACACACCAGGAAAATCGAATTTCGTGGCTGATGCTCTCTCACGCCTGAAGACGGAAGTTAACCATCTGCCTGGGAGGGACTTTGTGAGCTCTCCAACAGCGATACAGATTCTTGCACCGCGCACAGTGCTGATCAGGATAATTCCGACCTAATACCACATGTAGAAACTCCAATTAATGTTTTTAGAAACCAGCTTATTTTCAGAATTGGCATCGATCTTTGTGCTCACGAAGAACCGCATCAGGGCTATCATAGCCATTATATTTCCGTAAGAACCTTTTGTCAGGCTAATCTCATAGAAATGCTTAGGGAAAACTTGAAAACCCAAATGTAGTAAACGGAATTAAAATTCCGGAGAACTATATGGGATTGCTTCAAAAGTTCTATCTGGAAAACTTCGAACAATACAAGATTCGCGTGATGCAAAGAGTTGGCGAGGACGTTGCTAATGAAGACCGCCAATTCCTAATTATAGAGAAAGAACACAAAAGAGCACATCGGTGGGCAAGGGAAAACAAAGAGCAAATCCTCGAACAATTTTATTTTCCACATATGATGTCTAGAGTAAAAAAATTAACTTCATCATGCGAAATCTGTAATACCAACAAGTATGATCGACACCCCATAACTCCCACTTTGCAGGAAACTCCCATTCCCAAGTATCCATGCGAAATTCTTCATATGGATATCATGACACTTCAAAACGAGAAATTTTTAACCATAGTTGACAAGTTTTCTAAGTTTTCTAAATTTTTCCATATTAAGGATAAATCTGCCATTTACATCAGATCAAAATTGATTAAGATCTTACATTACTTTACAGTCAAAAAAGTGTTAGTCACGGGCAATGAAAGAGGCTTCCTCAGCCCAATCGTCCTAGAGAGGGTACATTCCACTATACTGGAAATCTATCGGTGCCTTAAAGCCGAGAATCCAGATTTAAAGGTCAAGGAACTTGTCCACGTAGCCGTAAATCGCTATAACAACACTATACATTGGGTCATCAAACAACCAACTGACATATTCTTTAATAGGTCTCAGAGGGTCAATTATCAAAATCTTTTAAACATACGGTCAAGAAGCAATAAAGATCTCAGGGGCATTATTAAGCGAAACATGGAGGCCAGAAATGTAAGGTTAAATTTAAAGAGAGGTAAACCCAGGGAGTATCGCGAGGGGGACGTGGTTTATACCGCTATTAAACGCATCAAAGGAAAAAATAAGCCCTTGTTTAAAAAAGGGATCGTTGCAGATAATAATCGCGTTACCATAACGACAGATAGTGGTAGAAAAATTCACAGGGACGAACTTTTACAAACACAGACCGACTTAGCAAAGAACAAAGACCACCAGTAAAAAATTAACGAGAAGTTGTTTGACGCAACGCATGAGGTTATGAACAAAGTTAACAAAATAATCGACCGCTACAATAACGCCTCACAGAAGGGAGAAACTTAGAAACTAAGACATGACTTACTTGACAAGATACTTATACTAAAGGAGGGCGTAAATGAAGTCAGTAGAGTGGATGTACCAATCCTGGCACACAGGGAGCGGGGAGCCATGACGTCACGGGTCAATGTCCTTGAGGTGGGTAAGTGTGTCAGTGTGGTTTTCCGGTGTGTTTTTTTGTGGTTTTGTAAGTGTGTGGTTGGTGATAAGAGTAAAATATGATAAGGCATGCATGATCGTGTTGTGAGAAATGTGATAGTGCATGTACGTTGTTGGTGCGGGGATTCCTGGAACCAGATTGCAGGTGTGCGGGGATTCCTGGAGCCAGATTGCAGGTTACCAGGTTACCAGATTGCACGTTCCCAGATTGCGCGTTCCCAGATTGCGCGTTACCAGGTTACCAGGTTGCCAGATTGTAGGTTACCAGATTGCAGGTTGCCAGATTGCAGGTTACCAGATTGCAGGTTGCCAGATTGCAGGTTGCCAGATTGCAGGTTACCAGATTGCAGGTTGTCGGATATGGGATCGTTGGTGCCAGATTGGAGGGTTCCTGGTGTAGTCAAAGTAATGTTTTTTGCGGTTTTGGAAGTGTGCTGTGCCATGAGGAGTGCGTGATAAGGCATCTGATTGTTGTTGTTGTTGGTTGAAGTAAGATTTCCGGTATTTGAAGTGTGAGTGCCATGGGAAAATGATAAGATACATGATTCTTATTTATGGAAATAAGTTTCGTGGACTTGTGGTAATTGTTTTGAATGTTTTATATACATCCGTTTGCCTATTTACAGAAAACTGACCTATAAAAGTGATTGTATTTAATGAGAAAGATATTAGTAATAACAAATGCTTTGGTTGAGGATAATCAAAATTAGTTTCAAGAATTGTGGTTGCTGCTCATCGTGTGTTGTAGAAAAACAAAAAAAGTATCCTACGTGCATGTGTATTCATAAAAAAAAGGCATTTTGTGTTAAAAAGAAAATATGACAATTAAATGTTTTGGATTCAGAAAATTAAATCTGGTGACAAATATTGCATATGCCATTCATCGTGGAAATATTTTAGGATTGTAAGGGTAGATGTGATTGATGAAAATTTATCAGTTTATTTAACGGTTGATGATGGATATAAAAGCTTATTGCTAAACATGCGTAGAGGCGAAGCCGTACCGCAATTTGTACCATCAATACAATATTCATTTAATTCTGGTGAACATCTTAGAATTGAAGTAGTGGGTGGTGCAATAACGTTAGTAGGTTCAACAAACGATGGTGTCAGGCGTATGAAGAGTTTAAATCGTTTCCAAGCGTCTTGCATATTTGACGAGTTTGATGATTTAAGAAATATTGATGAAGAGGATATAAAATTAATAGATGAACTTGAACTAAAATCTAAGAATTGATAATAAAACTAGTGCATGCTAGTTATTATTCGTTGTAAAATGGAGAACATAAATTTGTTAGTATTTGCAAAGCAGATTCACGAATTTTTAATAGATAACAAAGAAAATTTGCTAGATAATCATTATGGTGAGATTTTGAAGTGCAACTCAATATTGTGCCAATATAAATATGCTTGTCTTATTAAATCGAAAAATGGTCATCACTATTCAACATGTTGCTGGTCATCAGATACATGCGAAGCTGGTCCGGACACTTGTGGGTGTTTTATGTTACATGGTGTAATAATGCGAACAAAGCAACTAAAATTTTACAGACACTTTAAATTGGAATATGAAAATCTAGAAGTAATTATCCGATGTACATATGAAAGTAATTATAAAAATCGTACATTGAACATAAGCTGCTTCGAATACCGTGAATATGAAACCGAAAGAATTATGAGTAATGGTGAAATTGAAATGTATACTACGAAAGACTTACATTATCGAACGGACGTTGAAATGATTAATGTCAAAGCATACAAGCAGAGTTATGAAATGATAATTACATAAATATTAGTCATCAGAGAGCATGTCAGAACATGCAACAACTAATTACATAAATATTAGTCATCAGAGAGCATGTCAGAACATGCACCAACACACTTTGCACATAAATATTAGTCATCAGAGAGCATGTCAGAACATGTACCAACACACTTTGCACATACTAAGAATGGGATGAAATGATAGACATAAAAGAAATTGAATTTTGATTATTTGAAGATCGAAACAGTCTCATCGCAGCATTCGAACTTGAACAGCATCACTATGGAAGATCAGAAACCAAAACCTGAGATGAAAGAATCATTGACAAAAAACTGGAGTATAGCGTTTTTAAAAATCCATTCAAATACAGTGAAATTAAACTAAATTCAGATTCCACATCAGATGTAAAATATAAGAAATTTAAATAAAAAAATATGTTGTTTTTGTAAATGTTTGTTTTATTTTTGATTATTTTATGGAACCATAAAGAAATTTAAGACACAAGTGACCACAGTTATATGTATCATATATTTGTTGACGAGTGTAATTATATCGTATGTTTTCCCCCAAATATTTGATGATTTCTTTAGGTGGTTGTAGATTTCCAAAACTATCGAAATATTCCTTATGGTTTTTGTTCTTCCTATATGCTACCCAGTGTGTTCCAGGCCCCGAGGAATCATCCAGATTAACGGTACCACATTCTCGTTGTAGAGGGTTTTTTGGAAAATTATCTAGCATAAAGACCCCTCTAAAATGTGGTAAATTTTGGGTATATTTCTTCAAGTCAACATCCGTGAGTGCCCGCCTTGGTAGTTTTTTGGCTGCGGGCTGTAAAAAAGACCGTATCCTTTTTTATGTTGTTTAAGGAATAGACCTTTTCCCATTGCAATGGATTCCATTGTTTGATTATGACGTTTGGCTTCCTCTAATTGTTTTTGAGCAGCTTTTGCTTGATTAATTGTTTTAACGATAGAGCTTCCACCAGCTGCCATGGTTCCAAGAGCTCCAAGAGCCGTAATTATTGGAATAAGGGGAAGAATACCACCTGTCTTGGGTATCGGTATGATACGTGGATTCTTTACAGCTGATTTTTTTCGTCTAAATATATTATTTACTGATTTTCGGGCAATTCGTATTGCATTTTCAATATTTTCAGGATTCTTTTCATAGAGTGATTTTTTCGCATTCCTTACAGCCTGATTGAAGAGGCTACTTTTGTTTGACACCTTCATAGTTCTCTTACCAGAGTCATCTGTTTTGTTGCCCAATCCGAATTTTACTTTGGTCTTCATAGCGTTTGTTACTAACCATGCGTTTTTGAACTCAGAAAAATATATCTTTAGATTTAACTCGAGACCAGGCTTTTTCAGCTAATATTTGATCGGCTTTATGTCTTTTGCTTATATCGTTTGATTGAGAATAGGCAATATCATGTTCTCGGCAAGCAGAATCCAATGGATTGATTCCTTTATCGCCTCTCTCTAAACGTTTCTCAAGTTTAGTGCCAGGTCCACAAAATTGGTACCCTGGTAGATGAAGTTCAAAAGGTAGGGAATTTATTAAATTATTTATGAGACCTCTTCCGACTATGTTTCGATTGTGACTGTACTTATTTTTGTAAGATACCACCATTTTATTGGGTGTTGTTGAACGTACGGCCTTAAACTGAAATAGGTTTATAAAAGTAAATGTTTTTAAAGGTAATAATTTAATAGTTAAGATGCGTTTCATTAAGCAACATAAAGATATATGTGTTCGAAACTTAGATTTTTCGAAAAATAATTTGTCGAAACTAAGGCATAGTTCACTTTTACCAAATTCAATAAGAGCCTTAATTGTTGGTCCGTCAAATTGTGGAAAAACAAATGTTATGATTAGTTTGATAGAGAGCCCGAATGGAATTAAATTTAAAAACATTTATTTATATTCCAAATCTTTGTATCAATCTAAATATGAGTACTTGCAGCAGTTAATAAAACCTATAAAAGGTATGGGGCTTTACACGTTTTCCGCAAGCGAACAGGTCTTATCACCTGATGAAGCAAAAACTGACTCCATTATTATATTTGATGATGTCGCGTGTGAGAAGCAGGACAATATAAGGTCTTACTTTTGTATGAGTCGTCATAAAAATATCGATTGTTTTTATTTATGTCAAACATATACACGCATTCCTAAACATTTGATACGGGATAATGCAAATATGATTGTTATGTTTAAACAAGACGAAATGAATATAAAGCATATTTATAAGGATCATGTGGGTATGGATATGACTTTTGAAAAATTTTGCACTCTTTGTGACACATGCTGGAAGGTTAGCTATGGATTTGTTGTTATTTGCAAAGACTTTCCTATTGATAAAGGTCGATACAGAAGGGGGTTTGATGTTTTCATTCAGTTATAAACAATCAGTTTTACCAGCTTTTTTACTTAGTATAGCATCGATTTTCAAGCTGTAACAACAACAAATCTGCTTTGATAAAGAAGTAGATCTGATAAAACCCGAACTGATAAAAGCCGATCTGATAAGAACCGATCCGATAAGAACCGATCTGATAAAAGCTGATCTGATAAAAGCTGATCTGATAAGAACTGATCTGATAAAAGCTGATCTGATAAAAGCTGATCTGATAAAAGCTGATCTGATAAGAACTGATCTGATAAAAGCTGATCTGATAAGAACTGATCTGATAAGAACTGATCTGATAAAAGCTGATCTGATAAAAGCTGATCTGATAAGAACTGGTCTGATAAGAACTGATCCGATAAGAACTGATCCGATAAGAACTGATCTGATAAAAGCTGATCTGATAAAAGCTGATCTGATAAAAGCTGAGCTGATAAAAGCTGATCTGATAAAAGCTGATCTGATAAAAGCTGATCTGATAAAAGCTGATCTGATAGAAGCTGATCTGATAAGAACTGGGCTGATAGAAGCTGATCTGATAAAAGCTGATCTGATAAGTAGATGAAAAAATGAATGAGAAACTATTGAAAGATGTTGTAACGACTAGAAATATATTAAGGAAAAAGTTTAAAAGTATCAAGATGCAGGAAACAGATGCAGAACGCCTTCTGGAAGACACTTTTAAACCATTAACTGTACTTCTTAAGAAATTAGTTGAAAAGGCAACAGGAAATACTGATGATGATGACAAAAAAACTGAAACTAATTTTGAAATTAAAACAAGTACTCTTATAAAAAGGAAATCCTCCCCTGCAGAAATATCAGCTAATGATGATGATGGATCAAGCAAGGCTGATAATTTCTTCTCACAGGATGACGGAAATGATGACAATACGTTCAGGGAATTAACAGATCTATCTGAAACCAATCAATTAGATTTGTTATACGGACCATATAAAACCCCCAACTCTAAATGGAAGTTTGGTAATAGTACAATTAAACTTGAATCAAATGAGATTGTGATTGATGATAAAAGCTGGACTCTTACACCTGGACTCTTACACCTGGACTCTATGAATTAATATTTTACAAGACACCTAAAAATCATACAACCAATGACTTGAAAATTTACAAGGAAATGCTTATTAAAACAAGCGCACATAAACGTAGACATGATGAAAATGAACAAATTAAAGGAACTAAAGCATTCAAATATAAGCAAATAATAAAAAAAATTATTTCTTGATAGCAGTACAAAATGAGTGTTGACAAGTTTGGTCACTCTCCCCATAGTAATTTTCAAGATGAAAATAAATTAAAAAAAGTGTTGGGATTTAATTTAGATCGTGATAAGAACATAAACCTCCATAACAAACGTTTAAAGAACCTAGGTTTACCGACGGAAGACAGTGATACAGTTTCACGAAGATTCGTTAGAGAGGATATAAGTCATTTAGCACTGAAAATTGAAAAAGAAAATGCTATTGTCAAGAATACCCTTAGTAACCGTTTAAAATTAAACCAAGAAGCTGTTGATAAGGAAATGCACATTTTTAATACAAAACTGGAAAGTCTGAAAGAAAATATCACGCATATTGAGAAAAATATTGTGAGAATTTAAAATTATCTGTTTAATCAAGTAGACAAAACGAAACCAACAATACTTTTAAGCAAAAAATGAGCAATGAAAAAATAGCTATAGTTAATGAACGTTAAACGACGACGAGTAATAACGAAAGGAATAGATGATCTTTGGCAAGCAGACTTGGTTGAAATGGGAACATTTTCATCTTACAACAAAGGATATCGATTCCTTCTAACAGTCATAGACACTTTTTCGAAATTTGCTTGGGTTATTCCTCTGAAAACCAAAAATGCTGTTGACGTTACCAAAGCTATGAAAAGCATATTTGTTTTAGGTCGATCACCAATCAATTTACAAACTGATGCTGGAAAAGAATTTTTCAATAAAAACTTTCAAAACCTAATGAAAACCTATCATATTAATCATTACTCATCATGCAGCGTCTTAAAAGCATCAATAGTTGAACGTTTCAACAGAACTTTGAAAAATCTCATGTGGAAACAGTTTAGTTACGATGGATCATATAAATGGATTAATATTTACAAGGACTTGGTTAAAAAATATAATGATTCAAAACACAGAACTATTAAAATTTCTCCGGCCAGTGTAAATTCTTCCAATGAAGATCATATTTTAAGCACTGTCTATAATAAATTGAAAGTATTTACTAAACCAAAGTTTAGTGTTGGTGAAAGAGTGCGAATCAGTAAATATAAACTTACTTTTAGTAAAGGTTACACCCCAAACTGGACAACAGAAATATTTAAAATTAAAAAAGTTCAAATCACTTCTCCGATTACATATATTTTAGAGGACTATGAAGGCAAAATAATCAAAGGAGGATTCTATGAATGTGAGCTAATGAAAACAAGTTTTCCAAACAGTTACCTTGTGGAGAAAATTCTCAAAACCAGAGGGAATAAAGTCTTGGTAAAATGGTTAGGATTTTCAACTGAACACAACTCTTGGATCGAAAAAAATGATATATTATGAGTCACACTCTACCACACACCCGCACCGACCCACACACAAACACACACACACACACCATTGCATAGCTTAAGTTTGTAATTTAATGTTTAATAAATTTAAATATACATGGCTTAGATATTTTCTTTTCACTTTAATACTATCCTTTAAGATGTCAATAACATTGACTTTAAACGGTACATCATTAATACTAACTGCTAATTACTTTCCACCAATTAATTTGGAAAGGAGTTATGTTTGCGTTCTTGTTGATTTCCACGCATACAATTCAATACACAACGTTGATTTGGGCAATAATCTGTTCCATGTGAATAACAATGTCATAGAACTTCCAGTAGGTTCCTATGAATTTGTGGATATCTCTGAATACATACGCGAAAAATATGAGGAAATTAACGCTACTGGCGAACTTTTTATTGATGCGTATTATAATACATTAAAAACTGAAATGTACTGTAGTGATGATATTAATTTTTATCATGATCGAAGTATTGGTTCATTATTGGGATTCAGTAGACGAAAATTAAAGTCACTTGAGATGCATGAATCTGATTTACCTATAAATATAATGAAAATCAACGTAATACGTATAGAATGTAATATCGTTAGCAGATCTTATATTAATAGTGCACCGGCCCATACACTTCATGAGTTTTCATTAACCGGTAGTCCTGGGTATAAATTAGATGAAATCCCCAAAAATGTTATCTATTTACCTGTGACCACCAGACAAATAACATCTATAACTGTTAAAATTGTTGACCAAGACGGCAATCTGGTAAATTTTCGTGAAGAAACAATAACTTTCCGGCTTCATTTAAAACCAGATGAATAATGATTATTTATGATAAAAAACGAACAGCCATTATTTTTGATAAAAACAACATAATATCTAGTACACTAATCATTCCTTCACCAATCCCCAAACAACAAACAGGGGTAATAGACAAAAGAGCAGAAAAAAGAAAACGTTGCGAATTATTTACCGAGGCTAATAAGGAATACTTAAAATCTTTAGGACTTCAATTGAAAAACAATGATGAATGAGGTTATAAATATATTACAAAAGCCCATCTACGATGAAAGCATTATAAAAAAGGAGTACCACAGCTACTCACCATACTTGCAAGCATTTAAAAATAATGATGAAATAAGAATATGTATTCAGAATCAAGATCTCTATGTATTACCAAGTGAGAGTTATCTATACATCGAAGGGTATGTAACTCTTGACAATGCAACAATATCACGTAATATCAAGTTGAAAAATAATTGTGTAGCATATTTGTTTGATGAAATACGTTATGAAATAAATGGAATTGAAATAGACCGTACCCGACATCTAGGCATAACATCAACAATAAAAAGTTATGTTTCTCTTAACGAAAATGAAAGCAAAATGTTGGAAAATGCTGGATGGTTTGTTAAGGAAAACGCTGAATTAGAAAATGGACATTTTAATTTTTGTGTACCACTTAAAATGCTTTTGGGTTTTGCCGAAGACTTTAATAAAATTATATTGAATTCTAAGCATGAGCTTATATTACTACGTTCAAAAACAGATCAGGATGCTGTTTATTCTAGTGAAACAAAGGAAAAAGTTAAGCTAAGTGTGACAAATGTTACATGGAAGATTCCACATATACTACTGGCTGATTATGCAAAGTTGGATATTCTCAAAACAATAAGCAGTGGTCAGCGTTTAACAATGGCATTCCGAAGCTCGGATTGTCATTATAATCCGGTGCTAAGACAAGGAACACAGCTTTTTTGGAATGTGAAACTTTCTCCACATAGCGAAAGACCGCGATTTGTAATGATTGTGTTTGAAACTGCAACAGGTTTTCAACATTGCGATTTAATTGATATCAAAGTCCATTTAAATTCTGACACGTATCCCTATGATGATCTTAAACTCAATTTCACCCGCAATCGTTATGCTATTTTATATGAAATGTATGCAAAATTTTGAACAGAGCTACTATATGCGTGATCCTCAGCCACTATTATCACATAATGACTTTAAAAATGTGGCTCCAATCATTGTGGTGGATGTGACACACCAAAATGAGGAAATAAAATCAGGTTCCATTGATATAAGAATTGAAATTCGAACACAGAAGAACATTCCAGAGAATACATCAGCATATTGTGTTTTGATACATGATCGAATATTTGAGTACATTCCCCTAACTGGTGATATTAAAAGGCTTATTTAAAATAACATTTGCACATTCTGTTTTCTCATATCGATACACATTCATCACACTTCAACCCGGTTTGCACATTTGACAGAATGCATAAACAAAAAAACTTTATAACTTTAGACGTACAAGGATTCAAAGTATCTAATAATAAATTTATTGTTAAAGAACTGGCAATTAGTTTTAATAAATGCGAATTTCAAAATTTCATCATTAAACCACCATTTGAATTTGAAAGGCTGCCGACAAAATACCGAAAGCAAGTACTTTGGTGGAAGAGGAATCATCACAATCTCGATTGGTGTTTTGGCTCTGTAACTTTCAACAGTGTAAAACAGTTTTTGAAGGATAATCTTGCTCAGACAATTGTAATACTTTATGTGAAGGGAGCTGAAAAGAAAAAGTGGATTGAAGAGATTCTTGGAAATATCAAAATCAACAATATTATCCTTGATCTCGAAGAACTTGGATGCGCAAGCTTATGTTCGCTGCGAGTGCAAAACATTGAGATTAAAAAATGTCCAGTTCATCATGGATGCTGTGGACTTGAAAATGCATTGCTTCTAAGGAAATCTTTGAACGATTTAGAATAAGCTACACTACACATTATTCAAGATTTTGTAACCAATTTAAGCAATAAATAAAAAAAGAAAAAGAAAAAGTTTATTTGTTTTCTCACTATTTATTTTGATTCTTAACATTATTTATTCCTTTCATTTACAAGTTTTCAATTCGTACTTGTGAAGATCTTCCCAATGGGCCAAGATATGTCAGGAGTAGAGTGTATTTACCAATCCTGGGACACAGGGAGCGGGGAGCCATGACGTCACGTGTCAATGCCCTTGAGGTGGGTAAGTGTGTCGGTGTGTTTTTGTGGTTTTGCGGTGTATTTTTTTGTGGTTTTGTAAGTGTGTGGTTGGTGATAAGAGTAAAATTTGATAAGGCATGAACGATCGTGTTGTGAGAAATGTGATAGTGCATGTACGTTGTTGGTGCGGGGTTCCTGTTACCAGGGGGGGGATTCCTGGTGTCAGGTCAGTCAAAGTATTGTTTTTTGTGGTTTTGGAAGTGTGCTGTGACATGTGGAGTGTGTGATAAGCTATGTCATTGTTGTTGTTGGTTGAAATAAAATTTCGGATGTTTCTGTGGTAGCGTAAGAATAAAAACAAAAAGACTTGTATTTGGGGGTCATTGTCGTAGGTCGCGGCTGGTTTTCATATTGTGGTTTTTGTACTGTTTTATTGGATTGTGTATTTCGTGTCATTGTTCTGTAGTACATTCGTGGTGATAAGATTTTTGTTTTTCGTAAGTAGGTTGGTTTGTTTTCTTTCAAGCGCATGCGCATAGATTTTTTTTTTGTTTTTTTTTTTTTGTAATGTGAATTTCGGTTTATTTTTTCTGCTATTTAAAGGAGTGTATTGCAAGAAACACTTTCAATTGAAAACGTGCATTGGTCGTATAAACTGCTAGTTCATTTAAATTAAACTCTAAAGTTTTTGTGCTATATCAAAGAAGAAAAAAACAATGAAAGGATTTATTTGTGAATTTTGTGGAAAGGATTTTTCCTTAAATAAAAACTTAAGAAGACATGTTGTTAGTGTGCATGGTGATAAACAACAATGTAGTATTTGCTTAAAAACTTTAAGCATAAGTGATAAACTCTTAAACCACATGATTACGTGTCACGATGTTCGTTCAGATATGACTCATTCTATGTATAAAAAGGATTCGGCCGTCAACCAAAGTTTTTTGAAGACATTTTGCAAAATTTCTGATGTCGTTATGTGTGTGGAGTGTAAGATAGAGGTGCCAAAAAGTCATTGGTATGCTCATATCCGAACAAATGTGCGCAAGAAGAATAGTGCAAGTCCATGTGAAACATGAGGTGAATTGAAAGTTGTTAAAAGCGTTTTTAATAATCGGATCCAGACATTTATATATGAAAACAAAAATGAGGATATTATTGATCCTCATAGATTTTTTAATGATTCGAGGAGCATGATTTGTAAAAATTTAAAAAGACTTTTGGATTTACACTCAAACTTTAAATTTAACATGGAACTTTTTGCTGAGTATATGAAATTAAATAAATGCGAAGAAGGATAAGAAGAAGAAGAAATGGTGTTATCTATTAAATCTTTCCAATCTAAAATGTGCCTCGCTCAAAGTGCGAACGCGATGCAAATAGATAAATTGTATAATGAAATGTATTTGAGCATTAACACAAAAATGGAAGAGTTCCAAGAGCGTGATAGTGGGTGGACATTAATAAGAATCATACATATCGAAATAAATGTGAACGAGTACAGACCAATAAGAGGTTCATAATATATACAACTTCCAAACTTTTTGTCAAATAAAAAAGCGTGTATTAATGTAAAAAATGATGATGAATATTGTTTCAAATGGGCTATAATATCAGCAGTAGTACCTTTAAATAGTGTTCCTCACAGAACGTCAAGTTATAATATTAGTGATATAAAAAATAGCACAATTTCGCTTGAAAATGGGCTGACTCTAAGATTTGAAGATTTAGAATTTCCGTTAAAATTAAGTGATGTAAAAAGATTTGAACAAATGAATACAAATATCAGTGTTAATGTGTTCGGTTACGATGATGAAAATAAAAAGATCATAGGTCCTTATTACATTACGTTGGATGGATGGATATCTATCTATATCTTTTTTTTTGTTTTTTTAAACTATTAAATACGCAGACGAGAACGGATGGACACAAATTCTTCATATGTAACAGCTGCCTACAATATTTTGGCAATGAGTGTAATTTTAATATTCATAAGTTAGATTGTAAGAAAATTGTAACAGAAATGCCCCCTGCTGATAAGTCTTATATAGAATTTACAAATTATGAGAGGCAGATGGATGTACCATTCGTAATATATGCAGATTTTGAATGCATTTTAAAAAATGTAGATACTTGTTTACCACAATCAAACGTATCATCTACCACAACAGTTCAAGTGCATGTCCCTTGCGCATTTAGTTATTATGTAAAGTGTTCCTTCAACAACGACTTCAATGCTTTCAGAGTATATAAGGGTTTGGATGCATCGAAAATCTTTGTTGAAACCTTAATAAAAGATGTGCAAGATATAAATGAAAAATTCTTGTCTGTTCAGTTACCGATGAATTCTCTTACAATAGATGAATTGCGGCAAAAAGTTCCATGTTAAATTTAAAGTTTGAGTGTATATCCAAAAGTCTTTTTAAATTTTTAAAAATCATGCTCCTCGAATCATTAAAAAATCTATGAGGATCAATAATATCCTCATTTTTGTTTTCATATATAAATGTCTGGATCCGATTATTAAAAACGCTTTTAACAACTTTCAATTCACCTCATGTTTCACATGGACTTGCACTATTCTTCTTGTGCACATTTGTTCGGATATGAGCATACCAATGACTTTTTGGCACCTCTATCTTACACTCCACACACATAACGACATCAGAAATTTTGCAAAATGTCTTTAAAAAAACTTTGGTTGACGTCCGAATCCTTTTTATACATAGAATGAGTCATATCTGAACGAACATCGTGACACGTAATCATGTGGTTTAAGAGTTTATCACTTCTGCTTAAAGTTTTTAAGCAAATACTACATTGTTGTTTATCACCATGCACACTAACAACATGTCTTCTTAAGTTTTTATTTAAGGAAAAATCCTTTCCACAAAATTCACAAATAAATCCTTTCATTGTTTTTTTCTTCTTTGATATAGCACAAAAACTTTAGAGTTTAATTTAAATGAACTAGCAGTTTATACGACCAATGCACGTTTTCAATTGAAAGTGTTTCTTGCAATACACTCCTTTAAATAGCAGAAAAAATAAACCGAAATTCACATTACAAAAAAAAAAAACAAAAAAAAATCTATGCGCATGCGCTTGAAAGAAAACAAACCAACCTACTTACGAAAAACAAAAATCTTATCACCACGAATGTACTACAGAACAATGACACGAAATACACAATCCATTAAAACAGTACAAAAACCACAATACGAAAACCAGCCCCGACCTACGACAATGACCCCCAAATACAAGTCTTTTTGTTTTTATTCTTATGCTACCACAGAAACATCCGAAATTTTATTTCAACCAACAACAACAATCACATAGCTTATCACACACTCCTCATGTCACAGCACACTTCCAAAACCACAAAAAACAATACTTTGACTGACCTGACACCATGAATCCCCCCCCCCCCCCTGGTAACAGGAACCCCGCACCAACAACGTACATGCACTATCACATTTCTCACAACACGATCGTTCATGCCTTATCAAATTTTACTCTTATCACCAAACACACACTTACAAAACCACAAAAAAATACACCGCAAAACCACAAAAACAAACCGACGCACTTACACACCTCAAGGGCATTGACACGTGACGTCATGGCTCCCCGCTCCCTGTGTCCCAGGATTGGTAAATACACTCTACTGTCAGGGTATGCGCTTCCTTGTTAATTATATTTGACGTTTCTTCACTCATGCTGCTATACCGTGATGGAAGAAAAACCTATTATATGAAGATATATATATATTTTTTTGTTTTCATATGTACAGAATGTGTACACTTACTTGAAAATCCACCAACTCGCACAGCATGCGCTTACCGTATTTAGTTTTGCACATTTTAATTTGTCTTATTTCATAAGGCAAATCTTTTTTCAATAAGGAAACTTTTACTGTATCCTTAAAGTCACCAGTTTCAAGTTGGTTTAATTCCTTCTGATAGTCCATTTGATCGTTTTCGTAAGATCGATTTAAGTGGTGTGTAGTAAAACAGAATGTGGTTTCACATTTTATAGGTTTTTTGATTTGTTAATTTAGAACAGGGTGACCGCAAAATATGATATCATATGATTATTGCCTAAAGCGTCTGTATAATCTATGACCTTGAAAGAAAACCAACCAACCTACGAAAAACAAAAATCTTATCACCACCAATGTACTACAGAACAATGACACGAAATACACATTCCAATAAAACAGTACAAAAACCACAATACGAGAACCAGCCCCGACCTACGACAATGACCCCCAAATACAAGTCTTTTTGTTTTTATTCTTATGCGACCGCACAGAAATACCCGAAAATTTTACTTCAACCAACAACAACAATCACATAGCTTATCACACACTCCTCATGTCACAGCACACTTCCAAAACCACAAAAAACAATACTTTGACTGACCTGACACCAGGAATCCCCCCCCCCCCCCCCCCTGGTAACAGGAACCCCGCACCAACAACGTACATGCACTATCACATTTCTCACAACACGATCGTTCATGCCTTATCAAATTTTACTCTTATCACCAAACACACACTTACAAAACCACAAAAAAATACACCGCAAAACCACAAAAACAAACCGACGCACTTACACACCTCAAGGGCATTGACACGTGACGTCATGGCTCCCCGCTCCCTGTGTCCCAGGATTGGTAAATACACTCTACTGTCAGGGTATGCGCTTCCTTGTTAATTATATTTGACGTTTCTTCACTCATGCTGCTATACCGTGATGGAAGAAAAACCTATTATATGAAGATATATATATATTTTTTTGTTTTCATATGTACAGAATGTGTACACTTACTTGAAAATCCACCAACTCGCACAGCATGCGCTTACCGTATTTAGTTTTGCACATTTTAATTTGTCTTATTTCATAAGGCAAATCTTTTTTCAATAAGGAAACTTTTACTGTATCCTTAAAGTCACCAGTTTCAAGTTGGTTTAATTCCTTCTGATAGTCCATTTGATCGTTTTCGTAAGATCGATTTAAGTGGTGTGTAGTAAAACAGAATGTGGTTTCACATTTTATAGGTTTTTTGATTTGTTAATTTAGAACAGGGTGACCGCAAAATATGATATCATATGATTATTGCCTAAAGCGTCTGTATAATCTATGACCTTGAAAGAAAACCAACCAACCTACGAAAAACAAAAATCTTATCACCACCAATGTACTACAGAACAATGACACGAAATACACATTCCAATAAAACAGTACAAAAACCACAATACGAGAACCAGCCCCGACCTACGACAATGACCCCCAAATACAAGTCTTTTTGTTTTTATTCTTATGCGACCGCACAGAAATACCCGAAAATTTTACTTCAACCAACAACAACAACAATCACATGCCTTATCACGCACTCCTCATGTCACAGCACACTTCCAAGGCAGCAAAAAAAACATTACTTTGACTACACCACGAACCCTCCAATCTGGCACCAACGATCCCATATCCGACAACCTGCAATCTGGTAACCTGCAATCTGGCAACCTGCAATCTGTCAACCTGCAATCTGGCAACCTGTAATCTGGCAACCTGCAATCTGGTAACCTGCAATCTGGCAACCTGCAATCTGGCAACCTGCAATCTGGCAACCTGGTAACGCGCAATCTGGGAACGTGCAATCTGGTAACCTGGTAACGCGCAATCTGGAAACGTGCAATCTGGTAACCTGGTAACCTGCAATCTGGCTCCAGGAATCCCCGCACACCTGCAATCTGGTTCCAGGAATCCCCGCACCAACAACCTACATGCACTATCACATTTCTCACAACACGATCATGCATGCCTTATCATATTTTACTCTTATCACCAACTACACACTTACAAAACCACAAAAAAATACACCGCAAAACCACAAAAAAACACACCGGAAAACCACAAAAACCACACTGACACACTTACCCACCTCAAGGACATTGACCCGTGACGTCATTTCTCCCCGCTCCCTGTGTGCCAGGATTGGTAAATCCACTCTACTGAAGTCATTAGGGCCTGCCAGATGGCTAAGACAGGGATAGTAAATTGCAACATATTAGACTCTAAAGAGGTCAATACCATCATAAACGAGCTAGAAACCCTACCTTACCAAAACGTCGTGGAAGCCGTAGAGTACGGGCGACCGTCTGTGTTCACAAATAGAACTTTACTGCTTTACGTCTTATCAATTCCGAAGGTTGGGCCTAAAATTTTTCATCTAGTGAACGCTCGCGCTGCAATTAATGACGGACAACAACTTGACTTAAATTTTACGAAACTACTTATCAACTACGACGAAACGTACGGACTAGAGGGTGACTGCCTTCATATAGGGAATACTTCCGTATGTGAGGAAAGTGCAGTAAAAAAATTACCAGAAGATACTTGTCTACCAAGAATCCTCAAAGGTGGTACTGCAGCATGCGACTTCAGAAAGACCAATGCAGAGATCAGTGAACTGATTGGGGAAAACACTATTTTTGTTACTAACTTTAATGGCTCTCTTTTAGATAGAAACTCCTCAATTCCTTTAGAAGGCACCTACTTGATCCAGCTGGACAACGAAACAATCAGCATCAAGGATCGGTGTTTCGCACGAAAACTAGCATAGAGAAATATATTTTTTAAGACTATAAGTGCCGATTCAGAATCCAGTTCAATAAAACTTAAATAAAATGCAATTATTTTAATTCAGAACTTTATTGTATAAATTGCAAGTGCGGTCACTCTGTTGGTTTGACTGGGAAAGCCCAACCATTCGCCGCATTTGTCATAACGACACCTTCCTGGTCCAGCTGTTTCTTGAAGGCATATTTTCTGGTCAATGACCCATTGCGGTCCTTTGCGGAAATTGTTAAAGTCTTAGCTGCTACCGCATAGCGTATTTGGTTTTTCGTTGACCAGCGAGTGCATACATCACCAACACACGCTTATGTGCTAATCGCCACTGCAGAATTCACTCATTGGGCGGGGCTAATTGTCGAAAGCATACTCGTATCATTTTTTATATGAACCCCTCCCATGCTAGCGCCTCCACAGCTAATGTGTTGCGGCTGCTTGTGGTCTTCTCTGAATGCCCAATTTTGCTGTGCGTGTTTGCCGTCGGCCTTTTGAAATTGGTAAATGCCAGAGGGAAAAATGCAGCTTGTAAGAAGCTGATTTCCTTGATTGCAGAACAATGTTTGTTGCATTGCAACATCCTGCCGGGCCACAGGAAGAGTCATCGATGGCTTTCGCTTATAGATGTACCTATGTTGATTGTTGAATGATATCCGCTGACATTGAACCTTCCGATACGTTTGGTAGTTGATGAGTACATGTAAAGAAGAAAGGGGTGTGGTGAATGGTGTGTGGCATTAATAGTTTATAGGGATTGATTATTTTAGGTTATTTATTAAGTTTAGGTTATTTAAATTAATTATAATTAAGGTATTCATTCATTTGTGGATGTATGTTTGTGTGTGTGTGGGTGTGTAAAGTTAGTTAAGCATTGGAAGAAGGCAAAGTTTGACTACAGGGCGTTTTAATGATGTCGTTGCCGTCTTGATGGTGACGACACGAATTTTTCCGTCGGTTCCGGGATGCACTGCCTCAATTTTAGCAAGCCGCCAAAGAGTAGGAGGCGTTTGTTCATCGGGTAATAGCACGAGCTGTCCTACCTTGATTTGCAAATTCGAGCTAAGCCATTTTGGACGTTGTTGTAGCCGCGCGAGATACTCCGATTTCCATTTTTTCCAGAAGTCCTGTTGGATCCTCTGCATAAGTTGCCATCTATCTAGATAATTTGATTTTACGTTGGTTAAATCTTTTTCAGGTGCTGCGTTTAAGGGGGCTCCAATTAAAAAATGTCCTGGCGTCAAGATGGATAAATCCTCAGGGTCTTCCGTGACTGGGCAAAGCGGACGTGAATTCAGGCATGCCTCTACCTGCGCTAAGACGGTTGCATACTCTTCGAAGGTCAATGTGTAGTGGCCGATAATTCGCTTCAAATGATGCTTCATGGATTTCACGCCGGCTTCCCAGAGTCCACCAAAGTGTGGAGCAGCCGGTGGGTTGAAGTGCCAAGTAGTCCCGTTCCCTTGCAGTTGGGTCACGATGTCATCTGTCCATTGTTTTGACCATTGTGAGACTTGAAGATCTATGATCCTTGCAGCACCTTGAAAATTTGTTCCGCAATCGCTGTAGAGGTCGGAGCAAATCCCACGGCGTGCAGTGAAGCGTTTGAAGGCTGCGAGAAACGCGGATGTGCTATATTCACTCACAAGTTCGAGGTGAACTGCCTTCGTGCAAAAGCAAACGAAAATTGCGATGTAAGCTTTGGTTATCTTGTTACATCGACCCTTCCATGCCTTTAATTGTACCGGACCAGCGTAATCCACTCCCGATCTTTGAAATGGGCGAGCCTGATTCACCCTTAATGCGGGTAGATTGCCCATTTTTTCGTGCATTTGGGTTGTCTTGTGCCTATAACACTTAAGACACTTATGAATGCAACTCTTTACGGTTGATTTTAGGTGTAATATCCAATATTCCGCTCGAATGGTTGCCATCATGAGCTGCTGACCGCCATGCAGTGATTTTATGTGCACTTCATGAACTAAGAGCGTGGTAAAATAGTTCTGCGCGGGTAATATTATTGGATGTCGCTGTGAATACGGGAGATCCGCGTTCTCTAATCGGCCGCCCACCCGTAATGTGCCGTTTTCGTCTATGATTGGTGATAGTCGTGCCAGTTTGCTTCCTTTGAAAATCATTTCCCCTTTTGATAATTTTAATATCTCTTCAGCGAAAAACTCTTGCTGGACAATTTTGATCAAGCGTAGTCGGGCTGACGATATTTCGCTGACCGACAGTGGTCCAGACAATTTCTCCGATTTCTTCAGGCAGTTTTGAGCAAAGCGAAGGCAAAAGGCGGTAACTCGTAATAGACGCTGTAGTGAAGAAAACCTTGTGAGAAGTTCATTATATTGAAAGGCGGTAAAGTGGACGCAGAGCTGAAAAATATTTGTTAACGGGTACCCAGATGCGATCAAATTATTCTTCGTCCTTGAAATCTTTGAAGCTTTCAGTTCGAGGTCGGTGGACTGAATGTCAAGCGAAGGATGCAGTTGTTCCTTAAACGATTGCAGAAATTCCGGCCCTTGGTACCATTCTTTATGATTGCTCAGATCTTTAGGTGAAAGTCCTCTAGAAGCCATGTCCGCCGGATTGTCCTTAGATGGGATGTAGTTCCAGCACTTGGGGTCTGTGAGCTCCTGGATTTCAGCCACCCTGTTGGCAACAAACGTGGTTCGGTTGTATGGAACTGATTTGATCCACGCGAGTGTGATTTGCGAGTCACACCAAGCAAATATTTTGGCATTGCTGAGTTTCATAATTTCCTTGGTATGGACTAGCAAGTGTGCTAGCAGCAGAGCTCCACATAGCTCCAAGCGTGCCAGCGATATTGTTTTTAGGGGTGCGACTCGCGTTTTGGATGCAAGAAGACTCGTTTGTGATCCCTTTCCAGTGATGACTCGAAGATAAACAGCTGCAGCATACGCCCTTTCGGAGGCATCGCAGAACCCATGGATTTCGAGGTCTGATTCCTTCGTCATATTAATCCAGCGAGGAATCTCTATATTATTAAGGGCGATTAGTTCCTCTTTAAATTTATGCCATGCTAAAATGATTGAAGTTGGAAGTTCGCTGTCCCATGTTTGATGTTCCTTCCAGATCTCTTGCATCAACATTTTACCTATGACCACGCAAGGAGAGATCCATCCCATTGGATCATACAGACGAGAGATGTCCGCTAAAATTGTTCGTTTCGATGTCGTCTTTACGTCTGATGGATTTACTCTGAAAGAAAAAGTATCCTTCCCAGGATGCCACTGGATCCCTAAAGTCTTTATTGCGTTGTCTTCATCAAATGACAGCGGTAGCTGAACTTCTCTATCTTCAGCTGGAATTGCTGCCAATAACTTATCACTGTTGCTGGCCCATTTTCGCAATGGGAACCCTCCAAGCCTCAACATTGTTGTGAGCTGGCGTTGTATCTCTAAGGCTTCCTCTTCAGAGTCAGCTCCATGAATCACATCGTCCACGTAAAAGTGTTTTTTAGCAATGTCTGATGCAATTGGGTAGTCTGCTCGCTCATCTGCAGCAAGTTGTTGGAGTGTGCGAACTGCCAAATACGGTGCAGCGGCTGTGCCAAACGTCACTGTGTTGAGGCGATATGCTTTTACTTCCTCCCCTTCCGCATCTCTCCACAAAACTAGTTGGTATACAGAGTCTTCAAATGGAACCCAGATCTGCCTATACATTTTGTTGATGTCCGCAACAAACCCTATCTTATGTTTCCTAAAGCGGGCGATGTGATCAAAAATGTTGTCTTGTAGCCGTGGGCCAACAAAAAGATGATCATTCAGTGATGTGCCGTCGGACGTCTTACATGATGCATCGAATACAATACGTAGTTTTGTGGTGGAGCTAGATTCCTTCCTCACTGCATGGTGGGGAACAAAATAATGCGCATGGGTTAACGAAGTGGGTTCTACGAGAGTCATGTGCCCTAGCACTTTATAGTCGTCTACAACGCTTTTGTACTCTTTGTAGAGCGATGAGTTTAGCCTAAATTTTCTTTCTAATTGAAGATACCTAACAAGAGCGGATTTGAATGACAAACCTAGTTTAGGACGTAAACCTTCCTTGAATGGTAGCTGAACAATATATTTACCATCTAGCTGACGCTGGTGTGTTCTACAAAAATGCATTTCACACTGTTTTTCTTCCTCCGAGAAAATTTTCCTTGTAGGTACCTCCTCGAGTTCCCAAAACTTATGCATCCTGAATTCCAAGTCGGGCGTCTCCGTCATGATGTGCAAAGATGTCACCGTTTTTTGGTCGCCAGAAGATGTACAACCAGAGAGAATCCATCCGAGTTCTGTTCGTTGAGCCATGGGTGTACCTGGTTCTCCTTTAACAACACCGTCAAGTAGAATAAATGGATATATGTCGCTCCCCAGTATGACATCAATTTTGTTTGGTTTGTAAAAGGTCGGGTCGGCAAGTTGAATGTTCTGGAGGTGCATCCAGTTAGACCAGAGAATGTTGTGCATAGGGAGGACTGCTGTTAGCTTGGGTAGAACCAACGCATTAAGCTGTAATGTGAAATTGTCGTTAACGTTGGAACGGATGGTGAGCGAAACCTGAGATCTGGAAACGCCGTTGTTGGTTTCCCCAACGCCTATTATGTTGACATAGTTCGTTGTCCTTTTAAGTTTCATCAGCTGTACAGCCGATTCAGAGATGAATGATGCCTCCGATCCTGGATCAATTAAAGCCCGCAGCAACAGCGGTTGGCCTACAGCTGGAACAGCCTTGATAAGCGCAGTGGCCAAAAGGACAGCCTTTGACTGACTGTTCTTGGATGAGTACGTATTGTGTACTGCAGCTGTTTTGTTGGAGGAGGTAGGATCTTCTAAAAATTCTGGCTGTGAAGATTGAACCGTAGTGGAGACAGGTTGAAAATGTGGGTGAGTAACCAACGCTGAAGTTGAATTGTTGGCATGCATTGCGTTCGTGTTAGCTAGATCGCTTTCATGCAGCAACGAATGATGCCTTTGTTTGCATGCAGAACATGTAAAAGTGCTTGTACAGTTTTGCGTGGCATGCGAGTGTGACAAGCAGTTGATGCACAGTTTATGCCTTTTGACAATGTCCCTTTTTTTCTGTGGAGCTAATGCCTTAAATTTGTAACACTTCCTAATTGAATGCAAACCCTGACACATCTGACATTTCGAAATTATGGAATTGTGTGTACGAACTGTGACAGAGCTAAATTGCTTTGATTTTGATTGAGGGGAATTTGGTGAGGATTGTCCTAGGATTTCTAATGTTCTTGACCTCATGAGCAAGAAATCCTCTAGGATGTTGAAAGACGGATAATCTGCATACGCCGAAATATGCGATTCCCACTGACCTCGAGTGGTGATCGGAAGTTTTTGTACAGTGTGGAAAATTAAAACGTCTTCCCACGAATCTACAGTGACTCCGAGATTTTCCAGAGATTGTTTGGCCTCAATTGTGGTATCTAAAAGTGATTTGATATCGTCTGCTGATTCTTTAGATAGTTTTGGTTGATCAAACAGTAATTTAAATTGGTTATCCTTAAGTAAACGTAGGTTTTGATACCGCTTCACTAACGTTGCCCATGCTGACTCAAAGTTACCATCAGTGATGGAAGTGTTTCGAAGCATCCGTTCGGCTTCACCGCTTAAATTAGCCTTCAAATAATGCAGCTTCTGAACATCGGATAAAGAAGGATTTTTGCCTACCAAGCTTTCAAATAAACCTTTAAATTCAGGCCACATTTGAAAGGAACCCGAGAATGTAGGAATCTTAATCGGGGGGAGCTTCACATCAACCAAAGGGGCTTTCGCTCCTGCTATTGAATTATTAAGAAAACTCTGAGTTTGATTGGGATTTTCGGAGGTACATAACTGTTCCTTTAAATCGGAGGAATATGTGTAATAGAGCTCTTTTAATTTGTGAAATGTTAGCGACTCAATGTATTTGACTTTAGCCTCTTCACTAGGAGCAGCAACAATTTTTTGATGAAGTGCCCTAGCTTCATCAAACCCTTTCTCCAAATTCTTTAGTCGCGCCTCAGCCATGAAGATAGATTTTGATGATTTACTAAGCTCTTTATGCGCTTTATTATCAGCTTCGAGTTCACTCCAGATATTTTGAATTGAATCGATTAAATTTGAGATCTTAGATTTACTCATTTTGCAAGAAAGACGAAAAGCAGAATAGAAATAGCAGAATTGCACCCAGAATAGCACCCAACACACACGATAATATTATATTATAATAATAATATATCACGAAGATCGATAAATTAATGATGATTATCTTATTAAAATGCCACACACCTGATTATAAGCGTTGCTCCCGCGCTGCCCCAGCTTCTCGAACTCCAGCAGATGTCCTCAGTAAGCGCCAACGATCAACCGAACCGAATTTATGTTGATATTTGAGTGCACAAGACGAATTATTCACAATTAAAATTAGTTCCACGCACTGAATAAAATAGTTTTAGATTGTCCAGATTAAGATCCGACTATGAAGGACCATATGTTTCGCACGAAAACTAGCATAGAGAAATATATTTTTTAAGACTATAAGTGCCGATTCAGAATCCAGTTCAATAAAACTTAAATAAAATGCAATTATTTTAATTCAGAACTTTATTGTATAAATTGCAAGTGCGGTCACTCTGTTGGTTTGACTGGGAAAGCCCAACCATTCGCCGCATTTGTCATAACGACACCTTCCTGGTCCAGCTGTTTCTTGAAGGCATATTTTCTGGTCAATGACCCATTGCGGTCCTTTGCGGAAATTGTTAAAGTCTTAGCTGCTACCGCATAGCGTATTTGGTTTTTCGTTGACCAGCGAGTGCATACATCACCAACACACGCTTATGTGCTAATCGCCACTGCAGAATTCACTCATTGGGCGGGGCTAATTGTCGAAAGCATACTCGTATCATTTTTTATATGAACCCCTCCCATGCTAGCGCCTCCACAGCTAATGTGTTGCGGCTGCTTGTGGTCTTCTCTGAATGCCCAATTTTGCTGTGCGTGTTTGCCGTCGGCCTTTTGAAATTGGTAAATGCCAGAGGGAAAAATGCAGCTTGTAAGAAGCTGATTTCCTTGATTGCAGAACAATGTTTGTTGCATTGCAACAATCGGACATACTCCAGTACAACTTCTAAGGGTCTACAAGCACTCCCTCCTGTCCTGGTCAACGTAACTATCAAAAGAGTGAAACTTGATATACATCATTTACATGACATTAGTGTTAAAAACATAGAACACATTAAATCCCTAAAAGAAAGTCTTAATTCTTTTATAATTACAGAAATTTGTATCATCATAGAAATCTTCATTTGAATCTGTTTCCTGTGTGGAAAGATCTACGGGAGAGCTAACATTCCAGAGCTTCGTGTGTCCTTTCGTCACAAACAAGTTGTTTGCCCAGCGCGCAGCGCTTGCAGCGCGTTACCAAGGAAGTTCAACAACCCGATGGAAACCCTAGCTGCTCAACATGTTCATGTGTAGATCTGCGGGACGCAGATATTTTAAAGGGCGGCAGTTAACACGAGTAAGCATCCACTTATCTGACTGAAATACGATAAGCCTCAAGTATCCAGTCAGATGCACCGTATGCATTTTTCACCTGCATGCGCGAACCTGCATTAGCTGTCCCGTGGGAACCAAGGCCATTGGAATCAATTGTGCCGAGGTTAGATTTTAAGTATTATATTCATTTTTAGGCAGTCTTATCAAGTATCTGGCCAAATACACAACATCTTATAACGTATCCCAACAATCTTGTTTCATTTGAATATCCAAGTTGCGCGGCTTGTTCGCGCGGATTGTATTTTTTTTAGCAAAGTCCTTTGAAAGAACTTTTACTGGCTCTCTACACCAAAGTACTGGTCTTTCATCAACAAATGATATTTGTACACAATCTGTATGACTCACTTAATGAGACCGCCACCTTATTAGCCCACGAAACAAATTCGTATTTTTCGGCGGCGATCCCGAGTCAGCAAAAATGTTAATTTCAAACATATCTCAGTTTCCCGAAAAACGGTTCTCTACACCAAAGTAATAGGCTTTCATCAGCAAATTATACTTGTGCGTAATCTGCATGACTCACTTAATGAGACCGCCATTTTTCCGTCATTTTAAGGCGGCGACCTCGGGGTTATCAAAAATATTAATTTTAAACATATTTCAGTTTCTCGAAAAATGGCTCTCTACACCAAAGTAATAGTCTTTCATCAACAAATGATACTTCTACGTAATCGGTGTGACTTCCTTAATAAGACCGCCACCCCATTAGCCCACCAAAAAATTCTCGTTTTTCGGCGGCGACCCCGGGTGATCAAAAATATTAATTTCAAACATATCTCAGTTTCCCGAAAAACGACTGTCTACACCAAAGTAATGGTCTTTCATCAGCAAATGTTACTTGTACGTAATCGATGTGATTAACTTAATGAGATCGCCATCAAATTAGCCCACCAAAAAAATTCATTTTTCGGCGGCGCCCCCGGGGTCATCAAAAATGTTAATTTCAAACATATCTTAGTTTGGTCTTAGATATCTTAGTAATGGTCTTTCATCAGCAAATGTTACTTGTACGTAATCGATGTGATTAACTTAATGAGATCGCCATCAAATTAGCCCACCAAAAAAATTCTCATTTTTCGGCGGCGCCCCCGGGGTCATCAAAAATGTTAATTTCAAACATATCTTAGTTTCCCGAAAAACGGCTCTCTACACCAATGTAATAGGCTTTCATCAGCAAATTATACTTGTACTTAATCGGTGTGACTTATTTAATGAGACCGCCATCCCATTAGCCCAACCAAAAAATTCTCATCTTTCGGCGGCGACCCCGGGGTCATCAAAAATGTTAATTTCAAACATATCTCCGTTTCTCGAAAAACGGCTCTCTCCACCAAAGCAATGGTCTTTCATCAGCAAATAATACTTGCACGTAATCGGTGTGTCTTACTTAATGAGACCGCCATCCCATTAGCCCAACAAAAAAATTCTCATTTTTTGGCGGCAACCCAAGGCATCAAAAATACCAATTTCAAACATATCTCAGTTTCCCGAAAAGGGGCTCTCTACACCAAAGTAATGGTCTTTCATCAATAAATGATACATGTATGTAATCTGTGTGACTTACTTAATGAGACCGCCACCAAATTAGTCCACCAAAAAAAATCTCAGTTTCCCGAAAAGCGACTCTCTACACCATAGTAATGGTCTTTCATCAACAAAAGATACATGTACGTAATCTGTATGACCTGTTTAGCCCACCAAAATCATCAAAAATATTAATTTCAAACATATTTCGCCACCTTATTAGCCCACAAAAAAGGTTCTCGTTTTACGGCGGCGAACCGGGGTCATCAAAAATGTTAATTTCAAACATATCTTAGTTTCCCGAAAAACGACTCTCTACACCAAAGTAATGGTCTTTCATTCGCAAATGATACTGGTACGTAATCGGTGTGACTTACTTAATGAGACCGCCACCAAATTAGCCCACCAAAAAAATCTCAGTTTCCCGAAAAGCGACTCTCTACACCAAAGTAATGGTCTTTCATCAACAAAAGATACATGTACGTAATCTGTATGACTTACTTAATGAGACAGTCACCTTTTTTTTTTTTCTCCCCGAAAAACGGATTTCTACACCAAAGTAATGGTCTTTCATCAACGAATGATACTTGTACGTAATCTGTATGACTCAAATAATGTTCAACAAGATATTAATATAAACATGAAATATTGTGTTCAATTTGAATTTATTGTTATTGGGTTGAGTTAATATTGTTAATTAATTATCCAAATCTAAATGTTAAGTTAATATCAAGTCACACTACCTAACCAGTAATTAACTAAGTAGTACTAAAAATGTGTGTGTGAACATTTTTTTTTACATTCAAATTAAACTCATTACATATAGACATATACATAAGTTTGTGCACATACATATGTATATAAAGAAAAAACAGAAACGATTTGGAAAGTGCTAAAACTAGCTAAAACTAAAACTAAAACTTGCTAACAGTGAAAAGTGAGTTTTTTTTTGTCAAGTGCCAAATGGGTTCTCGCGCCGTGAAATAGTAGTTTGTATACAAGTAATACACTAGAAGCAGTGCACCTGTATACTGATATATGTATATGATTGTGTATAATGTCTATTTGTATTTATGTGTGTATTGTACATTTAGGTTAGGTAGGCTAAGGTTTATTTTAAGTTAGATATTCAGTTTTTATAAAAAATAAAAAATTATGTCCATATGCTAAGTTTTTGTGAACATATTTTTTTCTTAGCCTTAAATATAGAAAATAAGTATTCCTAAAGCAAACGTAAATAAAGTCGAAAGACATAGTTATAAGAATTTAGAGTAGCTTAGAGTGCCTGCGTGGGGCCAGTAAGTTAGGTAAGATTGTTAAGTAATTTTAAGCTAGCATTTAAGCATTTTTTGTTAGTATGTAAGAGTTAATGATTAAGGAAATAAAATGCTTTAAAACTGAAACTGGACAGAAGGAGTGCACCGTTGGAAGTACAGCAACAAGAACCGCAAGATTGCGACAGTTAGGCATCCAGTTACAGACAGTTACATCCAGTTAACAACTGGAACAAAAAAAAATTTTTCATTAGCTAGGACGGGTTCGACCGTAAGTTGAAATACATACTTACATATTTATTTATTTTTTTCTCTTACGAATCATTTATTTTCGAGCCCACCTGGAACCAGTGCTTGAACGTGGATTGAAATTAGTTCTCGTTCTTCTGATAACCACATCATCTTGAATCGAACTTCAATCAAAGCATAATGAGCGCAATGTTAAAGCTGCAAAATAACTCGCTCAAGCAAATAATCAAGGATGTGGAAAACTATGGCAAACGTTCGCCAAAGGACAGAACAAAAAACTACATAAAAAATCGAATCAGCATGCTGGAGGAAAATTTTTAAAATGAGTACACAGTATAACAACAAAGGAATTACTGAAGATGTAGCGAAATTAGAAGACATCTTCGAGAAGATCAAGGAGCTTTACTACGACTATAAAGCGTCAATGCAGGATGCGTTGGACAAACTAGAAGTAGTAACGGAAAGTACGGTGAGTACTAAGTTAATGATAGTGGTAAGGTAAAGATGAGTCTACCAAAAATAAATATTCCAATTTTCTCCGGGGATTATAATACATGGAGATCGTTTCACGATATCTTTGATTCTCTTATAAACTCTAATAAAGAATCATCTGACGTCGAAAAATTACATTATTTAAAATCTACTCTGCGTGATGAAGCAGAGCGTTTGTTGCAACACCTACCAATAAATGAGGGGAATTATAAACCTGAATGGGAATTATAATTAATTTCGCGGTATGACCACAAACGTGTGTCAATACGCAATTACAAATATTTTTCGACCAAGAAACGATTCGAGTTGGGTCAGTCGCGGCACTAAAAAAGCTATTCGATACTTCAGTGGAGTGCAAACATGCTTTCCAAAATTTAAAGCTACCAGTCGAACACTGCGATACGGTCTTAATTTTCTCAATGGTGAGGAAACTACCGCCTATGACTCAACAATTGTGGGAGGAGAAATTAGGAATCGATAAAGAACTACCTACATTTAAAAACTTTTGTGATTTTTTAGAATCGAGATTTAGAACGTTTGAAGCTATAAAGCAACAGCAAGATACGAAAATAAATAAAGAAGTATCGGTAAAAAAAACAGTCTTTTCTTCTTAAACAAACTAAAAAGATTCAATACAGTTGCAAGGTTTGCAATAAAGATGCCCACGCACTACGTAAGTGTAGTAAATTTCTTAAACTCGATATTGCTTCACGCAAGTCATGGGTTAATCGAATAGGGGTTTGTCAGAACTGCCTGGCCTACAGCCATGACACAGCGCAGTGCCCAAGTAGGATCAGGTGCTACTTCTGTCAGCAACTCCACCATTCGCTGCTCCATTCAAATTTAACTCCACACAGTTCACACTCTACAAACACATAACACCATACCACACATACAGCGCCTAGTACATCCACCAATAACCAACATCCACACTATAACCCAACACATGCACAATCACCACATCTTAATCCTAACACTTTACCTTTTCAACAAAATCATATACAGAGTCTTCAACTACACAAGAAATTAGGGAACTTTTTTTCAGGGGACAACTAAGCGATTGACGAACGGAGGAAACCCGCGCTTGGACCCTCGAGGTAAGGTGCCTTACGTAGATTTACACACCTGGAGCGAAGGTTCCGCGACAACAAGAATTTAACAATCGATTGGGTCATATGACATAGGTAGACATGATGCAGGATGAGGTTCTCAATAGTCCATATCATTATTTTCTACCACACCACGCCGTGTTCAAGGAGGCCAGCTCCACTACAAAATTGCGGGTGGTTTTTGATGCGGCAGCCAAAGCGTCAGATGGCACATCATTAAATCAGCTCTTGTTAACAGGATCTAAGACACAGACAAATATTATGGATATAATTGTAAAGTGGAGAAAGCATAAATTTACCTTTACAGCGGACATCGAAAAGATGTACCGCCAAATCCGCGTCGGTAAAGACGACTCATATTACCAACTAATATTCTGGCGCAGTGATGAGACAAAACCAATCAAATTGTATCGATTGCAAACGGTTACTTTCGGAACGACTTGTGCTCCATACTTAGCTATTCGCTCGTTCAATCAGTTAGCTGACGATGAAGAAAATAAGTATCCTCTGGGTGCATACATGGTTAAAAACAACATCTATGTTGATGATTTGTTTGCAGGAGCTGACTCGGTTGATGAAGCAGTAGAAAAACGGCACCAAGTTGACAATCTCTTGCGGGCGGGAGGTTTCACTCTGCGAAAATGGTCAACAAATGCGGTTGAAATTCTTGATGGAGTACCTATGTATCAACGGGAAGTAGATTTGTCCTTACCTCTGTCTTGGCTTGGGCAGGTCAAAGCGTTAGGGATTAAGTGGTTTCCGGGGGATGATTATCTCTCGTTCCAAAACGCACAGCCAGACTAGTCTGCACCTATCAAGAGAAACATTCTTTCAGCCAAATCCAGACTTTTTGACCCGCTCGGGTGGATTTCACCCTGTGTTGTAAAAGTTAAGATGATTATGCAAAATCTTTGGATAAGCCAAGTGGATTGGGATGAACCGATTCTGATGGAAATGCGGATGGAGTGGACCGCGTTCAGCGCGGAGCTACCACAGCTCGAACAGATCAAAGTTCCCACATGGAACACAAAAGGAACTGCAACTACACGGCTTCAGCGATTCTTCCCAGAAAGCATACGGGGCCGTAATTTATCTTCGTGTGTTGGACCAAGCGGACAAAATACGTACACACTTGGTGATAGCCAAGACCAGGGTAGCTCCAGTGAAGACACAAACTTTACCGCGTCTGGAACTTTGCGGAGCAGTTCTTCTGGCGACTCTTTTGGACTACACGGCGAGAGTTTTCGACATTAAAGAGGCAAGGCAATATGCGTGGAGCGATTCAACGATTACCTTAGCCTGGATAGCCGCACCTCCAAACAAGTGGACTACATTTGTATGCAACAGAGTTGCAGGGATTCAGCAACTGGTGAAACCGGAGAGTTGGATGCACATTCCGAGTGAGATGAATCCTGCGGACTTAGCTTCAAGGGGGACGACGCCTTCGGCGTTGCAAGCGAATACGCTCTGGTGGAAAGGTCCAGAATTCTTGAGAGAATCATGAGACTTTCAATACCCTTCACAGCCGAAGCCTAAGAACAGAGGAGGAAAAACGTACCATTAAAGAACATGCCATAAGACAGGTAAAAGATTATATAAGTTATTTGACATTTTCACACCCCAATCTAGGTAAGCTGCTCAGAATCGTCGTTTACTGTCAGCGCTTCATAGCCAACATGAGAAGTTCACCTGAAGTTCGGAAATGGAAACCATTATCACCGAAAGAAATCCATTCAGCACGAGTCGAGTTGTTAAAAATCGTTCAATCGGAGATACTGAGAAGTTCGAGGTTCCAAAATCCCTTTGCCCGTTTACAGACACCGAAGGAATCCTGCGAGTAGGTGGCAGATTACAAAACTTGGAGCTTCTATATGAATAACAGCACCCCATCATACTCCGAGGTAATCACCATTTCACAAAACTATTAGTGACATAGGTCCATCTCAACACCCTGCATGGAGGCCCACAGTTAAATTCAAAACTGTGGTCAAAGAGGTGATCAACCGTAGCATTATATGCTATAAACAGAGAGCAAAGGCAGCAAATCAACTGATGGATAATCTACCCACCCCGAGAGTGTGCATATCTTATCCATTCTCGCACACCGGAGTCGACTACGCGGGGCCCATTGAGATAAAAACATGGAAGTGTAGGAACGCGAAGAAGTACAGAACGTCTCTCGATTTGCGTGGACACCTGCCTTTACGGCCTTATTCCACGGGATGCCCATACATCCATGGGAGCAAGGATACGCCTTGCCAACGCTCACCAATGATTTTCACTGTTAGATACCAATTCGGAACTGTGTTGCCGGCACAAGTTCCACCCTTGGTATGAGTCGAGGCCGACCTAAAACCTCTTACTGCTCTTAGGGTCGCAGCACCCAGCACTTATTGCAACTCCACATTAAGTCAACCAAAGGAAAACCAAGGAAAACCAAAGGCAAACCAAGGAAAACCAAAGGAAGACCCTTCCCGCGATTTTGGGTTTAAACCACAGCCACCATGACGCTCCCACAAGGGGGCCTACCTCTAACAAGTCAGGCCCGGACCGAGATCCGGGGGGCTCCTGACTCCCATGGTACCGTGATTTAAGTCCTGGTAGGACTACCGGTGGTCCAGCCGCCAACAAGACCTATGACCGGCAGCTTGTGACTGATCAAATCGTAGCAACCTTCGGTAGCGTCATCTGAAGATGTTTACGATAAGACCAGTACTTTGCTCTGCCCCCGTTCATTATTAGACAACGTCATTAAAAGGCGAAGCCTTGATAATTGGGCGGGGGCCCACGCGAAGAAGTACAAGGTGTACTTCGCTATTTTTGTATGCTTGGCTACAAAAGCCATACATATCGAAGTCGTCAGCGACCTCATCACAGACGCCTTCATCGCCGCCTTGAGGCGATTCACAGCACGACGAGGTCTATGTTCGCAGATATTCAGCAATAACGGCACAAACTTCGTGGGAGCCAATCGAGAACTGAAAAGGTTACTGGAAGAGGCAAAATTCGACTGGACAAAAGTTGCTAGCGAAGGACAGCATCAAATGGCACTTCATCCCACCAGCCTCCCCTCACTTCGGGGGCCTGTGGGAAGCGGGAGTGAAGTCTATAAAACACCATTTGAAACGCGTCAGCAGAGCAGAAGTGTTCACCTACGAAGAACTTACAACGCTACTACATCATATCGAGGCGTGTCTCAACTCGAGGCCACTATGTCCACTCAGCGATGACCCACAGGATTTCAATATACTTACTCCGGGACACTTTCTAATTGGAAGACCACTCAACGCTATTCCTCAGCCCGATTCGACGAAAACATCAATAGGTCATCTTAAACATTGGCATCGGATACAACACATGCAGCTTTTGTTTTGGAAAAAGTGGCAAACCGAGTATTTGACACGACTGCAACAAAGACCGAAGTGGTTGAAGATGGAGAGACATCCTAAGATAGGAGATTTGGTGTTACTGAAAGAAGATCAGTTACCACCCACTAAGTGGAGTCTCGCACGCATACTGGAAACTCATGCAGGTGACGACAAACTAATCAGAGTCGTGACGTTGAGAACACCGAAAGGAGAAATAAGGCGACCAATCACCAGGATTTGCATCTTACCGTCGAACGAGCACCAGGAAGAAACAACATTAGAAATGGAAAAGCAAACATTAATGACACATAAATAAAACCATCAGTTATTATCAATATTAAATTAAATCACAACACTAGAACTTAAATGCTTCATAATCATTTTATTTTCGATCAAATATCTCGTAAATACAACACAAAATATCAAATAATTACAATACATTATCATATTAAATAATTCGTCAACCCAGTTAGTACATAGCGCTGTCACAATATCATCATGGATCGGCTGTCTTCACAAAATTCGTGCTAATTCTGGTGATCCAGGTCAATGCACGTACAATGTTCCATTTCGCAATCCACATATGTATATACAACCCCACACAGCAGGAATCCACACTTAGCACCAAAAATACCGTCGCGTAACGATTAGATTAGTACACACTCACGTGCAAACCGTATCGTCTCTGTTTAGGTTAGCATTTAAGAAACATATACATATATCAGTGTATACAAAGGTGTATACTGATATATGTATATGATTGTGTATAACGTCTATGTGTGTTTATGTGTGTATTGTACATTTAGTTTAGGTAGGCTAAGGTTTATTAAAAATAAAAAATTATGTCCATATGCTAAGTTTTGTTAACAAATTTTTTTCTTAGCTTTAAGTATACAAAATAAATAGTTCTAAGAAAATGTAAATGAAGTCGAAAGACATAGATATAAGAATTTAGAGTAGCTTAGAGTGCCTGTGTGGGCCCAGTAAGTTAGTATAAGATTGTTAAGTAATTGTAAGCTAGCATTTAAGCATTTTTTGTTAGAATGTAAGAGTTAGTGTTAAGAAAATAAAATGCATATAAAACTAAAAACTAACCGTATCGTCTCTTTTCCATAAGAACTTTGTCTTTCTCACAATTTAAAAAAACAAAAAAACATTTACTAATTCATTTTTTTAAGATTCTTTTTCTCCAGGTACTTAATGTGAACTGCATTTGGAGTCAAAACACTACACAACACTATATGTCACGTGTACACTATGTACATATGTACACAAACAACACCGAAATGAAAGTAAATAATAAACCAAGTACCTTCAATGGAGTTGCGTTCCATTGAGGCTTGGGTTAACGGATTCCAAATGAATTCATCTTATAACTATCTATCACAGATATCAAATTAATATATAAATAAATTTAACTACTCACCTGTTGAACTCCGCAGTAATTATATTTCCTCTTTCTTTGGTTTTTTTTTTTTTTTTTTTGTGTAAAAATACACAGCACAGAACTACAATTCACATCACAAAACACAAACAATACTGCTACTGGCATGGTGAGCTGCAACAACAACATACTTTGAGATGTCATCATGTTTAAAAAAAATTTCGTGCACTCCACGCACGGCCGGGGAGGATGTTCAAGAAGATATTAGTATAAACATGAAATATTGTATTCAATTTGAATTTATTGTTATTGGGTTGAGTTAATATTAATCCAAATCTAAATGTTAAGTTAATATCAAGTCACACTACCTAACCAGTAATTAACTAAGTAGTACTAAAAAACTCAAAGAACATTAGAGTATAAATAGAAGTGTGTCAAAGTTCAAAGCCTTAATATTGTATTGTGGAGAATCGAAATATACTCGTATATTTTATAACGTGTGGATGAAGTTATTTTTTTTCCTTTAAATTAATAAGATAAAACAGCCACCCTATTAGCTCACGAAAAAAGATCACGTTTTTCCGCGGCGACCCAGGGGTCATCAAAAATGTTAATTTCAAACACATCTCAGTTTTCCGAAAAACGACTCTCTACACCAAAGTAATGGTCTTTCATCAAAAAATGATACTTGTACGTATTCTGTATGACTCACGTAATGAGACCGCCACCCCATTAGCCCACCAAAAAAATTCTCATTTTTCGGCGGGGTCCCCGGGTGATCAAAAATATTAATTTCAAACTTATCTCAGGTTCTCGAAAAGCGGCGCTCTACACCAAAGTAATGATCTTTCATCAACAAATGATACTTGTACGTAATCTGTATGACTCACGTAATGAGACCGCCATCCTATTAGCTCTCCAAAAAAAATTCGCATTTTTCAGCGGCGACCCCGGGGTCATCAAAAATGTTAATTTCAAACATATCTCATTTTCCCGAAAAACAGCTCTCTTCTCCAAGGTAATGGGCTTTCATCAGTAAATGATACTTGTACGTAATCGGTTTGACTCACTTAATGAGACCGCCACCCTATTAGCCCTACAAAAAAATTCTGTTTTTTCGGCGGCGACCGCGGGGTCATCAAAAATATTAATTTCAAACATATCTCAGTTTCCCGAAAAACGACTCTCTACACCAAAGTAATGGTCTTTCATCAACAAATGATATTTGTACGTAATCCGTGTGACTTACTTAATGAGACAGCCACCATTTTAGCCCACCAAAATCATCCAAAATATTAATTTCAATTATATCTCCTTTTTAAGAAAAACGGCTCTTTACACCAAAGTAATGGTGTTTCATCAATAAATGATACTTGTACGTAATATTAGCCCACAAAAAACATTCTCATTTTTCGGCGGCGACCCCGGGGTCATAAAAATGGTAATTTGAAACATATTTCTGTTTCCCGAAAAACGGCTCTCTACACCAAAGTAATGGTCTTTCATCATCAAATGATACATGTGCGTATTTGGTGAGACTTACTTAATAATACCGCCAACCCATTAGCCGGGTCATCAAAGATATTAATTTCAAACAAATCTCAGTGTTCCCGAAAAGCGGCTCTCTACACCAAAGTAATGGTCTTTCATCAACAAATGGTACGTACTTATACCATCAGTCCTCAACAGGATATAGCCGTCTAAAGACGTATTTTTGTTGAGAAGAATTATTTCTGAGTGTGTGAAGAGTAAAGCCAAGGCTAGTCCTTTTACATAATTGTTTACCCTTTCTCACGGTAAGCGATATATATATATGTTTTTTTTCTTATATTTATCGAGCTGTAAAACATATATCTTCGCAAAACTAAAAGTGAAAAATGGACCGTGCCCCCCCCCCCCCCCTCCTTTTTCATAACCGGTTTATAGACCATCAACCAGAAGTGGATTTAAACCGGAATAAGAAAAAAGCCAAACGAAAATTGGTAGAAGATGATTTTCCTATTACCAGTGATTAATGATGACACTAACATACCCCGCTATATTGTTGTCAGTGGAACAGAAAAAATAGGAGGAAATCTACGTCCACTCGCATCGTATAAACCATTCCAAGTAAATCGCGCCTTAAACCACATTTCAAAATACATTTTAGAGGTCAAAGTAATGAGATCGGGAGACTTATTTCTCAAAGTCCTAAATGTTCCAACTGCAGACAAATTCCTAAAGGCAAAATTCATTGACTTGATTCCCGTAAAAGTATCAAACCATGTCAATCTGAACTCTGTCCAAGGTAGAATCTATTCGCCACATATTATTGATGTACCAGAAGCTGAACTACTGGAAGAGCTCAAAAAGTTAAAAGTAACGGAAGTAAGGAAGATGATGAAAAAAGAGAAAGATGCTATTGTACCTACAGGCGCAGCTATTATTACTTTTGATTTAATTCGCCGTCCACAAGCCATCAAGATCGGTTGGATTAACTGCAAAGTCGACGAATTCATACTTAACCCCATGCGCTGTGTGTCATGCCAAAAGCTAGGGCACACCAAAAACGCTGCACCAATGCTATTGTTTGTAAAGACTGCTGTCTCCCCCACCACATTGTAGTTACACACGCATCTATTGTATCAACTGCAGAGAAGAAACCCACACGTCATATGATCCCGCTTGCCCCTCATTTCTCCGGTACAAATCAATCAATAAGATCAAAGCTGATCACAGATGCACTGTTAGAGATGCTTGGCAGATTTATAATGATAACCCTTCCCTTCACCAACTGCAGCCTCCTAAAAAGCGAAATGGTAGGAATCCGACTGTAGCGGAAATAATTAAAACACGCTTAGAGAATCAAAACAAATCGAAAACCGCCACTTTCACCAACTCCGCTACCCTCTCTGACAATAACGTGCAATCGCACCAATCGCACATTCAGCAGCTCCAAAAGAAACAAATACTACTTGTAATGAAACACAACACACCACACAACCACTCCAAAGCAGGCCAAAGAACAGCCTACCATAGCAAACCAACATCGAAAATGTACCACATGCAACTAAAAAACGACTCCCACCAAACGCTTGCAATGGACCACAAAAAACATACCCCTCTTTTTCCCCCACAGAAGATAAGTCACAGTAACCTACTTCCATAAATTATATAAATCAAATAGAAACTGATTCTGAATCAATTGGTATTGATTCAGAGCACACCGCTCATACATCAAAACACTCACACGCCCAATTTCTCACTCTCTCTCAATTCCGCAATACATGCAATACACCACCCACATCAAATGTAAAATATCATGAATAATAATAATGGCTCTATTGGATATTGACCTTGTCATCCTCCAATGGAATCTCCAAGGATTTCTTAATAACACGCTCTATTTATTAATAAATAAATATAAACCAGACATAATAGCACTTCAAGAAACCCACATTACAACAAATACAAAAACATATTTTAAATTAAAAAACTACCAACCTTTTCCCCATAACAAAGATTACCATTACGCAAAAGCTGGTATAGACTTTCCTGTAAAAAAACAATTTACCTATAGTATCACACGTTACATCCTCTTCTAACCTGCTCCATCAAACAATTGAAATTAAAACAAATAGACCGGTAAAAATTACAAATTTATATAGAGAACACAGTGTAGAAATTACCCCAGAAATCCTGAATAATATTCCTTTAACCAACAATAGTCACCACATTATTGTGGGAGATATAAATGCACACAATATATTATGGGGTTCAAATAAAACCAATCTCCCTGGATCGCGATTTGAAAATTTTGCCAACGATCATAATCTAGTCATCCTTAATGACGGGTATACTACATTTTTTAGCACTAGGAATATCTTCACGGCGATAGATGTATCTTTTGCATCCGAAGATATTGCTCCTTTGCTTCACTGGGAGGTTGAACCTTCGGTTTCGGAGAGTAGAGATCATATACCAGTCATTATACGAACACCAGATAGAAGATTGCCAAAAAGATTTCAAACACATTTTAAAGAAAATATGGCAAAATGGAATCTATTCAAATCGGCAACGCAAGCTCTGACCTTTGCACGAAACACGTCACTCAACACTAACCAGGAAGCTGGAAGTATTAAAAAAATTAGGAGAATAGCAGCATCGAAAAGCATTCCGGTAACCAAACATAAAGGCCACAGGTCAAATCCAGTCTGGTTCTCGAAAGAAATGTCAGCTCTGGTAAAGGAAAAAAGTCTAGCCTGGGTTAATGTGCGAAGAAGCCCAACCATCGATAACTGCATTCTTTATAGGAAAACTTGTGCAAAACTACGAAGAGAATCCATTCGGGCTAAAAGGTTATCGTTGGAATATTTTCTCAACACCATGAACCCTTCTATGGACCTAAAAACATTGTGGAGCAAAATTAGATCAATTCGTACCTCGAAACCACTTCAAGATTTTCCATATATGCTCATAGGTCATAACCTTAAAAATGATCCGGAAGTCATAGCTAACGCTTTCGCAGAAAAATGAAAAGGGTATAGTGTGGATACCACCTACCCAGATGGCACGATCCAAAAAAAGATTAACTTTAAAATAGACGACCTTCCGTACTCAACTGGCCAATTGGAATATCTTATGGATACAATAACACTGGCTGAACTTGAAATGACCCTAAAGACTGCGAAAGGGACGACACCGGGATAGGATACGATCACGTACAAAATAGTAAAATATAGTGATCATAGCCTCAAAGGAAGAATTTGCGCTTTATACAACAACATCATAAATACTGGGAACTTTCCACACGACTGGAAGAGGGCAAAGCTCAAACCTATACCCAAAAAGTCACACAACTGTCATTCTTTCGAAGAATATCGTCCAATCTCACTTCTCTCCGTTCACTCCAAGATTTTTGAGAAAATCCTTGCAAGACGAATCGGTTGGACAATGGAGAAAAAGATGCACCCAGGATAATACGCTTTTAAACCCAACAGAGGAGTTGAGATGCTCTCACACCTATTGGAACACAAAATCACTGAAAACTTATCCGGAACCAAGCATGATGTGGTCATTTCTTGGGATCTAGAAAAAGCTTTTGATAGAGTCCTGGTTTTCTCATCCATTAACAGCTGAATTTATGGGGAGTCCCGAAAAAGATCCTAAAAGTAGTTGAATCTTTTTTATCGGGAAGAACATTTCACGTTAACGTTGATGGTTATAACTCATCCTCAATTAAGCTTGAAAACGGGATTCCACAAGGATCGCCACTATCAGTGATTATATACAACGCCTACATTGACTCACCAATTACCAAACTTGCCGCTCCAAGATATAGCCTTGACTTCATAGGAATTTATGCTGATAACATCTATGCTTTAGCTACAGGGGATCCAAATTTGGTCAAACAAATTTTAGAAGAAGCAGACTCAGCTATCTTTAATTTAGCACAAGAAAGAGGGGCAATAGTCCCACCAACCAAAACAGAAGCTCTCTACGTTTGTAGAAAAAGAAAATGTACAACGTTGCCGGTCATCCTTCGTGGATATTCAATTACTCTCCAAAGACAACTCAAAATACTGGGAATTTGGTTCAGCGGAAACCTTAAATGGGATTTACAGTTTAACACTGTCTCAAACCGGTTCAAATTGCGAAATAATGCATTGAAGATGACATGTTCACGCCGAAAGGGGCCACACCTTGAAACTGCCCTCCAAATAGCGAAAACACTTGTGGAAGGCACTCTTCAACATGGCATGACAATATACATGTGGACTACGAAAAAGAATTCGGAAAAAATTGACGCATCGATCAGCGACTGTTTCCGCACGGCAACAGGAGCGTTGAAAGCTACGCCTATTGCAGCACTCCGAGTCGAAGCTGGATACACATCATTCCAATATCTAGGAAGAAAGAGACCAGTGAATATAGCTAGTAAGGCATTGGCCGACTTCATGCATCCATCGTACAATACTACTAAGGTGACGCTTCTAGGTAAAAAATCATTCAGAAAGAGCTGTACCTCCGCTATAACCAACATGGTGTCATTACTATGTAGCGAACATTTATGCCTCCCTAGCACCCTTTTAGAGACTGATTTTAATCCCCCTCCACCAAAACTCCACTTTGGAAATATGCAGGAAAAACGAAACACCTGATAAACTATTTCAAGCTATACACCTGGATATGATTGTTTCTTCGAATGCATTCCGATTTTTACACACCGATAACTCGTGCAAGGACAATAATCTTACCTACGCTGTGATTGAGCTTAACAAAGACGGAGAAACCAAAATCATCCAGAGAGGACTCCTGCCGGAACTAGCCGGCAGTTACACAGCTCAACTAACGGCTATCGAAAAAGGGATTTCCATCGCACAGACTTGGTCAGAGAAAACTGTTATTTTCACTGACAATTAACAATTTTAAAGGGACTACGAAGTGGATTAAACAAGTGCCCCTCCCTAGAATACATTAGGAGTAGTCTCAACTCTATCGACAATCTATCCTTAGCATGGGTACCCGCACACGTCGGAATTAAGGGTAACGAATTTGCAGACACAGACGCAAAAGAAACCATCAAATACCCTTTTATAGTAACAACCCCCATCAGCTCACCAGGAGAATCTTCAGAGGAATTCAGAAAATGGAGACAGCCGAGGAGTGGAAATCCTGCCATACATTTCTTCGAATGCACCACAATCGTCATACTCGTATTCCATACAATAAAACTTTCAGCAGAGACGCCTGCATAAGACTGTTGCGAATCAGGGTAGGAAAAACCCTTTTCACAATTAGACATCTTTACAATGGAGAAACACTCGAGGAATGTCAACATTGTGGAAGGGCTCTTACAAATTGGCATATCATGGTCACCTGCCCAATTTCCAAACGTACCCATGACCCAGAACATATCGAACAGCAACTAGCCGAAGTTCTGAACCCAGAAAAGGCTCAAACTCTTCAAAATATCAAAGAAGCCACATCTCGCCATCTTAAATTTAACGACATATAACAAAAAAAAACAAAATATTTTATAAATATTATTAGTTTTATGGAAAATATAACCTATGAAACGACGACTTCACATGGCCTTGATGCCCAGATGTCTTAAAAAAATAGTTTATAAATTAATTTCTTTGTAAACTATTTAAATATAAATAAATAAATGATATTAATATGAATATATGATAACCAAGCGTTTTTGGTGATCTTTTATAAATATGCTATTAATTTAAACTTCAATAAATTTTATTAGATTTAGATTTATTAAATATTTTTTGATTTAACCTCTTCGGAGTACAAGTGAATAATAAAAGAAAACCAGGAAATCGATCCTTTCGAACAATGTGCTTTTTTTGACACATTACTTGACAATCAGAATTTCGAAGGAAATAGGTAGTTATTAACAAGTACATATTGGGCGAGTTCAGAGCTAGATATAATGTTTGATACAAGCAATAGTTTTTATAAATTTAATGATATTATTTGTGTGAAATATGTTGAACATTCTCCCCCTCTTGAAGAACTGGAGGTGCTTCAACTGGTAGCCGGCAGAGGTTTGCAACTGCTCGTTTGCAGGTTCCACTAGCAGTTTTTAAGGTAACCACTCGAACAATCCCATCGGAGCCAGGATGCGTTTCGATTATTCTCCCAAGCTTCCATTTCAAAGGAGGAGCATTGTCATCTTTGATAATTATGATGTCATTTAGCTGGAACCCGGGGCTATTATTTCGCCATTTGTTGCGTTGCTGCAAGTTGTGTAAGTACTCGTTTTTCCACCGATACCAAAAATGTTGCATGAGCCATTGAACTCGCTGCCACCGGCTCAGATAGGAGATATTTTTGTCACACAAATCTGGTTCTGCAAGTCCGACCAGTGAAGTACCTGTTAAAAAATGGCCCGGGGTTAAAGGTTTAAGGTCATTGGGATCTTCGGAAAGAGGAGAAAGAGGACGGGAATTAAGAATGCATTCTATCTGGACAATAAATGTGTTGAGCTCTTCATAAGTCAAAGCTGCTAGATGTAAAAGGCGTTTCATATGATGCTTCGCAGACTTCACGGCTGCTTCCCATATACCACCAAAATGTGGTGATCTGGGTGGTATATGTTTCCACTCAATGCCGTCATCCAAACAAGCCTTCATGATTTCGGAAGTAGACTGTTGGTTGTGGAACATTTCATAAAGTGCCTTTAACTCATTACGTGCTCCTATGTAGTTTGTAGCGTTATCGCTATAAATTGTACGACATAGTATTCGTCGGCTGATGAAGCGACGCAAGGCACCCAAGAACGAAGCAGTAGTGAGGTCTCCAACTAATTCAAGGTGTACAGCTTTGGTGCTGAGGCATATGAATACAGCTATATATGCTTTCACAGCAGCAGTCCCACGACGTCTAGAGTGCACCATAAAGGGTCCACAAAAGTCTGTTCCTACGACAGTGAATGGGCGAGATGGCAGTAATCGATAATCTGGTAGATTCCCCATTTGTGGATATTCAAAGCGAGGTAGCGTTCTAGCACACAGAACGCAGCGGCTGATAACTCGCCGAATTAGAGGTTTCGCATGCACTGGCCAAAATTGTTCGCGAATTATTGAAAGCAGTCCTTGTACTCCCACGTGATGATGTTTTCTATGTTTGTCCATGATTAAAGCGATTGTAAATACGTGATCATTTGGCAGAAGTGCTGGATGTTTATAGTCATACTCTATATTTGCATTGCGTATGCGCCCACCAACTCTCAGTATTCCCTTCTCATCGAGGAATGGACTAAGGGAACAAATATGCGATCTAGGAGATATTGCCCTTTTTTGTTCCAAGAGTGTTATATCGTTTGTGTATTTATTTCGTTGAACCATTTTTAAGATACAATCCAAGGCCTTATTGGTTTCAATTGGTGTTAATAGTCCACCAACTCTTGATTCACTTCTGTGTTTGGCTAATGCGTTTTCACAAAACCTGAGCATGTAAGCAGTTGTTCTCAGTATTTTGTTGTAGTCGTTATTGTATTTCATGTTAGTTACGAAATCGTTTTCTGTTTGTATGGAAAAATTCTGTCTTGTAGGCCTACGCTCCAAAAGTCGTTCATCAGTTTTATAACAAGATCTGAACTTAGGCCAGTCTTCATGAGGAAGATACAAAAATTCTGGTCCGTAAAACCATAGCTTTGAGCCTTTCAATTCAGCTGGAGATGCTCCCCTGGACACAATATCCGCAGGATTATTTTTCGTGCCTATATGATGCCATTCCTTTAAAGATGACAGACTTTGTATTATTGCTACTCGGTTGGCAACAAAAGTCTGCCAGTGATGCGATTCCGAAGACAACCACGCGATAACGATACTAGAATCTGTCCAATAATATACATTTTTAAAGTTGTCTCCAAAAATCAGACGAACCCTTCTCACTAATTGTACCATCATCAAAGCAGCACACAATTCAAGTCGTGGTAGGAAAACTTTCTTTACAGGAGCTACTTTAGACTTAGCGCACAACAGTCGCACAGAAATGCTTCCATCTGATAAAATAGATCGTATATAAATACACGTTCCGTAAGCTTTCTCAGAGCTGTCAGAAAAGGCATGTAACTGCACATCTTGAGCCTTACCCCACATGACCTGTCTTTTGAATGAGATTTTGTCCAAATCTGGTAGTTCCATTCGAAATTGCAACCACATTTGAAAATATGATTGGGGGAGAGACTCATCCCAATCAAAATCTTGCTTCCAGAGTTCCTGTAAGAATATTTTTGCCAAGACAATAACAGGGTTGATAAGCCCTAATGGATCAAATAAACGCGCAATATCTGCTAAAACGGTTCGCTTTGTAATTTTCATGTTTTCTGTGTTATTGGCTTGGTAATAAAATATATCAGCGTTTGGATCCCACACCACACCGAGTGCTTTGACAACATTATTATTCTTGAGTTGAAAATATGGCTCTCCGTTCTCTGTTGAAATATCTTCTAATAAACGATCATTATTGGAGCACCACTTTTTCAATTCTAATCCATAGCTCTGCAATAAATTTTGTAATTCCGTTTTGATACACTTAAGTTCATCTAATGTATTGGCACCAGTAAGAATATCATCGACGTAAAAATCTGATTTTAGTGCTGCTGCTCCCATTGGAAATCTTTCTTTCTCTTTTTCGGCTAAGTAGGAGAGCGCTCTGGTAGCGAGAAAGGATGCTGAAGCCGTGCCATACGTCACCGTGCAGAGACTATAAATCGTTATCTCTTCATCTGGGCTGTCTCTCCACAAGATTAGGTGAAATGCACGATCGTGTTTGTTAAGAGAAAATTGGCGGTACATTTTGGTGATGTCAGCAGTAAAAACATAATTGTATGACCTGAACTTGACGAGCAACGAGAATAAATCGGGCTGTACAACTGGTCCTATGTATAATAAGTCATTTAAACTCACGCCGTTGTTACACTTGGCACTGGCATCAAAAACCACTCTTAATTTCGTAGCAGAGCTCCCGGGCTTTGTAACGCAGTGGTGCGGAATAAAGTAATGTAGACTGTTCGGATCATAGGATTTAACTTCCTCCATGTGCGCTAGTTGTTTGTATTCTCTCATAAACGAAATATATTGCGCTGAAATGTCGGGATTACCTTTAAATTTGCGTTCTAAGGCGTAAAATCTTTTAAGTGCGGTTGCGTATGATTTACCCAGTGAACCTGGATCCTCTTTAAAAGGCAACCTTACCTCGATTCGGCCATTATCAAGACGTTTTACATGTTTAAGGAAGTGCTCTTCACATAATTGTTCACTCCTCGTAAATGAGTATTGTTTTGGTTCATGGTTTTCTATTTCCCAGAACGACTTAAGTAATATGTTTATATTATTGTCTTCATTATTTTCGGAGAACACATGCGTGCAAAGCGCAATATTGTGACATTTTCTTTGTGCGACACTTCCAGACACCACCCAGCCGAATACAGTGTTTTGAAGAGTTGGAAGATGAAGTCCAAGCTTTATTTGCCCGATGGATAATAAGGCAAAGAAGTGTTCGGCCCCTATAAGAAGATCAACTCGATTTGGTGTTCCAAATAGTGGATCTGCCAGATTGATGTTTGACGGTATAGACCAATCACTTGAGTTAATAGGAGAATCGGGAAGGAAGTCCGATATCCTGGTAATAATAAAGGCCTCAATGCTTTCAACGTAATTATTATGGCGCGATTTGATGGTAAGATTTGCTTTCTGTTTACAAATTAATGCATTTTCTCCTATACCACAGATGGATGTTATTGTATTCCGTCGCCTTAGTCCCAGTAAATTTGCGAATCGCTCAGTTAGTAGGCTGACATGAGAAGCAGAGTCAAGCAGAACACGACAAGGCACTGGGGAATTGTGTCTATTTAGAACAAAGACAATAGCGGTGGCAAGAATTGCGGTTGTGGAAAATTTTTGCGTATCAGACGTAGTCGTAGATGGAGACAAACACCTATGAAGATGGAAATTTTGATGGTGGTTTTGCAATGTCGGTAGAGGAGTGCCATTGGAGGAACATGCGGTGTTGTTCAATGTAGATGATTGGTTATTTGAGCCACATGGCATATTACAAGGAATAGATGTTGGGAGTGTAACCTCCGGAGGGCTGCGCACTACGCTCTCGTCATGAAGCAAGGTATGATGCAGACTGTTGCACTTACGACATTTCGATGCTTGACAATTATTCGCATTATGATTTGGCTTAATGCAATTAAAGCATAACTGATTGGTGCTAACAAATATTTGTTTCTGCGCAATAGGCAAATTAAGAAATTTATAGCACGTGTAAATGTTATGGTGAGGTTTTTGGCAAAATAAACAATTTGATCTAGCTATGTTGTTGTTATTCGAACGTAGAATTGAAAAAGTTTTTGCGCGAGAGTTATTATGATTTTTAGCATGCATTTGATTACTTGCCTGTGAGTTGTCGTCGCTGATAATTTGGCTGCGTTTTGTTAGGAATTTCAACAGCTCCTGGTAACTGGGCATTCTTTCTGTAGGTCCTTCTTCGCTCCATTTGCTGAGTGTTAGAGAGTCGAGTTTTGGCAAAAGTACTTGGATTAATAAGTCATCCCATTGGTTGACTGGACGTCCGAGAGTGGTGAGAGCACGAAGGTGACTGTTGATCTCATCACAAAACTGGCGAAGAACTGTCGAGGAAGGTTTCCGAATAGGTGGGTACATCATAATCTTTTTAATGTGTTCGGTGGCAATCAATCGTTTGTTGTCGTAGCTTTCAATAAGAAGCTTAAGGGCCACTTCATAGTTATCGCCTGTGATCTCCAAAGATTGCACCGTGCGAGCGGCTTGACCAGATAAAGATGAGATGAGATAATGCAATTTTGAGACATTGGTTAATGATGGATTATTATGGATTAGGGAATTGAAGATTTCATGAAAGGACAGCCACTGGGTAACTTCACCTGAAAATATAGGAATATTAAGTTTCGGCAGTTTTAACTGATTAGTCGACTTTGATTGGGTAGATACGACATTTTCGGTTTGAAACGTGGCTTTCCGACATTGGATTTCATGTAGAATTTTTGATCGTGATTTGTAATACATCTCTTCGTAGTTCGCTCGAATGTCAACTTTTGTCGTAGTTTCCTTGGGATCGATCTCCTCCACTTTCACTTGGAGCAGCTGGAATGCTTTGAAGCTGGACTCGAGAGCTTCAAGACGAACTTCACATTCTACAACAAGTGTTTCTGCAGAAATATCCGACAGAAAATCGTTGATGCGATCCATTTGTTTGGTACAAACAAGACGACGAGTTTTGAGGGCTTCTAATTTCTTCAAGTCTCTGGATGATGCAGAGTTATGGCCAGCAGTTTCTTCATCCCTTGTGTTTTCGTTCATCGTGATAATTCAGTTAAAATTTTGTATGAAAAAATCACGTCGGGGTCACCATGAATATATGATAACCAAGCGTTTTTGGTGATAAATATGCTATTAATTTAAACTTCAATAAATTTTATTAGATTTAGATTTATTAAATATTTTTTGATTTAACCTCTTCGGAGTACAAGTGAATAATAAAAGAAAAACAGGAAATCGATCCTTTCTAACAATGTGCTTTTTTTGACACATTACTTGACAATCAGAATTTCGAAGGAAATAGGTAGTTATTAACAAGTACATATTGGGCGAGTTCAGAGCTAGATATAATGTTTGATACAAGCAATAGTTTTTATAAATTTAATGATATTATTTGTGTGAAATATGTTGAACATAATACGTAATATGTATGACTCACTTAATGAGACAGCCAACCTATTAGCCAACCAAAAAAATTCTCCTTTTTCGGCGGCGACCCCGGGTCATCAAAGATACTAATATCAAACATATCTCAGTTTCCCGAAGAGCGGCTCTCTACACCAAAGTAATGGTCTTTCATCAACAAATGATATATGTACGTAATCTGTATGACTTACTTAATGAGACAGACATACTTAAATTCCCGAAAAACGGCTCTCTACGCCAAAGCAATGGCCCCTCATCAACAAATGATATTTATACGTAATAGGTGTGCCTTACTTAATGAGACCGCCACCCCATTAGCCCACCAAAAATAATTGTCAGTCGTTCGCAGATCTCCGTAGAGAACAGACGTGCTTCGGCTTTATGTAAAGTAAAAAAAAAAAAAAAAAAAACTTGTAAATTAGTTAAAATTTACTTAGCTGACTCGGTAGCCGTGTGGTTAAAGGCGTCGTTCAGCGAATAGTGGGACACGGGTTCGAGCCCAGACCAATCTTGGAACTTTTTTTATTTTTTTTTTTTTCTCCCCAAAGTGTGGTTACTAAACAAATATAAAGACTAATTAAGCAAATCACGTGATGGATGGTGGAGAGCGCTCCGCTCTTCCCATAATGGGAGTTGATAAAGGCGACAATTCTCTTGCCGGTGCCGTCGCGAAAGCCATGAAAAGGAGGAAGAGGTTAAAAACCCCTCCTAATTTAACGAAAAAAAAAATAAGTGCCGTTTTAGACGATGAAAACCATAAATCAACACAACAACGCAAAACACAATCAGATGATGCGCTGAGCTACATCGCTGATGAGGTCCAGTATGAGGGAGGCAGTAACACCTTTGCCTCTCTAGCGGCATCCGAATCGGAGAATGAGGATGAGCAAATAAACGACATCACCAGCAGCATACAAAGGCTGGAAGAGGAAGTGCTTGCTATTAAGCAACGGCAAACAGCACGCAGGCAGAGGGAGCAATTGGAAGTATCGAGCTCCCAACAACAAATCCAGCAGCAGCAGAAACAACAACTGCAGCAAAAAAAACAGCAGCAGCAGAAACAACAGCAGCAGCAGACACAGCAACAGCTGCAAAAACAAAAGCTGAAACCACAGCAGCAGAAAAAAAAGCAACAGCAGCACCAACAACAACAACAACAACAACAACAACAACAACAACAACAACAACAACAACAACAACAACAACAACAACAACAACAACAACAACAACAGCAACAACAGCAGCAGCAGAAGAAGAAGGAGAAGGTACCTCCTATTAATACCTATAAATTAGAGGTGAGTGCAACCAAGGACCTGTGTAAGTTGGTCATTGGTAACAATTTCAACATTAAAAGATTGGGGAACGATCGTCATGCCATCCACTGTAATACAGTGGAGGGCTATGCGAAAGTGAAAGAGCTCCTGAAGGAAACGACGACGGAACACTTCTCATTCACACCGAAGTGTGAAAAGCGGCAATCGATGCTGCTGAAGGGGTTGGAACCGTCTTCTGATCCTGAGGAAATCCTGGCACTGATCAAAGAGAAGGAGTGCGAGGGACTCAAGTTTGTAGGGGTAAAGCCATTTACCACAGCTAGAGCCAGGCGGGAGAAACGGAGTCTGCCGTTCTTCCTGGTGCAGCTCAGTCCCGAAAGCCGTCTGGATAGTCTAAGGAGTATCAATGTCGTAGACTACCAGGTGGTTCACTGGGAAAGATTAAAAAGGAGCGATGGCGTTATACAATGCGTTCGCTGCCAGAGGTTCGGGCACGCCGCGTCGAACTGCCAGAAGCAGCCTCGATGCGTGAAGTGCGCTAAGAACCACAGTTCCGAGGAATGTCCTCTGGGTGTTGACGGAGCATCCGATAGGTCGCAGCTCTCGTGCGTATTATGTGGGAACGTGAGACACACCGCCAACTATCGGGGTTGTCATAAGTTCGCTGACATTAAGAAAGCAAAACTGGCTCGGCAGCAGAAGGTGGAGGTCAAACGTTCACCTGTTCGGTTTCAAACACCAGCCGTCACGTCCCAAATTTCTTACGCCCAAATGGCGTCAGTTAGGGGGGTTACGGTACAGCAAGCGACTGTTGCTTCTCCGGCGCCAATGCCGAGAACAATGGAAGCTGCACCTAACATGCTGGCCATCTTGCTCGCAATCCAAGGGCAGATGGCTCAGCTGCAAAAGCAGGTACAAAAACAGGCCAAGCGGGTGGACCAGATCTATTGTCTGCTGCCGGGCCTAACGCAACACATGTCGTAATGGGTACGCACATGGTGGAGCAAACTTTGAAGGTCCTTGCGGTGAATGATAATTCACTTATTAGGATCGAACGAAGAGCCGCGATGTTTAAATTGCTACAAGACCAAACTCCTGATGTGCTTTTCGGTAGCGAAACCAAGCTAACCGATAAGCACAAACTGGAGTACAATAATTATATTGTTAGAAGAAGAAATCGACCCAGATCCAAACGTGGAGGCGGTGTCGCGATCTTCATTAAAGAAGGTATAAAATTTCACAGAGTGTACAAGGGAGTTTTGCGCAGGTTCCGGGTGTTGGAGGCAGTCGTCGTTTACATCCCGCTCCGCAGTGGAAAGCGGCTGTACTTGGCCTCTGTTTATGCACCTGAGTCTTCACAATCCACTCTATTCATTGCAGAGCTCGACACGCTTTTTCGACTTCTGAGGCTGGAATCGGGGGAGAATTATTTTATAATCGGCGGGGATTTCAACGCTAGACATAGAGATTGGGGAAATAATTTGCCAAATACTAGAGAGAACCTACTACTCGATTGGTGGGGTCAGCGCGATGTCATGTACAGACTCGGTCTTAAAGCGACGGATAACCCGTCGTTTCCCAGAAGCGGGTCTTATTTGGATTTATTGCTGTACGACGAACGTATACGACTGACAGGTACAAATTTACAAACGCTAAACTGTCTGCGCACATTCGTGTATGACAGCGACCATTGCGGTTTTAGCACCGAAATTACGGTTCCCAACGAAATTGCGGAATTGGAGGAGTTTGTCCAAAGATATGCTTACAACTGCAGTAAGACTCGATGGACACACTTCTCCGCAACCTTGACTAGAGCGCTCTCCTCGAACACGCTCCACCCACCGTCTAATAGGAATTTGTCAAACGAGGAGATCGACAATTACCTAAAACAAATGGACGAGACAATTAAACAAACCATGGACACTACAATACCGCGATATCGACGTACGGCTAACGAAGACCTGTTCCGCAATCCTACTATTGACGCACTGCACCGAAAGAAAAGTAGACTTCTGACAAGACTTAAAAACTTGTACAGACAGTTAACTGACCGACAAGACCCGGAGTTTAGGACACTGAAGTCGTCGATTAAAAATATTCAAACGCTAATAAAAGAGAATTACAGAATTTCTGTAAGTTTGTATTGGAACAATAAGGTTCGGGCTGTAAACACCAGCAACCCGAATATGTTTCCGCAAATAAATAAACTATTTCGGAGAAAAAATCAAAACGACCTTCAGTGTCTTAAAATAGCCCGGACGACAGACAATGAACGGTTATTGACAATAGCAGGTATTGATCCAAATGAGGCCGCTGATGATGACGACTTTTTTGTGATCGAGGATCCACAAGAGAAGGTTGAGGCTTTAGGGGCGACTTTCCAGGAAGTATACAGGGCCACTGATACCACTGGCCCTAATTACGACCTGGACAGTCGCGTCTTGGTGCACGACTTCTGCATTCGAAATGAAATGGGGAACTGGCGATCCAAGGGCTCTGGTTTCACCCGGTTTAGCGACGAAAATATGGCCAATAATGTCATTGCCAGAGAGGGTGACCTACCCCCATTCATTGCGAGGGAAGAACTCTATGAGATCTTCGACACAATCAGGGCTAAGAAATCAGTGGGGACCGATGGTATTCCGAACATCGTGCTTCGACATCTTCCTCTAGAAGCGGTGGACGTTTACACCACCCTGTTTAATAATGCAATGATCCATAATGCACATTATCCAGCGCATTGGAAAACGGCGGTGGTTCAACCTATCCCCAAAAAGGGAAAGGATATATCCAATCCGGCGAATCTCCGGTCGATAAGTCTCCTTCCGAATATCAGTAAGGTTTTTGAAAAAGTAATCAATAGAGCTCTGTCTAGGTGGGTTGAGGACAAACATATAGTTCCGGATAATCAATTCGGTTTTAAGGCGGGACATGATATCTCACATCCCGCGTCTAAACTGGTGTCCGATATCCAATGGAACAAAGGCAAGAAACAGTGCACTGGTGCCTGCCTTGTTGACTTGGAGAAGGCCTTCGACACCGTATGGTTAGAGGGTCTTTTCTATAAACTGACTAGGTTGGGGATCAGTAAACCACTCTTGTACATTCTTTATAATATGCTAACTAACAGACAGTTCATCGTGAAGAATGGTGATGTGACTTCTATTGGAATATTTCAAATTAAAAATGGTCTTCAGCAAGGCGCGGTCAATTCGCCGATCCTATTCAACATTTTTACAAGCGACTTGATAGGTTCACTTCCCCATACTATTGCGTACGCAGACGATTTGATAGCGTACAGAACAGGTCCAAAAATCGAGGTCATTAATACTCTCTTGCAGCGTGACTTCGATAAGATAAGAAAAATCAACTTTCAGAAGTCGGAAACCATTCTCTTTAGGACGCCGTTGTCTAGAGCCTCTAGGGATACCAGAAAAAATTGGAGAAAGTTCTCGATTATTGGACAACACGGACACCCTCTTGCCTGTCGAAATGTAGTCAGATACCTTGGAATCTGGCTAGATCAGTTTCTGTATTTTGGCAAATATGTAGATGCTGCTCTGGCCAGAGCTAAAGGTGCTTTTGCCCTTACAAAGAGACTGTTTTATAGCAGCCAACTCGATGCGAGGGTAAAGGTAATCTGCTACATGGCCCTTATCAGGCCCATGCTGGTATTTGGTTGTCCCGTGTGGTTCAATGTACGAGCAAGATTAATGGAAAAGATTCGGGTGTTTGAGAGGGCTTGTCTTAGGGCTTGTCTTCGCTTGTACAGAACACCAGAGTCGGATATTTTATCCTAATGAGGACCTTTAAAACAGGGCGAACCTAATACGAGTGGACAACTTCGTAATTAAGCTGACTCGAAGGCACATTGCAAGAGCAATCACCTCGACGAATAACCTGATATCTGGGGCTTACTACCCCAATTACCTTTACCACGAGAGTGTGCGCTCTGACGGCTTCGTTCCACCGGAAGCATTCCTCTACCTAGATCAGATAGGGTTAATCCAGGATAGTTCAGCGGTGCCGTTAATCTTCCATGTCGCTCGGACAGCTGGGGACAGGCGACTCAACTAGGACAGAGACGTCGCACACGGAAGTGTAGATCGCCTCAGGTTCAGATGTCTCATGTTTTTTAGCGTAAGTACCTGCCGTGTGGGCTTAAACTTACGGGATGCCCATACATCCATGGGAGCAAGGATACGCCTTGCCATCGCTCTCCAATAACTTTCACTATTTTTGATACCAAAATGGAACTGTGTTGCCGGCACAAGTTCCACCCTTGGTATGAGTCGAGGCCGACCTAAAACCTATTACTGTTCTTAGGGTCACAGCACCCAGCACTTATTGCAACTCCACATTGAGTCAACCAAAGGAAAACCAAGGAAAACCAAAAGGAAAACCAAGGAAAACCATAGGAAGACTCTTTCCCGCGATTTTGGGTTTAAACCACAGCCACCATGACGCTCCCACAAGGGGGCCTACCTCTAACAAGTCAGGCCCGGACCGAGATCCGGGGGGCTCCTGACTCCCATGGTACCGTGATTTAAGTCCTGGTAGGGACTACCGGTGGTCCAGCCGCCAACAAGACCTATGACCGGCAGCTTGTGACTGATCAAATCGTAGCAACCTTCGGTAGCGTCATCTGAAGATGTTTACGATAAGACCAGTACTTTGCTCTGCCCCCGTTCATTATTAGACAACGTCATTAAAGGGCGAAGCCTTGATAATTGGGCGGGGGCCCCGCCTCAGGTTCAGTAGGGTGGTGGGGAATCGCGATAAGAGGGATGTCGTTCGGCAGCACCAGCATTTCTGGTGGTTGAATGATAGAGAAGATGTTTCGCCGTCGTTTCCGTCAACTACGGACCAGCCTCTCTAATGAGGCAGAGCTGACCAATCTGTTTTCTCTGTAAACAGCGATGGCCGGCTTACATAGGTTTAGGTTAGCATTTAAGAAACATATACATATATCAGTGTATACAAAGGTGTATACTGATATATGTATATGATTGTGTATAACGTCTATGTGTGTTTATGTGTGTATTGTACATTTAGTTTAGGTAGGCTAAGGTTTATTTTAAGTTAGATACTAAGTTTTTATTAAAAAAAAAAAAAGTCCATATGCTAAGTTTTGTTAACAATTTTTTTTCTTAGCTTTAAGTATAGAAAATAAATATCCGTAAAGAAAATGTAAATGAGGTCGAAAGACATAGTTATAAGAATTTAGAGTACTCGTAGCTTAGAGTGCCTGTGTGGGGCCAATAAGTTAGTATAAGATTGTTAAGTAATTATAAGCTAGCATTTAAGCATTTTTTTGTTAGTATGTAAGAGTTAGTAATTAAGAAAATAAAATGCATATAAAACTAAAAAAAAACTAACCAAAAATAATTGGGGTCATCAAAAATATTAATTTCAAACTGATCTCAGTATCAACAAAAACGGTTATCTACAACAAAGTAATGGTCTTTCATCAACAAATAATAATTATACGTAATCTTTATGACTCACTTAATGAGACAGCCACCCTATTAGAAAACTTCTCATTTTTCGGCAATGACCTCGGGGTCACCAAAAATGTTAATTTCAAACATATCTCAGTTTCCCGAGAAATGGCTCTCTAAACCAAAGTAATGGTCTTTCATCAACAAATGGTAAATCTATGTAATCTGTGTGGCTTGCTAAATGAGACAGAAACCATTTTAGACCACCCAAAAAATTCTCATTTTTCAGCGGCGACCCCTGGTTCATCAAAAATATTAATTTCAAACACAACTCATTTTTCTGAAAAGCGGCACTCTACACCAAAACAATGGTCTTTTATCAAAAAATGATACACGTACATAATCTGTATGACTTACTTACTGAAACAGCCACCCTTTTAGCCCACCAAAATTATCAAAAATATTAATTTCAAACATATCTCTGTTTCCCGAAAAACGGCTCTCTACACCAAAGTAATGGTCATTCATCAACTAATGATACTTGTACGTATTCGGTGTGACTTACTTAATGAGACCGCTACCTCATTAGCCCACCAAAACAATTCTCATTTTTCGGTGGCGACCCGGGCATCAACAATACTAATTTCAAACATATCTCAGTTTCTGGAAATTCGGCTTTCTACACCAAAGCAATGGTCTTTCATCAACAAATGATACATGTCCGTAATGTGTATGACATGCTTAATAAGATGGCCACCCTTTTAGCCCACCAACAAAAATCGCATTTTTCGGCGACGAAAGGATGTCTGATTGTCCCACTCATTTATTAACCTTCCCCAAACTCACCACCCCCAAAAGTAATATTTCCCTTAAATGAATTTACAATCCAGAATGGATTCGATTGTGTTACTGCAAAGCGTACGGATCATTCGTCTTATATTATATAATACGTAATTATATATTATAACGTAGAAAAGTAGTGTTTTATTTGAGTAGGAAAAGAATCTTTTCATGACGACCGTGACAAGACTTTTCGTTGAACAATAAACATTTAACATTGAGTGACAAAGTGGCTAGTAATTCCTTCATGGACAGTGACAATTCGGGAAAATTAACAAACGGACAAAGTTCTAAGAATTCAAATTCAACAAATTTACAGTGTTCGGCTACGGTTCCGCGATCGCGCACGGTTTATAAACGGCATCAAGCATACATCAGACATCCATATACTATACTGCAAGATCTAAAACATATTGGTGAGTCTGTATCGTTCCTTAAAGTTTATCAAACCACACGCTATCATCACATTAAAATTGCTTCGAATCGATCGTCATTCGTTAAGATCGAACATATAAAATTAAATACGCTGCAAATATTGTTTGAAGGAAAATCCACCACAGCTGTGTCGTTATTCGTCAAACTCATACAATTATACGTATCATTTCCTATATTCGTAGAAATTGAGTGCCAAAGACATTTGCTACGTTAATTGCAACTACGATTCTTTCAAAATTTAAAACCATATAAAACACCCACAAGTTACATTAAATGCACAGATTATTTTAATATTTGAGGTACTTGCAAAAAAATTCGCTCATATTCGTACTAAATCATTCGCCACACCTAGGGGGAATTTGCATTTGATTCATTTTAATTGCAACTCGTCGCAATTCGCATAATTTCCCCACAAAAAATATTCGTTTTATTTCGCTTTACACAATAAAAGCACTCCGTTAGGACAAATCATTGCCCTTACCTTTTTTTTTGCATAGACAATGCTCTGGTTGTATTGAAATCGCCGCCGTGTTGTTGGGTTTGCTACATCGTGCATTACACATACGCACATACGCACATACGCCATATATACATGTCTATGCAATTCGCTTGAAAGTTTCCGTCTCACGTTCATCTGATCTGATCTCGTATTTGTCGCATCTCGCATCGCCAACGTGTGGACCGAAAGAAAGTAAAAGCATAATTATTGTCGTCCGCTGAGGAGAGGAAGGAAAATCTTTAAAGCTCATCGGTGTCGTCGTGACTCGTGCTGTTGGAGTTGGTTTATTGCATTCCCAATTGTGTGCACTCTGCCAATTGGGAGAATTTCGCTGCTAAAATTATTTGTCGCCGCTATCCGTTGAGGAAAGCAAAGCTTTTGTTGTATCGACAATAAGCTGTTCGTTAAAAGGGTAACTAACGCAGCCACCATGTCAGTGGAAGCAGAAAGATCGTTGGACGCATTGAATGCGTTGAAAACCAGTAGGGCTTCTTCAAAGGGTAATATAACATATCTCGGATTAAAAACATAATAGACTCGAAGGGAGCTACTATGGAGTAAGCAGATTTACAATGTCCGTTAGGGATCGTAGAATCTTATTTTAAGCATGCGCTAAGCTATCAAACTCGAATAGAAGAGTTAACATCAGCGCATAATTGCCATGGTGAGATTAAAGAGCTATATTGCGCAACAAAAATAAAAATAGTATCGTTGATGGGAAAGCAGAGAAAAGTTAGTGTGGCAGAAACTTCGTTTGCTATTCCTCAGCAGCCAATTTCGCGGCTTCCTCAACTTAGATTGCCCCGATTTTCGGGCAAATATTGCGATTATAAAAGTTTTATTCGGACATTTACAACGCTAGTTCATAATGATTCGTAGCTCACAGGAGTAGAGGGGATTTACCGATCCTGGAACACAGGGATCGGGGAGCAATGACGTCACGGGTCAATGGCCTTGAGGTGGGTAAGTGTGTCAGTGTGGTTTTTGTGGTTTTCCGGTGTGTTTTTTTGTGGTTTTGCGGTGTATTTTTTCGTGGTTTTGTAAGTGTGTGGTTAGTGATAAGAGTAAAATATGATAAGGCATGCATGATCGTGTTGTGAGAAATGTGATAGTACATGTACGTTGTTGGTGCGGGGATTCCTGGAACCAGATTGCAGGTGTGCGGGGATTCCTGGAGCCAGATTGCAGGTTACCAGATTGCACGTTCCCAGATTGCGCGTTACCAGGTTGCCAGATTGCAGGTTACAAGATTGCAGGTTACCAGATTGCAGGTTGCCAGATTGCAGGTTGCCAGATTGCAGGTTGCCAGATTGCAGGTTGCCAGGTTACTAGATTGCAGGTTGTCGGATATGAGATTGTTGGTGCCAGATTGGAGGGTTCATGGTACCAGATTCCTGGTGTAGTCAAGTAATGTTTTTTGCGGTTTTGGAAGTGGGCTGTGACATGAGCAGTGTGTGATAAGGCATGTGATTGTTGTTGTTGTTGGTTGAAGTAAAATTTTCGGGTATTTCTGTGCGGTCACATAAGAATAAACACAAAAAGACTTGTATTTGGGGGTCATTGCTTTTGGTGTGTATTGTCGTAGGTCGGGGGTGGTTTTCGTATTGTGGTTTTTTTACTGTTTTATCGGAATGTGTATTTCGTGTCATTGTTCTGTAGTACATTGGTGGTGATAAGATTTTCGTTTTTCGTAGGTTGGTTGGTTTTCTTTCAAGGTCATAGATTATACAGACGCTTTAGGCAATAGTCATATGATATCATATTTTGCGGTCACCCTGTTCTAAATTAACAAATCAAAAAACCTATAAAATGTGAAACCACATTCTGTTTTATTACATACCCCTTAAATCGATCTTAGGATAACGAACAAATGGACTATCAAAAGGAATTAAACCAACTTGAAACTGGTGTCTTTAAGGATACAGTAAAAGTTTCCTTATTGAAAAAAGATTTGCCTTATGAAATAAGACAAATTAAAATGTGCAAAACTAAATACGGTAAGCGCATGCTGTGCGAGTTGGTGGATTTTCAAGTAAGTGTACACATTCTGTACATATGAAAACAAAAAATACATATATCTTCATATAACAGGTTTTTCTTCCATCACGGTATAGCAGCATGAGTGAAGAAACGTCAAATATAATTAACAAGGAAGCGCATACCCTGACATATCTTGGCCCATTGGGAAGATCTTCACAAGTACGAATTAAAAAGTTGTAAATGAAAGGAATAAATAATGTTAAGAATCAAAATAAATAGTGAGAAAACAAATAAACTTTTTCTTTTTCTTTTTTTTATTTATTGCTTAAATTGGTTACAAAATCTTGTATAATGTGTAGTTTAGCTTATTCTAAATCGTTCAAAGCTTTCCTTAGAAGTAATGCATTTTCAAATGCACAGCATCCATGATGAGCTGGACATTTTTTAATCTCAATGTTTTGCTCTCGCAGCGAACACAAGCTTGCGCATCCAAGTTCTTCGAGATCAAGGATAATATTGTTGATTTTGATATTTCCAAGAATCTTTTCAATCCACTTTTTCTGTTCAGCTCCCTTCACATAAAGTATTACATTTGTCTGAGCAAGATTATCCTTCAAAAACTGTTTTACACTGTTGAAAGTTACAGAGCCAAAACACCAATCGAGATTGAGAATTTTCTCCACAAGGTAACTGTTTGGAAAACTTGTTTTCATTAGCTCACATTCATAGAATCCTCCTTTTATTATTTTGCCTTCATAGTCCTCTAAAATATATGTAATCGGAGAAGTGATTTGAACTTTTTTAATTTTAAATATTTCTGTTGTCCAGTTTGGGGTGTAACCTTTACTAAAAGTATGTTTATATTTACTGATTCGCACTCTTTCACCAACACTATACTTTGGTTTAGTAAATACTTTCAATTTATTATAGACAGTGCTTAAAATATGATCTTCATTGGAAGAATTTACACTGGCCGGAGAAATTTTAATAGTTCTGTGTTTTGAATCATTATATTTTTTAACCAAGTCTTTGTAGATATTAATCCATTTATATGATCCATCGTAACTAAACTGTTTCCACATGAGATTTTTCAAAGTTCTGTTGAAACGTTCAACTATTGATGCTTTTAAGACGCTGCATGATGAGTAATGATTAATATGATAGCTTTTCATTAGGTTTTGAAAGTTTTTATTGAAAAATTCTTTTCCAGCATCAGTTTGTAAATTCATTGGTGATCGACCTAAAACAAATATGCTTTTCATAGCTTTGGTAACGTCAACATCATTTTTGGTTTTCAGAGGAATAACCCAAGCAAATTTCGAAAAAGTGTCTATGACTGTTAGAAGGAATCGATATCCTTTGTTGTAAGATGAAAATGTTCCCATTTCAACCAAATCTGCTTGCCAAAGATCATCTATTCCTTTCGTTATTACTCGTCGTCGTTTAAAATTTCTACGAGCCTGCCTATGAAGTTCATTAACTATAGCTATTTTTCATTGCTCATTTTTTGCTTAAAAGTATTGTTGGTTTCGTTTTGTCTACTTGATTAAACAGATAATTTTCAATTCTCACAATATTTTTCTCAATATGCGTGATATTTTCTTTCAGACTTTCCAGTTTTGTGTTAAAAATGTGCATTTCCTTATCAACAGCTTCTTGGTTTTTTAAACGGTTACTAAGGGTATTCTTGACAATAGCATTTTCTTTTTCAATTTTCAGTGCTAGATGACTTATATCCTCTCTAACGAATCTTCGTGAAACTGCATCACTGTCTTCCGTCGGTAAACCTAGGTTCTTTAAACGTTTGTAATGGAGGGTTATGTTCTTATCACGATCTAAATTAAATCCCAACACTTTTTTTAATTTATTTTCATTTTGAAAATTACTATGGGGAGAGTGACCAAACTTGTCAACACTCATTTTGTAAATGGATCAAATGATAGATGATTTATACTATTATATTACTTTCCCTTAGTTCTTCAATGATGGAGACAATTTCATTATTATGATTTGTATGACCCGCTGATTGAGAAGAAATAAGCAGTTTTAATCTGTCAACTAACTCGTTTGGATCATCCCAATATATATAGTTAGGCTTTTGTTTATTAACTTGCATTAATCGACCGCCTTTATGAATTTTAGGTGTACTGCTATCAAGAAATAATTTTTTTATTATTTGCTTATATTTGAATGGTATATTTCTTTTAATTTGTTCATTTTCATCATGTCTACGTTTATGTGCGCTTGTTTTAATAAGCATTTCCTTGTAAATTTTCAAGTCATTGGTTGTATGATTTTTAGGTGTCTTGTAAAATATTAATTCATAGAGTCCAGGTGTAAGAGTCCAGCTTTTATCACCAATCACAATCTCATTTGATTCAAGTTTAATTGTACTATTACCAAACTTCCATTTAGAGTTGGGGGTTTTATATGGTCCGTATAACAAATCTAATTGATTGGTTTCAGATAGATCTGTTAATTCCCTGAACGTATTGTCATCATCTCCGTCATCCTGTGAGAAGAAATTATCAGCCTTGCTTGATCCATCATCATCATTAGCTGATATTTCTGCAGGGGAGGATTTCCTTTTTATAGGAGTACTTGTTTTAATTTCAAAATTAGTGTCAGTTGTTTTGTCATCATCATCAGTATTTCCTGTTGCCTTTTCAACTAATTTCTTAAGAGGTACAGTTAATGGTTTAAAAGTGTCTTCCAGAAGGCGTTCTGCATCTGTTTCCTGCATCTTGATACTTTTAAACTTTAACCTTAATATATTTCTAGTCGTTACAACATCTTTCAATAGTTTCTCATTCATTTTTTCATCTACTTATCAGATCAGCTTTTATCAGATCAGCTTCTATCAGATCAGCTTTTATCATATCAGTTCTTATCGGATCAGCTTTTATCAGATCAGTTCTTATCAGATCAGTTCTTATCGGATCAGTTCTTATCGGATCAGCTTTTATCAGATCAGCTTTTATCAGATCAGCTTCTATCATATCAGTTCTTATCGGATCAGATTTTATCGGATCAGCTCTTATCAGACCAGTTCTTATCAGATCAGTTCTTATCAGATCAGCTTCTATCGGATCAGTTCTTATCGGATCAGATTTTATCGGATCAGCTCTTATCAGATCAGTTCTTATCGGATCAGATTTTATCGGATCAGCTTTTATCAGATCAGCTTTTATCAGATCAGCTTCTATCAGATCAGTTCTTATCGGATCAGATTTTATCGGATCAGCTTTTATCAGATCAGCTTTTACCAGATCAGCTTTAATCAGATCAGCTTTTATCAGATCAGTTCTTATCAGATCAGTTCTTATCGGATCAGATTTTATCGGATCAGCTTTTATCGGATCAGCTTTTATCAGATCAGTTCTTATCAGATCAGCTTCTATCAGATCAGTTCTTATCAGATCAGCTTCTATCAGATCAGATCTTATCAGATCAGCTTCTATCAGATCAGTTCTTATCGGATCAGATTTTATCGGATCAGCTCTTATCAGACCAGTTCTTATCAGATCAGTTCTTATCGGATCAGATTTTATCGGATCAGCTTTTATCAGATCAGTTCTTAACAGATCAGCTTCTATCGGATCAGTTCTTATCAGATCAGCTTCTATCAGATCAGATCTTATCAGATCAGCTTCTATCAGATCAGTTCTTATCGGATCAGATTTTATCGGATCAGCTCTTATCAGACCAGTTCTTATCAGATCAGTTCTTATCGGATCAGATTTTATCGGATCAGCTCTTATCAGATCAGTTCTTATCGGATCAGATTTTATCGGATCAGCTTTTATCAGATCAGCTTTTATCAGATCAGCTTCTATCAGATCAGTTCTTATCGGATCAGATTTTATCGGATCAGCTTTTATCAGATCAGCTTTTATCAGATCAGTTCTTATCAGATCAGTTCTTATCGGATCAGATTTTATCGGATCAGCTTTTATCGGATCAGCTTTTATCAGATCAGTTCTTATCAGATCAGCTTCTATCAGATCAGTTCTTATCGGATCAGATTTTATCGGATCAGCTCTTATCAGACCAGTTGTTATCGGATCAGCTTCTATCAGATCAGTTCTTATCGGATCAGATTTTATCGGATCAGCTTTTATCAGTTCGGGTTTTATCAGATCTACTTCTTTATCAAAGCAGATTTGTTGTTGTTACAGCTTGAAAATCGATGCTATACTAACGGATCAGCTTTTATCGGATCAGCTCTTATCAGACCAGTTCTTATCAGATCGGCTTTTATCAGTTCGGGTTTTATCAGATCTAATTCTTTATCAAAGCAGATTTGTTGTTCTTACAGCTTGAAAATCGATGCTATACTAAGTAAAAAAGCTGGTAAAACTGATTGTTTATAGCTGAATGAAAACATCAAACCCCCTTCTGTATCGACCTTTATCAATAGGAAAGACTTTGCAAATAACAACAAATCCATAGCTAACCTTCCAGCTTGTGTCACAAAGAGTGCAAAATTTTTCAAAAGTCATATCCATACCCACATGATCCTTATAAATATGCTTTATATTCATTTCGTCTTGTTTAAACATAACAATCATATTTGCATTATCCCGTATCAAATGTTTAGGAATGCGTGTATATGTTTGACATAAATAAAAACAATCGATATTTTTATGACGACCCATACAAAAGTAAGACCTTATATTGTCCTGCTTCTCACACGCGACATCATCAAATATAATAATGGAGTCAGTTTTTGCTTCATCAGGTGATAAGACCTGTTCGCTTGCGGAAAACGTGTAAAGCCCCATACCTTTTATAGGTTTTATTAACTGCTGCAAGTACTCATATTTAGATTGATACAATGATTTGGAATATAAATAAATGTTTTTAAATTTAATTCCATTCGGGCTCTCTATCAAACTAATCATAACATTTGTTTTTCCACAATTTGACGGACCAACAATTAAGGCTCTTATTGAATTTGGTAAAAGTGAACTATGCCTTAGTTTCGACAAATTATTTTTCGAAAAATCTAAGTTTCGAACACATATATCTTTATGTTGCTTAATGAAACGCATCTTAACTATTAAATTATTACCTTTAAAAACATTTACTTTTATAAACCTATTTCAGTTTAAGGCCGTACGTTCAACAACACCCAATAAAATGGTGGTATCTTACAAAAATAAGTACAGTCACAATCGAAACATAGTCGGAAGAGGTCTCATAAATAATTTAATAAATTCCCTACCTTTTGAACTTCATCTACCAGGGTACCAATTTTGTGGACCTGGCACTAAACTTGAGAAACGTTTAGAGAGAGGCGATAAAGGAATCAATCCATTGGATTCTGCTTGCCGAGAACATGATATTGCCTATTCTCAATCAAACGATATAAGCAAAAGACATAAAGCCGATCAAATATTAGCTGAAAAAGCCTGGTCTCGAGTTAAATCTAAAGATAGTGACTTTTCTGAGTTCAAAAACGCATGGTTAGTAACAAACGCTATGAAGACCAAAGTAAAATTCGGATTGGGGAACAAAACAGATGACTCTGGTAAGAGAACTATGAAGGTGTCAAACAAAAGTAGCCTCTTCAATCAGGCTGTAAGGAATGCGAAAAAATCACTCTATGAAAAGAATCCTGAAAATATTGAAAATGCAATACGAATTGCGCGAAAAGCAGTAAATAATATATTTAGACGAAAAAAATCAGCTGTAAAGATTCCACGTATCATACCGATACCCAAGACAGGTGGTATTCTTCCCCTTATTCCAATAATTACGGCCCTTGGAGCTCTTGGAACCATGGCAGCTGGTGGAAGCTCTATCGTTAAAACAATTAATCAAGCAAAAGCTGCTCAAAAACAATTAGAGGAAGCCAAACGTCATAATCAAACAATGGAATCCATTGCAATGGGAAAAGGTCTATTCCTTAAACAACATAAAAAAGGACGCGGTCTTTTTTACAGCCCGCAGCCAAAAAACAACCAAGGCGGGCACTCACGGATGTTGACTTGAAGAAATATACCCAAAATTTACCACATTTTAGAGGGGTCTTTATGCTAGATAATCTTCCAAAAAACCCTCTACAACGAGAATGTGGTATCGTTAATCTGGATGATTCCTCGGGGCCTGGAACACACTGGGTAGCATATAGGAAGAACAAAAACCATAAGGAATATTTCGATAGTTTTGGAAATCTACAACCACCTAAAGAAATCATTAAATATTTGGGGGAAAACATACGATATAATTACACTCGTCAACAAATATATGATACATATAACTGTGGTCACTTGTGTCTTAAATTTCTTTATGGTTCCATAAAATAATCAAAAATAAAACAAACATTTACAAAAACAACATATTTTTTTATTTAAATTTCTTATATTTTACATCTGATGTGGAATCTGAATTTGGTTTAATTTCACTGTATTTGAATGGATTTTTAAAAACGCTATACTCCAGTTTTTTTTTTGTCAATGATTCTTTCATCTCAGGTTTTGGTTTCTGATCTTCCATAGTTCGAATGCTGCGATGAGACTGTTTCGATCTTCAAATAATCAAAATTCAATTTCTTTGTGTCTATCATTTCATCCCATTCTTAGTATGTGCAAAGTGTGTTGGTACATGTTCTGACATGCTCTCTGATGACTAATATTTATGTGCAAAGTGTGTTGGTACATGTTCTGACATGCTCTCTGATGACTAATATTTATGTAATTATTTATGTAAAATTATGAAATTTAATCATGTGGTTTCGTGCTTGAGCGAGCAAGCGCTTGGGACGGTAAAGGCGTTTCAAATTTCGGAAGTAAATTACCCGAAAGCGCTTAAGAGACTCGAAGAGCGTTATGACAATAAATGTCTAATATTCTTAGAGTATATTTCGGAACTTTTTGACCTTCCGAAGATCAAAAGTGCGCCGCCGCTTCAACTTAAGGTCCTCGTCGCCAATGTGTCAGCACTTTTTGATTCTTTAACGTCCTTAAGCAATCACGAAGACATTTCTAATACAATTATAATATATTTAGTGATGTCGAAGGTCGATAGTGAGACCCAAATTAAATGGAATGAATCGTTAGATTCTCCGAATTTACCGAAGTAGTCGGAATGTTCCGTAGTATTGAGTAGGCGTTGCCAATTCTTAGAGAGCAGGGAATCCAAATGTTTATTTACAGAAAATGGGAAATTTGAGCTGAAGTCAAGGCAAAATCATCGAAGACCATCGCATACTTCCTTGACTATTACGAACTCTGCGTGTTATTTCTGCAGATCACCACTTCATGCGATTGCAGATTGCAACATATTTAAGCACTTAAATGTTTATGATCGGTTTAAGAATGCTAAACGGTTGTCATTGTACATTAATTGTCTGAAAAAGGGACACGAAGTGAGTAACTGCTCTTCAAAGAGGTGTGACGTCTGCATGGATCCTCATCATTTATTACCGCATAGGTACAATGCGCCCAAGGAACCAGATGAACCATCTAAATTGCAGCAAGCAAGGAATCCTAGAACGGCTCTACATAGCGCTGTCAGTAATTTTGCTTTCCACAAGTCATCTTAGCGACAGTAGCGTTGAATGTTAGAAATCAGGCAGGAGTCTTCGTTTCGGCTAGAGATTTACTTGATTCAGGTTCTCAAATAAATTTAATGACTGAGTCACTGTCGAGGAGTCTTTGTCTCTATTTGATTAACAGTCCGATCGATATAAGTGGGGTAAGAGACATCAACGCAAAAGTTCATGCCAAAACTAGAACGACAGTAGAGTCGAGGTCTGAAGGCTTCACTAGAAGTATTGAGTTTTGGGTAGCGCTCTCAATTACGGAGTTTCAACCGCAACATCGGCTACCGATAAAGGATTGGAAAATTGCTTTCGATATTAATTTAGCAGATCCATTATTCCATAAGCCTCAAGGCATTGGTATGATGCTGGGAGCAGATGTATTCTTCAATCTCGTGAAAGGGGCCACATCAAGCTGGGTCAAAATCTGCCAATTCTTCAAAACACAGTATTTGGATGGATAGTATCGGGAGCTTACTGCGCAACTAGTGCACGTAAGCCAACGTGCAATTTCTTGGAGACGACGCCAAAATTCACATCTCCGGAATTGGAGAGATTGATAGAAAAGTTTTGGCAAATAGAAGAGATCGAAGACAAATTCATTCGCACTCCCGAGCAAACCATTTGCGAACAGCATTTTATAGAAAACACAAGGTTGCTTGAAAGCGGAAAGTTTAGGGTAAAACTTCCGTTCAAAGATAGCCCGGCTCAACTTGGGAGCTCTCTGGAAATAGCCAGAAAAGGATTTCTCTCCCTAAAAAGAAGATTAAGTAAGAACGAGGAGCTAAAAATTTAATATTCCAAATTTATTCAAGAGTATTTGACTTGGAGTACATGTCAAGGATAAACAACTTCGATTTCAGAAAGCCCCACTATTTCATGCCACGTCAGTCCGTCCTCCGACCCGAAAGTTCGTCTACAAAACTTAGAGTTGTATTCGACGCATCGTGTCAGACTACATCTAATCTGTCGCTTAACAACATTTTGATGGTAGGACCAACCATTCAGGAAGAAATGAACATGATTGTTCTTTGGTTCAGATGTCACAGATACGGCTTAACTGCGGATATTAAAATGATGTTCCGTCAGATTGAACTCGATGCCGATGATAGACGGTGTCAGGTGGTTCTCTCGCGAGACGACCTAAAGGAACTGCTCACAGGTCACATACGGTACCTAGTCAGCACCATTTCTCGCAACGCGGTGTCTCAAGGAGATTGGATTAAGATGCGAGAAGGAGTTCCCAGTAGGAGCAAAGGTTGTTCTGAAGGATTTTTATGTCGACGATCTGTTGACGGGAGCTAGTTCGGTTGATGGATTAAATCAGATTCAACGAGAAGTTACTGAAATCCTTGAAAAATGTAATTTCAAACTCCATAAATGGCATTCTAATGCACCGGGTAATTTGTCTATCAAATCAACCAATGTGGACTTAAATATTGATGATCTGGAAACCACAAAGACGCTTGGAATCTCCTGGAATCCTAAACAGGATATGTTTCAGTACTCATATAAGGACTCGTTTTCATCGCCTAAGCTTACTAAGCGCAATATAATGTCCTCTGAGAGTAGGCTGTTTGATCCCCTCGGTTTAATTTGTCCAGGGCAAAAATATTTTTGAAATCGTTGTGGATAGAGAAGCTAGATTGGGACGATCCTTTACCAAGCAAATTCGAATTCTGTTGGAAGGAGTATACTACGGATTTGCAAAAGCTCAACTGTATATCGGTTCCCAGATTTATATTTCAGGCTAATTGTAGGAGTGTCTAAATCGATGGACAAATCCGACGCGTCGACCAAGGCCTACGGATGCTGCTTGTACACAAGGTGCGAAGATGAAGTCGGCGTTGTCTCGGTGAATCTGATTGCTGCAAAATCAAAGGTAGTGTTGGAGAAGACAACAGAAGTACGTTACGTCACGGAAGACAGCGACGCTACATAACGTCAGAGAAGACAATCCACAACACCCATCTAACTAGCAGATGAATTTTGTATAACACATATTGTAACAAACACATATAAATACAACATTAAATAAGCAATAAAACTTATAAATACGGGAAGGCAACACAGCACCGTACAATATTATTTCAGGAATATTATACATACTGCAAGTCAACACAACACCGTACAATACAGTACAGGTAGCACCTGTCAAATTCTAATCACTGCCAAGGTTAGAGCTATGTTAGCTCATATGTTAGCTAAGCTTTGGAATAAGATAAAGGGACGTTTGAATTTACCTTCGATCAAATTTATTTTTATGTAGATTCTACGATAGTTCTGTGCTGGCTTGATGCATCCCCAGGTGCCTGGGAAACTTTCGTCGCAAACCGAGTAAGCGACATACAATCGTTAAGTGCAGGTGTCTGTTGGAGACACGCCAGGTCCGAGAACAATCCTGTAGATCGTATTTCGAGAGGATGCAACGTCGAGGACTTACAACACTCATCTTGGTTTGCGAGGCCTGATTTCCTACGGAAGAGGTGCATCTACTGGACAACTAACGTACAACTGGAAGAAACCGACGCCGGAGATCGAAAGAAGAAACAAAAGTGTATTCATATGCGAAAGGGTAGAAAAGAACTTCTTACAAATATTATACAGGCATAGCTCGTTTACAAAAACTATACGAATAGTCGCGTATGTCTTAAAGTGTCTTTTCAAAAATCGGAAGCCAAACATGGACCTTTCAGCCGAAAATCTCAACCAGGCGTTAATTGCGAGTGAACGTTGCATACAACAAGCATCCTTTTCAGTGGAGATTTCAGAATTAAAGGCGCGAGGAACTACTTCAAATGCAAAGCTTCGCAATTTGTGTCCATTCATCGAGGAGAGTTCAGGTTGGAGCATCCTAAGAGTGGTGGTCGAATTGTAAATGCACACATCGTATATGATAGGAAGTTTCCAATGTTGCTACCCAAAGATGATGTCTTCGTGATGAATTATGTTCGGCATTTGCACCTCATCAACTTTCATGCCGGGCCACAGGCCTTACTCAACTTCGTCAGATCATTGGGGGCAGAAAACTAGTTAGGTTAGGTTAGGTTAGGTAAGAGTGGCTGTTGGAAATACCAACCCACTTAGGAATATTGGCCCATTGTGATGCCACGTGGATCTGTGATCTTCTTGCTACTGGAACCAGTTTGAGCTTTTAATAAAGCGTAGGAGACTGTTAACGTCTATTTTTTCTAGATCGTTTAGGTCGTTGTAGAAGAAAGCTCCTAGGTGAAGCTTCCTTCTCTGAGAGAGAGCTGGGCATGTGCAGAGTAAGTGGGGGATTGTCTCCTCCTCTTAGCGTTAGTAAAGCGCCAAGCCTTCTTGCGTGCTTGCCTATGAGGCAGTGTCCGGTAATGACACCTATTATGGCGCTGAGATGTTTCCTATCTAAAAGGATCAGCCACTTAGATCGACTCAGATCCAGCCTTGGCCAGATCTGTTTGGTCGCTAGACATGTTTGTCCAGCAGTCCGCCTAAGGTCCGTTCTTTTATTGGCATCTAGCTTTAGTGTTAGTTTGCACGTAGCGATTGGTATACCTATACTACCTTTGTCTGGTAGGATAGGTAGAGTGGTTCCAATTTTGGCGAGTTCATCGGCTCTGCAGTTCCCTGGAATGTCTCTGTGGCCCGGCACCCAACAGAGGTGAATGTTGAACTGCTCTGCCATCTCCATGAGAGATGATCGGCATTCAAGGGCAGTTTTAGAACACAATGAGACCGAGTCCAGGGACTTGATGGCGGCCTGACTATCCGAAAATATGCCGATACCCTTTGCAGATACCACGTTTTTCTTCAGCCAGGACAGAGCTTCTTTAATCGCCAAAATTTCCGCCTGGAACACGCTACAGTGATTTGGAAGGCGGAAAGAGAGGCTTAGATTTAGCTTATCTGAGAAAACACCGCTACCAACTCCGCTGTCGGTTTTAGATCCATCTGTGTAGAGATGGATTGACTTGTCCTCCATGAAAGCATCCTCCTCCCAGAATGATCTAGAGGGGAAGCTTACATGGAAGTTTCTGTCAAACCAAAGTTCAGGTATGGTGTAATCGGTGTTCTCTGTGAGGATTCCTAATGTATTAAGAATGTTGGCGTCTCCAAATGAATTATTTGTCCACTGTTTAGTCGCTTTAAGGCGAATAGCTGCAGTCGCAGCTACTTGCTTGCTAAAAATGTCGAGGGGTGTCAAGTGAAGCAGAATATCTAATGCCGCAGAGGGGGTAGACCGCAAGGCTCCGCTTGTGCATAGACATGCTGTTCTTTGGACTCTGCTTAATTTAATGCGGTTGACTGCATTTTCGAAGGCCGTCCACCAGACAACCACCCCGTAAGTAAGTATCGGTCTTATGACCGAGATGTATAGCCAGTGGGTTATGCGAGGTTGAAGGCCCCATTTGTTCCCAATGGCTTTCTTGCAAGAGAATAAAGCTATTGTAGCTTTATTGACTCTTTCTTGAATGTTAGGTTTCCAGTTTAGTTTCCTGTCAAAAATGAGACCCAGATATTTTGCTGTATCGGAGAAAGCTAAACTGGTACCGTTTATTGAAGGAGGGTCTATGATTGGAATTTTATATTTCCTAGAAAAGAGGACAAGATCAGTTTTATGGGGGTTTATTCCCAATCCACAGCGATCTGCCCAGCAGGTTAATCTGTTAAGATTTACTTGGAGGAGTTCTTTAATGGTATTTAAATGTTTTCCTGAGACGGCTATGGCAACGTCATCCGCATAGGCAACCACTCTGCTACCACCCGCTGCCAGGTATATCAGTAGTTCGTTAACCACTAAGTTCCAGAGAAGGGGGGAGAGGACACCGCCTTGCGGCGTACCCCTACTGACATATCTTTTAGCAGAAGTCTCACCCAGTTTGGAGTTGATTATCCTGCTTGTTAGCATTAGTCTACCTGCAGAGGTAGTGAGGCGTCTACCTGCAGAGTTGACAGCGCAGTCGTTATTGCGGATGTGTTGACGTTGTTAAAGGCGCCCTCTATGTCTAGGAAAGCAACCATTGTGTACTCCTTATATTGTAGGGATCGTTCGATGTGGCTAGTCAGAGAGTGCAAAGCCGTTTCCACCGACTTTCCTTTACAGTAGGCATGTTGAGCCGCAGACAGAAGTCTTGGATCAACTTTAGCTCGAATATGGATATCAATCAGTCGTTCTAAAGTTTTCAGAAGGAATGATGATAGACTTATAGGTCTGAGGTCCTTTGGGACCACATGAGAACATTTTCCAGCTTTGGGAATGTATACTACATTGACTTCTCTCCATAACAGTGGAATGTGGATAAGTTCTACACAGCTCCTCATAATATTTTCCAACACTGGTAGAATAATATCTGAGGATCTCTGTAGCTCGGCAGGTATAATACCGTCCGGACCAGCAGACTTGTATGGTTTGAAGCCATGCAGCGCCCAGAGCAGTTTGTCTCTCGTAATCAGACTATGAATTTTGGTCACGGTTGCAGTAGGCTTGTTTGGGCTGCTACTGGCCGCGAGATGGGAGCTACCTGGAAAGTGGGTGTCCAGAAGCAGGTTGAGTGATTCATCACTTGAGGTTGTCCAAGAGCCATCGGTTTTTTTCAAACAGCTGGGCATCATAGGATTTGTGGAGAGGATTTTTCTTAGCCGCGAAGTCTCAGAGGTTTCTGTGATTTTGTCGCAGAATGACCTCCAGGATTGTCGCTTTGCCTTCCTCAGTTCTTTTTTGTATAATTTGAGGGATTCTTTATATGAGTCCCAGTCGGTCACTTTTCTTGTGCTTTTTGCTGCGTTGAAAAGTTTTCTGCAGGTGTTTCTGAGCAGTCCTAGTGCCAATGACCACCAATGTGGCTTTTTCCTGCCTCTTGGTTGAATAAGAGGGCAGGAAGCGGCCATAGCCTTATTGAGAGTCAGAGTAAATTCCCTGACTTTCATGTCGAGCTCATTGGTGTCACGCGGGGGACTTGATAGTTTAGAGGATATCGTTTCCGACAGTATTCCTCTATATTTTGTCCAATCAGTTTTCCGGTAGTTCCGGAAAGCTGGTTGGCTGGGGGGAGCATCACTCAGACTGAATTGGATGTATCTATGGTCTGAAAAGGAGTGTTCAGACGATACCATCCAGTTTGTTAGCCTTTGGGTGATGCTGTCGGAGACAAGAGTAATATCTAATACTTCTTGTCAGTTTTTTGTTATGAAAGTGGGCTCATTGCCAATATTGCAAATTAAGAGGTTAGTACTTAAAATATAGTCTAAAAGTGACTCACCTCTATCATTGATGTCGGTACTACCCCATACCGTATGATTTGCGTTAGCGTCGCATCCGATTATGAGGCCAGTTTTTTGCCTTCCCGCTTCCAGTACCACCCTTTCTAGGTTATCACCAGGGAGAGGGCCCACTTGGTCGTGGCCAAGGTAAGCCGATGCCAGCCAGTAAGAGCCTTTGGCAGTCTCTAATCTGGCAACGGTTAGGTCGGGGCCACTGAGGTTGGGAAGTAGAAATACATTAAGGCTACGTTTCACTAATATACAAGTTCTAATCTTACCTTTGTCTCTTGTATAGAGCGGAACGTATGAGGGTGTCCTAAGTCCACGAACCACGCCTTCTGCAATCCATGGTTCCTGGATTAGAATTATGTCTTCTGCGCTTTTGGAAAGACGCAGAATGAGTGCGGCCGAAGCCTTTTTTGAGTGGTGGAGATTAATCTGGAGAAACCGTATCATTGCTACAGTCTTCCAGAGTCGCCTCCACCACGGTGTTGTTGAGGTCCTCCGATTCTGAAGATGTGCCCAAGAGCTCATCTTCTATCTCTGATCGTGTAAAACCTCTAATTGCTTCGTCATCGGTTTCCATTTCCGACAATGTGTCAGAAGAGGAGACCGACGGCTTGGTAGTCACCTCGGACAGATTTGAGTCGTCGCTATCCAATTCTGGAAAGGATATCGACGCTCCAAGATCCAAGGTTGTGATGTCAGGTGTTAAAGGAGGAGGAGGTTGCTTATCAGCATCCAGCTCATCCTTTTTGTACACCCTTAAGTGAATGGACTCGAATCCGAACCGAATCATGCCTTTCGTCTGCGCCAGAGGATTAAGGGATTCCTTATTGATCACAATTAACGCGCATCTATAAGAACCCCTTAGCTCCTCCAGTTTCGCGACTTTCCAGTCATGAGTCGGAGGAGTCGGGTTGCTGAGCCGGATGATTTCCAGAATACTTTCTGGAGAGGAGGGTTCGGCTGGAATCCAGGTACGAGTTCGAGGTCTACTAGGAATGTCTTCCTTAGATACGACCTCGAGTTTTGCACCTGGCCAAACCTCTCCTAAACCATCGATGGCCTTGGTGAAGAGATCGAGAGATCTCTGGTTGGAGCAAGCGATGAGCTTGACATGGCCTTGGTGCCAGCCAGCGTCGCTTGTGATAGGAGGTGGTCCTGGGTTCTCCCGCATGATGGCCAAGAAGTTGCTCGAGAGCTTCAACTTGACCAATTGCCACCGTTCCGGTGTAATGGAACCGTCGGTATCGCTTCTGTCGATCACCGCGATCACCAATGCGTCCTTTAGGACTTCATTATAAGACCTCAGAGATCTGCTGTTGGATGGCCCAGGGGTTGTGGAACTGTGTGTTTTGGGCCTCTTGGAAACCGGTACGGTTTCCTCCAACGATCTCTGACGCATAGAGGAGTCTTTTGACGTTATGTGAGCAGTGGAAGCAGTGGGAAATCCGTCTTTTAGGATGTTTTTAGCCCACTCAACCTTGCTCTTTATTTCCGCACTTCTCTCCACCTCCGGAATGGATCCGAAGGTTTTGATGATGCGTGAAGCATTTCGGCGTCTTATGTAGAGCGCCTTAGATGGAGCTTGCCTTTGCGGCTGAGCTCCAGATTCCTCTTTGGAGGGAGGAGTTTTGGTAGCAGCAACAAGTCCGTGGCCTGCCACAAACTTGCTGCTGCTGGGGGCGGGGGAAGTGATAGGACCATGTCTTGCCACAGTCTTTACACTCCCCGAACTAGTTTTGGTAGCAGCGACAAGTCCGTGGCCTGCCACAAACTTGCTGCTGCTAGGGGCGGAGGAAGTGATAGGACCATGGCTTGCCACAGTCTTAACACTCCCTGAAGGAGTTTTGGTAGCCGCGACAAGTCCGTGGCCTGTCACAAACTTGCTGCTGCTAGGGGTGGAGGAGGTGATAGGACCATGGCCTGCCACAGTCTTAACACTTCCTGAATTCTTATTATTAGGCTTATTCCTTTTGCCTTTAGAGGATGGCGCACCATGGCCTGCCACAGTTTTGCCTCCTCTCCGCAATGCAGGAGCCTTGCCGGTAGTCGGTGTAGTCACCGTTCCACCGCCCGGTAATGAAGGAGTACCGGCCTCGGTTTTTGTTTTCTGGTTATTTTCCATTGATAGTCCCACGAGTAGCGGAGAAAGGGTTGTCCATCTGTACAGAGATCCGCCATATACAGATAAGGCTAGCTAATCCGGAGGTCGCCAGGTATCCGGATACTCCGTTGGCGACTGAGCTATTTTTGGAGATACTGGGCCCTCAGCCAGGTTGATCTTCGGCACGGGTCGTATGACACCTTGATCCAGCCCAGGGGAATGATGGAGTGCTTTGGGAGTTGGGGAGGGGGGGGGGGGAGCATCCTTTGGTTTCAGGACTCGTCTGGAGAATTTCTTCTCGAGATTCATTGACCCTACTCAGCCTCTACAACTCGACAAGTTCGATGCTCGCGGTAGAAAACTAGTAAGACAGGTCGTTAATAATTGTGTCCATTGTAGAAGATATAAGCCGAAGCTATTGGAGCAAATCATGGGAAATTTATCTATGGATCGGTTAACTCCCAATTGACCCTTTTCAAGACAAAGCCAGTGGAATTTCGCAACAAGTTTTATAAAACCCTTAATCAAAACAATATTTTTAATTTCGCTTCAGAAAAGTTTATTGAGTTCCATTTTATATATTCCAGTTTGGGAAGCCGCAGTAAAGTCCGCAAAGTCGCTTTTGCAGAAGACCTTGGGCAGCGCATTATTAACGTTTGAGGAACTGCCGACGGCAGTAGCTGAAATCGAAGGAATCCTGAATTCGAGGTCTATAACTAAGGTGTCGATTTTAGCGCTCTGACTCCGGGACACTTCCTCATCGGATCGGCGATCAATTCTTACCAGGAACCAAATTTAATAAATGATAAATTTTCTTATCTTAACAGATGGCAACGAATATCCGCAATCAAGCAACATTTTTGGAAGAGATGGCTGAAAGAATACCTCGAAAACTTTCAGGTGCGATCTAAGTGGCATACGGCACAACCCAACATCAAGGAAGGAAGTCTGGTAACCGTCCATGAAGACAAAGTGCCGCCCTACAAATGGCTAATAGCAAGGGTGACCAAAACCATCAAGGGTGATGACGGTAGGGTTCGTGTAGTCCATCTGAAGACTAGTTCTGGAAGCTACCGACGCCCTATCACAAACCTAGCACCTTTGTCCAATGAAGATGATTGACGGTTTGCAACGCATCAACGTGACCGGAATGTCGGCGCAAAATTTGAATGTCCCAAATAATAAAGATGTCCGACTGTCCGACTCATTTGTTAACCTTCCCCAAACTCACCACACCCAAAAGCAATATTTCCCTTAAATGTATTTACAATCCAGAATGGATTCGATTGTGTTACTTCAAAGCATACGGAGCATTCGTCTTAAATAAAGTACCCTAAAAACAATTATTAAAACATAGAAAAGTTGTGTTTTATTTGAGTAGGAAAAGAATCTTTTCAAATGGCGCATGTAGGTAATCTGTTTGGCTTGCAAAATGAGACAGAAACACTTTTAGACCACCCAAAAAATTCTCATTTATATTACAAACATTTCTCAGTTTCCCAAAAAACGGTTTTCTAAACCAATGGAATGGTCTTTCATTAACAAATGATACATGTACGTAATCTGTATGACTCACTTAATGAAACAGCAACACTTTAGCCCACCTAAAAGTTCTCATTTTTCGGCGACGACCCCGGGGTCATCAAAAAATTTATTTTCAAACATATCTCAGGTTCAAGAAAAACGGTTCTCTAAACCAAAGTAATGGTCTTTCATCAACAAATGATACATGTACGTAATCGGTATGAATCACTTAATGAGACAGCCACCCTATTAGCCCACCAAGGAAATTCTCATTTTACTGCGACGAAACCGCGTTCATCAAAAATATTAATTTCAAACATATCTCAGTATCCCGAAAAACGGCTCTGAACACCAAAGTAATAGTCTTTCATTAACAAATGGCATATGTACATAATCTGCTTATCTTGCCAAAGGAGACAAAAATCCTTTTAGAAGACCCACAAAATTCTCATTTTTCAGCGACGACCCCTGGTTCATGGAAAATATTAATTTCAAACATAACTCATTTTCACGAAAAACGGCTCTCGACACCAAAGTGATAGACTTTCATCAACAAATGATACACGTACATAAACTGTATGACTTAAGTAATGAGACACCCACACCTTTAAAACACCAGAAATCATTTTTCGGCGACGACCCTGGGTTCATCAAAAATGTTAATTTCAAATATATCTGCTCAAAGTAATGGTCTTTCATCAAAAAATGATACTTGTACGTAATCTGTATGACTCACTTACTGAGACCGCCACTCTATTAGCCCCCCAAAAAAATTCTCATTTTACTGTGACGACCCCGGGTTCATCAAAAATATTAAGTTTCTCGAAAAACGGCTCTCTACACCAAAGTATATATTCTTTCATTAACAAATGGCACATGTAGGTAATCTATTTGACTTGCTAAATGAGATAGACACCCTTTTAGACCACCCAAAAAATTCTCATTTTTTAGCGACTACCTCTGGTTCATCAAAAATTTTAATTTCAAACATATCTCAGTTTCCCGAAAAACGGTTCTCTATACCAAAGTAACGGTATCTCATCAACAAATGATACATGTACGTAATCTGTATGACCTACTTAATGAGACAGCCATCCTTTTAGAACACCAAAAAATTCTCATTTTTCAGCGACGACCCGAGGGTCATCAAAAATATTAATTTCAAACATATCTCAGTTTCCCGAAAAGTGGCTCTCTACTGTTCGTAATATGTATGAATTTCTAAGTGAGACAGCTATTCTATTTGTCCACAAAAAAAATCTAATTTTTCGGCGACGAACTCGGGGTCATCAAATATGTTAATTTCAAACATTCCACAGTTACCCAAAAAATGGCTTTCTACACAAAAGTAATGATCTTTCATCAACAAGTGATACATGTACGTAATCTGTATGGCTCACTGAATGAAACAGACACCCTATTAGAATACCAAAAAGTCACATTTTTCAGCGATGACCCCGGTTTCACCAAAAATGTTAGTGTCAAACATATCTCAGTTTCCCGAAAAACGGCTCTCTACACCAAAGTAAGGGTCTTTCATCAACAAATGATACATGTACGGAATCTGTAAGACTTGCTTACTGAGCCAGCCACACTCTTAGACTACGAAAAAAATTCACTTTTTTGTCGACGACCCCGGGGTTATCCAAAATGTGAATCTTAAAAATATCTCAAGTACCCGAAAAACGGCTCTCTACACCAAAGTACTGGTCTTTTATCAACAAATGATACATGTCCGTACTCTTTATGACTTTTTTTTAATGAGGCACCCTCCTTTCAGACCAAAGAAAATTTCCCATTTTTTGTCGACCACCTTCAAGCCTCCCACGGGATCACAGTTTAGACACTAGAGCACTTTCTGCTAGTGGGTTGAAAATGTTCAAACGGCTGTTAATTAACAGCATTTGGATTTTCAGGTTTCCACAGAAATGTGAACGCGGTGTGCCCGAGGTTTACAGGACGTGTTAAACGCCAAACAATTACCACTTCAAGGAGGCGTGACAAGCCTTCCAAGGGCTCTTTGTTTAGGCACTAGAGCAGTTTTCTAAGAGGCTTGATTCTGTTAAAGCGGTTGTTAACTATTGGTATTTGGGTTATCTCCTTTTCACAGAAATTTGAAAATAAGTCCCGAGGTTTACAGGGCAATTTAAACGGCACATAATTGCCTTTTTAAAGATGCATAACAAGCCTCCCACGGGTTCTAAGTTTAAACACTAGAGCAGATTCTGTTAGAGTCTGGAAACTGTTAGAACTAGTAGAGAGGATTTACCAATCCTGGCACACATGGAGCATGGAGCACCATGACGTCACGGGTCAATGTCCTTGAGGTGGGTAAGTGTGTCAGTGTGGTTTTTGTGGTTTTCCGGTGTGTTTTTTTGTGGTTTTGCGGTGTATTTTTTTGTGGTTTTGTAAGTGTGTGGTTGGTGATAAGAGTAAAATATGATAAGGCATGCATGGTCGTGCTGTGAGAAATGTGATAGTGAATGTACGTTGTTGGTGCGGGGATTCCTGGAACCAGATTGCAGGTCTGCGGGGATTCTTGGAACCAGATTGCAAGTTACCAGGTTACTAGATTGCACGTTCCCAGATTGCGCGTTACCAGGTTGCCAGATTGCAGGTTGCCAGATTGCAAGTTACCAGATTGCAGGTTGCCAGATTGCAGGTTACCAGGTTACCAGGTTATCAGGTTGCAGGTTGTCGGATATGGGATCGTTGGTGCCAGATTGGAGGGTACCTGGTGTAGTCAAAGTAATGTTTTTTGCGGTTTTGGAAGTGTGCTGTGCCATGAGGAGTGCGTGATAAGGCATGCGATTGTTGTTGTTGTTGGATGAAATAAAATTTTCGGGTATTTCTGTGCGGTCGCATAAGAATAAAAACAAAAAGACTTGTATTTGGAGGTCATTGTCGTAGGTCGGGGCTGGTTCTCGTATTGTGGTTTTTGTACTGTTTTATTGGAATGTGTATTTCGAGTCATTGTTCTGTAGTACATTGGTGGTGATAAGATTATTGTTTTTCGTAGGTTGGTTGGTTTTCTTTCAAGGTCATAGATTATACAGACGATTTAGGCAATAGTCATATGATATCATATTTTGCGGTCACCCTGTTCTCTGTTTTATCGGAATGTGTATTTCGTGTCATTGTTCTGTAGTACATTGGTGGTGATAAGATTTTTGTTTTTCGTAGGTTGGTTGGTTTTCTTTCAAGGTCATAGATTATACAGACGCTTTAGGCAATAGTCATATGATATCATATTTTGCGGTCACCCTGTTCTCTGTTTTATCGGAATGTGTATTTCGTGTCATTGTTCTGTAGTACATTGGTGGTGATAAGATTTTTATTTTTCGTAGGTTGGTTGGTTTTCTTTCAAAGTCATAGATTATACAGACGCTTTATGCAATAGTCAGATGATATCATATTTTGCGGTCACCCTGTTCTAAATTAACAAATCAAAAACCTATAAAATGTGAAACCACATTCTGTTTTACTACACACCACTTAAATCGATCTTACGAAAACGACCAAGTGGACTATCAGAAGGAATTAAACCAACTTGAAACTGGTGTCTTTAAGGATACAGTAAAAGTTTCCTTATTGAAAAAAGATTTGCCTTATGAAATAAGACAAATTAAAATGTGCAAAACTAAATACGGTAAGCGCATGCTGTGCGAGTTGGTGGATTTTCAAGTAAGTGTACACATTCTGTACATATGAAAACAAAAAAATATATATATATCTTCATATAACAGGTTTTTCTTCCATCACGGTATAGCAGCATGAGTGAAGAAACGTCAAATATAATTAACAAGGAAGCGCATACCCTGACATATCTTGGCCCATTGGGAAGATCTTCACAAGTACGAATTGAAAAGTTGTAAATGAAAGGAATAAATAATGTTAAGAATCAAAATAAATAGTGAGAAAAAAAAAAAACTTTTTCTTTTTCTTTTTTTTATTTATTGCTTAAATTGGTTACAAAATCTTGAATAATGTGTAGTGTAGCTTATTCTAAATCGTTCAAAGCTTTCCTTAGAAGTAATGCATTTTCAAGTGCACAGCATCCATGATGAGCTGGACATTTTTTAATCTCAATGTTTTGCTCTCGCAGCGAACACAAGCTTGCGCATCCAAGTTCTTCGAGATCAAGGATAATATTGTTGATTTTGATATTTCCAAGAATCTCTTCAATCCACTTTTTCTTTTCAGCTCCCTTCACATAAAGTATTACATTTGTCTGAGCAAGATTATCCTTCAAAAACTGTTTTACACTGTTGAAAGTTACAGAGCCAAAACACCAATCGAGATTGTGATGATTCCTCTTCAACCAAAGTACTTGCTTTCGGTATTTTGTCGGCAGCCTTTCAAATTCAAATGGTGGTTTAATGATGAAATTTTGAAATTCGCATTTATTAAAACTAATTGCCAGTTCTTTAACAATAAATTTATTATTAGATACTTTGAATCCTTGTACGTCTAAAGTTATAAAGTTTTTTTGTTTATGCATTCCGTTAAATGTGCAAACCGGGTTGAAGTGTGATGAATGTGTATCGACATGAGAAAACAGAATGTGCAAATGTTATTTTAAATAAGCCTTTTAATATCACCAGTTAGGGGAATGTACTCAAATATTCGATCATGTATCAAAACACAATATGCTGATGTATTCTCTGGAATGTTCTTCTGTGTTCGAATTTCAATTCTTATATCAATGGAACCTGATTTTATTTCCTCATTTTGGTGTGTCACATCCACCACAATGATTGGAGCCAAATTTTTAAAGTCATTACGTGATAATAGTGGCTGAGGATCACGCATATAGTAGCTCTGTTGAAATTTTGCATACATTTCATATAAAATAGCATAACGATTGCGGGTGAAATTGAGTTTAAGATCATCATAGGGATACGTGTCAGAATTTAAATGGACTTTGATATCAATTAAATCGCAATGTTGAAAACCTGTTGCAGTTTCAAACACAATCATTACAAATCGCGGTCTTTCGCTATGTGGAGAAAGTTTCACATTCCACAAAAGCTGTGTTCCTTGTCTTAGCACCGGATTATAATGACAATCCGAGCTTCGGAATGCCATTGTTAAACGCTGACCACTGCTTATTGTTTTGAGAATATCCAACTTTGCATAATCAGCCAGTAGTATATGTGGAATCTTCCATGTAACATTTGTCACACTTAGCTTAACTTTTTCCTTTGTTTCACTAGAATAAACAGCATCCTGATCTGTTTTTGAACGTAGTAATATAAGCTCATGCTTAGAATTCAATATAATTTTATTAAAGTCTTCGGCAAAACCCAAAAGCATTTTAAGTGGTACACAAAAATTAAAATGTCCATTTTCTAATTCAGCGTTTTCCTTAACAAACCATCCAGCATTTTCCAACATTTTGCTTTCATTTTCGTTAAGAGAAACATAACTTTTTATTGTTGATGTTATGCCTAGATGTCGGGTACGGTCTATTTCAATTCCATTTATTTCATAACGTATTTCATCAAACAAATATGCTACACAATTATTTTTCAACTTGATATTACGTGATATTGTTGCATTGTCAAGAGTTACATACCCTTCGATGTATAGATAACTCTCACTTGGTAATACATAGAGATCTTGATTCTGAATACATATTCTTATTTCATCATTATTTTTAAATGCTTGCAAGTATGGTGAGTAGCTGTGGTACTCCTTTTTTATAATGCTTTCATCGTAGATGGGCTTTTGTAATATATTTATAACCTCATTCATCATTGTTTTTCAATTGAAGTCCTAAAGATTTTAAGTATTCCTTATTAGCCTCGGTCAATAATTCGCAACGTTTTCTTTTTTCTGCTCTTTTGTCTATTACCCCTGTTTGTTGTTTGGGGATTGGTGAAGGAATGATTAGTGTACTAGATATTATGTTGTTTTTATCAAAAATAATGGCTGTTCGTTTTTTATCATAAATAATCATTATTCATCTGGTTTTAAATGAAGCCGGAAAGTTATTGTTTCTTCACGAAAATTTACCAGATTGCCGTCTTGGTCAACAATTTTAACAGTAATAGATGTTATTTGTCTGGTGGTCACAGGTAAATAGATAACATTTTTGGGGATTTCATCTAATTTATACCCAGGACTACCGGTTAATGAAAACTCATGAAGTGTATGGGCCGGTGCACTATTAATATAAGATCTGCTAACGATATTACATTCTATACGTATTACGTTGATTTTCATTATATTTATAGGTAAATCAGATTCATGCATCTCAAGTGACTTTAATTTTCGTCTACTGAATCCCAATAATGAACCAATACTTCGATCATGATCAAAATTAATATCATCACTACAGTACATTTCAGTTTTTAATGTATTATAATTCGCATCAATAAAAAGTTCGCCAGTAGCGTTAATTTCCTCATATTTTTCGCGTATGTATTCAGAGATATCCACAAATTCATAGGAACCTACTGGAAGTTCTATGACATTGTTATTCACATGGAACAGATTATTGCCCAAATCAACGTTGTGTATTGAATTGTATGCGTGGAAATCAACAAGAACGCAAACATAACTCCTTTCCAAATTAATTGGTGGAAAGTAATTAGCAGTTAGTATTAATGATGTACCGTTTAAAGTCAATGTTATTGACATCTTAAAGGATAGTATTAAAGTGAAAAGAAAATATCTAAGCCATGTATATTTAAATTTATTAAACATTAAATTACAAACTTAAGCTATGCAATGGTGTGTGTGTGTGTGTGTGTGTTTGTGTACGAATTGAAAAGTTGTAAATGAAAGGAATAAATAATGTTAAGAATCAAAATAAATAGTGAGAAAACAAATAAACTTTTTCTTAGATAGATAGATAGATTTATTTTTACGTATAATAGTTTACATTTGGCTTGTTACCGCACATTTTACAATACAGGGATTCGATATATTACCTTTCCACTGAATTATTATAATTTTTAACAAAAAAAAAAAAATTTTAACAAAAATAAGAATTTTAGAAGGAAACACGACTAAAACCTTCCATATAAAGAAAAACAAAAAAAAATCCAAATGATATATAAATAATTAAATAAAATAAATAAATAAATAAATAAATTAAACAAATAAAGAAATTAATAAATTAAGCTAAGCAAATAAATAAATATACATATAAATTCAACAAATTGAAGCAAATAACATAAATAGACACATGAAAACAAACTAAATGAATAACAAATTCACACAATAAATATATAACTTAATCGCATTTAATTAGCGCATAATTCATTTATGAGAGGGTTATCAGCAAAACTACATCGTTCTACAAATTTAGATTTTAGTTTTCTAATTCTTTCATAAATCAGTTCAACATTCGCTTTAATGTGCAGATCTAGGGTAGAATGATGCCAGGGTAATTTAATCATCATTTTTAAAACTTTATTTTGGCATAATTGTAGTTTTTTTATGTGGCATTTTGCACAATCGCCCCAGACTTGGCTTCCATATAGTAGGATCGCTTGAAAAATTACTTTATAGATTATAACCTTATTTTCTTTTGAAAGGGATGATTTTCTATTTATGAATGGATACAACATTTTGATGGCAATACCTATTTTCGTTACTGTTCTGTTTATGTGTTCATTAAATGTTAGTTTTGTATCTAGATGAATCCCTAAATATCTAACACAGGTCACCCAAGGAATGTTTACTCCATTAACTTGTAATTGAGTGGAAGGTAAAAAGCAATACTTTCTTTTTCTGGTAAAAAAGATAGCTTGCATTTTATCTTCATTCAATTTAATTTTCCACTTTGAATAATATTTCCTTAATACTTCTATAGCATTTTTGAGGCTGCTTTCAATATTGGAAGCGAGCTCATGCGAAGAATATATTGCTGTATCATCAGCAAAAATGGCTGCGTCACAATTGAGCAAGTAAGGGAAATCAGAAGTGTAGATGTTATATAGAACAGGACCGAGGACTGAACCGTGGGGAACGCCAGAATCGAACGATATTAAATTTGAGACATCACAGTTAACATGAACTTTAAAACAACGACCAGATAGAAAACTTTTAACCATTCCACAAATATATGACGGAAAGTTAAAATTTATCATTTTAAATATCAGGCCGTCGTGCCACACAGTATCGAATGCCTTTTCAATGTCTAATAGCACCATTCCAGTTGATTTGCCTGCGGAGCGATTTGCTTTCACATATTTACAAATTCTAAGAACTTGATGCGAGGTGTTATGATATTGCCTAAAACCAAATTGTTCATTAATAAATATATTATTGTCACTGATATGCTTGAGAATTTGATATTTCAGAACTTTTTCCAGTATTTTGCTAAGGCTACTAAGCAAACTTATTGGCCTGTAACTTTCAGGACTTTCAGGTGGCTTGCCGACTTTGAACACCGGAACAATTTTGGCTAACTTCCAAGCGTCAGGAAAATACTCCATTTTTAAACAAGCATTAATAAGGAATACTAGATATTTTATTCCAGACTTGGGCAAATTTTTGATGTATATGTTTTTAATACAGTCAGTGCCGCCTGTTTTTCTAATTTTTAAATCTTTAACTATACATTGAACATCTTCGTGTGAAATAAAACCTACTGAAGTACTTTGGGTGACTCTATCGGAAAAAAATCTTTGTATTGTGGTATTTACAATATTCTCGGTTTCTATATCACCTAAATTTGTTGCTAAATTATGGTTTCTTACAAAGCTCGAAGCAAGAGCATTTGCTTTTTCAACATCCGAAAAATATGTGTTATTAGAGTCTTTTAGGAAAGGCAATTGTTTTCTTTTATTTTTTATTACCTTAACTATGTTCCAAAAAGGTCTGGCATTTTTTTCTAGTGACTTTAGTTTATTATTCCAGTCTTTATTGCGAACGTGCAGTATATGTGAGGATATAAGTTTGTTGAGATTCGATACCTCATATTTGTAAAAGGGGTCCCGATATCTCTGCCAATTTTTCCGATAGCGGTTCCTTAATTTTATGAGCTCCAAAATGTAAGGAGGAAGCTTAATGTAAACTTCATTTATCGGTTTCTTAGGAACACTGCTTTCAGCAGCATTCAATATGATCGACGACAGCTGATTTAAAACGGTGTCAACAGTTTCTTTAGTACAAACTCTTTCTAAGTTTGTCGGTACATTTCGGAGACTATAATTAATTTCTGAACGAAAACGTGACCAGTTTGCATTTTTTAAATCATCTATATATTGCTCTCGTTTTACCCCTGAACTAAGAAGTTTACAAAAAACAGGCATATGATCGGAACTAAGCACGTTTGCCACAATTGGTTGAGATATTAGGTTAGGAGTATTAGTAACGAACAAATCAAGCACAGACGGATGACCACGTGAACCACACGGGAAGTAGGTGGGACTAGGGGGAAACACAACAGTCACTGGCAAGGTAACACATAGACTTGACAATATTTTACCCCATGAGTTAGCTTTTACACAACCCCAATCCCTGTGCCTGCAATTGAAGTCACCTCCAACCAGAACTTGACCATTCAAAGCAAATAACCTATGAAAGTCGTTTCTCACGGCAATTCTTTTGTCTTGAGAAGCGCTCCCTCCGGGAAAATATATGCAAAACAACTTTATATTTCCCTGATTGATTAAATTAAGTTCAATGCCTATATTTTCTACATAACGCGTTCTTAACACCGGTAAAAGCGAATGTTGAATTGATCTTTTAATTAATATTGCAACCCCTCCACCCTCTCTATCCATTCTATCATTCCGATAGCATTTATAGTTAGGTGTGGATAAATTAATATCAGAATCATTGTGTAACATAGTTTCAGTAACCAAAGCAATATCAATGTGACTACTGTTTAAGAAATAGATAAACTCAATAATCTTGCCGCGAATACCTCTCGCATTCCAAGTTAATATTCTTAGGTTTCTATCTACCATATTATTTAACATTAGAGTATAAAAACTTAGTAGCTAAATGTGCGATAACGTTAAATTGGTCTATTTTAGTCTTGCAACCAGCTAACTTTGAAATCATTTCCATACATAAGGTATTAATCTCTTCTGCTGTGAACAATGTGTTGGAACTGTTACCAGGCATGTTGTCAGGGCTGTTGCTGGAGTTGTTGCTAAATATGTTGCTAGAGATGTTGCTAGAGATGTTGCTGTATATATTTCCATTTGTGTGAGTCTCCCATGCATTTGTTGATTGAGGTTGGAAGTTCGACCGGATTTCTCTACCAGAGGAGAGTTGTTGACGTGGTTGCGGCAGTGGAGGAAAATCAGACATAGAGGTAAATGAAACCTGTGTGCAAGCGGGGATTGCAGAAACACGTGATATATGAGGAGCTTTGGGTCGAGAAGAGCTTTTAAGCTTTGTAGATTTCTCTTTCAACTCTAAGTATTTGGTTCTGCTAACACACGTTTGATCGGTGGATTTGTGAGCACCTCTACAATTAGCGCATCTCAGTGAAGCTGAATTGTCACACTCCGCAGTCTTATGTGGACCGGCGCATAAAGCACAGTATGTTTTTATGCTACAGTTCCTCTCCCCATGACCGAACATTTGGCAGTTGCGGCATTGGGTGGGCTTACCTTTCAATTTTCTTTGATAACTCCAATTGATTTCCGTGTGGAAAATGGAACGATAACGCCTTTTTAAGTCGGCCAATTTAATGGAACCATTTTCTAAAGACACAATGTAAATAGTATCACTGTAGTGTTCATAGGTTTTTTTAATTTTTTTTAAATCAGTGCACTTCAAACCAAGTTTCACAAGCTCATTTTTAAGTACTTCACTGTCGATATCATCCATGCCATAAAGTATGACTTTAAATGCACTAGCACCCTTTAGGTCATGTGTAAAGAATTGTAAGTTTTCTTGCTTCAATCTGCACACTACGGTGTTGAAAGAATCAATAGATTCACACACAATTTTAATACCAATCGATATTTTTTTGACACGGTAGTCGGAAATATTTAATGTTTTCATTGTGGCGTGAACATAATCGCTGGATTTTTGCACAAGTTTAATTGGCGGTATAAACACTTTTTTTACAAGGTAATTGGATGAGATCACTTCATCCATTTCATCCTCGTCACTGTCCGGATGGCATTGAAGGGGACTCCAGTAGTTAGTTCTGGAGCCCTTACGTACACCTTTTTTATCCATGTTAACACGAATTTTTTTTTTAATATTATCCGAGGACAAACGTATGTCCTCGTTTTCCGGGGATCTATCGCGTTTGGGAATTTTGAGAATTACGAGAGTTGTGGGCGAGAATCAAATTTAATTGACATGCACGGATGAAAGCTCCGGGTAGACTGAATAAACTTTTTCTTTTTCTTTTTTTTATTTATTGCTTAAATTGGTTACAAAATCTTGAATAATGTGTAGTGTAGCTTATTCTAAATCGTTCAAAGCTTTCCTTAGAAGTAATGCATTTTCAAGTGCACAGCATCCATGATGAGCTGGACATTTTTTAATCTCAATGTTTTGCTCTCGCAGCGAACACAAGCTTGCGCATCCAAGTTCTTCGAGATCAAGGATAATATTGTTGATTTTGATATTTCCAAGAATCTCTTCAATCCACTTTTTCTTTTCAGCTCCCTTCACATAAAGTATTACATTTGTCTGAGCAAGGTTATCCTTCAAAAACTGTTTTACACTGTTGAAAGTTACAGAGCCAAAACACCAATCGAGATTGTGATGATTCCTCTTCAACCAAAGTACTTGCTTTCGGTATTTTGTCGGCAGCCTTTCAAATTCAAATGGTGGTTTAATGATGAAATTTTGAAATTCGCATTTATTAAAACTAATTGCCAGTTCTTTAACAATAAATTTATTATTAGATACTTTGAATCCTTGTACGTCTAAAGTTATAAAGTTTTTTTGTTTTTGCATTCCGTCAAATGTGCAAACCGGGTTGAAGTGTGATGAATGTGTATCGACATGAGAAAACAGAATGTGCAAATGTTATTTTAAATAAGCCTTTTAATATCACCAGTTAGGGGAATGTACTCAAATATTCGATCATGTATCAAAACACAATATGCTGATGTATTCTCTGGAATGTTCTTCTGTGTTCGAATTTCAATTCTTATATCAATGGAACCTGATTTTATTTCCTCATTTTGGTGTGTCACATCCACCACAATGATTGGAGCCACATTTTTAAAGTCATTACGTGATAATAGTGGCTGAGGATCACGCATATAGTAGCTCTGTTGAAATTTTGCATACATTTCATATAAAATAGCATAACGATTGCGGGTGAAATTGAGTTTAAGATCATCATAGGGATACGTGTCAGAATTTAAATGGACTTTGATATCAATTAAATCGCAATGTTGAAAACCTGTTGCAGTTTCAAACACAATCATTACAAATCGCGGTCTTTCGCTATGTGGAGAAAGTTTCACATTCCACAAAAGCTGTGTTCCTTGTGTTAGCACCGGATTATAATGACAATCCCAGCTTCGGAATGCCATTGTTAAACGCTGACCACTGCTTATTGTTTTGAGAATATCTAACTTTGCATAATCAGCCAGTAGTATATGTGGAATCTTCCATGTAACATTTGTCACACTTAGCTTAACTTTTTCCTTTGTTTCACTAGAATAAACAGCATCCTGATCTGTTTTTGAACGTAGTAATATAAGCTCATGCTTAGAATTCAATATAATTTTATTAAAGTCTTCGGCAAAACCCAAAAGCATTTTAAGTGGTACACAAAAATTAAAATGTCCATTTTCTAATTCAGCGTTTTCCTTAACAAACCATCCAGCATTTTCCAACATTTTGCTTTCATTTTCGTTAAGAGAAACATAACTTTTTATTGTTGATGTTATGCCTAGATGTCGGGTACGGTCTATTTCAATTCCATTTATTTCATAACGTATTTCATCAAACAAATATGCTACACAATTATTTTTCAACTTGATAGTAGAGAGGATTTGCCGGTCCTGGAACACATGGAGCATGGAGCACCATGACGTCACGGGTCAATGTCCTTGAGGTGGGTAAGTGTGGTTTTTGTGGTTTTCCGGTGTGTTTTTGTGTGGTTTTGCGGTGTATTTTTTTGTGGTTTTGTAAGTGTGTGGTTGGTGATAAGAGTAAAATATGATAAGGCATGCATGATCGTGTTGTGAGAAATGTGATAGTGCATGTAGGTTGTTGGTGCGGGGATTCCTGGAACCAGATTGCAGGTGTGCGGGGATTCCTGGAGCCAGATTGCAGGTTACCAGGTTACCAGATTGCACGTTCCCAGATTGCGCGTTACCAGGTTACCAGATTGCACGTTCCCAGATTGCGCGTTCCCAGATTGCGCGTTATCAGGTTACCAGATTGCAGGTTACCAGATTGCAGGTTTCCAGATTGCAGGTTGCCAAATTGCAGGTTGCCAGATTGCAGGTTGCCAGATTGCAGGTTACCAGGTTACCAGGTTACCAGATTGCAGGTTACCAGATTGCAGGTTGCCAGATTGCAGGTTGCCAGATTGCAGGTTACCAGGTTACCAGATTGCAGGTTGTCGGATATGAGATCGTTGGTGCCAGATTGGAGGGTTCATGGTACCAGATTCCTGATGTAGTCAAAGTGATGTTTTTTTGCGGTTTTGAAAGTGTGCTGTGACATGAGGAGTGTGCGATAAGGTATGTGATTGTTGTTGGTTAAAGTAAAATTTTCGGGTATTTCTGTGCGATCGCATAAGAATAAAAACAAAAAGACTTGTAGTTGGGGGTCATTGTTTTATTGGAATGTGTATTTCGAGTCATTGTTCTGTAGTACATTGGTGGTGATAAGATTTTTTTTTTGTTTTTCATAGGTTGGTTGGTTTTCTGTCAAGGTCATAGATTATACAGACGCTTTAACAAGACCATAGATTATACAGACGCTTTAACATGGTCATAGATTATACAGGCGCTTTAAATTAGAATATGAAAATAGATATCAGTATCCGATGTTTTTTTTTTTTTTTTTTTTTTTTTTTAAATCTAAAAAACAACATATTTTTATTTATTGTTCAGAATCCAAAAGCTGAGAGGAAAGAATATACTGCATAATATACTGCAGTATACAGTTTTTAAAAAACTCTAAAAAAATAAGTCATTTAACCCTGAAAATTCAAAAAAATAAAACAAACATTTAAAAAAAACAAACAACATATTTTTTATTTACGAGTATATCTATTTGCTTATGAATACTTTTAGTATTCGTGTTGACGCGTGTATGCGTGTATCTCCTTTAAGCTCCTTTGTAGGATTCGAGCAGTCTCCTCGCTCGAGTGCTCCTCGATGTGGCTCAGTAGAGCCCTCACGCAGATTATCAAGTTGGGGATGTCCCAACATTTTCTCTCTACGTCTGTGATGTACTTAAGAATACTTGAGTTCATTTTTGTTTTTTTTTTATATTTTATTTTTTAGCTTTGTTTAAGCGTTCTTTTTGAAGACTGATACTTTATATCTCATCTATCCAGGCTTTTATAGCAGAAATTAAAGAACTGAACGTACAGTGTAGTACAATATCATAATTGTCGGATTATCGCGGTTTACGATGGTAGTTTTGGATTTTTTTTTTGGAAGCGTGAGTGCCATGGGAAAATGATAAGATACATGGTTCTTATTTATGGAAATAAGTTTCGTGAACTTATGGTAATTGTTTTGAATGTTTTATATACATCCGTTTGCCTATTTACAGAAAACTGACCTATAAAAGTGATTGTATTTAATGAGGAAAATATTAGGCGTGTGAATTTGGTTTTTTGACATGATAAGCTGCATGGATTCTTATTTATGGAAATAAATTTCGTGAACTTGTGGTAATTGTTTTGTATGTTTTATATACATGCGTATATCTACAGTCCTTTAACTAACTTAAAATGGCGATAGTCAAAACTGAATGTAAAGTATAGTACAATATCATAATTGTCGAATTATCGCGGTTTACGATGGTAGTTTTGGATTTTTTGGAAGCGTGAGTGCCATGGGAAAATGATAAGATACATGGTTATTATTTATGGAAATAAGTTTCGTGAACTTGTGATAATTGTTTTGAATGTTTTATATACATCCGTTTGCCTATTAACAGAAAACTGACCTATAAAAGTGATTGTATTTAATGAGGAAAATATTAGGCGTGTGAATTTGGTTTTTTGACATGATAAGCTGCATGGATTCTTATTTATGGAAATAAATTTCGTGAACTTGTGGTAATTGTTTTGTATGTTTTATATACATGCGTATATCTACAGTCCTTTAACTAACTTAAAATGGCAATAGTCAAAACTGAGTGTAAAGTATAGTACAATATCATAATTGTCGGATTATCGCGGTTTACGATGGTAGTTTTGGATTTTTTGGAAGCGTGAGTGCCATGGGAAAATGATAAGATACATGGTTCGTATTTATGGAAATAAGTTTCGTGAACTTGTAGTAATTGTTTTGAACGTTTTATATACATCCATTTGCCTATTTACAGAAAACTGCCCTATAAAAGTGATTGTATTTAATGTGGGCGAGAATCAAATTTAATTGACATGCACGGATGAAAGCTCCGGGTAGACTGAATAAACTTTTTCTTTTTCTTTTTTTTATTTATTGCTTAAATTGGTTACAAAATCTTGAATAATGTGTAGTGTAGCTTATTCTAAATCGTTCAAAGCTTTCCTTAGAAGTAATGCATTTTCAAGTGCACAGCATCCATGATGAGCTGGACATTTTTTAATCTCAATGTTTTGCTCTCGCAGCGAACACAAGCTTGCGCATCCAAGTTTTTCGAGATCAAGGATAATATTGTTGATTTTGATATTTCCAAGAATCTCTTCAATCCACTTTTTCTTTTCAGCTCCCTTCAAATAAAGTATTACATTTGTCTGAGCAAGATTATCCTTCAAAAACTGTTTGACACTGTTGAAAGTTACAGAGCCAAAACACCAATCGAGATTGTGATGATTCCTCTTCAACCAAAGTACTTCCTTTCGGTATTTTGTCGGCAGCCTTTCAAATTCAAATGGTGGTTTAATGATGAAATTTTGAAATTCGCATTTATTAAAACTAATTGCCAGTTCTTTAACAATAAATTTATTATTAGATACTTTGAATCCTTGTACGTCTAAAGTTATAAAGTTTTTTTGTTTATGCATTCCGTCAAATGTGCAAACCGGATTGAAGTGTGATGAATGTGTATCGACATGAGAAAACAGAATGTGCAAATGTTATTTTAAATAAGTCTTTTAATATCACCAGTTAGGGGAATGTACTCAAATATTCGATCATGTATCAAAACACAATATGCTGATGTATTCTCTGGAATGTTCTTCTGTGTTCGAATTTCAATTCTTATATCAATGGAACCTGATTTTATTTCCTCATTTTGGTGTGTCACATCCACCACAATGATTGGAGCCACATTTTTAAAGTCATTACGTGATAATAGTGGCTGAGGATCACGCATATAGTAGCTCTGTTGAAATTTTGCATACATTTCATATAAAATAGCATAACGATTGCGGGTGAAATTGAGTTTAAGATCATCATAGGGACACGTGTCAGAATTTAAATGGACTTTGATATCAATTAAATCGCAATGTTGAAAACCTGTTGCAGTTTCAAACACAATCATTACAAATCGCGGTCTTTCGCTATGTGGAGAAAGTTTCACATTCCACAAAAGCTGTGTTCCTTGTGAATCCCTTGACAATCCCAGCTTCGGAATGCCATTGTTAAACGCTGACCACTGCTTCTTGTTTTGAGAATATCTAACTTTGCATAATCAGCCAGTAGTATATGTGGAATCTTCCATGTAACATTTGTCACACTTAGCTTAACTTTTTCCTTTGTTTCACTAGAATAAACAGCATCCTGATCTGTTTTTGAACGTAGTAATATAAGCTCATGCTTAAAATTCAATATAATTTTATTAAAGTCTTCGGCAAAACCCAAAAGCATTTTAAGTGGTACACAAAAATTAAAATGTCCATTTTCTAATTCAGCGTTTTCCTTAACAAACCATCCAGCATTTTCCAACATTTTGCTTTCATTTTCGTTAAGAGAAACATAACTTTTTATTGTTGATGTTATGCCTAGATGTCGGGTACGGTCTATTTCAATTCCATTTATTTCATAACGTATTTCATCAAACAAATATGCTACACAATTATTTTTCAACTTGATATTACGTGATATTGTTGCATTGTCAAGAGTTACATACCCTTCGATGTATAGATAACTCTCACTTGGTAATACATAGAGATCTTGATTCTGAATACATATTCTTATTTCATCATTATTTTTAAATGCTTGCAAGTATGGTGAGTAGCTGTGGTACTCCTTTTTTATAATGCTTTCATCGTAGATGGGCTTTTGTAATATATTTATAACCTCATTCATCATTGTTTTTTCAATTGAAGTCCTAAGTATTCCTTATTAGCCTCGATCAATAATTCGCTACGTTTTCTTTTTTCTGCTCTTTTGTCTATTACCCCTGTTTCTTGTTTGGGGATTGGTGAAGGAGTGATTAGTGTACTAGATATTATGTTGTTTTTATCAAAAATAATGGCTGTTCGTTTTTTATCATAAATAATCATTATTCATCTGGTTTTAAATGAAGCCGGAGAGTTATTGTTTCTTCACGAAAATTTACCAGATTGCCGTCTTGGTCAACAATTTTAACAGTAATAGATGTTATTTGTCTGGTGGTCACAGGTAAATAGATAACATTTTTGGGGATTTCATCTAATTTATACCCAGGACTACCGGTTAATGAAAACTCATGAAGTGTATGGGCCGGTGCACTATTAATATAAGATCCGCTAACGATATTACATTCTATACGTATTACGTTGATTTTCATTATATTTATAGGTAAATCAGATTCATGCATCTCAAGTGACTTTAATTTTCGTCTACTGAATCCCAATAATGAACCAATACTTCGATCATGATCAAAATTAATATCATCACTACAGTACATTTCAGTTTTTAATGTATTATAATTCGCATCAATAAAAAGTTCAGCAGTAGCGTTAATTTCCTCATATTTTTCGCGTATGTATTCAGAGATATCCACAAATTCATAGGAACCTACTGGAAGTTCTATGACATTGTTATTCACATGGAACAGATTATTGCCCAAATCAACATTGTGTATTGAATTGTATGCGTGGAAATCAACAAGAACGCAAACATAACTCCTTTCCAAATTAATTGGTGGAAAGTAATTAGCAGTTAGTATTGATGATGTACCGTTTAAAGTCAATGTTATTGACATCTTAAAGGATAGTATTAAAGTGAAAAGAAAATATCTAAGCCATGTATATTTAAATTTATTAAACATTAAATTACAAACTTAAGCTATGCAATGGTGTGTGTGTGTGTGTGTTTGTGTGTGGGTCGGTGCGGGTGTGTGGTAGAGTGTGATTCATAATATATCATTTTTTTCGATCCAAGAGTTATGTTCATTTGAAAATCCTAACCATTTTACCAAGACTCTATTCCCTCTGGTTTTGAGAATTTTCTCCACAAGGTAACTGTTTGGAAAACTTGTTTTCATTAGCTCACATTCATAGAATCCTCCTTTGATTATTTTGCCTTCATAGTCCTCTAAAATATATGTAATCGGAGAAGTGATTTGAACTTTTTTAATTTTAAATATTTCTGTTGTCCAGTTTGGGGTGTAACCTTTACTAAAAGTATGTTTATATTTACTGATTCGCACTCTTTCACCAACACTAAACTTTGGTTTAGTAAATACTTTCAATTTATTATAGACAGTGTTTAAAATATAATCTTCATTGGAAGAATTTACACTGGCCGGAGAAATTTTAATAGTTCTGTGTTTTGAATCATTATATTTTTTAACCAAGTCCTTGTAAATATTAATCCATTTATATGATCCATCGGAACTAAACTGTTTCCACATGAGATTTTTCAAAGTTCTGTTGAAACGTTCAACTATTGATGCTTTTAAGACGCTGCATGATGAGTAATGATTAATATGATAGCTTTTCATTAGGTTTTGAAAGTTTTTATTGAAAAATTATTTTCCAGCATCAGTTTGTAAATTCATTGGTGATCGACCTAAAACAAATATGCTTTTCATAGCTTTGGTAACGTCAACAGCATTTTTGGTTTTCAGAGGAATAACCCAAGCAAATTTCGAAAAAGTGTCTATGACTGTTAGAAGGAATCGATATCCTTTGTTGTAAGATGAAATGTTCCCATTTCAACCAAATCTGCTTGCCAAAGATCATCTATTCCTTTCGTTATTACTCGTCGTCATTTAAAATTTCTACGAGCCTGCCTATGAAGTTCATTAACTATAGCTATTTTTTCATTGCTCATTTTTTGCTTAAAAGTATTGTTGGTTTCGTTTTGTCTACTTGATTAAACAGATAATTTTCAATTCTCACAATATTTTTCTCAATATGCGTGATATTTTCTTTCAGACTTTCCAGTTTTGTGTTAAAAATGTGCATTTCCTTATCAACAGCTTCTTGGTTTTTTAAACGGTTACTAAGGGTATTCTTGACAATAGCATTTTCTTTTTCAATTTTCAGTGCTAGATGACTTATATCCTCTCTAACGAATCTTCGTGAAACTGCATCACTGTGTTCCGTCGGTAAACCTAGGTTCTTTAAACGTTTGTTATGGAGGTTTATGTTCTTATCACGATCTAAATTAAATCCCAACACTTTTTTTAATTTATTTTCATTTTGAAAATTACTATGGGGAGAGTGACCAAACTTGTCAACACTCATTTTGTAAATGGATCAAATGATAGATGATTTATACTATTATATTACTTTCCCTTAGTTCTTCAATGATGGAGACAATTTCATTATTATGATTTGTATGACCCGCTGATTGAGAAGAAATAAGCAGTTTTAATCTGTCAACTAACTCGTTTGGATCATCCCAATATATATAGTTAGGCTTTTGTTTATTAACTTGCATTAATCGACCGCCTTTATGAATTTTAGGTGTACTGCTATCAAGAAATAATTTTTTTATTATTTGCTTATATTTGAATGCTTTAGTTCCTTTAATTTGTTCATTTTCATCATGTCTACGTTTATGTGCGCTTGTTTTAATAAGCATTTCCTTGTAAATTTTCAAGTCATTGGTTGTATGATTTTTAGGTGTCTTGTAAAATATTAATTCATAGAGTCCAGGTGTAAGAGTCCAGCTTTTATCACCAATCACAATCTCATTTGATTCAAGTTTAATTGTACTATTACCAAACTTCCATTTAGAGTTGGGGGTTTTATATGGTCCGTATAACAAATCTAATTGATTGGTTTCAGATAGATCTGTTAATTCCCTGAACGTATTGTCATCATTTCCGTCATCCTGTGAGAAGAAATTATCAGCCTTGCTTGATCCATCATCATCATTAGCTGATATTTCTGCAGGGGAGTATTTCCTTTTTATAGGAGTACTTGTTTTAATTTCAAAATTAGTTTCAGTTGTTTTGTCATCATCATCAGTATTTCCTGTTGCCTTTTCAACTAATTTCTTAAGAGGTAAAGTTAATGGTTTAAAAGTGTCTTCCAGAAGGCGTTCTGCATCTGTTTCCTGCATCTTGATACTTTTAAACTTTTTCCTTAATATATTTCTAGTCGTTACAACATCTTTCAATAGTTTCTCATTCATTTTTTCATCTACTTATCAGATCAGCTTTTATCAGATCAGCTTCTATCAGCCCAGTTCTTATCAGATCAGTTCTTATCAGATCAGCTTCTATCAGATCAGTTCTTATCAGATCGGCTTTTATCAGTTCGGGTTTTATCAGATCAGCTTTTATCAGATCAGCTTTTATCGGATCGGTTCTTATCGGATCAGCTTTTATCAGATCAGCTTTTATCAGATCAGCTTTTATCGGTTTGGTTCTTATCGGATCAGCTTTTATCAGATCAGCTTTTATCAGATCAGCTTTTATCAGATCAGCTTTTATCGGATCGGTTCTTATCGGATCGGTTCTTATCGGATCAGTTATTATCGGATTAGTTCTTATCAGACCAGTTCTTATCAGATCAGCTTTTATCAGATCAGATTTTATCGGATCAGCTTTTATCAGATCAGTTCTTATCAGATCAGCTTTTATCAGATCAGCTTTTATCAGATCAGCTTTTATCAGATCAGCTTTTATCGGATCGGTTCTTATCGGATCAGCTTTTATCAGATCAGCTTTTATCAGATCAGCTTTTATCAGATCAACTTTTATCAGATCAGCTTTTATCAGATCAGTTCTTATCGGATCAGTTATTATCGGATTAGTTCTTATCAGACCAGTTCTTATCAGATCAGCTTTTATCAGATCAGATTTTATCGGATCAGCTTTTATCAGATCAGTTCTTATCAGATCAGCTTTTATCAGATCAGCTTTTATCAGATCAGCTTTTATCAGATCAGTTCTTATCGGATCTGTTCTTATCAGATCGGCTTTTATCAGTTCGGGTTTTATCAGATCTACTTCTTTATCAAAGCAGATTTGTTGTTGTTACAGCTTGAAAATCGATGCTATACTAAGTAAAAAAGCTGGTAAAACTGATTGTTTATAACTGAATGAAAACATCAAACCCCCTTCTGTATCGACCTTTATCAATAGGAAAGACTTTGCAAATAACAACAAGTCCATAACTAACCTTCCAGCATGTGTCACAAAGATTGCTAAATTTTTCAAAAGTCATATCCATGCCCACATGATCCTTATAAATATGCTTTATATTCATTTCGTCTTGTTTAAACATAACAATCATATTTGCATTATCCCGTATCAAATGTTTAGGAATGCGTGTGTATGTTTGACATAAATAAAAACAATCGATATTTTTATGACGACCCATACAAAAGTAAGACCTTATATTGTCCTGCTTCTCACACGCGACATCATCAAATATAATAATGGAGTCAGTTTTTGCTTCATCAGGTGATAAGACCTGTTCGCTTGCGGAAAACGTGTAAAGCCCCATACCTTTTATAGGTTTTATTAACTGCTGCAAGTACTCATATTTAGATTGATACAAAGATTTGGAATATAAATAAATGTTTTTAAATTTAATTCCATTCGGGCTCTCTATCAAACTAATCATAACATTTGTTTTTCCACAATTTGACGGACCAACAATTAAGGCTCTTATTGAATTTGGTAAAAGTGAACTATGCCTTAGTTTTGACAAATTATTTTTCGAAAAATCTAAGTTTCGAACACATATATCTTTATGTTGCTTAATGAAATGCATCTTAACTATTAAATTATTACCTTTAAAAACATTTACTTTTATAAACCTATTTCAGTTTAAGGCCGTACGTTCAACAACACCCAATAAAATGGTGGTATCTTACAAAAATAAGTACAGTAACAATCGAAACATAGTCGGAAGAGGTCTCATAAATAATTTAATAAATTCCCTACCTTTTGAACTTCATCTACCAGGGTACCAATTTTGTGGACCTGGCACTAAACTTGAGAAACGTTTAGAGAGAGGCGATAAAGGAATCAATCCATTGGATTCTGCTTGTCGAGAACATGATATTGCCTATTCTCAATCAAACGATATAAGCAAAAGACATAAAGCCGATCAAATATTAGCTGAAAAAGCCTGGTCTCGAGTTAAATCTAAAGATATACTTTTCTGAGTTCAAAAACGCATGGTTAGTAACAAACGCTATGAAGACCAAAGTAAAATTCGGATTGGGCAACAAAACAGATGACTCTGGTAAGAGAACTATGAAGGTGTCAAACAAAAGTAGCCTCTTCAATCAGGCTGTAAGGAATGCGAAAAAATCACTCTATGAAAAGAATCCTGAAAATATTGATAATGCAATACGAATTGCGCGAAAATCAGTAAATAATATATTTAGACGAAAAAAATCAGCTGTAAAGATTCCACGTATCATACCGATACCCAAGACAGGTGGTATTCTTCCCCTTATTCCAATAATTACGGCTCTTGGAGCTCTTGGAACCATGGCAGCTGGTGGAAGCTCTATCGTTAAAACAATTAATCAAGCAAAAGCTGCTCAAAAACAATTAGAGGAAGCCAAACGTCATAATCAAACAATGGAATCCATTGCAATGGGAAAAGGTCTATTCCTTAAACAACATAAAAAAGGATACGGTCTTTTTTACAGCCCGCAGCCAAAAAACTACCAAGGCGGGCACTCACGGATGTTGACTTGAAGAAATATACCCAAAATTTACCACATTTTAGAGGGGTCTTTATGCTAGATAATCTTCCAAAAAACCCTCTACAACGAGAATGTGGTATCGTTAATCTGGATGATTCCTCGGGGCCTGGAACACACTGGGTAGCATATAGGAAGAACAAAAACCATAAGAAATATTTCGATAGTTTTGGAAATCTACAACCACCTAAAGAAATCATCAAATATTTGGGGAAAAACATACGATATAATTACACTCGTCAACAAATATATGATACATATAACTGTGGTCACTTGTGTCTTAAATTTCATTATGGTTCCATAAAATAATCAAAAATAAAACAAACATTTACAAAAACAACATATTTTTTTATTTAAATTTCTTATATTTTACATCTGATGTGGAATCTGAATTTGGTTTAATTTCACTGTATTTGAATGGATTTTTAAAAACGCTATACTCCAGTTTTTTTTTTTTTGTCAATGATCCTTTCATGTCAGGTTTTGGTTTCTGATATTCCATAGTGATGCTGTTCAAGTTCGAATGCTGCGATGAGACTGTTTCGATCTTCAAATAATCAAAATTCAATTTCTTTTATGTCTATCATTTCATCCCATTCTTAGTATGTGCAAAGTGTGTTGGTACATGTTTTGACATGCTCTCTGATGACTAATATTTATGTAGTTAGTTGTTGCATGTTCTGACATGCTCTCTGATGACTAATATTTATGTAATTATCATTTCATAACTCTGCTTGTATGCTTTGACATTAATCATTTCAACGTCCGTTCGATAATCTAAGTCTTTCGTAGTAAACATTTCAATTTCACCATTACTCATAATACTCAATAGTTTTAAATGCATTTTATTTTCTTAATCACTAACTCTTACGTACTAACAAAAAATGCTTAAATGCTACCTTAAAATTACTTAGCAATCTTATACTAACTTACTGGCCCCACACAGGCACTCTAAGTTACTCTGAATACTTATATCTATGTCTTTCGACTGCATTTACATTTTATTTATAAATATTTATTTTATATACTTAAGGCTAAGAAAAAATTTGTTTACAAAAACTTAGCGTAAAGACATTTTTTTATTTTTTATAAAAACTTAGTATCTAACTTAAAATAAACCTTAGCCTACCTAACCTAAATGCACAATACACACATAAACACACATAGACATTATACACAATCATATACATATATCAGTATACACCTTTGTATACACTGATATATGTATATGTTTCTTAAATGCTAACCTAAACCTATGTAAGCTGGCCACCGCTATTTGCAGAGCAACTAAATTGGTCAGCTCTGCCTCATTAGTGAGGCTGGTCTGTAATTGACCGAAACGACGACGAAACATCTTCTCCATCATTCAACCACCAGAAATGCTGGTGCTGCCGAACGACATCCCTCTTATCGCGATTCCCCACCGCCCTACTGAACCTGAGGCGATCCACACTGCCGTGTGCGACCTCTCTGTCGTAGTTCAGTCGCCTGTCCCCAGCTGTCCGAGCGACATGGAAGATTAACGGCACCGCTGATCTATCCTGGATCAACCCTTTCTGATCTAGGTAGAGGAATGCTTCCGGTGGAACGAAGCCGTCAGAGCGCACACTCTCGTGGTAAAGGTAATTGGGGTCAGTCAGTTTTAATGCATTTTTATTTATATTACTTAATTTACTCTTACATGCTAGACAAAAAAACGCTTAAAAATTAGCTTAAATAACTTAAATTTATCTTAAACTAACTTACTGGCCCTATGCAGGCACTCTAAGTTATACATAATACTTAAATACTATGTCTTTCGACGTTTATGACGGATTTTATTCTTATTCTACAGTGACTTAACTACAGCTTAAACTAAGAAAACATGTTTAAAAAACTTAGTATACGGAATATTTTAATTTTATTATATTATAAAACTTAAAACTAAAAGCCTACATACTACCTAAAACTAAATCTTAATCTACTTAATCTACTTACATCTACATGCATATATATATATATACATAATATATATATACATAATATATATATACTTAATATACAAATATATGTATATATATATATATTGTTTTTTTTTTCATTTTATATATTTTTTTTTTCTTAAAATCTAACTTAAATCTACCTAAAACTATGTAAGCCGGCCATGGGCAAAAACAAATTAGGCTGGCCCACCTTGCTACACATGAAGCTAAATATCACCGGAGGAGTTCGACGACGAAGCATCCTCCCCTTCAACAAGCCACCAAAAGTGTTGGTGCTGTCTAGCAACATCCCTCATGTCGCGACTCCCTACCGCCCTACTGAACCGGAGACGCTCCGCACTGCCCTGTGCGACGTCTCTGTCGTAGTTGAGTCGCCTGTCCGCAGCTGTTCGAGCGACGTGGAAGATTAGCGGCACCGCCAATCTGTCCTGGATCAGACCTTTGCTATCTAAATAGAGGAACGCTTCTGGAGGAATAAAGCCGTCAAAGCGAACTCTCTCGTGATACATATAATTGGGGTAGTAAGCCCCGGAGATCAGGTTGTTCGATGAGGCCATTGCTCTTGCAACGTGCCTTCGAGTCAACTTAATGACGAAATTGTCCACTCTTATTAGGTTCGCCCTATTGTATAAGACCTCATTAGGATAGAATTTTATGTACTGAGACTCTGGTGTTCTGTATAGGCGAAGACAAGTCCTAAGACAAGCCCTCTCAAACACCCGAATCTTTTCCAATAAACTTGCTCTCACGTTGAACCACACGGGACATCCAAATACAAGCATGGGCCTGATAAGGGCCATGTAGCAGATTACCTTCACCCTCGCATCGAGTTGGCTGTTATAAAACAGTCTCTTTGTAAGGGCAAAAGCACCTTTGGCTCTGGCCAGAGCAACATCTATATGTTTGTTAAAATACATCCCAAGGTATCTGACTACATTTCGACAAGAAAGTGGCTGTCCGTGTTGTCCGACGATAGAAAACTTTCGCCAATTCTTTCTGGTGTCCCTAGAGGCCCTAGACAAAGGCGTCCTAAACAGAATGGTTTCCGACTTCTGAAAGTTGATTATCAACTTCCAGTCATCGCAATATCGCTTAATTTTGTCGAAGTCACGCTGCAAAAGTATATTAATGACCTCAATCTTTGGACCTGATCTGTACGCGATTATGTCGTCTGCGTACGCTATGGCATGGTGAAGTGAACCTATCAGATCACTAGTATAAATGTTGAATAGGATCGGCGAATTTACCGCACCCTGTTGCAGACCGTTTTTAATGTTAAATGTTCCAGCGGAAGTCACATCGCCATTCTTCACGATGAACTGTCTACTGGAGAGCATATCGAAAAGAATATACAGCAGTGGTTTACTAATGCCCAACCTGTCCAGCTTGAAAAAGAGTCCTTCTAACCATACGGTATCGAAGGCCTTCTCCAAGTCAATCAGGCAGGCACCAGTGCACTGGTTCTTGCCTTTGTTCCATTGGATATCAGAAACCAGTTTCGACGCAGCATGAATGATATCATGCCCCGCCTTGAAACCGAATTGATTATCCGGAACTATATGTTTGTCCTCAACCCACTTAGTCATGTGCATTTCCTTATCAACAGCTTCTTGGTTTTTTAAACGGTTACTAAGGGTATTCTTGACAATAGCATTTTCTTTTTCAATTTTCAGTGCTAGATGACTTATATCCTCTCTAACGAATCTTCGTGAAACTGCATCACTGTGTTCCGTCGGTAAACCTAGGTTCTTTAAACGTTTGTTATGGAGGTTTATGTTCTTATCACGATCTAAATTAAATCCCAACACTTTTTTTAATTTATTTTCATTTTGAAAATTACTATGGGGAGAGTGACCAAACTTGTCAACACTCATTTTGTAAATGGATCAAATGATAGATGATTTATACTATTATATTACTTTCCCTTAGTTCTTCAATGATGGAGACAATTTCATTATTATGATTTGTATGACCCGCTGATTGAGAAGAAATAAGCAGTTTTAATCTGTCAACTAACTCGTTTGGATCATCCCAATATATATAGTTAGGCTTTTGTTTATTAACTTGCATTAATCGACCGCCTTTATGAATTTTAGGTGTACTGCTATCAAGAAATAATTTTTTTATTATTTGCTTATATTTGAATGCTTTAGTTCCTTTAATTTGTTCATTTTCATCATGTCTACGTTTATGTGCGCTTGTTTTAATAAGCATTTCCTTGTAAATTTTCAAGTCATTGGTTGTATGATTTTTAGGTGTCTTGTAAAATATTAATTCATAGAGTCCAGGTGTAAGAGTCCAGCTTTTATCACCAATCACAATCTCATTTGATTCAAGTTTAATTGTACTATTACCAAACTTCCATTTAGAGTTGGGGGTTTTATATGGTCCGTATAACAAATCTAATTGATTGGTTTCAGATAGATCTGTTAATTCCCTGAACGTATTGTCATCATTTCCGTCATCCTGTGAGAAGAAATTATCAGCCTTGCTTGATCCATCATCATCATTAGCTGATATTTCTGCAGGGGAGTATTTCCTTTTTATAGGAGTACTTGTTTTAATTTCAAAATTAGTTTCAGTTGTTTTGTCATCATCATCAGTATTTCCTGTTGCCTTTTCAACTAATTTCTTAAGAGGTAAAGTTAATGGTTTAAAAGTGTCTTCCAGAAGGCGTTCTGCATCTGTTTCCTGCATCTTGATACTTTTAAACTTTTTCCTTAAAATATTTCTAGTCGTTACAACATCTTTCAATAGTTTCTCATTCATTTTTTCATCTACTTATCAGATCAGCTTTTATCAGATTAGTTCTTATCAGATCAGCTTCTATCAGCCCAGTTCTTATCAGATCAGCTTCTATCAGATCAGTTCTTATCAGATCGGCTTTTATCAGTTCGGGTTTTATCAGATCAGCTTTTATCAGATCAGCTTTTATCGGATCGGTTCTTATCGGATCAGCTTTTATCAGATCAGCTTTTATCAGATCAGCTTTTATCGGATTGGTTCTTATCGGATCAGCTTTTATCAGATCAGCTTTTATCAGATCAGCTTTTATCAGATCAGCTTTTATCGGATCGGTTCTTATCGGATCGGTTCTTATCGGATCAGCTTTTATCAGATCAGCTTTTATCAGATCAACTTTTATCAGATCAGCTTTTATCAGATCAGTTCTTATCGGATCAGTTATTATCGGATTAGTTCTTATCAGACCAGTTCTTATCAGATCAGCTTTTATCAGATCAGATTTTATCGGATCAGCTTTTATCAGATCAGTTCTTATCAGATCAGCTTTTATCAGATCAGCTTTTATCAGATCAGCTTTTATCAGATCAGTTCTTATCAGATCTGTTCTTATCAGATCGGCTTTTATCAGTTCGGGTTTTATCAGATCTACTTCTTTATCAAAGCAGATTTGTTGTTGTTACAGCTTGAAAATCGATGCTATACTAAGTAAAAAAGCTGGTAAAACTGATTGTTTATAACTGAATGAAAACATCAAACCCCCTTCTGTATCGACCTTTATCAATAGGAAAGACTTTGCAAATAACAACAAGTCCATAACTAACCTTCCAGCATGTGTCACAAAGATTGCTAAATTTTTCAAAAGTCATATCCATGCCCACATGATCCTTATAAATATGCTTTATATTCATTTCGTCTTGTTTAAACATAACAATCATATTTGCATTATCCCGTATCAAATGTTTAGGAATGCGTGTGTATGTTTGACATAAATAAAAACAATCGATATTTTTATGACGACCCATACAAAAGTAAGACCTTATATTGTCCTGCTTCTCACACGCGACATCATCAAATATAATAATGGAGTCAGTTTTTGCTTCATCAGGTGATAAGACCTGTTCGCTTGCGGAAAACGTGTAAAGCCCCATACCTTTTATAGGTTTTATTAACTGCTGCAAGTACTCATATTTAGATTGATACAAAGATTTGGAATATAAATAAATGTTTTTAAATTTAATTCCATTCGGGCTCTCTATCAAACTAATCATAACATTTGTTTTTCCACAATTTGACGGACCAACAATTAAGGCTCTTATTGAATTTGGTAAAAGTGAACTATGCCTTAGTTTCGACAAATTATTTTTCGAAAAATCTAAGTTTCGAACACATATATCTTTATGTTGCTTAATGAAATGCATCTTAACTATTAAATTATTACCTTTAAAAACATTTACTTTTATAAACCTATTTCAGTTTAAGGCCGTACGTTCAACAACACCCAATAAAATGGTGGTATCTTACAAAAATAAGTACAGTAACAATCGAAACATAGTCGGAAGAGGTCTCATAAATAATTTAATAAATTCCCTACCTTTTGAACTTCATCTACTAGGGTACCAATTTTGTGGACCTGGCACTAAACTTGAGAAACGTTTAGAGAGAGGCGATAAAGGAATCAATCCATTGGATTCTGCTTGTCGAGAACATGATATTGCCTATTCTCAATCAAACGATATAAGCAAAAGACATAAAGCCGATCAAATATTAGCTGAAAAAGCCTGGTCTCGAGTTAAATCTAAAGATATACTTTTCTGAGTTCAAAAACGCATGGTTAGTAACAAACGCTATGAAGACCAAAGTAAAATTCGGATTGGGCAACAAAACAGATGACTCTGGTAAGAGAACTATGAAGGTGTCAAACAAAAGTAGCCTCTTCAATCAGGCTGTAAGGAATGCGAAAAAATCACTCTATGAAAAGAATCCTGAAAATATTGATAATGCAATACGAATTGCGCGAAAATCAGTAAATAATATATTTAGACGAAAAAAATCAGCTGTAAAGATTCCACGTATCATACCGATACCCAAGACAGGTGGTATTCTTCCCCTTATTCCAATAATTACGGCTCTTGGAGCTCTTGGAACCATGGCAGCTGGTGGAAGCTCTATCGTTAAAACAATTAATCAAGCAAAAGCTGCTCAAAAACAATTAGAGGAAGCCAAACGTCATAATCAAACAATGGAATCCATTGCAATGGGAAAAGGTCTATTCCTTAAACAACATAAAAAAGGATACGGTCTTTTTTACAGCCCGCAGCCAAAAAACTACCAAGGCGGGCACTCACGGATGTTGACTTGAAGAAATATACCCAAAATTTACCACATTTTAGAGGGGTCTTTATGCTAGATAATCTTCCAAAAAACCCTCTACAACGAGAATGTGGTATCGTTAATCTGGATGATTCCTCGGGGCCTGGAACACACTGGGTAGCATATAGGAAGAACAAAAACCATAAGAAATATTTCGATAGTTTTGGAAATCTACAACCACCTAAAGAAATCATCAAATATTTGGGGGAAAACATACGATATAATTACACTCGTCAACAAATATATGATACATATAACTGTGGTCACTTGTGTCTTAAATTTCATTATGGTTCCATAAAATAATCAAAAATAAAACAAACATTTACAAAAACAACATATTTTTTTATTTAAATTTCTTATATTTTACATCTGATGTGGAATCTGAATTTGGTTTAATTTCATTGTATTTGAATGGATTTTTAAAAACGCTATACTCCAGTTTTTTTTTTTTTGTCAATGATCCTTTCATGTCAGGTTTTGGTTTCTGATATTCCATAGTGATGCTGTTCAAGTTCGAATGCTGCGATGAGACTGTTTCGATCTTCAAATAATCAAAATTCAATTTCTTTTATGTCTATCATTTCATCCCATTCTTAGTATGTGCAAAGTGTGTTGGTACATGTTCTGACATGCTCTCTGATGACTAATATTTATGTAGTTAGTTGTTGCATGTTCTGACATGCTCTCTGATGACTAATATTAATGTAATTATCATTTCATAACTCTGCTTGTATACTTTGACATTAACCATTTCAACGTCCGTTCGATAATCTAAGTCTTTCGTAGTAAACATTTCAATTTCACCATTACTCATAATTCTTTCGGTTTCATATTCACGGTATTCGAAGCTAGTTTTTTTAGTTTTAAATGCATTTTATTTTCTTAATCACTAACTCTTACGTACTAACAAAAAATGCTTAAATGCTACCTTAAAATTACTTAACAATCTTATACTAACTTACTGGCCCCACACAGGCACTCTAAGTTACTCTGAATACTTATATCTATGTCTTTCGACTGCATTTACATTTTATTTATAAATATTTATTTTATATACTTAAGGCTAAGAAAAAATTTGTTTACAAAAACTTAGCGTAAAGACATTTTTTTATTTTTTATAAAAACTTAGTATCTAACTTAAAATAAACCTTAGCTACCTAACCTAAATGCACAATACACACATAAACACACATAGACATTATACACAATCATATACATATATCAGTATACACCTTTGTATACACTGATATATGTATATGTTTCTTAAATGCTAACCTAAACCTATGTAAGCTGGCCACCGCTATTTGCAGAGCAACTAAATTGGTCAGCTCTGCCTCATTAGTGAGGCTGGTCTGTAATTGACCGAAACGACGACGAAACATCTTCTCCATCATTCAACCACCAGAAATGCTGGTGCTGCCGAACGACATCCCTCTTATCGCGATTCCCCACCGCCCTACTGAACATGAGGCGATCCACACTGCCGTGTGCGACGTCTCTGTCGTAGTTCAGTCGCCTGTCCCCAGCTGTCCGAGCGACATGGAAGATTAACGGCACCGCTGATCTATCCTGGATCAACCCTTTCTGATCTAGGTAGAGGAATGCTTCCGGTGGAACGAAGCCGTCAGAGCGCACACTCTCGTGGTAAAGGTAATTGGGGTCAGTCAGTTTTAATGCATTTTTATTTATATTACTTAATTTACTCTTACATGCTAGACAAAAAAACGCTTAAAAATTAGCTTAAATAACTTAAATTTATCTTAAACTAACTTACTGGCCCTATGCAGGCACTCTAAGTTATACATAATACTTAAATACTATGTCTTTCGACGTTTATGACGGATTTTATTCTTATTCTACAGTGACTTAACTACAGCTTAAACTAAGAAAACATGTTTAAAAAACTTAGTATACGGAATATTTTAATTTTATTATATTATAAAACTTAAAACTAAAAGCCTACATACTACCTAAAACTAAATCTTAATCTACTTAACCTACTTACATCTACATGCATATATATATATATACATAATATATATATACATAATATATATATACTTAATATACAAATATATGTATATATATATATATTGTTTTTTTTTCATTTTATATATTTTTTTTTTTTCTTAAAATCTAACTTAAATATACCTAAAACTATGTAAGCCGGCCATGGGCAAAAACAAATTAGGCTGGCCCACCTTGCTTCACATGAAGCTAAATATCACCGGAGGAGTTCGACGACGAAGCATCCTCCCCTTCAACAAGCCACCAAAAGTGTTGGTGCTGTCTAGCAACATCCCTCATGTCGCGACTCCCTACCGCCCTACTGAACCGGAGACGCTCCGCACTGCCCTGTGCGACGTCTCTGTCGTAGTTGAGTCGCCTGTCCGCAGCTGTTCGAGCGACGTGGAAGATTAGCGGCACCGCCAATCTGTCCTGGATCAGACCTTTGCTATCTAAATAGAGGAACGCTTCTGGAGGAATAAAGCCGTCAAAGCGAACTCTCTCGTGATACATATAATTGGGGTAGTAAGCCCCGGAGATCAGGTTGTTCGATGAGGCCATTGCTCTTGCAACGTGCCTTCGAGTCAACTTAATGACGAAATTGTCCACTCTTATTAGGTTCGCCCTATTGTATAAGACCTCATTAGGATAGAATTTTATGTACTGAGACTCTGGTGTTCTGTATAGGCGAAGACAAGTCCTAAGACAAGCCCTCTCAAACACCCGAATCTTTTCCAATAAACTTGCTCTCACGTTGAACCACACGGGACATCCAAATACAAGCATGGGCCTGATAAGGGCCATGTAGCAGATTACCTTCACCCTCGCATCGAGTTGGCTGTTATAAAACAGTCTCTTTGTAAGGGCAAAAGCACCTTTGGCTCTGGCCAGAGCAACATCTATATGTTTGTTAAAATACATCCCAAGGTATCTGACTACATTTCGACAAGAAAGTGGCTGTCCGTGTTGTCCGACGATAGAAAACTTTCGCCAATTCTTTCTGGTGTCCCTAGAGGCCCTAGACAAAGGCGTCCTAAACAGAATGGTTTCCGACTTCTGAAAGTTGATTATCAACTTCCAGTCATCGCAATATCGCTTAATTTTGTCGAAGTCACGCTGCAAAAGTATATTAATGACCTCAATCTTTGGACCTGATCTGTACGCGATTATGTCGTCTGCGTACGCTATGGCATGGTGAAGTGAACCTATCAGATCACTAGTATAAATGTTGAATAGGATCGGCGAATTTACCGCACCCTGTTGCAGACCGTTTTTAATGTTAAATGTTCCAGCGGAAGTCACATCGCCATTCTTCACGATGAACTGTCTACTGGAGAGCATATCGAAAAGAATATACAGCAGTGGTTTACTAATGCCCAACCTGTCCAGCTTGAAAAAGAGTCCTTCTAACCATACGGTATCGAAGGCCTTCTCCAAGTCAATCAGGCAGGCACCAGTGCACTGGTTCTTGCCTTTGTTCCATTGGATATCAGAAACCAGTTTCGACGCAGCATGAATGATATCATGCCCCGCCTTGAAACCGAATTGATTATCCGGAACTATATGTTTGTCCTCAACCCACTTAGTCAGGACTCTATTGATCACCTTTTCGAAAACCTTACTGATGTTTGGAAGGAGACTGATCGATCGGAGATTCGCCGGATTGGAAGTGTCTTTATCCCTTTTGGGGATGGGATGTACTACCGCAGTTTTCCAATGCGCTGGATAATGTGCATTATTCATTGCATTATTAAACAGGGTGGTATAAATGTTCACCGCTTCTAGAGGGAGATGTCGAAGCACAATGTTCGGTATTTCATCGGTTCCCACTGATTTCTTACTTCTAAGTGATTCGAAGATCGTTTGGAGCTCTTCCTTCGAAATTAACGGGGGTAGTACCCTATCGTTGGTGATGACATTATTTGCCATATTCTCGTCACTGAACTGGGTGAAACCCGAGCTCTCGAATCGCCAATTCACAATTTCATTTCGAAGGTAGAAATTGTGCACAAGGACTCGATTCTCCAGATCGTGGTTCGGGCCAATGATAACATTCGCCTTGTACACTTCCTGAAAAGTCGCTCCTATAGCCTCTACCTGCTCCTGCGGATCCTCGATCACAAAGAAGTTGTCATCATCAACAGCCCCATTTGGATCTATGCCTGCTGCTACAAGTATTTGTTCGTTGTTCGTCGTTCTGGCGATTTTAAGACATGGAAGGTCGTTCTGATTATTTCTCCGAAATATTTTATTTATTTGCGGGAACATATTCGGGTTGCTGGTGTTTACAGCCCGAATTTTATTGTTCCAATACAAACTTACAGATGTTCTGTAATTTTATTTTATTAATGTTTGGAGGTTTTTAATCGACGACTTCAGTGTCATAATCTACGGGTTATGTCTGTCATTAAACTGTCTGTACAAGGTTTTTAATCTTGAAAGAAGTCTACTTTTATGTCGGTGCAGTGCGTCAATAGTTGCGTTGCGGAATAAGTCTTCTTCGTCAGTGTGTTGGTACCGAGGTATTGTTCTGTCCATTGTTCGTTTAATTGTCTCGTCCATTAGTCTTAGATACCTGTCAATCTCCTCGTTTGACAGATTTCTGTTGGACGGTGGGTAGAGCGAATTCGAGGAGAGTGCTCTAGTCAGTGATCTGGTGAAGTGTGCCCAACGCACCCTACTGTAATTGTAGGAATGCCTTTGAACAAACTCATCCAATTCCGCAATTTCGTTGGGGACAGTTATTTCGGTGCTGAGACCGCAATGGTCACTGTCATACACGAAAGTGCGTAGACAGTTTGTAGTTTGTTGGTTAGTGCATGTCAGTTGAATTCGTGAGTCGAACAGCAGAAGATCCAAATAGGACCCGTGTCTGGGAAACGACGGACTATCCGTCGCCTTAAGCCCGAGTCGATACATTATACTGTGCTGACCCCACCAATCTAATAGTAGGTTCCCTCTAGTATTTGGTGTATTATTTCCCCAATCATTATGTTTGGCGTTGAAATCTCCGCCGATAATAAAATAGTTGTCTTCCAATTCCAGCCTCAGTAATCGAAAAAGAGTCTCGAGCTCTGAGATGAATAAGGTGGATTGAGTAGCCTTAGGTGCATAGACAGACACCATGTACAACCGCTTTCCACTACGGAGAGGGATATACACGATGCATGCTTCCAGCACCTGGAACCTACGTACTACACGACTGTATACTCTTTTAAAATGTATACCTTTTCGTACGAAAATTGCAACGCCACCTCCCTGAATGGAGTTGGGTCGGTTTCTCCGTACTATTTTGTATCTTCTGTGCCTCATTTTGTGTCTCTTGGTAAGCTTAGTTTCGCTAACCAGAAGCACATCGGGGGCTTGGTCTTTAAGCAACTTAAATAGTGCGGCTCGTCGTTCGATCCTAATCAGTGAATTCACATTCACAGCAAGGACCTTCAGGGTTTGCTCCGCCACGTACGTACCCATTACGGCAAAAGGTGCGTTAGGCCAGGCAGCAGCGCGTATACTTGATCCACCCGCGCGGTCTGTTCAGTTAAATGACGTTGTAGCTGAGCCATCTGCCCCTGGATAGAGAGCAAGATAGCTAGCATTTCAGGTACTGGTTCAGGTGCTCTGGGCGCTGGGGCCTGAGAAGCAACCTTCGCTTGCTGTGCCGCATTTCCCCTACCTGCCGCCATTTGGGCGTAGGTGATATGGGGAGTAACGGCTGGAGTTTGAAAATGCACGGGTGGACGTTTAACTTCCACTTTCTGCTGCCGGGCCAGGTTTATTCTTTTGATGTACTGGAATTTGGGACAACCCCGATAATTTGCGGTGTGTCCCGTGTTCCTGCATAAAGCACAAGAGAGTTGGCTTTTTTTTAGACGCTCCGTCCTTACCCAGAGCGCATTCCTCGGACTTGTGGTTCTTTCCGCACTTCACGCATCGAGTCTGCATTTCGCAGTTCGACGCGGCGTGCCCCCATCTGATAAATATGGGTCTTGGCCATTTTCCGATTCATGACACTTATTGCTTATTGCTGCCCTTGTAGTAGTAGATGTCGTCTCCTCCCTTAATCCACCAGACAGCTTTGCGATGGATTTTGAAAGAGAGGGACGTTCTATCAATTTAGGAGTGGACCTTAGCCTCCTCCTCCTCTTCATCTTTGGTTCTGCTAGCATGGCTGTTTGGCTTGAACCACTCGAAGCCTCGCCTGATTTTTCGGCTGGTTCCGCTATTAGCAATTCATCACGTGATGTATTTAACCGCACTTAGCGACACTTTAAATTACTTATTTTTGTAATTATTTTAAATAAATGAAGAAAAGAGAAAAAAATCCTACCGCACATGGAGTGGAGTCGAACCCACGACCTATGGACTCGTCGGCCGAACACACTGGCTGGCGCCGCTAACCTCTGGGCTACCGAGTCAATTAACAAAATTGCAACTGATTGTATTTATACAGTCGACCACAAACGCAATCGTGTAACAACTTCACAGGAAAGTTTGGCGTTGTTTAATCGCAATATGGAGGAGTTTTTGCGCCGTTTTGTAACCGTGGACGAAACATGGATCCATCACAACACACCAGAGAACAAACAACAGTCAAAACAGTGGGTTTCTAAGGGTGAATCGGCGCCAAGGAAGGCCAAGGTGGGTTTGTCAGCCAATAAAGTTATGGCGACTGTTTTTTGGGATGCACGCGGGATAATCCACATTGACTACCTTCAAAAGGGAAGAAGAATCAATGGGGAATATTATGCCAACTTATTGGACCGATTCAATGACGATTTGAAAAAAAAAACCGACCTCATTTGGCCAGGAAAAAAGTTCTTTTCCACCAAGCCAATGCAAGGGTGCACACATGTGCAGTTGCCATGGCAAAAATCCATGAATTGGGCTATGAATTGCTCCCTCAACTACCCTATTCTCCAGATTTGGCTCCGAGCGACTACTTCTTGTTCCCAAACCTGAAGAAATGGCTTGGTGGAAAAAGATTTGACTCCAATGATGAAGTCATCTCGCAAACAAAGGCCTATTTTGAGGACCTCGACAAATCATTTTTTTTGGAAGGGATAAAAAAATTGGAGAAGCGTTGGACAAAGTGTATAGACCTCAAGGGAGACTACGTTGAAAAATAAAATTATTTTTTTATCAAAAAATCTGTGTTTTATTCCAAAAGTCACGGACTTATTGACCCGCCCTCGTACACTGAATTATTATTTCTTTATTTTTGTTTACTTTACGAATAGCCGAAAGACGTCTTTTCTCACCGGAGATTCGCGAACGACTGACTGAAGATAATTGGGGTAGTAAGCCCCAGATATCAGGTTATTCGTCGTTCATTAGGATAAATTTTTTTGTACTCCGACTCTGGTGTTCTGTACAAGCGAAGACAGGCCCTAAGGCAAGCCCTCTCAAACACCCGAATCTTTTCCATTAAGCTTGCTCGTACATTGAACCACACGGGACAACCAAATACCAGCATGGGCCTGATAAGGGCCATGTAGCAGATTACCTTTACCCTCGCATCGAGTTGGCTGCTATAAAACAGTCTCTCTGGCAGCGAACGCATTGTATAACGCCTTCGCTCCTTTTTAGTTTTTCCCAGTGAACCACCTGGTAGTCTTGGACATTGATACTCCTTAGACTATCCAGACGGCTTTCGGGACTGAGCTGCACCAGGAAGAACGGCAGACTCCGTTTCTCCCGCCTGGCTCTAGCTGTGGTAAACGGCTTTACCCCCACAAACTTGAGTCCTTCGCACTCCTTCTCTTTGAGCAGTGCCAAGATCCCCTCAGGATCAGAAGACGGTTCCAACCCCTTTAGAAGCATCGATTGCCGCTTTTCACATTTTGGTGTAAATGAGTAGTGCTCCGTCGTCTTTTCCTTTAGGAGCTCTTCCACTTTCGCGTAGCCCTCCACTGTATTACAGTGGATGGCATGGCGATCGTTCCCCAATCTCATAATTTTAAAATTATTACCAATGACCAACTTACACAGGTCCTTGGTTTCATTTACCTCTAGTTTATAGGTGTTTATAGGAGGCACCTTCTCCTTCTTCTTCTGCTGCTGTTGTTGTTGTTGTTTATGTTGTTGTTTTTGTTGTTGTTGTTGTTGTTGTTGTTGTTGTTGTTGTTGTTGTTGTTGTTGCTGCTGCTGCTGCTATTTTTGTGGTTGCTGTTGTTTTTGTTGATGCCGTTGGTGTGGCTGCTCTTGTTGTTGTTGCTGGTGTTTTTTCCGCTTTTGTTGGTGTTGTTGTTGGCTCTGCTTTGGAGCAAGTAGCGTCTGCTGTTGTTGCTGGGATAATTCTTTCTCTTCTCTCTTCCTTCTGACCATTTTTTCCTTTCTTTCATGGCCAGTACCCTTTGTTGCAGCATTTTGATGCTGCTACTTATGGCCATCATTTCTTCCTCTTCATCTTCCGTTTCGCTCTGTGCCAATGTAGCGAAACTGTTCCCTTCCCTTACTCCACCAAGCAGTTTTACAGTGGAAGTTGGTTGGGCGGGACGTTGAACTATGTTGGAGGATGGCCTAAGCTTCCTCCTTCTCTTAGCCGTGGGTGTTTGGCTTGACCCGCTTGAAGCCTCGCCTGATAGTAATTCAGCAGGTCCCGCTATTGGAATAGCGGACCGCTCTCCACAATCCATTACGGGACTTTTTTTTGTTTTTTTTTATTATTTTTATTTTTTTTTTGTACACTTCTCTTTAATAAAAATTGGAAATAAAAATTGTTGTCTGACGATGGGAATCGAACCCAGGCCTCGGGATCGTTACACTAGGTATTATATCGTCCACGTCTTTACCACCTCGGCTACCGAACACTTGAAATTTCACTGGCTAAAAGTATGCTACTTATTTTTCTGCCTTTTTAAGCCGAAACACAAAACACTTCTGCTCTCCGTGGAGGTGTATGAACGACTGACGGCATTCGAAGCAGCTTATGTTCAATGTACGATTTTTATAATTACTATCATATGTACATCGGATAGTTACTTCTAGATTTTCATATTCCAATTTAAAGTGTCTGTAAAATTTTTGTTCGCTTTCAATTATTCCAGCAATATCCTTTTCCTTTTTGATTAAATCTTGCCTGAAAGTGTGCTTCTATTGCCTCCTCAACGATAAAATATTTTTTCTCATCATTTTGCGGTATTGGTAATGGTGTTGTTTGCTTCAAGTTTCATTAATTGAAAAGATAAACCAATTATTAAAGTTTCATTATTGGGTAAAAGCAAGGTAAACTCCAGGCTGCCTTTATTATCACGAACAGCGGACAGATTTATTGGTATTGGGCTAGCTTGCAATAAACCTAATGAAAGGCAGGTTAACAACAAAAGAAACTTGTACATTTTTTGATATTTGTTCTCCTTAGGAGATATACACAGTAGGAATAACAAAATGATACTAGAATAACTTTCTTGAAATCAGTGCTTTTATTTTAATCTGTTATATAATGACATCAGTTTCTTTGTTCGCATTATTACACCATGTAACATAAAACACCCACAAGTGTCCGGACCAGCTTCGCATCATCACTATTCAACATGTTGCTGATGACCAGCAACATGTTGAATAGTGATGACCATTTTTCGATTTAATAAGACAAGCATATTTATATTGGCACAATATTGAGTTGCACTTCAAAATCTCACCATTATGATTATCTAGCAAATTTTCTTTGTTATCTATTAAAAATTCGTGAATCTGCTTTGCAAATACTAACAAATTTATGTTCTCCATTTTACAACGAATAATAACTAGCATGCACTAGTTTTATTATCAATTCTTAGATTTTAGTTCAAGTTCATCTATTAATTTTATATCCTCTTCATCAATATTTATTAAATTATCAAACTCGTCAAATATGCAAGACGCTTGGAAACGATTTAAACTCTTCATACGCCTGACACCATCGTTTGTTGAACCTACTAACGTTATTGCACCACCCACTACTTCAATTCTAAGATGTTCACCAGAATTAAATGAATATTGTATTGATGGTACAAATTGCGGTACGGCTTCGCCTCTACGCATGTTTAGCAATAAGCTTTTATATCCATCATCAACCGTTAAATAAACTGATAAATTTTCATCAATCACATCTACCCTTATAATCCTAAAATATTTCCTCGATGAATGGCATATGCAATATTTGTCACCAGATTTAATTTTCTGAATCCAAAACATTTAATTGTCATATTTTCTTTTTAACACAAAATGCCTTTTTTTATGAATACACATGCACGTAGGATACTTTTTTTGTTTTTCTACAACACACGATGAGCAGCAACCACAATTCTTGAAACAAATTTTGATTATCCTCAACCAAAGCATTTGTTATTACTAATATCTTTCTCATTAAATACAATCACTTTTATAGGTCAGTTTTCTGTAGAAAGGCAAACGGATGCATATAAAACATTCAAAACAATTACCACAAGTTCACGAAACTTATTTCCATAAATAAGAATCATGTATCTTATCATTTTCCCATGGCACTCACACTTCAAATACCGGAAATCTTACTTCAACCAACAACAACAACAATCACATGCCTTATCACGCACACTTCCAAAACCGCAAAAAACATTACTTTGACTACACCAGGTACCCTCCAATCTGGCACCAACGATTCAATATCCGACAACCTGCAACCTGATAACCTGGTAACCAGCAATCTGGCAACCTGCAATCTGGCAACCTGCAATCTGGCAACCTGCAATCTGGCAACCTGCAATCTGGCAACCTGGTAATGCGCAATCTTGGAACGTGCAATCTGGTAACCTGGTAACGCGCAATCTGGGAACGTGCAATCTGGTAACCTGGTAACCTGCAATCTGGCTCCAGGAATCCCCGCACACCTGCAATCTGGTTCCAGGAATCCCCGCACCAACAACGTACATGCACTATCACATTTCTCACAACACGATCGTGCATGCCTTATCATATTTTACTCTTATCACCAACCACACACTTACAAAACCACAAAAAAATACACCGCAAAACCACAAAAAAACACACCGGAAAACCACAAAAACCACACTGACACACTTAGCCACCTCAAGAACATTGACCCGTGACGTCATGGTGCTCCATGCTCCATGTGTGCCAGGATTGGTAAATCCACTCTACTAGAACTGACGTTAATTAACAGGATTTGGAATTTCTCGTTTCCACAGAAACTTGAACGCGATACGCTTGAGGTTTATATGACAATTTAAACGCCACATAAATATCTTTTCAAAAAGCCATAATAAGCCTCCCAAGGGCTCTTAGTTTAGACACTAGAGCAGTTTCTGTTAGAGGCATGAAACAGTTAAAACGGCTATTAATTGACAGCATTTGGGTTTTCTCGTTTCCACAAAAATATGAACGAGATGCGCCCGAGGTGTATATGACATATTAAACGTCAAATAATTACCCTTTCAAAGAGGAAAAACAAAGCTCTTAATGGCTCTTAGTTCATAGACCTTAGTGGCGATAAGACGCATTTTCGTGATCGGCTTCACAAGTGCAGAAAATAAACAAAGTATAAATTATAAATCCTGGCAATATCTTTGTCAAAAGCAACGTCAAACCACAGCATTGTTTTAACCAACGCTTCGCTTGGTGTTTGGCAGTTGCTTCTTAAAATTCACATAGGTCGGACGGCTTCCTCATAGAGGAATAAATAAAGATATTAAATTAAAAGACATTCTGTTTTTCTAAGTGACAAATAAAATTAAGTAATTAAATAAACCAAGTTGGTTTATCTTGTTTTAATTGGCGCCCAACGTGGTTCATCGTGAAAAAGAAAAATATCCTTATAAAGGAAAGAAAATTCGCGTTGCTACATAAGTAGTGCGGACTCAAATTATTATCAGCCGGTGCTACATATCTATAAATAACCCCATCAAAGAGGTGAAAATAATATGGAATCAAATAACCAACCAGAAATTAAATCTACAAAAAATCTAAAATAATACAACAACAAAGTAAAGTAATATTCTATTATGAGTGTAAAGGACAAAGGAAAATAGAAAGTGAAGCATCAGTTATAACCAAATAACTGTAAGTGAAAGTGCAAGAATACGGGAGAGGAAGCGTGGCTTCTGTTCTGACCCAGCAAATGAGCAACGAAAAACAGTTTGTGTAACTGTTAGTATAAGGCACAGCCACCAGTCCAGCGAAAGCAACAGACAAGAAGAACCTGCTGTGTGTTGGAAGCTTACATCTGAGCTTAAAATTGTTTTACTGTAAATATTTCTTAGTCTCTTTACATTATTCATCTGATTCAAACAAATATTTCATTTTAATAATTCCTAGTATAAAATAGTAAATAGTTTTTTTCTATTTAATTAACCTAGACAAGCGAGCATTAGAAAATTTAAGTTAATTTAGTAATAAGACATATTCTATTATTGAATTTTGATTCCTTTGTGATTTATTCAATTGTAAAATTACTGATTTGATGGATGCGGAACAATTAAGTGCGGTCATTACAGCAGCAGTTCTGCTGCAACCATACAAACTAGACAAGCGTTCGAAGTGACGATCGAACAACTTACAGCTCGACTAATTGCGCTAGAAGCTCCTACATCCGTGGAGGAGTATAAACCGGTAACAATCATTCCAAATGTTGGTTGCGACGAGTCTCTTGACTTGATGAAGTCTTTACCTGAATTCAGTGGGGAACAGGTTCGCTATATTTTATGGCGGCAAGCGGCATTCACTGCTTACAAACTGTTCGAGCCGTATCAAGGTAGCTCTCGACACTATTAAGCTGTTGCTATACTTAGGAACAAAATTGTTGACTCTGCTGATCAAGTTTTAGCGTCATTTAATACCGTCCTCAACTTCAAAGCGATAATAGCAAGACTGGATTTTACGTATGCAGACAAAAGACCTATTTACCTGATAGAACAGGAGATGTCTACTTTACGACAAGGTAAATTGTCCATTGCCCAATTCTATGATGAGGTGGAAAAGAAACTTACGTTGATAATTAATAAAACATTGATGCAACATGAAGGTAATAAATCTTTGATTGATTCGCTTAATCATAAATATCGTCAAGATGCTCTAAGGGTTTTCATTTCTGGCTTAAGGAAACCGATGGGCGATGTCATATTTTCATCTCGTCCTGCTGATATGCCGAGTGCTTTAGCTCTTGCTCAAGAACTAGAGTCTAATCACGAAAGGTTTGCATTTGCAAATTTTTTTCTCATAGAAATGAAAATCTAAGAGAAAATTACGTTGCACCAAGACAGTCGCCGAACTATTATCAAAACCATGCTTCTCATTCACCTCATTATAAACCTATGTTTCCCAATCAGTTACCCCAAAGACAGAACCCAATGGAAGTTGATCCATCCTTCTCTCAACTGAGAAAACCAACTCAATTTGAAAACCCTATTCAAAATTCAAATTTTCAGGAACCTTCTCGTAATTCAGGACGTAATTCTAACGCACAAAATCACAATAATTTTCAGAAGCAAAAAGACAGAAATTTCGCCTGTTCATATCTGATAATATTAATTTTTTTTCCTATTAGTTTTATTTCCTCTCCTGCCCTACGTCAGCCGAACACTGGCAGGAGAGGAAATAAAACTTTTCATTGATACAGGTGCTGCAAAAAATTACATTAAAAACTTTAGTACACTTAAGGCCATTGAGTTTATTAAAGAACCTTTTTCCGTTAAATCTATTCATGGTACCAGCCAGATTAGATCAAAATGCACCATAAGTATTTTTGATACAAATTCTTCATTTTTTATTCTTCCTTGGGAAAGTGGAAAAACTACTTTACTTATATTGCAGAAACGTCAATAATATATCTTTTACAAACTGTTCCATCCCTCCAGAATTATCCTCTGTAATCTCTGACGAGAACGAATCATTGCCTTTCAACACTAAAGTTGTTGCCACTATAAGAACAATTGACAATGAACCGGTTTACTCGAAAGCATATCCGTATCCAATGGCTACTACAAATTTCGTTAACAAAGAAATTGCCAATTTAATTCGTAGCCAAATTATAAGACCATCTCGATCACCTTATAATAAACCAGTCTGGGTTGTTGACAAGAAAGGTGTTGACGAGGACGGTGTGCGAAAAATGCGCCTTGTGATCGACTTTCGAAAACTCAATTCAAAAACAATAAGTGATAAATATCCGATTCCGGATACTAGCTGTTTCTTTGCGAAACTATGTATTTTTTGTTGATTAAAATGGACTGTATATAATTTTAACTAGGTTCGTAAAACCGTTTAAAATAAAAAAAATAACGCTAGAGCGGAAAAATGAAACGCACAGTTTTGTATTCTAAAACGTTATAATTAATATTTTATTCGGTTATGGAATTTATACATTTTTATGTTATGTTTTTGTTTGTTTGTTGTTGTACTATTTGACGTTTGTAGTGTAGACTTTTGTGGATTTTGTTTCTGATATGTTTGTTTGATGTTATCTGTTTTCTTATAAATGGGTTCATTTGATGTCATCGGTTTTTATGCTTCAACATTCTCCCCCGGCAGTGAACTACGTTCACCAAGTTTGTGATCTACCTTGCCGATGCTCATGTAATGAGAAAGAAGATTATTATTATGACATTCAAACACATAACAAAGAAAAGGACAGCGATCACTCAATAATTACAAGGATAGAAACATACGTAATATGGCTATATCTATCTTCCTTACTCCAACTGGCACTATATGCATGCACGAAATGCAGTACATATAGTATCAAATTGCCATTGATAATTTAATAGTTGTTTACTAAAACAACTGCCGGTGCATATTTTGTGTAGTTGTGTATTTAATTTGATTAAATTAAAACCAAATAAATTGATTTTAAAGGTGTTGGCAAACTGGGTGATGCAGGAGGAATTCGAAGTAATTCAGGTGAGTAGATTTTGTGTAAATGACATTGAATTATTTATTTATTTATTTTTATATCGTGTACTTGGATTGATCCTTTGAGTGTTGATCCAAGTTAAGTTTAGTTATAAGTTGTAGTATTAAGCTTCTAGTATTTAAGTTTCGTTAGTTAATTAATTTTTTTTGTTTAAGTGATATCAGGTTTTTATTATTTAAGTTTTGTTGTTCCATTGAATTCGGAGTTCGGAATTCGATATTCGGAGTTGTGAGCTTAGCTTTCAAGATTACGGAGGGTGTCCTTGCTGAAACATCGGTTTATGGATGTGCTACGCAAAATATCGAATTTTGGGTCTATGCTAGGTGATCGGCTCCGCTAAGTTTTTATTATAATATTTCTAGATCTATTATTGAATTTGTCACATTATTGTAAAATGTTTGTGTGTTTAATGTTAAGTATTATATGTATATTGTATTATAATTTGAATTATATTCGGATGGTTGATTTAGGTGTTTTTATTCAGAGGATAGCTTGTTCTTCGCTGGTGTTGTTGGAAGGCAGGTAACAGATTTTTGTTATCGGTCGTTTCATCATTCCATTTTTCGTTTTCAATGTTACGACGCGTGTAAGTCCGTCTGATCCAGGGTGCATCTGATGTATCCTTGCTAGACACCACTGTAATGGAGGAAGGCGTTCGTCTTTTATAAGTACCAAATCTCCAACTTTCGGCGTTGCACTGGTTTGTGCCCACTTTGGTCTTTGTTGTAGCCTAGTTAGGTATTCGGTACTCCATTTTCGCCAGAATACATCAGCTAGCACCTGTAATCGTTTCCATCTTTGAAGATACCCTATCGACTTTGTTGAGCTGTCACCTTGTGGGATAGAGTCCAAAGCTTGTCCTACTAAAAAATATCCTGGCGTGATGGCGCTCAGATCTTCTAGGCTTTCCGTAAGAGGGCAAAAAGGCCTTGGGTTCAAGCACGCTTCTATTTGTGCAAGAAGTGTTGTGAGCTCTTCGAAGGTTAACCTCTCGTTTCCCACAATTCTTTTTAAATGGTGTTTAACCGATTTCACCCCGGCTTCCCATAGTCCACCAAAATGGGGTGAAGCGGGGGGAATGAAATGCCATTTAATACCTTTATTCGCTAAGTGCCCCGCGACATCTTTCCAGTCGTGTTGCGAGTTCTTTAGCATTCTATCTAATTCGGCGCTGGCTCCCACAAAGTTTGTCCCACAATCGCTATATATGTGGGCGCAGACTCCTCGTCGGGCGACAAATCTTTGAAACGCCGCTAGAAAAGCTTGGGTCGTCAGATCCGAAACCAACTCAATATGAATGGCCTTTGTGGCCATGCATATAAATAAGGCGAAATATCCCTTGTATGTTTTACCTCCACGCCCTTTCCAAGACTTTATCTCTATAGGACCCGCGTAATCCACTCCGGTGTTGTTAAACGGTCGGTCTGCTTGCACTCTTACCGCTGGAAGACTTCAAATAAGTTGTTGCATTCCTTGCGCCTTGTGCCTATAGCATTTTGTGCAACGGTGGATGTGGTATCGCACGCTGCGGATGATTTGACCGATCCAGTATGTCCTGCGGATATATGCGATTGTCTGTTGAATGCCGCCATGTAGAGTGTTGTAGTGAGCGTCTCGCACTATCAGCTTCATCAGGTGGTGTTGGTGTCTTAGTAGGATGGGATGTTGTTCGTTGTAAATAAGAGACGCATTTTGTAAACGGCCTCCTACTCGTAGAACGTTATTAGCGTCAATAAACGCGTTTAGTGCCGTTAGTTGTTTTGACGTTCCTTTCTTTCTTAGAACTGTAAGTTCGTCTGAAAACATATCCCTTTGTGCGGCCTTCACGATTAACAGTCGCGCCTTTTCCAGTTCGTCAGCAGTTAACGGACTATTATTTCGGGAACCTTTTGGGGATCTACAGTTGGAGGCAAACCGAAGACAGGACGCAATCACCCTCACCACTTTTGAGAGACGAGAGTAGCGGTGAATAACTTGGCTGATGCTATCCCGTACAACGCCTTGGGTACAGTGTGTTTTTACTGCACGCTTCTCCTCCTCTGTAGTTATATCGACGGGTTGATCGGGAACGTCGTATTGCCATCGCTTTTGCAGGAATTCGGGACCTTTCCACCACAAGTCGGATGATTGGAGTGTAGAAGGAAGTAGTCCTCGTGATGCTAAATCAGCAGGGTTTACGTTGGTAGGAACATGTCTCCATGCTTCGATTTTCACTTGACGTTGGACTTCTGCTACGCGGTTTGCTACAAATGTTCCCTATCTTGTTGGTGGTGCTCGTATCCATGCTAGTGTAATTGTGGAATCCGTCCATGTGTTGACCTTGTGGGTCGGTATTTCCAGGATCCTTACAGCATAGTCTACGAGCGAAGCAAGCAGAACTGCTCCACAAAGTTCAAGACGAGGAAGTGTAATCGGTCTTTTTATTGGTGCTACCTTAGTTTTTAACATAAGGAGATGCGTGTGGATCTTGTTGTGTGCGTCAAGGACCCGGATGTACAGCACAGCTCCATATGCCTTTGTAGATGCGTCGCAGAAACCATGCAGTTCGACGTCCTTGTTGCTTTGTCTTGTGTTGATCCACCGTGGAATTTCAATGGTCTCGATTTTTGACAAGTCCTGTTGGAAGGCTTTCCATCGTTTACGTAGTTCCGTAGGAACCGGTTCATCCCAATTCGAGCCTAAACTCCAAAGATTCTGCATGATTATTTTTGCCGTTACGATGCAGGGAGAAATCCAGCCGAGCGGGTCGAAAAGTTTGGCGATGGCAGACAAAATAGACCTTTTCGTTATGTCGTCTGTATGTGGTTGAACATTCCGAAACGAGAAAAAGTCCTTCTTAGGAAACCATTTGATTCCCAACGTTTTTACGTGATTTGCTGACTCGAACGGTAACTCGTAGTCTATTTCGCGATCTTCTTCTGCAATATTCTCCAGTATGGATTGTTGGTTACTTGTCCATTTCCTCAAATTAAAGCCAGCGGCAGAAAGCAGTTGGCATGCTTCATCTCTCTTCTGGATTGCTTCTTGAATGGAATCCGCCCCACTTATTAAGTCGTCCACATACATCTCGTCGCAAATCATTCTGGCGCTTAGTTGGAATTGGCTACCTTCATCCTCAGCAAGCCTTTTGAGCACTTGGAGTGCTAAGTAAGGTGCAGTCGCTGTTCCGAACGTGACGGTGTTCAATTTGTATATGTTGAGCGGCTCCTGTGGTTTTCTCCTCCAAACAATCAGCTGGTAGTATCGGTCCGGTTGATGCACAGCGATTTGTCGGTACATTTTTTCTATATCCGCCGTAAAAGTTATCTTATATGTCCTCCATCGTAAGATGAGATCAACAATATCCGTCTGCAATTTTGGACCTACTAGCAGGCGATCATTCAACGACAACCCGTCTGATGTTTTTGCCGCTGCGTCGAAGACTACCCTTAACTTGGTGGTTGTACTACTCTCCTTTATCACGGCGTGATGGGGAAGGAAGTAGTGGTATGGAGTTTTGAGGATTGGATAGTCCTCGCTTACCTGTTCCATATGTCCGAGCGTAGCATATTCGGCAATACATCGAGCGTAAGCTTCGTACAGTTCTGGGTCCTTACTAAAACGCCGTTCAAGATGAGTGAATCTTCGCACTGCGCATTCTCTACTTCTGCCCATCTTTGGATGCCGTTGCTCTTTGAAAGGTAGCTGGACTTCGTATCGGCCATTAGGAAGCCGCCTGGTATGCGTAGCAAAGTGTTCTTCACAGACAGCTTCATCTTCCGTCTTTGGCCTTTGAGATGGCGTCTCCTCGATTTCCCAAAATTTCTGCAGTTGATGGCTTAGGTCGGTGAACTGTACGAAGCTACGTACGCGTTTTGGACTCTCAGCTGGAACTTTTCCGAAGACAATCCAGCCTAATAACGTCTTCTGTGCCAAGGGTGTATTCGGCTGCCTGCTTCTGACAATGTCCGAAAGGAGAATTTCGGCGAAGACGTCAGTTCCGAACAGAAGATCAATCTGTGCTGGTACACAAAATTGAGGATCGGCTAATCGTAGTCCTTCAAGATGATGCCATTTGTCTGGTACCATTCGTTGGGCCGGAAGAAGCCCAGTCAGCGACTTGAAAACTAGCGCCTTAACAACGCTCTCATATTTCGAATGAAGCGATTCGAACTGTAGTTCGACGTAGCTGTTTGAAGTGCCGCTGCTGACCAACCCCAACCCTGATACCTCGACAAAGGTCCGGTTCTTTTTCAACTTCAGCAATTGTGCAGCCGCTTCAGAAATAAATGTTGCTTCTGACCCTGGATCGATTAAGGCGCGTAGCTGGTGTAACCTACCATCTGATCCCTTCACTTTTACCACGGCTGTGGCGAGTAAAATTTGGCTTTCACATTTTTGCAGCGCGTGAAAGCTGTTGAGCGTCGCACTAGTTGTCGGCAGTACCTCCCCCGACGGTTGAAACTCAGGCGCATTTGGATTTACGGCTACCTGGTAAGCATGGGAACTAGTGGACCTCACTGGATATTGCCGCTGTGATGATTCGTTTGTATGTATTTGATCGACCAATGGATTTTTATGAAGCAGCGAATGATGACGCTGTTGGCAGAAGCAGCATGACTTTGAGCTGGAACATTCCCTCACCAGGTGATTATATCCAAGGCAATTCTCGCAAACCCCTATCTTTTTAACCGTTTGTTTTCTTTCTAGGTGGTCCATGTTGAGGAATCGTGTGCATCTTCTCAACGCATGTTGGCTTCCTTGACACACCCTGCAAGTTACATATCTCGATGACTGGTTTGCGACGAATACCTTGGACTGGTTCGCATGTGACCGCTGTTTGACACCTGATGATTGAACTGATCGTCCTGGATACGAAGAACCTCCTTTTTGCTGCTCTACTACCTCCAACGTCCGAAATCGCGTCTCAAGGAATTCGGTAAATTCCTCGTACGTAGGAAGCTCCTTTGTGCTGCCCAGTTTCTCCTCCCAAAGCTATTGAAGTGAGCACGGAAGTTTTTGCAGCAGGACAAAAATGACAATTGTGTCCCACTTCTCCACCGGTAATTCCAAATTCCCCAGGGCATGGATGCATTCCTGCGAGGTGTCCAGCAGCTCCTTCAGGCCATCTGCAAATTCCTTCACCAACGTTGGTTGACCGAAAAGCAACTTCAGCTGTGCATTCACTAGCACACGCTTGTGGTCGTAACGTGACGTCAGCAGCTCCCAGGCCTTTTCGTAGTTGTCGGAGACCAGCTGAAGATGTTGAAGCAAACGTTCAGCTTCACCTCTCAATGAAGACTTCAGATAGTGCAGCTTCTCGATGTTGCTTAAAGCTTTGTTGTTATGCACCAACGATTTAAAGAGATCATGGAATGATCGCCATGTCGTATATGAGCCTGCAAACTTCGGTATGTCGATCTTCCGAAGCCGCAATTCATTGCCTGAGCTGTTTGTCGTTGTAGCTAACGTACATGTAGACGGTGCTGCTGCTGTAGATGATTTCTTGCATTGTTCCAATGCATCCATCAACTTTGCTTTGTATTCCAGGTAAATGTCCGTTAGCTGTTCGTAGATCACTAATAACTCTTCTTTTTTCAGCGTAGCTTCTAGCCTCCCCCCACCAACGATCGCCTGATGATAGGCTCGTGCTACCTTGATGTCATCTTCCAACAAAGAGAGTCGGCTGGTAAGATAACCCTGGCCCCGGCGTTCTTTTGGAGCTTTTTTGAAATTAGTAAAATTTCTTACGATCTGGCTGAGAAGATCCTTCTGCAGTTCACCGCATTGAACTGAAGAACTTATTTTTTGTTCAGCCATATTATTTTATTTTAATTTAATACGTATGTAAGTACAACACTGGATGAGTTTTAAATAAGTATATGTAAGTGTACTCACTTGCTTTATTTTTCTGCTTCCAGACGAATTGATCTTGGGAATCTGCTAATTGCTGTGATGCCGGCAGCTAATTTCTCCAGATGCTGAGATGATTACTGTTGCAGTTTGTTGCGGATGAATTACAGGTGTTTTCTGTATTTTTTATATGTATATATAATTTCACGGCGCGAGAAATTTACAATAATTTGTACATGGAACGCGGGCTTTTATATAAAATTTTATTTATATTATTGGCAGAACTATATATGTGTATATATGTATGAGTATATGTATATAAGAACTTTGTTAAGATTTTCAAAAAAATCCTTCACTTTTTAAAGCACTTAGTTTATTCGTAGAATAACAGGTTGGTTCAACCAAATGTATCAAATATTTTGCATTCGTAAAAATGCCACTTTGTTTAAAATTTAATGTAAATCACAAATGACCAAATGATTCAAATACACAGGCTCGATAGGACCAAATGTTTCTTTGCGAAACTATGTATTTTTTGTTGATTAAAATGGGCTGTATATAATTTTAACTAGGTTCGTAAAACCGTTTAAAATAAAGAAAATAACGCTAGAGCGGAAAAATGAAACGCACAGTTTTGTATTCTAAAACGTTATAATTAATATTTTATTCGGTTATGGAATTTATACATTTTTATGTTATGTTTTTGTTTGTTTGTTGTTGTACTATTTGACGTTTGTAGTGTAGACTTTTGTGGATTTTGTTTCTGATATGTTTGTTTGATGTTATCTGTTTTCTTATAAATGGGTTCATTTGATGTCATCGGTTTTTATGCTTCAACACTAGCGTTATTCTTGCAAATCTCGGAAAAGCTTCAGTGTTCACGACACTTGATTTGAAAGCTGGTTTTCACCAAATCAAACTAGCGGAGCGAGATAGAGAAAAAACCGCATTTTCAATCAATAACTGAAAGTTTGACTTTTGTCGGCTACCATTTGGTTTGAAAAAGGCACCCAGTATCTTTCCAAGGGCGATAGACGACATTCTCAGAGAGGATATTGGAAATTGCTGCCACGTTTATATAGACGATGTTATCATATTTTCAAAAAATAAAGAAGACCATATTACAGATGTTGAACGGATCCTTAAAAAACTATGTGAATCAAATATGAGAGTTGCGACTGAAAAATCTAAATTTTTAAGAGAAGAGGTAGAATTCCTAGGCTTTGTAGTATCAAATAAGGGAATAAGGACATGTCCTGATAAAGTGAAGGACATTGTTGGGTATAAAGTTCCCAAAACATTGCGTAGTCTTCGGTCATTTCTTGGCTTATCGGACTATTACCGACGTTTCATAAAATACTATGCCCAAATTTCAAAACCTCTTACAAAATATTTACGCGGTGAGAACGGAAATGTAAGTTCAAATCAATCTAAGAATACAAAAATTTTATTAGACTCAGAGGCAATTGAAGCTTTCAATAGGATCAAGAAAATCCTGGCATCTGAGGATGTATTGCCTCTTTATCCCGATTACGACAAGCCGTTTGACCTAGCAACGGACGTATCATCGCATGCACTGGGTGCTGTCCTTTCCCAAGGTGGCAGACCTATAACGATGATTTCCCGAACTTTATCCTCTACCGAAGAAAACTATGCTACTAACGAGCGAGAACTTTTATCAATAGTTTGGTCACTGCAAAAGCTACGAAATTATATTTATGGTGTTAAACAATTGAATATCTTTACTGACCATCAACCGCTAACATTTGCAATTTCTGATAAAAATCCCAATGCAAAAATAAGAATACAAAAATTTTATTAGACTCAGAGGCAATTGAAGCTTTCAATAGGATCAAGAAAATCCTGGCATCTGAGGATGTATTGCCTCTTTATCCCGATTACGACAAGCCGTTTGACCTAACAACGGACGTATCATCGCATGCACTGGGTGCTGTCCTTTCCCAAGGTGGCAGACCTATAACGATGATTTCCCGAACTTTATCCTCTACCGAAGAAAACTATGCTACTAACGAGCGAGAACTTTTATCAATAGTTTGGTCACTGCAAAAGCTACGAAATTATCTTTATGGTGTTAAACAATTGAATATCTTTACTGACCATCAACCGCTAACATTTGCAATTTCTGATAAAAATCCCAATGCAAAAATAAAGAGTTGGCGGGCATTTATTGAAGAATTTTCTCCAACCTTCTTTTATAAGCCCGGAAAAGAGAACTTTGTAGCTGATGCTCTGTCAAGACAGCACATTAATGCTCTTAGCCAAATTTCAGACTTCCTCGAACAATAATAACTGTTCAAAATCCTGTCAACTCCTTCAAGAATCAATTAATCATAGAAGAAGGAACTGTTTTGAAAAAGACAACTAAAATCATTTTCCACAATAGAATAAGACACAATATTGTATTCGATAATTTCAAAAATCTCTTTCAGATGTTTAAGGAAACTGTTAACCCCGATGTTGTCAAAGCGATTTATTGTGATCTTCAAACCCTAGGCAAAATTCAAAATCAGCTTATAACGTTATTTCCTTCAGTAAAATTTCGCCATACCACCAAAATGGTTATAGACATTTTCAACCCAACCGACCAACTCGAAATTCTTACAACTGAGCATAATTGCTCCCATAGGTCTGCTCGGGAAAATAGGGAACAAATTTTAAAACACTATTTCTTTCCAAATATAGATATAAGTCTAAAACAAATATTATCAAACTGCAAGCAAAATATCAGAGACACCCACCAGTGCCTAATATAGGCAAAACTCCTATTCCTCAACACCCAGGAGTAATACTTCACTTGGATATTTATACAACTGCTCAATCACATTTCCTCACTTGCATAGACAAATTTTCGAAATTTGCTGTAGTCAAACCCATTAAATCTCGAGCAATAGTGGATGTAAAAGAACCTATTTTGGAGTTACTTAACTTATTTAAAAATACTAAAACCATAGTGTGCGATAATGAGAAATCCCTTAATTCAGAAACCATTAAATCTCTTCTCAAAAACCATTTTTCTGTAAGCATTTTTTTCTACCCCACCTTTTCATAGTACCACAAATGGACAAGTGGAAAGATTCCACAGCACCCTTTCAGAAATTGCAAGATGTACAAAATTAGAACAGAACATTACCGACACCGGTGAGCTCCTTTTACTTGCAACAGTTAAGTATAACAGGACGATTCATTCGGTCACAAAATACAAACCAATTGACATCATTCACTCTATCCCAGCAGAACTAAGGGATGAAGTCAAAAATAAAATTGAAAATGCTCAAGAAGCAAACTTAGAGTACCACAACCAAAAAAGACGGACACAGACATATAAGCCGGGTGACAAAGTTTTCGTTCGAACAAATAGACGAATTGGTAACAAGTTCACAAAGTTATTTGTCGAGAAGGTTATCCAAAAGGACTTAGGAACTACTGTTCTTATAGAGAACAAAAAAATTCACAAAAATAATCGTAGGTGACATAAAAAACATTTCATTCAAATAGCGAAATCAAATCAGTAATTCTTTAAATTTACACTTGAATAAAAAAGATGAATTTTGAAAAAATTGTTTATTTAAGTTCAAGTAAGGTACGAATCTTTTTTAAAAAAAAACAGTATTTCTATATTATATTATGTTCCTTCGATGATTAAACCACACGAAGTCGGGGACGACTTCATTTGAAAGGGGGGATAGTTATGAAGCCTAGCAATATCTTTGTCAAAAGCAACGTCAAACCACAGCTAACTACAACAAGCGTTGTCTTAACCAACGCTTCGCTTGGTGTTTGGCAGACAAATAAAATTAATTAATTAAAGAAACCAAGTTGGTTTATCTTGTTTTAATTTATACTGTAAAATGTTTGTGTGGGTACAAATGATAGAACTTATTCTTTTCAATAGAAGTCGCTTTATTCAGTACAGTTACAATTCACTATTTAATTGTTTCTCTCAGTACAATCCAATTTCTCAACCGCTTATACTTTCCTTATCTTTTACTTAAACCACTTAATCACTTCTCCTAATTAACACTTCAAATTTCACTTTAGAACTGATTTGCATACCTTTGGGAAGCTGGTATTTATACTCGAATGACATACTTCGAGAACAATCCTCGCCATCCAGCGTCCCATACAATTTCCAATTTGCTAGAAAATTCGATTCCACTCTCCAGTCGAGACTTTGTTATTCCAATATCGAAATCTTCTGGTCTTCGACATTTTCTGCTAGATGTCGCTGCTCACATTTATGTGGTTATCACATTGCTCCCTCCCTACAGTTGTTCGTCTCGAACAACTTCGTCATCCAGCATCCCGTTGAAATGACACATTCTATCCAAATGGACCACTTTCAATTTTCCTCTATTCCCACGCTGGATCCGGTAGACAACGTCATTAATGCAAGTTATCACCTTGTATGGACCTTCCCAGTTCTGTTGCAATTTTGGTGATTTGCCTTTCTTACGCTGAGGATTATACAGCCAAACCAGATCTCCTTCGTTGAAACCGGAAGATTTCGCCTTGATACCGTACCTAGTTTTCATGCGGCTGCTTGCTAGCTTCATCTTTTCTCTGGTGTCTTCATGCAATTTACGAATCCTGCTGCGTAAGTCATTCACGTACTCGTTCACCTCTTTGGGCTCCGTCGGTGGGGATCCGAATTTTGCTTCACTTGGCAACCGAATCGTTTGACCAAATAAGATCTCGGATGGTGTGTGCCCTGTTGAGCTATGGACCGCGTTTCGGTAGGCCATTAAGAAGAGGGGTATGTGTCGATCCCAATCCCGCTGGCAGTTGCTGACAACCTTAGATAGATGCTCATTCAAGGTCCGATTGAAAAGCTCGACCATTCCATCAGATTGAGGGTGTAGTGGCGTTGTCCTTGTCTTTCTTATTCCCAAATATTGGCATATTTCCTGGAAGACTTTTGATTCAAAGTTTCGCCCTTGATCAGAGTGCAGCTCCATTGGGACCCCAAATCTGCTCACCCAGTTGTTGACTATCTGTTCGGCTACGATCTTAGCCTCTTGACTTGGGATGGCAAACACTTCCGGCCACTTACTGAAGTAATCCATGACTACGAGAGTATATCGGTTTCCATTAAAGGTTTCGGGAAACGGCCCAGCGATGTCGATGGCTATTCGTTCGAAAGGTGCTCCGACATTGTATTGTTGCATTTGTCCATGTGGCTTTACTTTTGGACCCTTGGTAGCCGCACACCTTATGCACTTTTTGCACCAATTCTCGACATCTTGTTTAGCGCTTAGCCAATAGAAACGTTCCCTTACCTTTTCCAACGTCTTGTTTATTCCCAAATGGCCTCCTGAGATTCCGTCATGTATTTCATGGAGCACTTGGTTGACTCTGGACCGTGGCACAATTAGCTGCATACGAGATGTTGTCCCATCTGCACTTTCCCATTTTCTATTCAGCAATCCATCTTGCACAAAAAGCGAGTCCCACTGTGCCCAGTATGCCTTCAGAGTTTGGCTCCGATCTGATATCTGTTGCCAGCTTGGTCTTTCCTCGTGTTCCTTCTAGGCCAATATTGGTTCGATGCCATTGTCTGCCTGTTGAGAGGAACGGATTTCGTCTATACTCCAACCCTCTATTGGCTCAGTCCTGATCATTTGGATAGTTGCCTGTTCTTTCGCTTCTTTACGGTTGCAGTGTTCGCATTTTACCCCGCACGGTCGACGAGATAGAGCATCAGCATTTGAGTGGAGTGTTCCCTTGCGGTGTTGCACTTCAAAGTCGTAGCCCTGCAACTGCTCGATCCATTTTGCAACTTGGCCTTCAGGGTTCTTAAATTGGAGTAGCCATTTCAGAGCTGCGTGGTCTGTCCGGAGAATGAACTTTTGTCCGTAGAGGTACTTATGGAAATGCTTCGTAGCCAGAATTAAAGCCAGAAGCTCGCGCCGGGTTACACAGTAGTTCCTTTCAGGTCTGGAGAGTACTTTACTGTAATATGCGACCACTTTCTCTTGACCATCATGAACCTGGGAAATCACAGCTCCGACCCCAACATTGCTAGCGTCTGCGTCCACGATGAACATTTTTCCGGGCGTCGGGTAACCCAAGATGGGGGCATTGCACAGCTGTCGCTTCAGTTCTTGAAACGCTTTTTCGCATTCTCCAGACCACCTGAACTGTCGGCCTTTTTCTGTAAGTTGATGCAGGCTCTTTGCAATGCCAGCAAAATCCTTTACGAACCTTCGGTAATACGTGGCGAGGCCCAAGAAGCTTCTCAGTTGGTGTTTATCTTTTGGAGAAGGCCAACTTTTCACGGCTTCGATTTTGTCAGGATCCGTTCTTACTCCTTCCGCTGATATAATGTGACCCAGATATTTTACTTCCGGACGAAACAAGGCTCACTTTTCCGGGTTGAGCTTTAAATGAGCACTTCGTAGCCTCTCAAACACTTCTTTTAGATTTTCGCGGTGCTCCTCGAACGTCCTACCTATGACGATAACGTCGTCCAAATATACTAGACAGGTTTTCCAGGTGAGTCCTTACAATGTTCGTTCCATTATTCGCTAGAAGGTGGCCGGAGCGTTGCACAGTCCAAACGGCATCACTGCAAACTGCCAAAGACCGCTTCCTGTAGTGAAGGCAGTTTTCTCACGATCCGTACGATTTATCTCTACCTGCCAGTAACCGCTCTTCAAGTCAAGTGTTGAAAACCATTTCGCTCGAGAAAGCATATCCAAAGTGTCATCGATATTCGGAAGTGGGTAGCTGTCCTTTTTAGTGTCATCATTGAGACGTCGGCAGTCTACACAAAATCTCGTGCTGCCATCTTTCTTCTTCACGAGGACCACTGGAGATGCCCACGGACTTTGCGATTCTTCAATCACTCCCTCAGCTTCCATCTTCGACATCATTTCGGCAACTTCTGTTTGCTTTGCCAATGGAAGACGCCTTGCAGGTTGACGGATTGGTCGAGCGTCTCCGGTGTCAATGTGGTGTTGAACAACATGCGTACGTCCATACTCTCCGTCTTGTGCAGCAAATATATCAGCGTACTCACCGATTAGTTTTTCTGCCAGGATTCGCTGATCTTCGTCCAGATTACAGAGGCTGAGAATTTTGTTCTTGATTTTTATGCTCTGAACTGTTGTGACCAGTGTTGCACCCTGTTTTTCCGTTGTGGTCGATATAGCCTCAACAGGTACGCATTTTCCCACTATCTCCCACTATCTCCCCCTTTTTCACCTTTACACTGACTGTCTTTGGATTTAGAATCCTTACAGGGACCATGTTGTTCTTTGGCTCACTAAGGTCTTTCCCACCATGTAGTCTCTTCTCTTTTCTGGCTCCATCAAATAGAATCGGTGGCTACCAGGACCACCTTCCACTTTTGCCCACAAAATTGCTTCTGACGAAGGCTCTAGACTCTGATTGCTGCAGATGACGACATTTGAGACTGTGGTATTGGCGTTTCCGTATATCATTGGTATCTCCATGTTTCCGTATTTCAGGGTTTGTGCCCCCAAGTCGACTACAAGTCCATGTTCTCTCATGAAGTCTGTACCAATGATGCACTCGTCACATATGTCAGCTACCAGAAACGCGTGAGTGAATGTTATTCCGGCCAATTGGATTTTTATGCGGACTTCACCATATACCTTAATCGTTGCTCCTGTAGCTGTTCGCAAGCTGCAGCTGCTAGTGTTATGCAGCCAAGACTTCTGCACAAGATTCCTCCTGATGATTGAGGCCGTGGCACCGGTGTCTATTGTTGCCATCCATTTTTCTTTTCCACTGACTACTTCTACTAGAAGGCTTTCGCTGCGTCGTTTTGCCAGCGAGACTTGGATGATGGTCCTGGGGCCGTCGACTCCTGCTACTAACTTCTGCCCCGCGAAGTTGGTACTTAAGCATTTCCCGTTTGATGGCTTCGGGAAGGTTGACCGGCTTCTTGATAGCTGTTTCTGCGGGTTTCTTCCTCTATTTGCTTGTCACCACAGTGAGGGCAGTCTTTTCGTCGCACCGGTTCTTTACACTGCCTTTGAAGGTGTCCTATTTTATTGCAATTCCAGCAGCGCATTCTTCGTCTATCCCACAGAGTATCTCGTTCCTCGGCACTAATTCTTGTGCAGGAGCATTCGACAGATGCTACTTCCCTGACGAAATGTGTTCCCCTGGAAGCCTGATTGGCTGCTTCCATCGCCAGAGCGAAGGCAAGTGCTTCAGCAAGGGTTCTTTTCCCGGCCATCCTTACTACTGACTATAGCTTCGAATCTGCAATTCCCCTGATAAATGCATCTTTTGTCATTTCGTCGATAATTTCCTGGCCTGCGGTAGGGTATGACAGATGTGCAAGTCTACTCACGTCTGCTTGGAGGTGCTGCAGTGTTTCTCCTCTTTGCTGCGTTCGGCTTTGCAATTGGACCTTGTAGACCTCCTGCATGTGGCTATCCCCAAACCGTTTCTCTATAGCCTGTACTAAAGTCACATAATCTTTATGCTTTTCGATGTCTACTGTTTGCAACAATTCTGCTGCAGGACCGTGCAAGGCCATTGTTAGGGCAAAGCACTTTTCCTCATTGTCCCAGTCGTTTGCACAGGCAGCCATTTCAAACTGCTTCTTATAAGTAGACCATGAGGTCTGGCCATCGAATAAGGGAGGCTTCAACTCTTTTCTCCTTGGACCGCTTAAAGAACATTCTCGCAGTTTCTGTTTTCGCACTGTGTCGAGCTCTTTTGCCAGTTGCTGAACTTTGCTGTCCATTTCTTCGAATTTTTCGCCAACATTCTTCTCTATTGTATCAAATTTGTCATCAACGTTCTTCTCTATTCTATCAAATTTGTCATCAACGTTCTTCTCTATTCTTTCAAATTTGTCATCGATTTCTTCGAATTTTTGCTGGAGAATGTTCTTTTGTTCTTCCAGATTATTCTTTTGTTCATCCATTTTCTGTTGAAGACCGTGCAGATTGTTGGTTTGTTCGTTGAATTTTTGTTCAATGCTGCTCTTCTGCTCGTCCATTTTTTGTTCCAGACTGTTCTGGAGAATGTTCTTCTGTTCGTCCTTTTTGTTGGTCAAGACTGTTCGTCCATTTTTTTGTTTTGTTCGTCCATTTTTAATAAGAGGAGTTGCATCATTGCAGCCATGTCATTGCCGGTACTTGTCTGTTCATCCTCGTCAACATCAAAGGATCATGTCCCTCATTGTTCAAAGTCTCCTGAAGTCGGAGTACCAGGTCACTTTTTCCTCCACTGGCGCTGAGGCTTCTCTTGTTCAACTCGGATTTGAGTTGGACGAGGGTCAACTGCAATAGTTTTCGGCCCATTCTAGCTTTTTCAAATAGTCAGAAAACACAGGTTAGGACAATAAGTCCTATCCCACTTCTGACACCAATGTAAAATGTTTGTGTGGGTACAAATGATAGAACTTATTCTTTTCAATAAAAGTCGCTTTATTCAGTACAGTTACAATTCACTATTTAATTGTTTCTCTCAGTACAATCCAATTTCTCAACCGCTTATACTTTCCTTATCTTTTCTTAAACCACTTACTCACTTCTCCTAATTAACACTTCAAATTTCGCTTTAGAACTGATTTGCATACCTTTGGGATGCTGGTATTTATACTCGAATGACATACTTCGAGAACAATCCTCGCCATCCAGCGTCCCATACAATTTCCAATTTGCTAGAAAATTCGATTCCACTCTCCAGTCGAGACTTTGTTATTCCAATATCGAAATCTTCTGGTCTTCGACATTTTCTGCTAGATGTCGCTGCTCACATTTAATTGGTTATCACAATACGTTGAAACAAAAAATTATCAAGTATCCGGTAGCCGAAGTGGCAAACACTCGGACGACATCATACGTGGTGTGACGATTCGGAGGCCTGGGTTCGGTTCCCAACGGGAGACATTGTTTTTATTTTTTACTGAAATAATAATAATAAGTGAAGTGTAAAAAAAAAAAAAAACAGAGAACAAACACACGTGATGGATTGTGGAGAGCGGTCCGCTATTCCAATAGCGGGACCTGCGGACTTATCAGGCGAGGCCTCAAGCGGTTCAAGCCAAACTCCAACGGCTAAGAGAAGGAGGAAGCTTAGGCCAACTTCAAACTTAGTCCAACGTCCCTCCCAACCAACTTCCTCTGTAAAACTGCTTGGTGGAGCGAGGGAAGGGAACAGCTTCGCTTCATTGGAACAGAGCGAATCTGAAGATGAAGAGGAGGAGATGAAGGCCATAAGTAGCAGCATAAAGATTCTACAAGAAAGGGTTCTTGCCATCAAAGGAAGGCAAATGATATGAAGGAAAAGGGAAGTAGAAAAGCAATCCCAGCAACAACAGCAGACGCTGCTTGCTCAAAAGCAGACCCAGCAACAGCACCAACAAAAGCGTAAAAAACACCAACAACAACAACAAGAGCAGCCACAACAACGGCATCAGCAAAAACAACTGCAGCCACAAAAACAGCAACAGCAGCAGCAACAACAACAACAACAACAACAACAACAGCAACAACAACAACAACAACAACAACAACAGCAGCAGCAAAAGAAGAAGAAGAAGGAGAAAGTGCCTCCTATCAACACATACAAATTAGAGGTAAATGCAACCAATGACCTGTGTAAGTTGGTCATGGGTAATAATTTTAAAATTATGAGATTGGGGAACGATCGCCATACCATCCACTGTAACACAGTGGAGGGCTACGTGAAAGTAAAAGAGCTCCTAAAGGAAACGACTACGGAGCACTACTCATTCACACCGAAGTGTGAAAAGCGGCAATCGATGCTGCTGAAGGGGTTGGAATCATCTACTGATCCTGAGGAGATCCTGGCGCTGCTCAAAGAGAACGAGTGCGAAGGACTCAAGTTTGTGGGGGTAAAGCCATTTACCACAGCTAGAGCCAGGTGGGAGAAACGGAGTTTGCCGTTCTTCCTGGTGCAGCTCAGTCCCGAAAGCCATCTGGATAGTCTAAGGAGTATTAATGTCCTAGACTACCAGGTGGTTCAGTGGGAAAAATTGAAAAAGAACGAAGGCGTTATACAATGCGTTCGCTGCCAGAGGTTCGGGCACGCCGCGTCGAACTGCCAAATGCAGCCTCGATGCGTGAAGTGAGCTAAGAACCACAGCTCCGAGGCGTGTGGTCTGGGTAGGGACGGAGCATCCGATAGGACGCAACTCTCGTGCGTATTATGTGGGAACGTGGACACATCGCAAACTATCGGGGTTGTCCTAAGTTCGCTGACATTAAAAAAGCAAAACTGGCTCCGCAGCAGAAGGTGGAGGTCAAACGTTCACCTGTTAGGTTTCAAACACCAGCCGTCACGTCCCAAATTTCCTACGCCCAAATGGCGTCAGATAGGGGGGCTATGGTACAGCAAGCGACTGTTGCTTCTCCAGCGCCAATGCCGAGAACAACGGAAGCTGCACCTAACATGCTGGCCATCTTGCTCGCAACCCAAGGGCAGATGGCTCAGCTGCAGCAGCAAGTACAAGAACAGGACAAGCGGGTGGATCAGATCTACGCGCTGCTGCCGGCCCTAACGCAACACATGCCGCAATGGGTATGCATATGGTGGAGCAAACTTTGAAGGTCCTTGCGGTGAATCTTAATTCACTGATTAGGATTGAACGAAGAGCCGCGATGTTTAAATTGCTAAAGACCAAACTCCTGATGTGCTTTTCGCTAGCGAAACCAGGCTAACCGATAAACACAAACTGGAGTACAATAATTATATTGTTAGAAGAAGAAACCGGCCCAGATCCAAACGTGGAGGCGGTGTCGCGATCCTCTTTAAAGAAGGTATAAAATTTCACAGAGTGTACAAGGGCGTGTTGCGCAGGTTCCGGGTGTTGGAGGCAGCCGTCGTTTACATCCCGCTCAGCAGTGGAAAGCGGCTGTACTTGGCCTCTGTTTATGCATCTCACGCTTCACAATCCACCCTATTCATTACAGAGCTCGACACGCTTTTTCGAATTCTGAGGCTGGAATCGGGGGAGAATTATTTTATAATCGGCGGGGATTTCAACACTAGACACACAGATTGTGGAAATAATTTGCCAAATACTAGAGGGAACCTACTACTCGATTGGTGGGGTCAGCACGATGTCATGTACAGACTCGATCTTAAAGCGACGGATAAGCCGTTGTTTCCCAGAGGCGGGTCTTATTTGGATCTACTGCTGTACGACGAACGCATACGACTGACAGGTACGAATTTACAAACGCTAAATTGTCTGCGCACATTCGTGTATGACAGTGACAATTGCGGTTTTGGCACCGAAATTATAGTTCCGAACGAAATTGCGGAATTGGAGGAGTTTGTTCAAAAATATTCTTACAACTACAGTAAAACTCGATGGTCACGCTTCTCCGCAACCTTGAGCGCTCTCCTCGAACACGCTCCACCCACCGTCCAATAGGAATTTGTCAAACGAGGAGATCGACAATTACTTAAAACAAATGGACGAGACAATTAAACAAACTATATATTAAAATACCGCGATATCGACGCACGACTAACGAAGACCTGTTCAGCAATCCGACTATTGACGCACTGCACCGACAGAAAAGTAGACTTCTGTAGATTAGGACACTGAAGTCGTTGATTAAAAATATTCAAACGCTAATAAAAGAGAATTACAGAATTTCTGTAAGTTTGTATTGGAACAACATGGTTCGGGCTGTAAACACCAGCAACCCGAAAATGTTTCCGCAAATAAATAAACTATTTCGGAGAAAAAATCAAAACGACCTTCAGTGTCTTAAAATATCCCGGACAACAGACAACGAACGGTTACTGACAATAGCAGGTATTGATCCAAATGAGGCCGCTGATGATGACGAATTTTTTGTGATCGAGGATCCACAGGAGAAGGTTGAGGATATAGGGGCGACTTTCCAGAAAGTATACAAGGCCATTGATATCATTGGCCCTAACTATGACTTGGACAATCGCGTCTTGGTGCACAACTGCTACATTCGAAATGAAATGGAGAATTGGCGATCCGAAGGCTCTGGTTTCACCCGGTTTAGCGACGAAAATATGGCAAATAATGTCATTGTCAGAGAGATTGACCTACCCCCGTTCATTTCAAAGGACTCTATGAGATCTTCGACACAATCAGGGTTAAGAAATCAGTGGGGACCCATGGTATTCCGAACATCGTGCTTCGACATCTTCCTCTAGAAGCGGTGGACATCTATACCACCCTGTTTAATAATGCAATGAATAATTTCGAAATGAAATAGGGAACTGGCGATCCGAGGGCTCTGGTTTCATCCGGTTCAGCGACGGAAACATGACAAATAATGTCATTTCTGGAGAGGGTGACCTACCCCCGTTCATTTCGAAGAAGGAACTCCATGAGGTCTTCGACACAATCAGGGCTAAGAAATCAGTGGGAACCGATGGTATTCCGAATATCGTGCTTCGACATCTTCCTCTAGAAGCGGTGGACATTTACACAACCCTATTTAATACTGCAATGAATAATGCACATTATCCAGTGCATTGGAAAACGGCGGTGGTTCAACCTATCCCCAAAAAGGGAAAGGATATATCCAATCCGGCGAATCTCCGGTCGATAAGTTTCCTTCCGAATATCAGTAAGGTTTTTGAAAAAGTAATCAATAGAGCTCTGTCTATGTGGGTTGAGGACAAACATATAGTTCCGAATAATCAATTCGGTTTTAAGGCGGGAGATGATATCTCACATGCCGCGTCTAATCGTCTATTCTCGTCGTGTTCGGACGTGTTTTGGTTTTGCGCAACATCAAACTTTTAAATATTATTTATTTCTTCCCCTTCCATATCTCTACTTCTGATATCAGTTCCGCGACATTATTACATTACCCCAAGTGCTGACTGTCTTTTTGGTTTGTTTTGTTTTTTTGGCTGACCTCAATCTTTCGCGCTCAATAACTGCCGCTTCTGATATCGGTTCCGCATATATTTAGTGCATTACCCCCCCCAAGTGTTGACCAATTTTCCGATTTTGCTGAATTTCACTTGCAGTGCATAACAGTGCGTAAAGTTCTTTGTTTACCTTTTTGTTTACATTTGATAAATTTGCCATGTCTTGCGGAATTACTAACTGTCCAATCATTGATGTCAATGCTGACTTTGTCACTTGTAAGGGCATCTGTGGAAAATCATTCCATGCAATTTGTGTCGGATTAAATAAAAGGAATAGTGTATACATCAAAGACTTCTCTGACAACCTCCTATTCTTTTGTGATGAGTGCAAGATAATCTCGCTTTGGCACGTGTTGCTTACTATAAAGTGCTTCAGTGACTCTAATGACTCATTCCAAAAAAATCTCACAAAAATGATAACGACGAATCAGTCCAACTTAGAAAGTAGTATCAGTTATGTTGATGAATTAGGCAACTCGATTCTGTCCTCAACCGATATAATTAAGTCCAAGCTCACCAACATCGACAAACAATCTGCAAGTCTGGTCGAGATGAAAACTGCGATCAATGGTCTCAAAGCAGTTTGTTCCGCCCAAAACATCTCTAACCTTAAATTGTGCGAATCGATAAATAACCTGCGTGAAGATCTTGAGACTCAATTTCAATCTACCTCAAAGAACCATCCATCTCTAATGCAGCCTGATCCAATGCTCGAAGTAATCTTTGACAGAATCAACGGTGTTGGTGACGATCTAGCTGCCGCACAATCAACCATTTTCGATATTGAGAATCATATCGAAACGGTAAGCAGCAAAATTGACGATTTACCATTCCACACACAACACCAGCAGAATGTCCACTACAATACATCAATTTTGGCTGAATTACTGGAAACCGAAGTAGACCCACTTTTACCACCACCTCCTCGTCCACCACGGTTAATTAAATCTACAAATTCTCCCGCTGCCACTTCAATCCAGGAGACCGTAACTGTTTCACTGTCAACTCCTCCCATCGCCGCCCCACGCAAGCTAATCAAACATTTTGGTACTACATGGACACCTTCCGAATGGAGGCGTAGACTTGAAAAAATTGAAACCGATATGAGTACATTTTTCATCAAAGGCAACCCCGTAAACGCTGATATTTCTTGGATCACGAAATTCTTCGCAGACAAATACGGCATCACCATCAGCAAATGTGAAATGTTTCTACCATCTCACCACAAAGGTAATCGAAGCTTTAAATTCGACCTCCCTGCTAGATACGAATGGTTATTTAAAAACCCTGCTGGTACTAATTTCAACGTTGGATAGATGCGCATCTGTAAATGGATCGAAACACCTACCAAGAAACAGGATAAAAAGAAGCTTAAATCTTCCAACTCCCATCCCAAACCGGACTCTAATAAAATACCGAAATCCGTCCCAAACCGTAGCAAACCTGACTCTGTACCGAAAACCGTTTTCAACTCCCGTTCCAATTCTGACTCTAATTGGAGATTTAAAATTAATATATTCCTCAATTTCGCCCCTCCCACTCACATTCCGAACCGACTTCATCGGTCCTCTAATTATATTGCACCTGCAGCCTCCGTTCCACCCAAGCCACCGCGTCAACGCGTCTCTTTCAAATTAGCACCAACCGCTCACAATAACCCCTCGGAAATACCTAACCCCTCTGTACGTGCCCCCACTAGCACTTCTTTCCCTAATTTTGACCTTAAAACCGGAGCTAAATATCCCAATTTCGTTAGGTCCCATGTTATAAATCCCTCACATGAACATGTGTCTAATGCCCCTTCAATCACCCCTGCATCGCCTTCAAAATCTTCGTCCACCTGCCCCATTTTTGACCCCCCTTCTGCCACCCACAGTTAAAATAACCCAACAAACTTTTGGCTCAACAGAATGTCGTTATGCACTTTCTAGGCTTAGAAAAAAAAAGACGTACGAGAATATACGTCTCCTTCTAGCATATCTGCATGACAAATCAGACTCAGTTTGTTATGAGGGGAAAACTAAAACAAGCGTCATGGTCTCAATACAGCAGGAAGGTCTCCCTACTGACCTTACAAGTCTGAGGAACTTATACATCAAGTTCCACGACATTTTTAATATGTCTCCGCAAAAAGTCTCAGACGACCTTGCTGCTTTCGGTAACTATGTGCACTCAAAAAGGATCTCACACCTCCAACGAAGCAGAGCTGACAACGACAAATTTTTTCGTCACTAACGTGCTAACATTGCCAGTGTTTCGACCATCCACTCCTACGCCCTCTCGTAATAACCTTCCTCTTACCTTTTACTATCAAAACGTAAGAGGACTGCGATCTAAGACCCGTGCCGTCTTGCGCCAATCTCACGCTCTCCCATTTGAGGTCTACGCTCTGACCGAAACTAATCTAATTCCCGATATAAAGAATCAGGAATTATTCCCCCCTAGTTTCAATGTTTTCCGAGACGACGATCTTACCCGCCCAAATGATGATGCTCCGTGTCGAGGTGTCCTACTGGCCGTCCGCAATGACCTTAACTCTTCACCAATCGCTGTTTCTACTTCCTCTAAACTTGACTACGTTTCAATAAAGATAACACTCCCCTCCAGGTCCCTGTACATTATGTGTTTTTACATCCTACCGGCCTAACCAATCGAATGCTACCAACTCGCTATCGATGCAATTGATCAAATAATTAACTTATCTGATCCTCTCGATGATATCATCGTATTTGGCGATTTCAATCTACCTCAGCTGCACTGGACTCAATCAGATGATAAATCTTTTTTTATCGCTTACCCTATATCGAGTAAAGAATGCCTCTTCTTGGATGAGCTCACAGACTCTAGCTTATGCCAAGTTAGTGGAGTCTCCAACTATATGGGAAGGCAATTAGACCTCATTTTCACCACTGACCCCATAAACTCCTCTGTGTCGCTCTGTCCCCTTTCACTATCGACCATTGATAACTTTCACCCACCACTTCTTCTTTCTCTTTTCCACCACTCTACTTTCCGCCCCACCCCATCTGCAGCTACCACTTCTTACGACTTTCATAAAGCGAATTTCCGCAAAATTAACGCATATCTTAGTAAGTGTTCATTTGATTTCGCCAATATGCCCCTAAAAAGTGCTCTCTCTATTTTCTACAGAGAATTACTTAATTCTATTTCTCTCTATGTCCCCTTTTCGCGTAATAGGACCTCTTCTACGAGCCCCCCGTGGTATAATCGTAAACTTCGCTCTTTACGTAACAAAAGAAACAAATTATGGACAGTTTTCCTCCGGTCCAACTCTTTTGTTGACTATTCAAACTATCTCGGGTCATACCTTCAATTCGCCCAGCTCTATAAGTTTCTCTATCAGTGATACCTTGATAGTGCGCAATCAAGGCTTATAAATGATCCTAAGTCTTTCTATCAATTCGTTAATTACAAAAAAAAATCCGACGGTTTTCCTCCATCCCTCTCATACGAAAATATATCATCAACTGATCCGCATACCATAGCTAACTTTTTTGCTACTTTTTTTAAGCAATCTTTTGCCGATAATTCCTTCGTACCGGATCCCTCTTATTTCAAATACCTACTTAACTTCCCTATTTTCCCTACTATTTCTCATAGCTTTGATCATACAGTAATAGAAAACAAATTACAACAACTTAATGATGAATACTTACCCGGCCCAGATGGCCTTCCATCCATATTTCTTAAAAAGTGTTCCTCAACTCCTTCACGCCCCCTTGCTAATCTCTTCCGATTATCGCTCTCTCAAGGTGAATTTCCACAGATATGGAAGTCCTCTTTCATAACACCCATACACAAAAAGGGATTAAAGAGCGAAGTCACTAATTACCGCCCTATAGCTAAACTTTCCCATATACCCAAACTCCTCGAAAGTATTTTGCATGAAGCCTTAAGCTTTCAGTGTAAATCTTTTATTTCCCCCAATCAACACGGCTTTCTGAAGGGTAGATCAACTACCACTAACCTCGTAGAATTCGTGTCCTCTGTTCTCTCAGCCTTAGAAAATGGTAAAGAAGTTGACGTTAAAACAACTGATTTCAGTAAAGCTTTTGACAAGATATCTCATAAACCAATCCTGTTCAAATTGTCCGTACTGGGCTTTGAACCCATTTTGCTTAAATGGATATCTTCTTACCTGGATAATCGTTTTTATAATGTTCGTTTCAGATCTGTGCTATCGGATGTTAACGACCTTCAAAGGCTCATTCAACACTCAACACTTTCTCTCTATGCTGACGATACCAAATTTTTTAAACCCATTTCCTCACAACAAGACTCCACCCTCCTTCAAATAGATCTAAATAGTTTTTCCACCTGGTGCATCAAGAACTGCTTAGAACTCAATGTCTCCAAATGTCAATCGATTACTTTCTCACGTAAGTGCAAGAAGTCTCCTCAACGAATTTACCATCTCGACGGCCAACCTATACCCCTTGTTGAATCTATCCGCGACCTTGGTATATTATGCGACAGGCAGCTTAATTTCCGCTCGCATATTGATGAGATAATTTCTAAAGCAAACTCATCACTCGGCTTCGTTAAAAGATGGTCCAAAGAATTCTGCAACCCGTATGTGACTAGATCCACTATACATCACTTACGTTCGCCCCCTTCTCGAGTACGCTAGCCAAGCGTGGTGTCCCTTTCAACGAGTTCATGTATCTCGTATTGAGAGGATCCAGCGTCGTTTTCTTCGCTTTGCTCTTCGAGGTCTACCTTGGAACGATCCTCTAATCTTACCTCCCTATCGAGACCGTCTCAAACTCATTAACCTGAATACCCTTGAGGAACGAAGGGACGCAGCAGACATTTTGTTCATTCACCGTCTCCTCTCAGGCTCCGTCGATTGCACGCCTCTTTGCAACTCCATTTTCTTTAACACTAACCCTCGTAATCTACGTTCCACCCGTCTCTTTTATCTACCTATCCACCGCACCACATATGGCTCTAACGAACCAATCTCCCGTATGCTGCGTAAGGTAAACTCCAACCTTTCCGTTTTCGATTTTAATCGCAGCACACTTTCCCTCAAATTCGATCTCCTTCACCATCCTTAGCTTTAAGCCCTAGTATTAGTTTAAGTCTTAGTTTTTAAGCTTGTATTAAGCATAATAAATGGGGGCGTTATCCCCCACCAAAATTAAACTGGTGTGCGATATCCAATGGAACAAAGGCAAAAAACAATGTACTGGTGCCTGCCTTGTTGACTTGGAGAAGGCCTTCGACACCGTATGGTTAGAGCGTCTTTTCTATAAGCTGACTAGGCTGGGGATCAGTAAACCACTCTTGCACATTTTTTATAATATGCTAACTAACAGACAGTTCATCGTGAAGAATGGTGATATGACTTCTGTTGGAATATTTCAAATTAAAAATGGTCTTCAGCAAGGCGCGGTCAATTCGCCGATCCTATTCAACATTTTTACAAGCGACTTGATAGGTTCACTTCCCCATACCATTGCGTACGCAGACGATTTGGTAGCGTACAGAACAGGTCCAAAAATCGAGGTCATTAATACTCTCTTGCAGCGTGACTTCGATAAGATAAGACCATGTTTTGCGATGACTAGAAGTTGAAAATCAACTTTCAGAAGTCGGAGACCATTCTCTTTAGGACGCCGTTGTCTGGAGCGTCTAGGGATACCAGAAAAAATTTTGGAAAGCTCTCAATCATTGGACCATTAATCATTGGATCATTAATCTTCCATGTCGCTGGGACAGCTGGGGACGGGCGACTCAAATACGAGAGAGACGTCGCACACGGTAGTGTGGATCGCCTCAGGTTCAGTAGGGCGGTGGGGAATCGCGATAAGAGGGATGTCGTTCGACAGCACCAGCATTTTTGGTGGTTGAATGATGGAGAAGATGTTTTGTCGTCGTTTCCGTCAATTACGGACCAGCCTCACTAATGAGGCAGAGCTGACCAATATATTTGCTTTGTTAATAGCGATGGACAGCTTACATATGTTTAGGTTAGCATTTAAGAAACACATACATATATCAGTGTATACAAAGGTGTATACTGATATATGTATATTATTGTGTATAACGTCTATGTGTGTTAGTGTGTGTATTGTACATTTATGTTAGGTAGGCTAAGGTTTATTTTAAGTTAGATACTAAGTTTTTATTAACAAAAAAAAAAAAAAAGTCCATATGCTAAGTTTTGTTAACAAATTTTTTTTCTTAGCTCTAAGTATACAAAATAAATAATTCTAAGTAAAATGTAAATGAAGTCGAAAGACATAGTTATAAGAATTTAGAGTAGCTTAGAGTGCCAGTGTGGGGCCAGTAAGTTAGTATAAGATTATTAAGTAATTGTAAGCTAGCATTTAGCATTTTTTGTTAGTAAGTAAGAGTTAGTGATTAAGAAAATAAAATGCATATAAAACTAAAACTAAAACTAAACTAGGTTTATAGGATATTTTAGATGTCAGATCATTACCTCTTCAAGGAGGCAAAACAACGCTCCCAAGCGCTCACAGTTTAGACACTAGAGCAGCTTCTGTTAGAGGCTTGAAACTGCTAAAACGGCTGTTAGTTAACAGCATTAGGGATTTCTCGTTTACACAAAAATGTGAACGAAATGCGCCCAAGATTTAAAGGAAATGTTAAACGCCAAATAATTGCCTTTGCAAGGAGGCACAAAAAGGCTACCAAGGGTTCTTATTTTAGACACTAGACCAGTTTCTGTTAGTGGCTTAAAAATATAAAAACGGCTGTTAATTAACAGATTTGGGTTTTCTCGTTTCCACAGAAATGTGAACGAGATGTGCCCGAGTTTATACGATAATTGCATTTTCAATGAGGCATAACAAGCCTCCTTAATACTGCCAGTTTAGACAATAGAGCAGTTTCTGTTAGAGGCTTGAAACTGTTAAAACGGCTGTTAATTAACAGCATTTGGGTTTTCTCGTTTTCACATAAATTTTAAAGAGATGTGCCCGATGTTTATGGGACATTTTCAACGCCACATAACTACCTTTTCAAAAGGGCATAACAAGTCTCCAAAAGACTCTTAGTTTAGACTCTAGATCAGTTTTTGTTAGAAGCTTAAAACTTTTAAAACGGCTGTTAATTATCAGCATTTGGGTTTTCTCGTTTCCACAAAAATATGAACGAGATGTGCCCGAGGTTTACAGGACGTATTAAACGCCAAACAATTACCTTTTCAAGGAGGCGTAGCAAGCCTCCCAAGGGCTCTTAGTTTAGATACCAGAGCAGTTTCTGTTAGAGGCTTGAAACAGTTAAAACGGCTATTAATTGACAGCATTTGGGTTTTCTCGTTTCCACAAAAATATGAACGAGATGCGCCCGAGGTGTATATGACATATTAAACGTCAAATAATTACCCTTTCAAAGAGGAAAAACAAAGCTCTTAATGGCTCTTAGTTCATAGACCTTAGTGGCGATAAGACGCATTTTCGTGATCGGCTTCACAAGTGCAGAAAATAAACAAAGTATAAATTATGAATCCTGGCAATATCTTTGTCAAAAGCAACGTCAAACCACAGCTAACTACAACAAGCATTGTTTTAACCAACGCTTCGCTTGGTGTTTGGCAGTTGCTTCTTAAAATTCACATAGGTCGGACGGCTTCCTCATAGAGGAATAAATAAAGATATTAAATTAAAAGACATTCTGTTTTTCTAAGTGACAAATAAAATTAAGTAATTAAATAAACCAAGTTGGTTTATCTTGTTTTAATTGGCGCCCAACGTGGTTCATCGTGAAAAAGAAAAATATCCTTATAAAGGAAAGAAAATTCGCGTTGCTACATAAGTAGGGCGGACTCAAATTATTATCAGCCGGTGCTACATATCTATAAATAACCCCATCAAAGAGGTGAAAATAATATGGAATCAAATAACCAACCAGAAATTAAATCTACAAAAAATCTAAAATAATACAACAACAAAGTAAAGTAATATTCTATTATGAGTGTAAAGGACAAAGGAAAATAGAAAGTGAAGCATCAGTTCAAACCAAATAACTGTAAGTGAAAGTGCAAGAATACGGGAGAGGAAGCGTGGCTTCTGTTCTGACCCAGCAAATGAGCAACGAAAAACAGTTTGTGTAACTGTTAGTATTAGGCACAGCCACCAGTCCAGCGAAAGCAACAGACAAGAAGAACCTGCTGTGTGTTGGAAGCTTACATCTGAGCTTAAAATTGTTTTACTGTAAATATTTCTTAGTCTCTTTACATTATTCATCTGATTCAAACAAATATTTCATTTTAATAATTCCTAGTATAAAATAGTAAATAGTTTTTTTCTATTTAATTAACCTAGACAAGCGAGCATTAGAAAATTTAAGTTGATTTAGTAATAAGACATATTCTATTATTGAATTTTGATTCCTTTGTGATTTATTCAATTGTAAAATTACTGATTTGATGGATGCGGAACAATTAATTTGTTAACAATTTTTTTTCTTAGCTTTAAGTATAGAAAATAAATATCCATAAAAAAATGTAAATGAGGTCGAAAGACATAGATATAAGAATTTAGATTAGCTTAGAGTGCCTGTGTGGGGCCAGTAAGTTAGTATAAGATTGTTAAGTAATTGTAAGCTAGCATTTAAGCATTTTTTGTTAGTATGTAAGAGTTATTGATTAGAAAATAAAATGCGTTTAAAACTAAAACTAAAACTAAATAATTACCTTTTCAAAGAGGCATAACAAGCCTCCTAAGGCCTCTTAGTTTAGACACAAGGGCAGTTTCTGTTAGTGGTTGGAAAATGTTAAAACGGCTGTTAATTAACGGCATTTGGGCTTTCTCATTTTCACATAAATGTGAACGAGGTATGCCCGAGGTTTATAGGGCAGATTAAACACCACATAATTACCTTTTCAAGGAGGCATAACGAGGCTCCCAAGGGATCTTAGTTTAGACACTAGAGCAGTTTCTGTTAGTGGCTGGAAAATGCCAAAATCATCTCTTAATTAACAGCATTTGGGTGTCCTCGTTTTCACATAAATGTGAACAAGAGATGTGCCTGAGGTTTATGGGGCATTTTCAACGCCACATAACTACCTTTTAACAGAGGTATACCAAACCTCCCAAGAGCTCACAGTTTAGAAACGAGAGCAGTTTCGGGTAGAGGCTTTAAACTGTTAGAACGGCTATTAATTAACAGCAGTTGGGTTTTCTCGTTTCCACAAAAATGTGAACGAGATGTGCCCGCTGTTTTTAGGGCGCATTAAACGCCAAATAATTACGTTTACAAAGAGGCATGACAAGGCTCCCATGTGCTCTTAGTTTAGACGGTATAGCAGTTTCTGTTTGTGGCTGGAAAATGTTAAAACGGCTATTAGTTAACAGTATTTGGGTTTTCCTGGTTTTCACAGAAATGTGAATGAGATGTGCCCGAGGTTTATAGGACATTCCAGAAGTCAAATAGCTACCTTTTCAACTAGGCACAACAAGCCCCCCAAGGGCTCACAGTTTAGACACTAAAGCAGTTTCTGTTGGAGGATTGAATCTGTTAAAACGGCTGTTGATTATCCGTATTTGGGTTTTCCCGTTTTCACGGAAATATGAATTAAATGTGTATGAGGGTTATAGGACATTTTAGATGCCATATAATTACCTTTCCAAGGAGGCATAACAAGCGTCCCATGGGATCACAGTTTTGACACAAGTGCAGTTTCTGTTAGAGGATTGAAACTGTTAAAACCGCTGTTAATTAACAGCATTTTGTTTTCTCGTTTCCGCAAAAACGTGAACCAGTTCCGGTAGATGTTGTTAGCGCGTCTTAAACGTTAAGTAATTACCCTTTCAAAGAGGCATAACAAGGCTCCCAAGTGCTCTTAGTTTAGACGCTATAGCAGTTTCTGTTAGTGGCTGGAAAATGTTAAAGCGGCTATTAATTAACAGTATTTGGATTTTCCTGGTTTTCACATAAATGTGAATGAGATGTGCCCGAGGTTTATAGGACATTTTAGAAATCAAATAACTACCTTTTGAAGGAGGCATATCAAGGCTCCCACGGGCTCACAGTTTAGACACGAAAGCAGTCTCTGTTAGAGGATTGAATCTGTTAAAACGGCTGTTAATTATCCGTATTTGGGTTTTCCTGGTTTTCACATAAATGTGAATGATATGTGCCCGAGGTTTATAGGACATTTTTGAAGGCAGATAACTACGCTTTCAAGGAGGCATAACAGGCCTCCCACGGGCTCACAGTTTAGGCACTAAAGCAGTTTCTATTAGAGGATTGAATCTGTTAAAACGGCTGTTGATTATCCGTATTTGGGTTTTCCCGTTTTCACGGAAATATGAATTAAATGTGTATGAGGGTTATAGGACATTTTAGATGCCAAATAATTGCTCTTCCAAGGAGGCATAACAAGGCTCCCAAGTGCTCTTTGTTTAGACGCTATAGCATTTTCTGTTAGTGGCTGGAAAATGTTAAAACGGCTATTAATTAACAGTATTTGGATTTTCCTGGTTTTCACATAAATGTGAATGAGATGTGCCCGAGATTTATAGGACATTTTAGAAATCAAATAACTACCTTTTGAAGGAGGCATATCAAGGCTCCCACGGGCTCACAGTTTAGACACGAAAGCAGTCTCTGTTAGAGGATTGAATCTGTTAAAACGGCTGTTAATTATCCGTATTTGGGTTTTCCTGGTTTTCACATAAATGTGAATGATATGTGCCCGAGGTTTATAGGACATTTTTGAAGGCAGATAACTACCCTTTCAAGGAGGCATAACAGGCCTCCCACGGGCTCACAGTTTAGGCACTAAAGCAGTTTCTATTAGAGGATTGAAACAGTTAAAACGGCTGTTGATTATCCGTATTTGGGTTTTCCCGTTTTCACAGAAATATGAATTAAATGTGTACGAGGGTTATAGGACATTTGAGAAGTCGAGTCGTTCACAGACCTCGACAGTGGATAGACGTGTTGACGTGTTCGGCTTTTACATAAATAAATATATAAATAGTGATCCAGTGCCATTTAAAGACAATTAGTTACAAAATAATCAAACCACTCGGTAGCCCAGCGGCTAGCGGCGTCGGTCAAAGAAGCGTGGGCTACGGGTTCGATCCCAGGTCAAACTTGGAACTTTTTTTTTCCTGTTTTTTTTTTAATCAAAACAAAACCAAAAAGTAATTAAATTAATAAAGTAACGTGATGGAAGGTGGAGAGCCCTCCGCTCTTCCCATAACGGGAGTTGGAAAAGGCAACAATGGTGTTGCCGGTGACGTTGTGAAAGCAATTAAAAGGAGGAGGAGTTTGAAAACCCCTCCTAATCTAACGAAAAAAAGAGTGACTGTGCTAACAGAAGATGATGATCATTATGAAGGGGGCAATAATAACTTTGCTTCCCTAGCGTCATCCGAATCGGAAGATGAGGATGAAATGATTAAAGACATTAGCAGCAGCATCGAAAAGCTGCAAGAAAAAATGCTGGCTGTTAAGCTAAAGCAAACTGCACGCAAGCAGAGGCAGAAAGCGCCCAACAAAAAAAGCAACAAAAGCAGCAACAGCAAAAGCAGCAACAACAAAAACAGCAGCAGCAACAACAACAACAGCAGCAGCAAAAGAAGAAGGAGAAGGTGCCTCCTATCAACACCTTTAAATTAGAGGTAAATGCTACCAAGGACCTGTGTAAGTTGGTCATTGGTAATAATTTCAATATTAAGAGATTGGGGAACGATCGCCATGTCATCCACTGCAATACAGTGGAGGGCTACGCGAAAGTTAAAGAGCTCCTAAAGGTAACGACGACGGAGCGCTACTCATTCACACCGAAGTGTGAAAAGCGGCAATCGATGCTGCTGAAGGGATTGGAACCGTCTTCTGTTCCTGGGGAGATCCTGGCACTGCTCAAAGAAAAGGAGTGCGACTCGAGTTTGTAGGGGTAAAGCCATTTACCACAGCTAGAGCCAGGCGGGAGAAGGAGGTCTGCCATTCTTCCTGGTGCAGCTCAGTCCCGAAAGTCGTCTGGATAGTCTAAGGAGTATCAATGTCCTAGACTACCAGGTGATTGACTGGGAAAAATTAAAAAGGAGCGAAGGCGTTTTACAATGCGTTCGCTGCCAGAGGTTCGGGCACGCCGCGTCGAACTGCCATATGCAGCCTCGATGCGTGAAGTGCGCAAAGAACCACAGTTCCGAGGAGTGTGCTCTAGGTAGGGACGGAGCATCCGATAGGACGCAGCTCTCGTGCGTGTTATGTGGGAACGTGGGACACACCGCAAACTATCGGGGTTGTCCTAAGTTCGCCGACATAAAAAAAGCAAAACTGGCTCAGCAGTAGAAGATGGAGGTCAAACGTTCACCTGTTAGATTCCAAACACCAGCCGTCACGTCCCAAATTTCCTACGCCCAAATGGCGTCAGGTTTACATTTAGTTTTATTATTTATTACATTTTATTTAAATTTTAAATTTACCTCAATTTACATCAATTTACCCGCAAAGCAAAGTGTTTATCTGCAGGTGGTTGCTAGCATTGGTATCATTATTTGGTTTTGAGGTGATTTAAAATAATACCTCAGTTTCATTATATTTATAAAAGAATAGCATTATTACTTTATGTAGATATACAATTAACTAAATTCATTATTGGTGACTTTACAAAGTACATCGAAATAAGTAATTTTTTTAATTCTTTTTTTCGTTTTCTAAGGTTAGGAATATATTTCAAAGATTGAGGAAGTTTGTTCATAAGTATTGGAATAGTATAGCGTAGTTCTCGTTTTCCATAGATGTTGAATGTTTCTGGTGCTTCTAGCATTCCTTGGGCTCGTCTTCTGGTGTTTTGCGTATGACGTATAGGTTGCAGAAATCTCTGATCATCCATATAGTGTATGAGTGTTGTCATCTGAAATATTGCGTTGGCATCTAAAACTTTAAAAGATGTGTAAGCAGGTCTAAAAACTTTAAATAGACGATGTTGAAGATTCAATATCTTATCAATATGGGTTTTCGCCGCGTTTCCCCAGGCCAAAATCCCATATCTGATTCTTGATTCTGCTAGCGAGTAGTACACTTGCAGTTCAAAATAGGAATATCTTTTAAGGTATACCATCGCAAAGAGCGCGCTCTTAAGTTGAAGACGTAGGGTATTTATATGCTATCGCCATAATAGGTGTTCATCTATAATTATCCCGAGGTATTTCATGCTTTTAACTACTTCACTTTTGTTTATTGTTGGCTGACAATGGGCAGTGTTCATTTCGGTGAAATATTTGAACAATATCTTCTCGCTTAGAGGGGGTGCGTATGTGCATTACTTTTGTTTTGGTCGCATTTATTAGAAGGTCTTTATCATGACACCATTTAGAGACGGTGTTAAATTCTTCTTGCAATATTTCCACCGCAGAGTTTAAACATTTGTGTTTTACCACAACTGCTATGTCATCAGCGTAGGCATAGGCAGTACTTTTTTTTAATAAGCGCGTTCGTTTGTATAGAGGATAAATAATAACGGGCCCAGTTTGGAGCCTTGTGGTACACCGTATTCACTTTGTTTTTCCTCGCTCATTTTGTCTGAGATCTTAACTTATATTGTTCTATCTTTCAAATAGCTCTTAAGCCAGTTTGCCATTATTCCTCTCAAACCCATTTTACTGAGGCTTTCGATTAGCTTTTCATGCATTAGTGTATAGAACGCTTTACTGAAATCAATAAATAGCACGAGAACATGGTGATTTCTGTTCAGGCCGGCATTAACAGTATTGATAAACTCGCCTAATAACATTCCAGTACTTTTATTTTTCTGAAAACCGTATTGGTTTGGATGTAGTATTTGCTGCTTGGTTATAAAATTGTTAAGTCGATTAACAACTACCTCCTCCATACACTTTTCAACAACTGACAAAATTGCTATTGGCCTGTAGTTTTCAGTGTTATTTTTGGTTCCTCCCTTGTATATTGGGCTATTAATCGATGTTTTCATCAGCCTTGGAACAATGCACTGATTTATACTTTGGTTAACGATTGTCTTTATAACAGGAGCTAGATACACTGCATTTATTTTTAAATCAATTGGTCTAATGTTATCGGCACCAGGTCATTTATTGCAGTTCAATTGATACATCATTTTATAAATTTCCACTTCGGTTGCTTCTTCTACGTAAATACTTTGCTGTAGTTCCCAGTTTTCATAGTTTGATGTTCTTACATTACACACATGCATACTCTTTGTAGCCTGGTTTGAGAATTTCTGGACACACAAATTTCTGGGCCGTTTCATTCAAGTCTTCGTCGTTACCCGTGAAATTGTTTTTAATAGTATCATCTATAGAACATTTTTTCCTTCCTAAAAGTTCATTAACAATATTCCATTTTTCCTTGATCATTCGTTTGGTTTTGGCTTATACTTTTTGTTGCATACAGAGTTATGTAGTGATCGGAAAGGTCAGTTTCAATGATTGCTGAGAATATATCTAGTTTTGTAATGGTAACATATATGTGATCAATGAGTGTTGAGGTGCTCCTTTTCAAATCTACGCGCGAAGGTTGTTCGATTACATTTGTAAGTCCTTTCGAGGCCATCATCTCCATATATTTCAAAACTAGTGAGTTATTTTCATCTTGTATATTTATATTAGTATCACCTAACACAATGTTTTCTTTGTCTTCTTTGATATTTTCGTTTAATTGGTCAATGAATTTCGTAATACTTAGTTTGGGTGGCCTGTAAATTGCGTGTATGTATATTTTCTTATTATTATAGTTTATTTCGATGTGTATGCCTTCGTAGTTTATTGGGTTTATTGGTATAACACAACAAAAATTCATAATTTTCAAAAAGTCTTTTTCGATGCTGGTAGTACCTTGTATTATTCTAAAGTTGACATCAGCATCACTATGTTCTGTTTCCATTATTTTTGTTTATAGATTATGTAATTCAAATTCGAGCATACAAAGAAACACATAGTTTAGTTGGACATCTGATTTATATCGTTACAGGTTGCGATGTGTACAGTTTCAATGTTCTCGTGTTTTTTGCGAGTACTTTTCCTGTTGTCTCCCATACAAATTTTCAGTTGCACTCTCTGGCTTTGTTCTTTGCTAGCCAAAGAAGGTGTTTGTTTGTTGGTGTTAGTTGATTGTTTACAAAAATTAAAGCATCATTCTCAGTTGCTGCAGCTTGACCATTGCAAATGTGTTCTCTAATCTTTGTTAGTGGTATACTGCGAAAGACTTTCGCTTACTTTATTATATTCGATTTGCACGTGTAAGTCGCGAAAGATGCTATTATTGTTGTTTTGTTTGGATTCCTTTTATTCGTTCTGTAAGCATCAGTGATATCCGTAGTGCTTAGTTCACCATTAATTGTTTTACCCAGTGCTTGTCTAATTTCAATCAGATTTTCATTTTGTGTGGGTGGAATGTTTTTAATTGCAATATTATTTTTTAATAGCTGTTGTTCGAGTGTGTTAATTTTTGTGAGGATCTGTTGGTCTTTTTTTGGGTTACTCTCTTTGAGTTGTTTAATTTCATTTGAGAGTTTCTGTAGAAGTTCGTTGTTCAATGTCATGTGTTGTTTGATTTCATCGTATTTGTTTGCCACGAATTCACAACTGGAACTTATTTCTGTCATTTCTTTTCTCATTTTTCGTATCTCGTTTAGCATTGTATGGTTATTGGTATCTGCTGATGCTGCATTTACGTTTGCTGCTGAAATTGTTCCTTCCATCTCAGGAGAACTCACGCTTCTCAATCGTTTGGACAGTGGTTGTATTGGCGTTATTTCAGTTGGTTTTGCTTTGGAGATGGGCAGTGACGTAAGTTCCTTTCTACAGATTGGGCATTTCCATTCCTTCTTTTTAGCCATGGTCATTTTCCGATAGGATTTTTCGGCGATGGTGGTGCATCCGTAGTGCATTTTTTGCTCGCACCTGTAGCATGTTACGAAGTTTCCATCAGCAGGGAGATCGCTGAGGCATTCGCAGCATGGGTCCATGTTGTACAAAGGGATGTTATATGTGTGTGTAATAATAAAAGTACTTTGAATTTTGGAGAGAGAGAGAAAAGGTTGTTACTGTTGTTTTATTAAAAATTTGTAATTTAAGTTGGTAATAAATAAAAAACTAATTATTGGATTTAGTACGAGTACAAACAGGGTTAAAAGTCACTGTCTTTAATTCACTATTGATATGGCTTAGGCCTTGGATTCTTTATTTATTTTTTTTTCTCTCTTTTGGATCACTACTTGAGAGAAGAAAAACACAACCGATCACTTCAAAAGCTTTCTACTTTCTGGTAGGGGGTTACGGTACAGCAAGCGACTGTTGCTTCTCAGGCGCCAATGCCGAGAACAACGGAAGCTGCACCTAACATGTTGGCCATCTTGCTCGCAACCCAAGGGCAGATGGCTCAGCTGCAGCAGCAAGTACAAGAACAGGCCAAGCGGGTGGATCAGATCTACGCGCTGCTGCAGAACGTAACGCAACACATGCCGCAATGGGTATGCACATGGTGGAGCAAACTTTGAAGGTCCTTGCGGTGAATCTTAATTCACTGATTAGGATTGAAAGAAGAGCCGCGATGTTTAAATTGCTACAAGACCAAACTCCTGATGTGCTTTTCGCTAGCGAAACCAGGCTAATCGATAAGCACAAACTGGAGTACAATAATTATATTGTTAGAAGAAGAAACCGGCCCAGATCCAAACGTGGAGGCGGTGTCGCGATCTTCATTAAAGAAGGTACGAGTATAAAAATTCACAGAGTGTACAAGGGCGTGTTGCGCAGGTTCCGGGTGTTGGAGGCAGTCGTCGTTTACATCCCGCTCCGCAGTGGAAAGCGGCTATACTTGGCCTCTGTTTATGCACCTGAGGCTTCACAATCCACTCTATTCATTACAGAGCTCGACACGCTTTTTCGACTTCTGAGGCTGGAATCGGGGGAGAATTATTTTATAATCGGCAGGGATTTCAACGCTAGACACAGGGATTGTGGAAATAATTTGCCAAATACTAGAGGGAACCTACTACTCGATTGGTGGGGTCAGCACGATGTCATGTACAGACTCGGTCTTAAAGCGACGGATAACCCGTCGTTTGCCAGAGGCGGGTCTTATTTGGATCTACTGCTGTACGACGAACGCATACGACTGACAGGTACGAATTTATAAACGCTAAACTGTCTGCTCACATTCGTGTATGACAGCGACCATTGCGGGTTTAGCACCGAAATTACAGTACCCAACGAAATTGCGGAATTGGAGGAGTTTGTCCAAAGATATTCTTACAACTACAGTAAGACTCGATGGACATGCTTCTCCGCAACCTTGAGCGCTCTCCTCGAACACGCTCCACCCACCGTCCAATAGGAATTTGTCGAACGAGGAGATCGACAATTACCTAAAGCATATGGACGAGACAACTAAACAAACTATGGACACTACAATACCGCGGTATCGACGTACGACTAACGAAGACCTGTTCCGCAATCCTACTACTGACGCACTGCACCGACAGAAAAGTTGACTTCTGACAAGACTTAAAAACATGTACAGACAGTTAACTGACCGACAAGACCCGGAGATTAGGACACTGATGTCGTCGATTAAAAATGTGCAAACGTTAATAAAAGAGAATTACAGAATTTCTGTAAGTTCATATTGGAACAACAAGGTTCGGGCTGTAAACAACAGCAACCCGAATATGTTTCCGCAAATAAATAAACTATTTCGGAGAAAAAAATCAAAACGACCTTCAGTGTCTTAAAATAGCCCGGACAACAGACAACGAACGGTTACTGACAATAGCAGGTATTGATCCAAATGAGGCCGCTGATGATGATGACTTTTTTGTGATCGAGGATCCACAGGAGAAGGTTGAGGCCATAGGGGCGACTTTGCAGGAAGTATACAAGGCCATTGATAACATTGGCCCTAATTACGACCTGGACAATCGCGTCTTGGCGCACGACTTCTGCATTCGAAATGAAATAGAGAACTGGCGATCCGAGGGCTCTGGTTTCACCCGGTTTAGCGACGTAAGTATGGCAAATAATGTCATTGCCAGAGAGGGTGACCTACCACCGTTCATATCGAAGGAAGGACTTCGTGAGATCTTCGACACAATCAGAATTAAGAAATCAGTGGGAACCGATGGTATTCCGAATATCGTGCTTCGACATCTTCCTCTAGAAGCGGTGGACATCTACCCCACCCTGTTTAATAATGCAATGAATAATGCACATTATCCAGCGCATTGGAAAACGGCGGTGGTTCAACCTATTCCCAAAAAGGGGAAGGATATATCCAATCCGGCGAATCTCCGGTCGATATGTCTCCTTCCTTTTCATAGCTTTAAATGTAGTAAATAAATATCCATAAAGAAAATGTTAATAGAGTCGAAAGACATAGTGTAAGAATTTAGAGTAGCTTAGAGTGCCTGTGTATGGCCGGTAGGTTAGTATAAGATTATTATATAATTTTAAGCTAGCATTTTAGCATTTTTAGTTAGAGGATGGAAACTGTTAAAACGGCTGTTAATTATCCGCATTTGGGTTTTCTCGTTTTCACAGAAATGTGAATGAGGTGTGCACGAGGGTTATAGGACATTTTAGAAGCCAAATAATTACCTTTTCAAGGAGGTGTTGTGAATATATAATACGTTATTAAGTATTTATGTATATGTACACGATGTCACATATTCATATTACGTATGCTCGAGGTTAAGTTAAGTAACCATTTGTATTAGCATGGCCAGTCTACTTAATAAAGTCTTGAAGTAAAGTCGTCTCTGTAATTACTCTAATGAAGTTCATAACATGGTGTCAGGTGTGAATTAAAATAAAATTGTTAAATATAAAAATAAAGAAAAACAAATAAAAGTCAAAAATGACAACGAATGATACATTGGACAATACAAACGATCCAAAAGAAAGACAGCAGATTGTGGCAGGTGGTTTCAGTATGCAGTCGATGAACTTTCAAGCAGCCAATTTGGGGAGTGCATGGACAAAATGGAAAACGCAATTTAAAATCTATATGCGAGCAAGCGGACTCGAAAGCCAGGACGAAAAACGAAAATCAACTCTGTTACTACATCATATGGGATCACAAAGTTTAGACATCTTTAGTTCATTCAACGAGGACATCGACAAGGTCAGTTATAATGAGTTAATTAAAAAAATTGATATCCACTTTGTTCCAAAGATTAATATTTCAATGGAACGACATGCATTTTTTACAAGACGGCAGCTCCTAAATGAATCTATAGAAGATTTTGTAACTGCGCTAAGAATTTTAAGCGCCAATTGTGAATTTAAAAATCTTAAAGATAATCTCGTCAAAGATATTTTCATATGTGGCCTGCATGAATCTTACAGCTACATAAAAGAACGCCTTCTAAGTGAAGGTGACATAACATTAGAAAAGGCAATAGAAGTCTCTAAATTGCTTGAAAGTTCAAGGTCACAAACCAGACAATTAGAAGACTGTACATCAAAATCATCAAATTCAAATTTCGTAGGAGCACTGAGAACTACCACCAATGCAAAAAACAACAGTTTCACATACAATCAATTCAATAAAGGAAAACAAACGCAAAAACATGCGTGGAGAACCAACACAACAAAATCAGACACTTGTGGGAGATGTGGTCAACGTCATCGATTTAAATGTCCAGCTATGGGAGTAATCTGTAGGAAGTGTAATAAGCCAAATCACTTTGCGCAGATGTGTTATTCGAGCAAGCAGGTTAACACCGTTGAATTATACGACGAAGACATTGCAGAAAGTACTAATACATCATCAAATGAAGATCTATTTGTCGGTACTTTGTCATCTGAGAAGGAAGATCTGAAGGCGAGCAGTAGTAGTAGTTGGTATTGTAGTATAGAAGTTGTTCGGCTATGAACAACGGGCTACCGATTACTTTTCCGCTTTTGCTGTAAAATGTTTACAATCCGTAAAATATAAAAATACTCCGCAACTTTCAACGTTATAAAATATTGTGTTTTATTCTTTGTTCTGTATGTCATTTTATAGGTTAACAAATTACTAACAAATTACTGTCTATATTGACAGTAAGAAAAATTTCCCTTTTAGTAGTGGGTGGGCGCGTTCAGATTATGTTACGTAACGTAATGTTGTTGCGTAAACATTCTCCCCCACCGATGAGCGAAGATCATCAAAAAATGTCTACCGGTCTTCATTTGCATCACTGTAGCTTCTTCTTAAATGCGGCTGCCTGTTTGATGAAAACCTTATTGACGTATGGATGTATGTACATAAAAATCTCCATGCATTTACAGCACATGAAAAGAGAAGATAAGAATAAGTAATTTGCTTACATACAAACAAAATGACAAACGAGACAGTGCAATATGTACGTGTATAGCAAACAGAATATTTGCATGCATAAACATTAATACAAGGTGTATTGATAATTTTACACAAGCCACCGTTCATGCTCTCTCCATTCATCTCGTCGCTGTCGATGATCTTTTGGCAATTGATCAGCACTATTGAGCGGGGTAGAGGGAGCGGTGTCTTGTGTGTCGTATTTGAGTGTGACTGACAAGTTCCATTCAGTCGATTTATTTATGCCCAGAATTGGTTGTTTCGGTTTATATGTGCGTGGAATTAAATAGAGAATTTTATTTATTTAATTAGTTGAAATTTGTTTAAAGTCAATCGTGCTGACTATTGGTGTGTTCCAGAGTAATTCAGGTAAGTTTTATTAAATTAATTCGATTTTATTAAGTGTAAAATTTAAATTCATATTTGAGTTGTGTTGTAGTAGATTTTTTTTTTGTTTCGTTTCAACGACGGCGTCCATCGTTGCATGTGCATGTGCGTGTTGTGTTGAATCGTCGACGTGTTGCTTGGCTCCGTTGCGGTACATTTTGTATCGTTTATATTTTGGGTTGTTATGATTCGCGTGTGTGTGTTATGCATATTTTCAATTTCTGCGTTGTATTGTGTTGCATTGATTTTCTGTATGCAAGTTGAAAGAGTGGACTGTATATTGTGTTCATAGAATTTTATGTTGCGGTTTGTGTCGTGCGTTTTTTTTCGTGTTGATTGAGTGGGTTTGTTTGATACTGTGTTGTATTCGGTATGATGACAGAAGGGCGCATGAATTTTCGTACCGATTTAATTTTAATTATTTTGATATTTGTTTTAATATTTAAAATAATTTAGTTCATTGTGGATGTTGTTTTCATTTTGTTTTGGGGACAAAGTTGAATGTTATTTTAATTATTTAATTTCGGGTTCCGGTAAATGAGTTGTTAATTAATTATTATTATTGAGTTTGCTCCTGGTTTTCGTTTAATGGTAGCGGGCAAAGTTTTGTGATAGGTCTTTTTAATATACCTTGTTGAGTTTTTACCTTTACTACGCGGATGCGATTGTCCTTTCCTGGGTATGTTTCCTGAATGCGGCCTAAGCTCCATTTCGCAGGAGGAAGTCGTTCATCCTTTAAGACAACAAGGTCTCCTACTTGAAGTTGCGTTTGTGACTTCAACCATTTCAGGCGTTGCTGCAACCGGGTTAAATACTCTGTTTGCCAATGTTTCCAGAAGTTTTGCAGGTGCGCTTGTACTGCTTTCCACCTGTCGGTGTATCCTTGTTTGCCTAAGGACAAGTCTGGCTCTGGTACGGTGAATAACGTCGCTCCAATTAGGAAGTGTGCTGGCGTAAGCGGCTGGAAGTCATCGGAGTTTTCGGTTAAAGGGCAAAGAGGTCTCGAATTTAGACACGCTTCAATTTGTGTCAAAAGCGTGGTGAGCTCCTCAAAGGTGAGTGTACCATTTCCGACGATCCGTTTTAAGTGGTACTTTACGCTCTTTACTCCAGCTTCCCACAATCCTCCGACAAAGTTGGTTCCGCAGTCGCTGTAGATTTGACCACAGACTCCTCTTCGTGCTGCAAACCTTCTGAAAGCTGCTAAAAACGCTTGGGTTGTAAGGTCACTTACCGCTTCTAAGTGGATGGCTTTCGTAGCCAGGCATATAAAAATTGCTAAGTACCCCTTATACGATTTGGCTCCGCGACCTTTCATTGCTCGAACCGTGACCGGCCCTGCAAAGTCGATTCCTGTGTGGGAAAAAGTTCTTGATACCGTAACTCGAGGTCTTGGCAGTTCTCCCATAAGCTGTTGTGCTGCTTGACATCGAAACTTGTAGCAAGTGGTACAATGGTTTATGTGTTTCTTTACAGCTCTTTTAATTTGAAATACCCAGTACTTTCGCCGTATATGTACCATCATAAGCTGTATTCCTCCGTGTAAGGTTCTTTCATGAGCATCGCGTATAATCAGCTTTGTGAAGTGATGTCGGGGTTCTAAAATTATTGGATGTTGTTGATCGTAGGGAATGTTAGCATTCGCTAGTCTTCCGCCTACACGAAGAATTCCTTCACCGTCGACAAATGGATTTAATGATCCCATACCCTTGGACTTTATGCCTTTGGAAAACGTTTCTTGCTGCGCAAGGCGTGACACTGTTTTTGCAGCGTTGTCCAGTTCGTTGGGTGACAGGAACTCGAACCGGCGGTTAACGGCGTTATCCTTAGCGTAGTTGATAAAGCGTTTACACCATGCTGTGACGCGAATAAGTTTGGTTAAATGTGATGATCGATGAACCAGCTGCATAATTGCGTATTCCCTTAGACTTGAACAATGGATCTGAACCTTTCTTTTGCCTTCCTCGGTAGTGAGATTTGTGGGTTGTGTTGGCAACTCGAAGATCCAAGTCGAAGTTAGAAAATCCGGGCCATTCCACCATAGTTTATCCCCAACTAGTGCCGATGGTAGTGCACCTCTGGATGTTAAATCTGCGGGATTAAACTGTGTTGGAATGTGTTTCCATACATTGGTGTCTGTTAGCCGCTGGATCTCCCCTACTCGATTCCGAACAAACGTCTCCCAACGTGAAGCCGGTGCTTGAATCCATGCCAGAGTGATGGTTGAGTCGGTCCATGCATGCATCGTGGTGTTTTTCATCTCAAGTGTGGTTACCGTGTAGTGTAGCAATTTAGCCAAAATAACCGCACCGCTGAGCTCTAAGCGTGGTAGACAGATTGGCTTTACTGGTGCAACCTTAGACTTGGACATCAAGAGGTGCATGTGGACCTTTCCTTGGCTGTCCTGTGCTCGAAGATAGACTGCTGCTCCGTAAGCTTTCTCTGAGGCGTCGCTAAACCCGTGCAATTCAATCTGGTTCTTTTTTCCAATTGTTTGGATCCACCTTGGAATTCGTATATCATTTATAGCCGGCAGATCATTGTACAACTTGTTCCATCCTTCCAGTACTTCCTCGTCAATTAGCGCATCCCAGGTGAATTTTTCGACCCACAGGAATTGCATGATGATTTTCGCCTTCACGATGCAGGGCGATATCCATCCCATGGGGTCAAAAAGTCGAGCGATCGTTGACAGTATGAAGCGCTTGGTTGGCTGTGAAACCTCTGGATGAGTGAACCGAAAACAAAAGTTGTCAGCCTTAGGCAGCCAGTAAATTCCTAACGTCTTGATTCGATCTGAACCTTCCGATTGAATTGCTGAAGACGCTTCTCGATCCTGTTGTGGAATATCATTCAGCAGCTCTTCTGCGTTGGAGGTCCATTTCCTTAGGTTGAAACCTGCTTGTTTTAGAACCTCTTTAACCTCTTTTCTTTTGCTTTCAGCTTCCTCAAGAGTATCTGCGCCTGAAAACAGATCGTCGACATACATTTTTGTACGAATCATCTTTGCAGCCTTTGGATGTTGAACTTCTGCCGCCTTTGCTGTTTCCATTAGTGTCCGAATCGCCAGGTAAGGAGCTGCTGCAGTTCCGAAAGTTACCGTTTTAAGACGAAAAACCTTGAGTTGATCCGCGGGATACCTGCGCCAAAAAATGAGTTGGTAGTAAGAGTCAGCTTCTGTAACCCATATCTGGCGATACATTTTTTCTATGTCCGCAGAAAACGAAAAACGGTAGAGTCTCCACCGTAGAGTTACATCAGTGACGTTATGTTGTAACGTGGGTCCAGTCATCAGATGATCGTTTAAAGAGGATCCATCGGATGTCTTATATGACGCATCGAAGACCACCCTCAGCTTGGTGGTAGAGATGGTTTCCTTTAAGACGGCATGATGAGGAAGAAAGTAGTGGCCTCTGGTGGATACCTCTTCTTCCTCCACTTCGCTCATATGGCCCATCTCTATATATTCATCGATGCATGAAGAGTATTGGTCATGTAGTTGATGATCTGCTGCTAAACGTCTTTCCAGGGACTTGAAGCGTTGTAGAGCTCCTTCTCGGGACCTACCTAGCAACGGATGAGTTTCTTCCTTGAACGGAAGTGCTACTTGGTAACGGCCATCTACGCTGCGCTTCACATTTTGAACAAAATGCTATTCACACTGAACGTCTTCGATGGTTTGACGATGCTCGAACGGAGTTTCTTCAAGTTCCCAGAATTTTTGAAGCTGGGCATCGACGTCAGCTGTTTGAAAGAACGCTCTCAATGACCGATGTTCGATTGGTGACCTGCCAAACAAAATCCAACCTAACTTGGTCTTCTGGGCAACAGGAATCTGTTTGTCTTGATGGCGTACTAACTCTGGCATCATAATGTCCGCCAGTACGTCGCTACCTAAAAGAAGGTCGATTTTAGCAGGCTTGAAAAAGACTGGGTCTGCTAATTGTAACCCATTAAGGTGCCCCCAATCGGCAATGGAAAGGATTTGGGCCGGGAGATGGCCAGACAGTGACTGGAATATCAACGCAGGTAATGTTGTTTGAAAATCTGTGTATTGCGAAGCAACCGTGATATCAACAATCTTTTTACAGATGCCACTGCTGACTAACCCTAACCCAGACACCTCAACTTCAGTGGGTTTTGGTTTTAAACAAAGGAGTTGGACTGCAGACTCTGTAATGAAAGACGCTTCGGAGCCTGAATCCAGTAAAGCCCGGAGAGATAAGCTATTTCCCGAAGATGTCTTAACCTTGACGATGGCTGTGGCTAGTAGAACCTGTGTGTTCTTGTCCTGTGTCGAGTGGTGACTTCTCACGCCGGAACTGGTTGACGGTTGTTCATCGGTGCGCATGATTGGATACTCGCTATTAGCTGTGGAGGTAATATGTGTTTGTGTTTGATATGGAGGGTGTATCTTTTGAGTTTGTGTATTGGTTGGATATGAATTTGAGAAATGATTTGTGTTGTGTGTGTTGAAAGAGTGCGGGTTAGAATGATATGGACTATTGTGTGTATTTATGGGATTAGTGTTAGGCTGTGGATTTGAATTGTGTGAATGTGAGGTGGGGTTTGAACTATTGTGTAAAAGTGAATGGTGTGGTTGTTGACAATAATAGCATCTTCGGGCGCTAGGACATTGTTGGGATGAATGGCTATATGCTAAACAGTTTGTACAAAGACCTATCCTGTTCACAGTTTGATACTTATCAGCTATGCTCATTTTTAAAAACTTGTTGCATTTTCTGATAGCATGCTGACCCTTATTGCAGAGCTTGCAACTGAACTTTGAAACGTTTGGTTGAACGTGAAACGTTTTCCGCTTTGACACCCTGTTAGATAGATCAGCCGATGATCGCCCCTGTTGGTGGTTGACTGCTTCCAAAGTACGGAATCTCATCTCGAGAAATTGCGTAAATTCCGTAAAAGTAGGAAGCTCCTTGCTGTCTTCTTTGGATCCGAGTTTCTCCTCCCACAGTTGTTGCGTTTTTGAAGGAAGCCTTTCCAAAAGAATGTAAACCAACACTACGTCCCAGTGTTGAACGGGCACCTTTAAATTGTCCAAACAGTGCACGACTTCTGTTGCTGTATCTAGAAGATCCTTTATTGATTCAGCTCGCTCCTGTTGTATGGTCGCCAAACTGAACAAACACTTGAGTTGGGTATTTACCAAAAATCGCTTGTGATCATACCTATCCTGGAGAATTGTCCACGCTTTGCTATAATTGCCATTAGCAATACCCAAATGAGCTAACAACTTCTCGGCTTCCCCAGATACACTTGCTTTTAAATAATGCATCTTCTGAATTTCAGATAATGCAGAATTGTGGTGCACAAGCGAGGCAAACAAGTCATGAAAACAACGCCAAGACTCGTAACTTCCTGAAAAGACTGGCACCGGAATGTTTTTGAGCCTTACATCGGCATTGTGACCAGGTTTCACGTCGTCCAAGCCCGTTTTAGTGACGTCAGTATTGCCACTGGCAGCTGCTTTCACCTTATCGATTGTGTCCAACAGATCTCCCCGATATTCGAAATATAGCTCCCTAATCTTCTCGTAGGTTGACTCTATACTGCTACCTTCATCGTCTTCTTGAAGCTTATTTATAGACAATTCATATATGTCAGCTGCTGAGTCTATTGTTTTTTCTAAAAGAAGCAAGCGACCTGACAAATAATTCGCAGTACGTTCTTTGGGACCTCTTTTGGAGAAATTGGACATGTCCTGTTCGAGTTGCGAGAGTACCCGACTCAACTTGGTAGATTTTTGTTTAGCAACACTCATTTCACACACGGGTATATATAGTATATATGCAAAACAATATATATATAGTAAATAAAATCCACTTACTTGTGAATTGTTGCTTTCCAGGAATTGTCTTCGCTTCTATTCACAGCTGGTGCTCCAAATGTTGTTTTCAATTATTGTCCAAAGTCCTTCAGATCGTTGTTGGAGTTCAAAAAACAGTGCATCAGTGCACTTCCAGGCAGCAAAATTCCCACGATGGCAAATCCACAACACAATTTTTAGGGTTTTATAAGTGTAAAACGTTCTCAAAAGCCCACACTTTTTTTGTATTTTATAATTTAATATTTACAATAATTTAATATTTAAATCCGGTTCGAAAAAAGACCAAAATGTTCGGCTATGAACAACGGGCTACCGATTACTTTTCCGCTTTTGCTGTAAAATGTTTACAATCCGTAAAATATAAAAATACTCCGCAACTTTCAACGTTATAAAATATTGTGGTTTATTCTTTGTTCTGTATGTCATTTTATAGGTTAACAAATTACTAACAAATTACTGTCTATATTGACAGTAAGAAAAATTTCCCTTTTAGTAGTGGGTGGGCGCGTTCAGATTATGTTACGTAACGTAATGTTGTTGCGTAAACAGAAGTGAATAAAAAAATTGTCAAAGTGCAGTTGGACACCGGTGCGCAAACTAATATTATTTCACTAAAAACTTTTAAAGAACTTGGTTTTAAAGCAAATGCATTGCGTCAAACTAAAACAAATGTCTTAACTTTTAGTGGTGAGAGACTCGCGGTGAAAGGTGTAAGTAACATTCCGTGTGTTATAAAAGAAAAAATCAAGACAATACCATTTCATGTCGTAGATTTAAATTGTCAAACAGTATTTGGTTTGCCTACTTGTGTCCAACTCAACCTAGTTAAGCAAATGAATTCTTTGTATAGTCAAAAAAGAGAGCATGAACAAATAATTTTAAATGAATTTTCTGATGTGTTTCAAAGAATTGGCTGCTTAAATGAAAAGTGTAGTTTTCGTCTAAAACCAGGAGTTCCTCCGGCTATCGAATATGCAAGACGTGTTCCATTTAAACTCCACGCACCATTAAAACAAGAATTAGAAAGGTTAGTAAAATTAAATATTATTGTGCCGGTCTATGAGCCCTCGGAATGGGTTAATCCAATTGTTATTGTCAGCAAAGCCAACGGTGAATTAAGATTGTGCCTTGACCCAGAACAACTAAACAAAGCAATATATAGACCATATTTTCAATTTCCTACCATAGAAGACATTAAATCTAAATTAATTCATGCAAAATATTTCTCTTCTCTCGACGCAAAGTCAGGGTTTCGGGCTGTTCCACTATCACACGAGTCATCAATGTTATGCACATTCATTACTCCATTCGGACGCTATAGATTCTCCACCGTAGAGTTACATCAGTGACGTTATGTTGTAACGTGGGTCCAGTCATCAGATGATCGTTTAAAGAGGATCCATCGGATGTCTTATATGACGCATCGAAGACCACCCTCAGCTTGGTGGTAGAGCTGGTTTCCTTTAAGACGGCATGATGAGGAAGAAAGTAGTGGCCTCTGGTGGATACCTCTTCTTCCTCCACTTCGCTCATATGGCCCATCTCTATATATTCATCGATGCATGAAGAGTATTGGTCATGTAGTTGATGATCTGCTGCTAAACGTCTTTCCAGGGACTTGAAGCGTTGTAGAGCTCCTTCTCGGGACCTACCTAGCAACGGATGAGTTTCTTCCTTGAACGGAAGTGCTACTTGGTAACGGCCATCTACGCTGCGCTTCACATTTTGAACAAAATGCTATTCACACTGAACGTCTTCGATGGTTTGACGATGCTCGAACGGAGTTTCTTCAAGTTCCCAGAATTTTTGAAGCTGGGCATCGACGTCAGCTGTTTGAAAGAACGCTCTCAATGACCGATGTTCGATTGGTGACCTGCCAAACAAAATCCAACCTAACTTGGTCTTCTGGGCAACAGGAATCTGTTTGTCTTGATGGCGTACTAACTCTGGCATCATAATGTCCGCCAGTACGTCGCTACCTAAAAGAAGGTCGATTTTAGCAGGCTTGAAAAAGACTGGGTCTGCTAATTGTAACCCATTAAGGTGCCCCCAATCGGCAATGGAAAGGATTTGGGCCGGGAGATGGCCAGACAGTGACTGGAATATCAACGCAGGTAATGTTGTTTGAAAATCTGTGTATTGCGAAGCAACCGTGATATCAACAATCTTTTTACAGATGCCACTGCTGACTAACCCTAACCCAGACACCTCAACTTCAGTGGGTTTTGGTTTTAAACAAAGGAGTTGGACTGCAGACTCTGTAATGAAAGACGCTTCGGAGCCTGAATCCAGTAAAGCCCGGAGAGATAAGCTATTTCCCGAAGATGTCTTAACCTTGACGATGGCTGTGGCTAGTAGAACCTGTGTGTTCTTGTCCTGTGTCGAGTGGTGACTTCTCACGCCGGAACTGGTTGACGGTTGTTCATCGGTGCGCATGATTGGATACTCGCTATTAGCTGTGGAGGTAATATGTGTTTGTGTTTGATATGGAGGGTGTATCTTTTGAGTTTGTGTATTGGTTGGATATGAATTTGAGAAATGATTTGTGTTGTGTGTGTTGAAAGAGTGCGGGTTAGAATGATATGGACTATTGTGTGTATTTATGGGATTAGTGTTAGGCTGTGGATTTGAATTGTGTGAATGTGAGGTGGGGTTTGAACTATTGTGTAAAAGTGAATGGTGTGGTTGTTGACAATAATAGCATCTTCGGGCGCTAGGACATTGTTGGGATGAATGGCTATATGCTAAACAGTTTGTACAAAGACCTATCCTGTTCACAGTTTGATACTTATCAGCTATGCTCATTTTTAAAAACTTGTTGCATTTTCTGATAGCATGCTGACTCTTATTGCAGAGCTTGCAACTGAACTTTGAAACGTTTGGTTGAACGTGAAACGTTTTCCGCTTTGACACCCTGTTAGATAGATCAGCCGATGATCGCCCCTGTTGGTGGTTGACTGCTTCCAAAGTACGGAATCTCATCTCGAGAAATTGCGTAAATTCCGTAAAAGTAGGAAGCTCCTTGCTGTCTTCTTTGGATCCGAGTTTCTCCTCCCACAGTTGTTGCGTTTTTGAAGGAAGCCTTTCCAAAAGAATGTAAACCAACACTACGTCCCAGTGTTGAACGGGCACCTTTAAATTGTCCAAACTGTGCACGACTTCTGTTGCTGTATCTAGAAGATCCTTTATTGATTCAGCTCGCTCCTGTTGTATGGTCGCCAAACTGAACAAACACTTGAGTTGGGTATTTACCAAAAATCGCTTGTGATCATACCTATCCTGGAGAATTGTCCACGCTTTGCTATAATTGCCATTAGCAATACCCAAATGAGCTAACAACTTCTCGGCTTCCCCAGATACACTTGTTTTTAAATAATGCATCTTCTGAATTTCAGATAATGCAGAATTGTGGTGCACAAGCGAGGCAAACAAGTCATGAAAACAACGCCAAGACTCGTAACTTCCTGAAAAGACTGGCACCGGAATGTTTTTGAGCCTTACATCGGCATTGTGACCAGGTTTCACGTCGTCCAAGCCCGTTTTAGTGACGTCAGTATTGCCACTGGCAGCTGCTTTCACCTTATCGATTGTGTCCAACAGATCTCCCCGATATTCGAAATATAGCTCCCTAATCTTCTCGTAGGTTGACTCTATACTGCTACCTTCATCGTCTTCTTGAAGCTTATTTATAGACAATTCATATATGTCAGCTGCTGAGTCTATTGTTTTTTCTAAAAGAAGCAAGCGACCTGACAAATAATTCGCAGTACGTTCTTTGGGACCTCTTTTGGAGAAATTGGACATGTCCTGTTCGAGTTGCGAGAGTACCCGACTCAACTTGGTAGATTTTTGTTTAGCAACACTCATTTCACACACGGGTATATATAGTATATATGCAAAACAATATATATATAGTAAATAAAATCCACTTACTTGTGAATTGTTGCTTTCCAGGAATTGTCTTCGCTTCTATTCACAGCTGGTGCTCCAAATGTTGTTTTCAATTATTGTCCAAAGTCCTTCAGATCGTTGTTGGAGTTCAAAAAACAGTGCATCAGTGCACTTCCAGGCAGCAAAATTCCCACGATGGCAAATCCACAACACAATTTTTAGGGTTTTATAAGTGTAAAACGTTCTCAAAAGCCCACACTTTTTTTGTATTTTATAATTTAATATTTACAATAATTTAATATTTAAATCCGGTTCGAAAAAAGACCAAAATGTTCGGCTATGAACAACGGGCTACCGATTACTTTTCCGCTTTTGCTGTAAAATGTTTACAATCCGTAAAATATAAAAATACTCCGCAACTTTCAACGTTATAAAATATTGTGGTTTATTCTTTGTTCTGTATGTCATTTTATAGGTTAACAAATTACTAACAAATTACTGTCTATATTGACAGTAAGAAAAATTTCCCTTTTAGTAGTGGGTGGGCGCGTTCAGATTATGTTACGTAACGTAATGTTGTTGCGTAAACAGAAGTGAATAAAAAAATTGTCAAAGTGCAGTTGGACACCGGTGCGCAAACTAATATTATTTCACTAAAAACTTTTAAAGAACTTGGTTTTAAAGCAAATGCATTGCGTCAAACTAAAACAAATGTCTTAACTTTTAGTGGTGAGAGACTCGCGGTGAAAGGTGTAAGTAACATTCCGTGTGTTATAAAAGAAAAAATCAAGACAATACCATTTCATGTCGTAGATTTAAATTGTCAAACAGTATTTGGTTTGCCTACTTGTGTCCAACTCAACCTAGTTAAGCAAATGAATTCTTTGTATAGTCAAAAAAGAGAGCATGAACAAATAATTTTAAATGAATTTTCTGATGTGTTTCAAAGAATTGGCTGCTTAAATGAAAAGTGTAGTTTTCGTCTAAAACCAGGAGTTCCTCCGGCTATCGAATATGCAAGACGTGTTCCATTTAAACTCCACGCACCATTAAAACAAGAATTAGAAAGGTTAGTAAAATTAAATATTATTGTGCCGGTCTATGAGCCCTCGGAATGGGTTAATCCAATTGTTATTGTCAGCAAAGCCAACGGTGAATTAAGATTGTGCCTTGACCCAGAACAACTAAACAAAGCAATATATAGACCATATTTTCAATTTCCTACCATAGAAGACATTAAATCTAAATTAATTCATGCAAAATATTTCTCTTCTCTCGACGCAAAGTCAGGGTTTCGGGCTGTTCCACTATCACACGAGTCATCAATGTTATGCACATTCATTACTCCATTCGGACGCTATAGATTCTCCACCGTAGAGTTACATCAGTGACGTTATATTGTAACGTGGGTCCAGTCATCAGATGATCGTTTAAAGAGGATCCATCGGATGTCTTATATGACGCATCGAAGACCACCCTCAGCTTGGTGGTAGAGCTGGTTTCCTTTAAGACGGCATGATGAGGAAGAAAGTAGTGGCCTCTGGTGGATACCTCTTCTTCCTCCACTTCGCTCATATGGCCCATCTCTATATATTCATCGATGCATGAAGAGTATTGGTCATGTAGTTGATGATCTGCTGCTAAACGTCTTTCCAGGGACTTGAAGCGTTGTAGAGCTCCTTCTCGGGACCTACCTAGCAACGGATGAGTTTCTTCCTTGAACGGAAGTGCTACTTGGTAACGGCCATCTACGCTGCGCTTCACATTTTGAACAAAATGCTATTCACACTGAACGTCTTCGATGGTTTGACGATGTTCGAACGGAGTTTCTTCAAGTTCCCAGAATTTTTGAAGCTGGGCATCGACGTCAGCTGTTTGAAAGAACGCTCTCAATGACCGATGTTCGATTGGTGACCTGCCAAACAAAATCCAACCTAACTTGGTCTTCTGGGCAACAGGAATCTGTTTGTCTTGATGGCGTACTAACTCTGGCATCATAATGTCCGCCAGTACGTCGCTACCTAAAAGAAGGTCGATTTTAGCAGGCTTGAAAAAGACTGGGTCTGCTAATTGTAACCATTAAGGTGCCCCCAATCGGCAATGGAAAGGATTTGGGCCGGGAGATGGCCAGACAGTGACTGGAATATCAACGCAGGTAATGTTGTTTGAAAATCTGTGTATTGCGAAGCAACCGTGATATCAACAATCTTTTTACAGATGCCACTGCTGACTAACCCTAACCCAGACACCTCAACTTCAGTGGGTTTTGGTTTTAAACAAAGGAGTTGGACTGCAGACTCTGTAATGAAAGACGCTTCGGAGCCTGAATCCAGTAAAGCCCGGAGAGATAAGCTATTTCCCGAAGATGTCTTAACCTTGACGATGGCTGTGGCTAGTAGAACCTGTGTGTTCTTGTCCTGTGTCGAGTGGTGACTTCTCACGCCGGAACTGGTTGACGGTTGTTCATCGGTGCGCATGATTGGATACTCGCTATTAGCTGTGGAGGTAATATGTGTTTGTGTTTGATATGGAGGGTGTATCTTTTGAGTTTGTGTATTGGTTGGATATGAATTTGAGAAATGATTTGTGTTGTGTGTGTTGAAAGAGTGCGGGTTAGAATGATATGGACTATTGTGTGTATTTATGGGATTAGTGTTAGGCTGTGGATTTGAATTGTGTGAATGTGAGGTGGGGTTTGAACTATTGTGTAAAAGTGAATGGTGTGGTTGTTGACAATAATAGCATCTTCGGGCGCTAGGACATTGTTGGGATGAATGGCTATATGCTAAACAGTTTGTACAAAGACCTATCCTGTTCACAGTTTGATACTTATCAGCTATGCTCATTTTTAAAAACTTGTTGCATTTTCTGATAGCATGCTGACTCTTATTGCAGAGCTTGCAACTGAACTTTGAAACGTTTGGTTGAACGTGAAACGTTTTCCGCTTTGACACCCTGTTAGATAGATCAGCCGATGATCGCCCCTGTTGGTGGTTGACTGCTTCCAAAGTACGGAATCTCATCTCGAGAAATTGCGTAAATTCCGTAAAAGTAGGAAGCTCCTTGCTGTCTTCTTTGGATCCGAGTTTCTCCTCCCACAGTTGTTGCGTTTTTGAAGGAAGCCTTTCCAAAAGAATGTAAACCAACACTACGTCCCAGTGTTGAACGGGCACCTTTAAATTGTCCAAACTGTGCACGACTTCTGTTGCTGTATCTAGAAGATCCTTTATTGATTCAGCTCGCTCCTGTTGTATGGTCGCCAAACTGAACAAACACTTGAGTTGGGTATTTACCAAAAATCGCTTGTGATCATACCTATCCTGGAGAATTGTCCACGCTTTGCTATAATTGCCATTAGCAATACCCAAATGAGCTAACAACTTCTCGGCTTCCCCAGATACACTTGTTTTTAAATAATGCATCTTCTGAATTTCAGATAATGCAGAATTGTGGTGCACAAGCGAGGCAAACAAGTCATGAAAACAACGCCAAGACTCGTAACTTCCTGAAAAGACTGGCACCGGAATGTTTTTGAGCCTTACATCGGCATTGTGACCAGGTTTCACGTCGTCCAAGCCCGTTTTAGTGACGTCAGTATTGCCACTGGCAGCTGCTTTCACCTTATCGATTGTGTCCAACAGATCTCCCCGATATTCGAAATATAGCTCCCTAATCTTCTCGTAGGTTGACTCTATACTGCTACCTTCATCGTCTTCTTGAAGCTTATTTATAGACAATTCATATATGTCAGCTGCTGAGTCTATTGTTTTTTCTAAAAGAAGCAAGCGACCTGACAAATAATTCGCAGTACGTTCTTTGGGACCTCTTTTGGAGAAATTGGACATGTCCTGTTCGAGTTGCGAGAGTACCCGACTCAACTTGGTAGATTTTTGTTTAGCAACACTCATTTCACACACGGGTATATATAGTATATATGCAAAACAATATATATATAGTAAATAAAATCCACTTACTTGTGAATTGTTGCTTTCCAGGAATTGTCTTCGCTTCTATTCACAGCTGGTGCTCCAAATGTTGTTTTCAATTATTGTCCAAAGTCCTTCAGATCGTTGTTGGAGTTCAAAAAACAGTGCATCAGTGCACTTCCAGGCAGCAAAATTCCCACGATGGCAAATCCACAACACAATTTTTAGGGTTTTATAAGTGTAAAACGTTCTCAAAAGCCCACACTTTTTTTGTATTTTATAATTTAATATTTACAATAATTTAATATTTAAATCCGGTTCGAAAAAAGACCAAAATGTTCGGCTATGAACAACGGGCTACCGATTACTTTTCCGCTTTTGCTGTAAAATGTTTACAATCCGTAAAATATAAAAATACTCCGCAACTTTCAACGTTATAAAATATTGTGGTTTATTCTTTGTTCTGTATGTCATTTTATAGGTTAACAAATTACTAACAAATTACTGTCTATATTGACAGTAAGAAAAATTTCCCTTTTAGTAGTGGGTGGGCGCGTTCAGATTATGTTACGTAACGTAATGTTGTTGCGTAAACAGAAGTGAATAAAAAAATTGTCAAAGTGCAGTTGGACACCGGTGCGCAAACTAATATTATTTCACTAAAAACTTTTAAAGAACTTGGTTTTAAAGCAAATGCATTGCGTCAAACTAAAACAAATGTCTTAACTTTTAGTGGTGAGAGACTCGCGGTGAAAGGTGTAAGTAACATTCCGTGTGTTATAAAAGAAAAAATCAAGACAATACCATTTCATGTCGTAGATTTAAATTGTCAAACAGTATTTGGTTTGCCTACTTGTGTCCAACTCAACCTAGTTAAGCAAATGAATTCTTTGTATAGTCAAAAAAGAGAGCATGAACAAATAATTTTAAATGAATTTTCTGATGTGTTTCAAAGAATTGGCTGCTTAAATGAAAAGTGTAGTTTTCGTCTAAAACCAGGAGTTCCTCCGGCTATCGAATATGCAAGACGTGTTCCATTTAAACTCCACGCACCATTAAAACAAGAATTAGAAAGGTTAGTAAAATTAAATACTATTGTGCCGGTCTATGAGCCCTCGGAATGGGTTAATCCAATTGTTATTGTCAGCAAAGCCAACGGTGAATTAAGATTGTGCCTTGACCCAGAACAACTAAACAAAGCAATATATAGACCATATTTTCAATTTCCTACCATAGAAGACATTAAATCTAAATTAATTCATGCAAAATATTTCTCTTCTCTCGACGCAAAGTCAGGGTTTTGGGCTGTTCCACTATCACACGAGTCATCAATGTTATGCACATTCATTACTCCATTCGGACGCTATAGATTCTTACGTTTGCCATTTGGCATCAATGCAGCTCCGGAAATGTTTCATGCCCTTATTACCAAGTTCTTTGGAGACATCGAAAACGTGGTTATATATATTGATGACTTTTTAATTTACGCAAAGACCCAAAGTCAACATGATCTTGTATTAAAACGTGTGCTTGAACGAGCAAGAAAAGTCGGTTTGAAATTTAACAAACTAAAATCCAAATTTAGTGTTTCACATATTAAGTTTTTTGGTCACATATTTTCCGAGGAGGGTGTCAGTCCTGACAATAAAAAAATTCAAGCTATATGCGAAATGCCAACTCCACAGTCGGTTCCCGAACTACAGAGGTTTCTAGGCATGGTCAACTACCTAGGCTCTTTTGTGCAGGGGTTATCAATTGAGACCGCTAACCTGCGAAAATTATTGAAAAATGATTCAACTTGGTTGTGGACAGAAAATCATGAGAAAGAGTTTCAAAGCCTAAAGAAATGTATTTCAAACTCACCAGTTTTGTCTTATTTCAATATAAACCAACCATTAGTTCTCTCAGTCGATGCTTCCAAGGATGCGATGGGAGCTGTAATATACCAAAATAATAAACCAATTGCTTATGCTTCAGCCACATTTACAGATCCACAAAAGGCATATGCTCAGATCGAGAAGGAGTTACTGGCGATCCTGTTTGGATGTGTAAAATTTCACCAATACGTAATTGGTCAACAAGTGACAGTAGAAACTGATCACAAGCCCCTTATCAGTTTGATTGATAAGCCCTTACACAAAGTTCCTACGAGACTACAACGTATAATGTTGAGGTTGCAATCATATAACATTCAACTTGTCTATAAACCCGGGAAATTACTTGTAGTTGCCGATGCTCTTTCGAGAGCGGCATTGCCAACTGAAAACTTTTCAGAAATAGATAAAGATATACAACTTCAAGTCAATCTTGTAATTTCTACATTGCCGGTATCAAAACCCAAACTTGAAATTTTAAGAAAAGGGACTCTGGAAGATAAGGCCTTACAAAAGGTTATCCAATATTATAAATATGGTTGGCCCTCAGCTGCTAAGGATGTAGATATCTCAGCCAAACCATATTTTCCAATAAAAGATGAAATTCATTATAATGGCGGGCTCCTACTAAAAGGAAATAGCATCATAATACCCACTAGGCATAGAAGTGATATTCTCAATTTGATCCATGAAGGTCATCTAGGAATTGAATCATGTAATAGATTGTCAAGAGGTGTTGTTTATTGGCCACAAATGAAAAACGACATTTCCAATGTTGTTTCGAATTGCGACGCATGTATACGAAATAGAGTGGCAAATCAAAAGCTTCCCTTAATGCCTCACGAGGAAACGGACTTGCCGTGGAATAAAGTAGGTGCAGATCTCTTTTATTTTCAAAAGAACTGTTATCTTCTAGTAGTGGACTACTTTTCTAAGTATATAGAGATTGCTCAACTTAATAAATCCTCCTCAAGTCTGCAGGTAATAACAGCATTTAAATCAATTTTCGCACGTCACGGAATACCCGAAAAACTTATTTCAGACAATGGGCCACCATTCAATGCCCAAGCGTTTTGTGAATTTTGCGAAGAATGGGGAATCGACCATAACACGTCTAGTCCATATCTACCCCGTTCTAATGGCCTAGCTGAAAGGTCAATCAAAACCATTAAATCATTCTTGATCAAATGTGCCGAGAGCAAGTCAGGCCAAATATATAGCTCTACTCCAATACCGCACCACGCCTAAAGCCAATTTTCATTCACCGTCAGAGTTGTTGATGTCGCGTAGATTGCGAACAAAATTACCAAACATAAAAAACATTCTATACCCTATTAAAATTGATACTAAAAAGCATGCATTAAATAAGCGAAAATATATTCAAAAAATGAAACAATATTATGACAAAGGTACTAAAAGGCCTATCCCCGTAGATTGTAAAGACAAAGTTTATTTCAAAAAAGATACTAATGCACGTTGGTCACCAGCTACTATTGTCAGTAAATGTAAAGAACCGCGATCTTTCATTGTAGAAGACGTTGACGGCACTAAATATCGTAGGAGTCGAGAACATATTTTAAAAATACCGCAATCAGAAGCAAATCAAGAAACAAAGAAAAAAGATGTAGAGTCGTCGTTGTATCGGGATGTAAATTTAGAACCACCGTTATCTTCGGATTTCAAACAAGAAATCGCGGATTATGATAACCCGACGGTTGATGCATCAGTTAGAACACGATACGGTAGATTAGTGAAGCCACCTCAAAGATTTTCACCATCAGATAATTCAACACATCACATTCAAGTAACCTGACAATGAATTTGAATTGCTTAAGTATAAAGTATATTGCATTTATATCTATTATCATAATTGAATTTTGTTATTAAAATATTCGATCAAAAAGTATAAAAAAAAAAAAAAAAAAATTAAGAAAAAGATGTTGTGAATGTATAATACGTTATTAAGTATTTATGTATATGTACACGATGTCACATATTCATATTACGTATGCTCGAGGTTAAGTTAAGTAACCATTTGTATTAGCATGGCCAGTCTACTTAATAAAGTCTTGAAGTAAAGTCGTCTCTGTAATTACTCTAATGAAGTGCATAACAGGAGGCATAACAAGCCTCCCAAGGGATCACAGTTTAAACACTAGAGCAATTTCTGTTAGTGGCTGGAAAATGCTAAAATCTTCTGATAATTAACAGCATTTGAGTTTTCTCGTTTCCTCAAAAATGTGAACGATTTGCGCCCGATGTTTTTAGGGCGGATTAAGCGCCGAATTACTACCTTTTCAAAGAGGTATAATAAGGCTCTAAACTGCTCTTAGCTTAGACACTATAGTAGTTTTTGTTATTGGCTTGAAAACGTTCAAATAGCTGTTAATTAACAGCATTTGTTTTTTCTCGTTTCCACAAAAATGTGAACGAGATATATCCGATGCTGTTAGGCCGTCTTAAACGTCAAATAATTACCCTTTCCAAGAGGCATAACAAGGCTTCCAAGTGCTCTTAGTTTAGACGCTATAGCAGTTTCTGTTAGAGGATTGAAACTGTCAAAACTGTTGTTAATTAACAGCATTTGGGTTTTCCTGGTTTTCATAGAAATGTGAATGATTTGTGCCCGAAGGTTATAGGACATTTTAGAAGCCAAATCATTACCTTTTCAAGGAGGCATAACCAGCCTCCCAAAGGTTCACGGTATAGACACAAGAGCAGTTTCTGTTAGAGGATTCAATCTGTTAAAACGTCTGTTAATTAACCGCATTTGGGTTTTCCCGTTTTCACAGAAATGTGAATGAGATGTGCCCGAGCTTTATAGGACAGTTTAGACGTCAAATAATTACCTTTTCAGGGAGGCATAACAAGCCTCCCATGGGCTCACAGTTTAGACGAGTCCATCATAGACCTCGATAGAGGACAGATGTGTTCACTTTCCGTCGTCAAATCGTGGGACGCGACTTCGATCCCAGGTCGAACTTTTAGACCTTTTTTGTTTTTCTCACTTTTTTCAAATTGTGTAAATATACATACATATCATCCAAACAAAACCAACAAGAAATAAGGAAATCACGTGATGGACGGTGGAAAGCGTTCCGCTCTTCCCATACCGGGAGATGCAAAAGGCAAGAATAGTGTTGCCGGAGCCGTGGCCGCTTCTCTAGCGGTATCCGAATCCGAAGATGAGGATGAAATGTTAAAAGACATTAGCAGCAGCATTGCAAAGTTGCAAGAAAAAACGCTTGCTGTTAAGCTAAAACAAACTGCACGCAGGCAGAGTGAGAAATTAGAGGTAGAAAGCGCCCAACAAAAACAGGGACACGAGCAGAAACAACAACTGCAGCAACAACAAAACCAACAGCAACAGAAACAACCAATGCAACAGACAAAACAGCAGCAGCAGAAACAACAACAGATGAAAACACAGCAGCAGTAGCAACAACAACAACAGCAGCAGCAGAAGAAGAAGGAGAAGGTGCCTCCTATCAACACCTATAAACTAGAGGTAAATGAAACCAAGGACCTGTGTAAGTTGGTCATTGGTAACCGTGGCCAGGGGTGGACGTCGTGTAGTGGTACTAGCAATCTCTTCTCACTCGGAGGGTCCAGGTTCGAAACCTGCACATGGCAAATCAGTTTTTCATTTGTGTGATTGGAACTCAGACAGAAAAATTCTGCGTGTGAAGGCATAACACTGACACGTAGGTTTGGCTGCTGTAGAGTTTCAAGCACAGAAACTCCCACCCCCTGGAGAGCGAATATCGAAACCAAACACACTTGAGTTTCAAACCAATACGTAACAATTTTCCTTTCTCTCCCTTCTGCCTTTCCGCCCTCGCCCTGGCAACAGTAAAGGGGTATCTAACCCCTTAGGCGTGCGTAAATTATAAAAAAAAGGGGCGAAGGCGTTATACAATGCGTTCAGAAGAAGGGAGCAGAAGGTGGAGGTAAAACGTTCACCTGTTAGGTATCAAACACCAGCCATCACGCCCCAAGTTTCCTACGCCCCGACTGTTGCTTCTCCAGCGCCAATGCCAAGAACAACGGAAGCTGCACCTAATATGCTGGCCATCTTGCTCGCAATCCAAGGGCAGATGGCTCAGCTGCAGCAGCAGGTACAAGAACAGGCCAAGCGGGTGGACCAGATCTACGTGCTGCTGCCGGGCCTAACGCAACACATGACGTAATGGGTACGCACATGTTGGAGCAAACTTGAAGGTCCTTGCGGTGAATGTTAATTCACTGATTAGGACCGAACGAAGAGCCGCGATGTTTAAATTGCTACAAGGCCAAACTCCTGATGTGCTTTTCGCTAGCGAAACCAAGCTAACCGATAAGCACAAACTGGAGTACAATAATTATATTGTTAGAAGAAGAAATCGGCCCAGATCCAAACGTGGAAGTGTGTCCCGATCTCCATTAAAGAAGGTATAAAATTTCACAGAGTGTACAAGGGAGTGTTGCGCAGGTTCCAGGCGTTGGAAGCAGTCGTTAATTATATACCGCACCGCAATGGAAAGTGGCTGTACTTGGCCTCTGTTTATGCACTTGAGGCTTCACAATCTACCCTATTCATTACAGAGCTCGACACGCTTTTTCGACTTCTGAGGCTAATCGTCGGGGATTTCAACGCTAGACACAAAGATTGTGGAAATAATTTGCCAAATACTAGAGCGAACCTACTACTCGATTGGTGGGGTCAGCACGTTGTCATGTACAGACTCGGTCTTAAAGCGACGGATAACCCGTCGTTTCCCAGAGGCGGGTCTTATTTGGATCTACTGCTGTACGATGAGCACATACGACTGACAGGTACGAATTTACAAACACTAAACTGTCTGCGCACGTTCGTGTATGACAGTGACCATTGCGGTTTTAGCACCGAAATTACAGCTCCCAACGAAATTGCGGACCTGGAGGAGTTTGTCCAAAGATATTCTTACAACTACAGTAAAACTCGATAGACATGCTTCTCCGCAACTTTGAAAAGAGCGCTCTCCTCGAACACGCTCCACCCACCGTCCAATAAGAATTTGTCAAACGAGGAGATCAACAATTACCTAAAACAAATGGATGAGACAATTAAACAAACTATGAACACTACAACACCGCGGTATCGACGCACGACTAACGAAGACCTGTTCCGCAATCCGACTATTGACGCACTGCACCGACAGAAAAGTAGACTTCTGACAAGACTTAAAAACTTGTACAGACAGTTAACTGACCGACAAGACTCGGAGATTAAGACACTGAAGTCGTCGATTAAAAATATTCAAACGCTAATAAAAGAGAATTACAGAATTTCTGCAAGTTTGTATTGGAACAATAAGGTTCGGGCTGTAAACACCAGCAACCCGAATATGTTTCCGCAAATAAATGAACTATTTCGGAGAAAAAATCAAAATGACCTTCAGTGTCTTAATATAGCCCGGACAACAGACAACGAACGGTTACTGGCAATACTTTTAGTGGGGTAGACACGTAATCGGTCTTAGCTCTCGCTCTTTTTTTTCTTTTTCGAAATGTCGTGCAAAGTTTGCAAAAAAAAAGTTTATAGATCGGAAATTAAAGTGAAATGTTCTGACTGTCAATCTTTTCTTCATGCTTCATGTGCAAAGTTGGAAGCTGGTGACCTGGAATACATGATTGAAAATAAAAAGCCTTTTCGTTGTGGCACCTGTACAGTTCACCGCCGCGGATCTCTTTCGGGCACCTCTGTTCCATCTTGTTCCAGTGCATCATCAAAAAATACTGCAAAATTGCGGGAAAACTCTCTTGCAGCACCCACGGTGAACTACTCAAATAACATTGAAGTTACAACAGCACCAACGTTGGAGAAAATTTGGAGAAATATATTGGAGATGAAGGAATTGCAAAAACATCAATTAGAGTCTCTCCTCATACAAAACAAAGCTTATGAAGATAGAATCTCATCGTTGGAGAACACCGTAAATCGGCTAGAACAACAACTACTAGCTAACGCAATTGAAATCTTCAACGTTCCTCTCACACCTAACATTTCCAATACCGATATTGCTCTTAAAGTACTGCGTGATGGTTTGCATGTTGATGTTAACGAAAGAGACATTGACTTCTGTCACATGAAAAAAATAACATCGAAACCAATGAGCGGCTCCACAAAAAAAAATCAACATCCTTAAAGTGCAACTTGTCTCACGCTCTTGCAAAGAGAAAATATTGAAAGCGAAAAAGGAGAACAAAACAGAACTGATAACAACAATTATAAACAAGAATGCTGTGTCGCAGAGGATTTATATTAATGAAAGCAGATCGTATTACACACGACAACTGATGAAGGCTGCTGCTGAAATTAAAAACTCCAAAGGTTACAAATATTTATGGACGAGGAACGGGACGGTTTATATGCGAATGAAGGAAGGTGACAATTCAATTAAAATAAATACTATTGTTGATTTGGATAAGTTATGAGCTCAGTTAGCATAAATAGTTCCATCCCTTTTCCTCATCGTAAGAACAGTACCTCGTCTTCGCCTGTAAATGATTTTCAAGTTTTTTGTTTACATCAAAATATCCGTAGCTTAAGGAAAAATTTTCATTCTTTGTTAGCACACATCGAGTCTCTAGCTAAATTACCATTAATTGTTGTTTTAAGTGAGATTTGGATATACCAAAATGAACTAGATTTATATAATATTTCAGGTTATTCTTTGTATGCAAAATGTAACGACTCTTTTGCAGCTGGTGGTGTCGCAGTGTATGTCAAAAGTGGTTTTATGTGTGACTGTTCCGTACTTACTATCCCTAGTGCAGACATACATAGTTAAATTATCTCTAAATTATGAAAATGAAAAGTATTTGATTCTGTGTATATACAGATTACATGAATTTTCTAAAGATGGCTTTGTTCAAGAACTTAATCAAATTTTAACTAAATGTAAGACAAAAAATCTTATAGTAGTAGGTGATTTAAATATAGACATTTTGAAGAAGTTCGATAGTGATACAGATAGCTATTTGCTCTTAATGTCTTCATATGGTCTCCAGAGTCTTATTAATGAGCCTCCTCGTGTATCCGATACAGCGAAGACTTGTATTGACCATATCTTCATGAGGTTGCATAAAAAAAATAAGAGTTTGTTTTATGGAAGTGTTGATGTGTCTAGAATTACTGATCACCATATGCTAATTTTAAGCATCAATCAGGTTATCAACCCTGTTAACACTCAGAGCAAACAGCGTCAAATTATTAGAATAAATTATACTTTGCTAAATGATCGTCTTAAATATGAATTCTGGGAATCTGCCTATTCAGAAAATGACGCCTCAGTTGCTTATGACGTATTTCTTTCAATTTTAAAAAAAACATATTGATAGCTGCACCTCTATGTCTTCACTTAGCTCTGGTAATAAGAAATATAAGCCTCTTAAACCTTGGATGACTTTTAACCTGCTGCGAAATATTAGAAAAAAGAGGAAAGTTTCATTAAAGTGCAAAAAACATGTAAATAATTTAAGGCTTAAGAAATACTATGACAGGCTGTGTAAAGACATTGATAAAGAAGTAATTGATTCGCGCAATAATTATTATACGCGAAAGATGGTAAATGTGAAAGGTAATAGCAAAGAAGAATGGAGAATTGTGGATGAAATTTTAGGTAAAAAGCGACAATCTACTTCTATTGATTTTTTGGATGTCAATGAATGTACTTTATTTGAGGCTAGTAGTATGGCTAACACATTTAATGAGTACTTCATTGAAATCTCAGAAAGCCAAAAACCTTTGACAAGTTACAATTATACCTGTAACTGTGGTTCATATTCTGTGCTTGAGGATAAATTACAATCTAACAGCTTCCTTTTTATTCCTATTACTTCTCAGGAAGTCTTCAAACTTGTAAGGTCTCAAAAAGATAAAAGTTCATGTACAAGTGATGGTATTACCAACGTACTATTAAAGAAAATAGTATATTATATAGCTGATATTCTATGCTACTTATTTAATGAAAGCGTTTATAAAGGCTGTTTTCCACAATCATTAAAGTGTGCAGAAGTCATACCTCTATTCAAAAAAGGAAATCACAGAGATATTAATAATTATCGTCCCATTTCCCTACTGCCAACCTTTTCCAAACTGTTTGAGAAACTTCTGAAATCACGCATGGTGTCTTACTTAGAGCATATAAAATTTTTCTCAAACAAGCAGTTTGGTTTTAGATCAAAAAAATCTACAGAAGATGCAATTTTTATGTTGTGTTCTAAACTGTATGAGGGTTTCAATTATTCTATACCTTCTATGTCGCTATTTATCGACATGTCTAAAGCCTTCGATTTAGTTGATCACAGCTTGCTTCTAGATAAACTGTATGCATCAGGTTTTAGAGGTATTGTTCTAGAATGGCTTCAATCTTATCTTACAAATAGGAAGCAAAGAGTAAAAATAAATGGGACTTATAGCAATTCTCTTACTATTAAGAATGGTGTCCCTCAGGGTTCTGTACTTGGCCCTCTGTTATTTTTAGTTTACATAAATTCTCTATTTCAACAATCTTTTAAAAGACAACCAACAGCTTTTGCAGATGATATAGCTTTTATATATCAAGAACTAAATTCGTTTGATTGCGTTGCCAGTATGAATGAAGATATACATAAGTTAAGACAATGGTTTGCCTCGCACAAATTAGTAGTCAGTGATAAAACTAGACTAATGAATTTTAAAATGATAGAATGATCATTTTGATCTAAACATGGTATTCCACTCACATGACTGCAAAAGGTTTAGTCTGTCAACTCATACTTGTGGTCAGGCAAACTATAATGATGCACTTTCTTGTTCTGATAAGTGTTTCAAAATCGAATCTGTTAACGAATATAAGTATTTGGGTGTTGTAATCGATTCAAACTTGAATTGGAAAGCACATATACAAGCTGTAAAATCAAATATGATGCACGTTATACGAAAATTGTATCTCTTAAAACCACACTGTTCAAAACAGGTACTATCTATGATATATTATGCACTTGCAAACTCTAAACTGCAATATGGTATTATAAGTTGGGGAGGGGCTTATAATAACACTTTTGTTCCCTTATTTAAAACACAAAAATGTCTTATTAGAATAATTTGCGGTAAAAATAGCTTGACTCATTGCTGGCCGTTATTTAAAAACTTACATATTCTTCCTCTACGACATCTTTACATTTTTAAAGTTCTGAGAGAATTTTTCAAGCGCAGTGGTAACATCTTAAATAGGATGTCTAATTATTATGGCTTACGGATCAACAATCAGGCTCTTGTGAATATTCCTGTCGCACATAAAACCATATTTACTCACTTTTTTACTGTTACTGCTCCTAGATGTTTTAATAAACTACCTATTGTGATGAGACAAACTAATAATCTTTATGTATTTCTAAAAAAAGTAAAGGATTGGCTATTCAATATTGATTATGTGAAAATTGAATCTATCTTTCGATGTGTGCATTAAAAATATAACTTCGCTTTTTTGTTAACATTATGAAGTCTGAAATGTTCTTTGTATTTCGCTATGTATTATGTATATCCTCTCCACACTCCTATTTTTGTAATATTTACCCCACATTATAGTACATTTATTTGAATTGTAAGTTTGTTAAATCATTCGACACTAACTTCCAAAGTTATAGAATGATTATCTCTTCTTTCTTAAATTAATTTGAATTTTGTAATGAAATGGTTGTAAAAATTAAGTTAGAATGAATAAAATGAATGAATGAATGAATGAATAGCAGGTATTGATCCAAATGAAGCCGCTGATGATGACGACTTCTTTGTGATCGAGGATCCGCAGGAGAAAGTTGAGACCATAGGGGCGACTTTCCAGGAAGTATACAAGGCCACTGATACCATTGATCCTAATTATGCCCTGGACAATCGCGTCTTGGTGCACGACTTCTGCATTCGAAATGAAATAGGGAACTGGCGATCCGAGGGCTCTGGTTTCACCCGGTTCAGCGACGAAAATATGGCAAATAATGTCATTTCCAGGGTGACCTACCCCCGTTCATTTCGAAGGAAGGACTCCATGAGATCTTCGACACAATCAGAGTTAAGAAATCAGTGGGGACCGATGGTATTCCGAATATCGTGCTTCGACATCTTCCTCTAGAAGCGGTGGACATCTACCCCACCCTGTTTAATAATGCAATGAATAATGCACATTATCCAGCGCATTGGAAAACGGCGGTGGTTCAACCTATGCCCAAAAAGGGGAAAGATATATCCAATCCGGCGAATCTCCGGTCGATAAGTCTCCTTCCGAATATCAGTAAGGTTTTTGAAAAAGTAATCAATAGAGCTCTGTCTAGGTGGGTTGAGGACAAACATATAGTTCCGGCTAATTAATTCGGTTTTAAGGCGGGACATGATATCTCACATTCCGCGTCTAAACTGGTGTCCGATATCCAATGGAATAAAGGCAAAAAACAATGTACTGGTGCCTGCCCTGTTGATTTGGAGAAGGCCTTCGATACCGTATGGTTAGAGGGTCCTTTCTATAAGCTGTCTAGGCTGGGGATCAGTAAACCACTAGTGTATATTCTTTATAATATGCTAACTAACAGACAGTTCATAGTGAAGAATGGTGATGTGACTTCTGTTGGAATATTTCAAATTAAAAATGGTCTTCAGCAAGGCGCGGTCAATTCGCCGATCCTATTTAACATTTATAAAAGCGACTTGATAGGTTCACTTCCCCATACCATTGCGTACGCAGACGATTTGGTAGCGTACAGAACAGGTCCAAAAATCGAGGTCATTAATACTCTCTTGCAGCGTGACTTCGATAAGATAAGACGATGTTTTGCGATGACTGGAAGTTGAAAATCAAAAATTGGGGAAAGCTCTCAATCCTTGGACAGCACGGACATCCTCTTGCCTGTCGAAATGTAGTCAGATACCCTGGGATCTGGCTAGATCAGTTTCTGCATTTTGGCAAAAATGTAGATGCTGCTCTGGCCAGAGCTAAAGGTGATTTTGCCCTTACAAAGAGACTGTTTTATAGCAGCCAACTCGATGCGAGGGTAAAGGTAATCTGCTACATGGTCCTTATTAGGCCCATGCTGGTATTTGGTTGTACCGTGTAGTTCAATGTACGAGCAAGCTTAATGGAAAAGATTCGGGTGTTTGAGAGGGCTTGTCTTAGGGCTTGTCTTCGCTTGTACAGAACACCAGAGTCGGAGTACAAGAAATTTTATCCTAATGAGGTCCTTTACAACAGGGCGGACCTAATACGAGTGGTAAACTTCGTAATTAAGCTGACTCGAAGGCACTACTAGGGATTACTACCCCAATTACCTTTACCACGAGAGTGTGCGCTCTGACGGCTTCGTTCCACCTCTACCTAGATCAGATAGGGTTGATCAACTACAACAGAGACGTCACACACGGCAGTGTGGATCGCCTCAGGTTCAGTAGGGCTGTGGGGAATCGCGATAAGAGGGATGTCGTTCGGCAGCACCTGCATTTCTGGTGGTTGAGTGATGGGGAAGATGTTTCGTCGTCGTTTCCGTCAATTACCGACCAGCCTCACTAATGAGGCTGAGCTGACCAATCCGTTTTCTCTGTGAATAGCGATGGCCAGCTTGCATAGGTTTAGGTTAGCATTTAAGAAATATATACATATATTGGTATATACAAAGGTATATATTAATATATGTATATAATTGTGTATAATGACTGTGTGTGTGTATGTGTGTATTGTGTATATAGGTTAGGTAGGCTAAGGTTTATTTTAAGTTAGATACTAAGTTTTTTTAAAAAATAGAAAATTATGTCCATATGCTAAGTTTTTGTTAACAAATATTTTTTCTTAGCCTTACGTATTCAAAATAAATAGTTCTAAGTAAAATGTAAATAAAGTCGAAAGACATAGTTATAAGAATTTAGACTAGCTTAGAGCGCCTGTGTGGTGCCAGTAAGTTAGTATAAGATTGTTAAGTAATTTCAAGCTAGCATTTAAGCATTTTTTGTTAGTATGTAAGAGTTTGTGTTAAGAAAATAAAATGCATTTAAAACTGAATGAATTACGATACGACGAGTGCAGTAATTGTTTTTCAGTTGTGAGTTTTAATCTATACAGTTGGTGGTTGTATTTTTTGTTTTAAATGCGTTGTTGTTTATTTTTTAAGTGTTTTTTGTTATAAATTATTGTAAATTGTAAATCGCCACTACTGTCATCAGAGAGGAGACCTATGTTGATTATGTTATAAGTGGAGCCGACACAGTTGCTGAGGCCCAACACAAATTTCAAGCTGTACGGGAACTTCTACAAACCGCAGGTTTCCATCTACGCAAACAAGTGAGCAACTCAGAAGAGGTTTTAAAGGACGTTCCAAAAGAACAGCAAGCAATGCATTTCCCGCTACCATTTTCCGACACCAGCGATATTAAGACGCTTGGCATTAAGTGAATGCCAATCCCAGATGTATTCTCCATTCAAGTCGCGCAGCTCAATAAAAATGACAATACTAAACGGTCCATCTTATCCTACATAGCAAAGCTTTATGACCCAATGTGCTGGATCTTACCCTGCACTATCACGGCAAAAATAATTATGCAGCAGCTATGGATCAAGGGGTTGGAATGGGACCCCTTTCCAGTTCTATTTAACTTAGAAGGAGAATGGAAAACTTTTCGTGACCAATGCCAGAGCGAGTTCAAATCCGTCGGTGTATTAGCACCGATAAAAACTTTTAAGAAGCTAGAGATCCACGGATTTATTGAAGCTTCGGGAACAGCATACGCAGCAGCAATCTACTTACGTATCCTCGATGGAAATGGCGAAATACATACTCAGCTGCTTATGTCAGAAACAAAGGTGACACCATTAAAAACAATTACACTACCAAAGTTGGAATTGTGTGCAGCCGTACTGTTGGCCAAACTACTTCAAGAAACGAAAAAAATTCTGAAGCAAGAAGCAGCTGATATTTATGCGTGGACTGATTCACTCATCACATTATGCTGGATTAAAGCTCCTCCATCAAAATGGAAAACTTTCATCGGTAACCGGGTGTCCCGTATCCAAAAATGCACCAATAACATCATGTGGAAACATACTCTCCCTTCGATGATCATCGGAATTTCTACGGCATCAGTGGGACGCAATTCACCCAGCACAACCATCTTGTTTGGAAACGTTTCAAGAGGCTCGTTCTACGATCGTGCATCACTGCGTAGAAAACAAAAATAACACATTTATTAACGAGATTTTGTCGAAATTTTCGACACTATGGAAGGCATTGCGAATAGTTGCATACTGCTTACGATTTCGACAAAAGAGCAATTATTGTCAGCAGCACTTGGCTATTTTATCACCTCAGGAACTGGAGAAAGCACTGATGAGAATTGTTCGTTTGACGTAAGAGGAGATGTTCACTGCGGAAGAAGAAGAGAACAAAACGAAGGGGTATAAATCACTCAACCCGTTTAAAGATGAAGAAGGCATCTTAAAAGTCGGTGGGAGACTTTCTAATTCCACCCTTACATAAAATAAAAAGCACCGAATACTCATAAAATCGAATCACATTTTTTCAAAACGCATTAGTGATAACGCCTACGAAAAAACCCTACATGGTTGTAATCAAAAGATGATTGCTTACATACGCCAACGGTTTTGGATTTTTAATCTGAAAAATGCACTTAAAACACAAATCCGCAACTGCAATATTTGTTTTAAGTTCAGAGTCAAACCGTTGGTACAATTAATGGGTAATCTTCCAACAGCTAGAACAATCATCTCAAGGCCGTTCACATTCACCGGTGTAGACTACGCAGGACCCATCGATGTCAAAACTTAGAGAGTACGTAATGCGAAGGCACTAAAGGGCTACTTCGCAATATTTCTGTGTATGGCAATAAAGGCTGTGCACATTGAACTAGTCAGCGACATGACTACCCAGGCGTTTGTAGGAGCGTATAGAAGATTGGTTGCCCGAAGGGGTATATGCAGGGAACTATATAGCGACTGCGGGAAAAATTTTGTAGGTGGTAACAGCGAACTTCAACGCCAATTCAAACGAGCAAAATTAGATTGGAAAAATGTGGCAGAGGTATTAGCAAACGAGGGCACTAATTGGAAATTTATTCTCCCGGATTCTCCCCAATTTGGTGGTCTATGGGAAGCGGGTGTGAAATCTGTAAAATTTCACCTCAAACGTGTGTCTCGCTGCCAGGTACTGACCTTCGAAGAGCTCACTACGCTTCTAAGACAAATAGAAGCATGCCTGATCACTAGACCATTATGTCCACAGACAGAAGATGTCAACGACCTAAATACCCTAACACCAGGTCACTTTCTTATTGGAGAACCCCTCATCGGTCCCCCTGCACCAGAGCAAGAGATGGAGAGAATATCTTATCTTGAGAGATGGAAGAGAGTACAGGCCTTGACCCAATCATTCTGGAAACAGTGGAGCAGCGAGTACCTGTCCAGACTACAACAACGCCCAAAATGGATTCGAGAGACTGAGACACAGATAAAAGAAGGGGACTTGGTACTAATAAAAGATGAGCGGATGCCTCCATTTAAATGGAACTTATGCCGAATAATAAAACTTCATCCAGGAGCTGATAATTTAGTACGAATCGTAACACTTAAAACGGAAACAACACAGCTGAAACGTCCGATTTCGAAGATTTGCCCACTACCCAGCAATGCATTCGGTAAAGAACAAAATTAATCTTCATCCAATTGTGGAGCCAAATGGCCCCTCCTCGACAGTACTCGTGCCATAGGCATCGCAGGAGCTCGAGGAGGCAATCATTTCCGCAACAATTCCACAACAGGATAAATGCAACATAGAATATCACTCAGCAAATATCACTCCCATTTCAAATCTAAAACGTCCAGCAAGTCCTTTTCCACATTCAAACATAAAGCACATTCATACAACATTCATAAATCCACACCATATATTAAATAGACTTCAATCAGGATAGTTACAAATATAAAAACAATAATTCCACGATAACAACCCTAGCAACAACTCTCATGATACAAAATCTATACAGTCCACTTCGACAACATATTTGCAACACCATGTATGGATTCCACAAAATGAATTTAAAAAAAAAATAATATTGCGCATTAAATGTATCTGAATCTTAGAAATATTACCTAAATTCACTCCCCATACTCATAACCAAATACAAACTAAACTTACCTTAACATTATAAACAATTAAGAAGAATTGAATCAAAAATAAAACTAACTCGGCTGCGATCATATTGATGCACACACACACATACACACTCAAACAAACCCGATCGCGAAATCAAAGGAAGTACTAAATAAAAAGAAATACAAAATATCAATAAAATTAAACTTACCTAAATTCCTAAGCGATTCCAACACACAATTTACAATAATTTATAACAAAAAACAATTAAAAAATAAACAACAACGCATTTAAAACAAAAAATACAACCACCAACTGTATAGATTAAAACTCACAACTGAAAAGCAATTACTGCACTCGTCGTATCGTAATTCATTCAGTATTAAATGCATTTTATTTTCTTAACACAAACTCTTACATACTAACAAAAAATCCTTAAATGCTAGCTTAAAATTACTTAACAATCTTATACTAACTTACTGGCACCACACAGGCGCTCTAAGCTACTCTAAATTCTTATAACTATGTCTTTCGACTTTATTTACACTTTACTTAGAACTATTTATTTTGAATACGTAAGGCTAAGAAAAAATATTTGTTAACAAAAACTTAGCATATGGACATAATTTTTTAGTTTTTATAAAAACTTAGTATCTAACTTAAAATAAACCTTAGCCTACCTAACCTATATACACAATGCACACATACACATACATAGACATTATACACAATTATATACATATATTAGTATATACAAAGGTATATGCTAACCTAAACCTATGCAAGCTGGCCATCGCTATTCACAGAGAAAACGGATTGGTCAGCTCAGCCTCATTAGTGAGGCTGGTCGGTAATTGACGGAAACGACGACGAAACATCTTCCCCATCACTCAACCACCAGAAATGCAGGTGCTGCCGAACGACATCCCTCTTATCGCGATTCCCCACCGCCCTACTGAACCTGAGGCGATCCACACTGCCGTGTGCGACGTCTCTGTTGTAGTTGAGTCGCCTGTCCCCAGCTGTCCGAGCGACATGGAAGATTAACGGCACCGCTGATCTATCCTGGATCAACCCTATCTGATCTAGGTAGAGGAATGCTTCCGGTGGAACGAAGCCGTCAGAGCGCACACTCTCGTGGTAAAGGTAATTGGGGTAGTAATCCCCAGATATCAGGTTATTCGTCGACGTCATTGCTCTTGCAATGTGCCTTCGAGTCAGCTTAATTACGAAGTTGTCCACTCTTATTAGGGTCGCCCTGTTGTAAAGGACCTCATTAGGATAAAATTTCTTGTACTCCGACTCTGGTGTTCTGTACAAGCGAAGACAAGCCCTAAGGCAAGCCCTCTCAAACACCCGAATCTTTTCCATTAAGCTTGCTCGTACATTGAACCACACGGGACAACCAAATACCAGCATGGGGCTGATAAGGGCCATGTAGCAGATTACCTTTACCCTCGCATCGAGTTGGCTGCTATAAAACAGTATCTTTGTAGAGGCAAAAGCACCTTTAGCTCTGGCCAGAGCAGTCCTACATTTTTGCCAAAATACAGAAACTGATCTAGCCAGATTCCAGGGTATCTGACTACATTTCGGCAGGCAAGAGGTTGTCCGTGTTGTCCAATTATAGAGAACTTTCGCCAATTTTTTCTGGTATTCCTAGAGGCTCCAGAAATCGGCGTCCTAAAGGGAATGGTTTCCGACTTCTGAAAGTTGATTTTCAACTTCCAGTCATCGCAAAATCGTCTTATCTTATCGAAATCACGCAGCAAGAGAGTATTAATGACCTCGATTTTTGGACCTGTTCTGTACGCTATCAAATCGTCTGCGTACGCAATAGTACGGGGAAGTGAATCTATCAAGTCGCTTGTATAAACGTTGAACAGGATTGGCGAATTGACCGCGCCTTGCTGAAGACCATTTTTAATTTGAAATATTCCAACAGAAGTCACATCACCATTTTTCACGATGAACTGTCTGTTAGTTAGCATATAAAGAATGTACAAGTGTAGTTTACTGATCCCCAGCCTAGTCAGCTTATAGAAAAGACCCTCTAACCATACGGTGTCGAAAGCCTTCTCCAAATCAACAAGGCAAGCACCAGTACATTGTTTTTTGCCTTTATTCCATTGGATATCAGAAACCAGTTTAGACGCGGCATGTGAGATATCATGTCCCGCCTTAAAACCGAATTGATTATCCGGAACTATATGTTTGTCCTCAACCCACCTAGTCAGAGCTCTATTGATTACGTTTTCAAAAACCTTACTGATATTCGGAAGGAGACTTATCGGCCGGAAATTCGCCGGATTGGATATATCCTTTCCCTTTTTGGGGATAGGTTGAACCACCGCCGTTTTCCATTGCGCTGGATAATGTGCATTACTCATTGCATTATTAAACAGGGTGGTGTAAATGTCCACCGCTTCTGGAGGAAGATGTCGAAGCACGATGTTCGGAATACCATCGGTCCCCACTGATTTCTTAACTCTGATTGTGTCGAAGATCTCATGGAGTCCTTCCTTCGAAATGAACGGGGGTAGGTCACCCTCTCTGGCAATGACATTATTTGCCATATTTTCGTCGCTAAACCGGGTGAAACCAGAGCCTTCGGATCGCCAATTCTCTATTTCATTTCGAATGTAGCAGTTGTGCACCAAGACGCGATTGTCCAGGTCATAATTAGGGCCAATGATATCAATGGCCTTGTATACTTCCTGGAAAGTCGCCCCTATGGCCTCAACCTTCTCCTGTGGATCCTCGATCACAAAACATTCGTCATCAGCGGCCTCATTTGGATCAATGTCTGCTATTGTCAGTAACCGTTCGTTGTCTGTTTTCCGGGATATTTTAAGACACTGAATGTCGTTTTGATTTTTTCTCCGAAATAGTTTATTTATTTGCGGAAACGTATTCGGGTTGCTGGTGTTTACAGCCCGAACCTTGTTGTTCCAATATGAACTTACAGCAATTCTGTAATTCTCTTTTATTAACGTTTGCACATTTTTAATCGAGGATTTCAGTGTCCTAATCTCCGGGTCTTGTCTGTCAGTTAACTGTCTATACAAGTTGTTGAGTCTTGTCAGAAGTCTACTTTTCTGTCGGTGCAGTGCGTCAATAGTCGGATTGCGGAACAGGTCTTCGTTAGTCGTGCGTCGATACCGCGGTATTGTAGTGTCCATAGTTTGTTTAATTGTCTCGTCCATTTGTTTTAGGTAATTGTCGATCTCCTCGCTTGACAAATTCCTATTGGACGGTGGGTGGAGCGTGTTCGGGGAGAGCGCTCTTGTCAAAGTTGAGGAGAAGCGTGTCCACCGAGTCTTACTGTAGTTGTAAGAATATCTTTGGACAAACTCCTCCAATTCCGCAATTTCGTTGGGAACTGTAATTTCGGTGCTAAAACCGCAATGGTCACTGTCATACACGAATGTGCGCAGACAGTTTAACGTTTGTAAATTCGTACCTGTCAGTCGTATGCGTTCGTCGTACAGCAGTAGATCCAAATAAGACCCGCCTCTGGGAAACTACGAGTTATCCGTCGCTTTAAGACCGAGTCGGTACATGACATCGTGCTGACCCCACCAATCGAATAGTAGGTTCCCTCTAGTATTTTTCAAATTATTTCCCCAATCACTGTGTCTGACGTTGAAATCCCCGCCGATTATAAAATAATTCTACCCCGATTCCACCGTCAGAAGTCGAAAAAGCGTGTCGAGCTCTGTAATAAATAGGGTGGATTGTGAAGCGTCAGGTACATAAACAGAGGCCAGGTACAGCCGCTTTCCACTGCGGAGCGGGATGTAAACGACGACTGCCTCCAACACCCGGAACCAGCGCAACATGCCCTTGCACATTCTGTGAAATTTTATACCTTCTTTAATGAAGATCGCGACACCGCCTCCACGTTTGGATCTGGGCCGGTTTCTTCTTCTAACAATATAATTATTGTACTCCAGTTTGTGCTTATCGGTTAGCTTGGTTTCGCTAGCGAAGAGCATATCCGGAGTTTGCAGCAATTTAAACATCGCGGCTCTTCGTTCGATCCTAATCAGTGAATCAGCACTCACCGCAAGGACCTTCAAAGTTTGCTCCACCATGTGCGTACCCATTACAACATGTGTTGCGTTAGGGCCGGCAGCAGAGCGTAGATCTGGTCCACCCGCTTGGCCTGTTCTTGCACCAGCTTTTGCAGCTGAGCCATCTGCCCTTGGATTGCAAGCAAGATGGCTAGCATGTTAGGTGCAGCTTCCGTTGTTCTCGGAATTGGCGCCGGAGAAGCAACAGTCGCATGCTGTACCGTAGCCCCTCTACCTGACGCCATTTGGGCGTAGGAAACCTAACAGGTGAACGTTTGACCTCCATCTTTTGCTGCCGAGCCAGTTTTGCTTTTTTAATGTCAGCGAACTGAGGACAACCCCGATAGTTTGCGGTGTGTTCCACATTCCCACATAACGCGCACGAGAGCTGCGACCTATCGGATGCTCCGTCAACACCCAGACCACACTCCTCGGAACTGTGGTTCTTAGCGCACTTCACGCATCGAAGCTGCATTTGGTAGTTCGACGCGGCTTGCCCGAACCTCTGGCAGCGAACGCATTGTATAACGCCTTCGCTCCTTTTTAATTTTTCCCAGTGAACCACCTGGTTAGTTTTAGTCTTATATGCATTTTATTTTCTTAATCACTAACTCTTACATACTAACAAAAAATGCTTAAATGCTAGCTTACAATTACTTAACAATCTTATACTAAATTACTGGCCCCACACAGGCACTTTAAGCTACTCTAAATTCTTATAACTATGTCTTTCGACCTCATTTACATTTTCTTTACGGATATTTATTTTCTATACTTAAAGCTAAGAACAAAAATTGTTAACAAAACTTAGCATATGGACTTTTTTTTTTTAATAAAAACTTAGTATCTAACTTAAAATAAACCTTAGCCTACCTAAACTAAATATACAATACACACATAAACACACATAGACGTTATACACAATCATATACATATATCAGTATACACCTTTGTATACACTGATATATGTATATGTTTCTTAAATGTGAACCACCTGGTAGTCTAGGACATTGATACTTCTTAGACTATCCAGACGGCTTTCGGGACTGAGCTGCACCAGGAAGAACGGCAGACTCCGTTTCTCCCGCCTGGCTCTAGCTGTGGTAAATGGCTTTACCCCCACAAACTTGAGTCCTTCGCACTCCTTCTCTTTGAGCAGTGACAGGATCTCCTCAGGATCAGAAGACGGTTCCAACCCCTTCAGCAGCATCGATTGCCGCTTTTCACACTTCGGTGTGTATGAGTAGTGCTCCGTCGTCGTTTCCTTTAGAAGATCTTTCACTTTCGCATAGCCCTCCACTGTATTACAGTGGATGGCATGGTGATCGTTCCCCAATCTCTTTATGTTAAAATTATTACCAATGACCAACTTACACAGGTCCTTGGTTGCATTTACCTCTAGTTTATACGTGTTGATCGGAGGCACCTTCTCCTTCTTCTTCTTGTGCTGCTGTTGCTTCTGTTGTTGTTGTTGCTGCTGCTGTTGTTTTTGTTGTTGGTGTTGTTGTTGTTGCTGCTGTTTTTTCAGCTGCTGTGCTTGCAACTGTTGTTGTTCTTTCAGCAGTTGCTGCTGTTGTTTTTGCTGCGGTTGTTGTCTCGGCTGCTGCTGGTTTTGTTGTTGCTACAGTTGTTGCTTTTGATGTTGGGAGCTCTCTATTTGTAGTTGCTCCCTCTGCTTGCGAGCAGTTTGTCTTTGCTTAATAGCAAGCACTTTTTCGTTCAGCATTAGTATGCTGCTATTAATTTTTTTTATCTCTTCATCTTCATCTTCTGACTCAGATGCCGCTAGTGAAGCATAGTTGTTGTTGCCCCCCTTGTAATGGTCTTCATCAGAGATGTACCTCAACGCATCATCTGCTTGTGTTTTGCTTTGTTGTGCTAAAACGGCACTTATCTTCTTTTTCGCTAAATTAGGAGGGGTTTACACCCTCTTCCTCCTTTTTATGGCTTTCGCCCCCGCACCGACAACAGTAATGTTGCCTTTTGCAACTCCCGTTATGGGAAGAGCGGAACGCTCTCCGCCATCCATCACGTGCTTTCTTTCCTTATTATTTGTTGGATTTGTTATCTATATATATTATATACATGTATATATTACACTTTGAAAAGAAAAAAATTTCCAAGTTTGACCCGGGATTCGAACCCATGTCCCACGATTCGATGCCAGACGCCGCTAGCAGCCGGGCTACCGAGTCAATTAACAAACTTGCTTTGAAAGGAATCACAATTTTTATTTTTATTTTTATTTTACTTAAAGAACAGCCGACACACGTCTATTCTCACTTGAGATTTGCGAACGACGATCGTAATCCATGCAGAGGACAATATGTACTCGCATAGACGGTTAGCCATTGGTCAGCATGAGTGCGACTTTTCCGGTTAGTGATCAACGTAGTTTGCAATTATGAATTGAATTGATTACTATGTCTTTTTGTTATTGTTGTCACCCTTTTGCATGTTTATTTCATTTGCTAATGCTGTTTGTCTTTAGATATTCTGAGATGACAATATATTCCAAAAGGGACATCAGGGTCGGCAGTAAGGTTACAAGTTTAAGGTGGAAATTAATGGAATCAAAATGGGACGGATGTTCACTAGACACAAGATCAGACCAAAAATCAAGACATGAAAATGTTAAATACCTTATTGTGAACTTGGTTCACCTAGGGGGAAGATTGTTCGAGACTGAAAGATTTTGATACTTTTACAAAAATGTATGTTAACGTATAATGTATAATATAAAATGTATAGTAATACAATGTATTCAATAATGAATAATCATAGCATAACAAACTTATATTCAAAAACAAACAAGACTACACAATTGTCAAAATGTATTGTAATGTTTAGCAACATGGAATAAAAACAAAAGCAATATTTTATACAGAAAACCATACAGTAATTTGAAACTGCTATTTTTTAACTGAAATATATTTTATAACGATTTACAACACAGAAGTGAAAAGTCGTTTTTTATTTAAAACACAAAATTTAATAAAACGTTCAAAAGGGAAATATCTTAAAATTAGATTCACCACAACAAACACGCAGAAATATGAACGAAGTGTGCTCGAGGTTTACAGGACATATTAAACGTCAAATAATTACCTTTTAAAAAAGGCATAACAAGCCTCCAAAGGGCTCTTACAATGCTCGGAAAAAGTATTTTGACAAAACTGTGTGCAATGCTATCTCGCTTGTTTTGAGAGACTGAGAGAACTAACGGGCCTCCGTTGATGCGCAAAACGAAATAGATGATTATATGTTGAGAAATATAAAAGATTTCTTTAATATTTTAAGACTACTTTTATTGGACTTCCTTATCGTCTCGATACCAAATATAAAAAGGGAAGAGAAATAGTTTTGACATTTCTAGTTTGACACTTTGAGAATTGTGAAGTTGACAGTTCTTATTTAAGGTTAAAACAGATTTGGAATTATAAATATCAACACCCCCGCTCAAATTCATAATTCTTAGAAAGGTTTCAAAATAAATATGATTACAATAAAATTTCATTGTGTCTTAACTTAAGTTACATATGTGATGTTGACATGGAAATTTTTATGTTTTGATTGTAGCTTAAAAGGTCATACCCATGTCAGCAAAATGCTTGTAATGCGATGTTGTTGGCAGCTGCTTAGTGAGTGCGTCCGCTATCATATCTTCAGATCGTAGGTAGTTTATGTTGACAATTTGTTCAGCTACTGCTTCCCGAATGTAGTGGAATCGCACATCGATATATTTGGTTCCGCCTTGATTTGATTGATCATCAGCGCTGTGCTTGGCACTCTGGTTATCACAGTAAATATTTATGTGTCCGTTGTGTAATTGAAGCTCGAGTAATATGTTTCTGAAGTAGGCTGCATCCTTCGCCACTGATGAAAGTGTGATGTATTCAGCCTCTGTACTGGAGGTTGCAACGATTTTTTGCTTCCGAGATCCCCAGTGAATGGCTGCGCCAGCATAAAGAAAAACGAATCCTGATTGTGACTTCCTGTCATTAGTGTCGGCAGCCCAGTTGGGATCGGAGAATGCTTGAAATTGCTGGTCAGTTTTTCTATACACGATACTTGCAGTTTTTGTTCCAATAAGGTATCTAATGATATTGATTGCTGCATTCCAGAGCTGCCGTCTTGGATCTTCAACATATTGTGAGAGAATGTTTACTATATACGATATGTCAGGTCTGCCGAAATTGGCCAAATAAAGTAAGCGTCCAATTATCTGCCGATATGCAGTGTTATCAACTTTCTCGTCTTCGCCGTGGGTAGATGGTTCTTTCTGAATATTGGCCTTAACCATTGAAGGTAAACGAGATGGTTTGCCTTCCTCCAAACCGTATGTCTTTATTATGTTGTTTATGCAGCCCATTTACCTTATGCTGATGGCTTCTTTGTCGTGTGTAATTTCAAGGCCAACACATAATTTTGGTGCACCCAAGTCGCGTATATCGAACTCTTTTGATAGAGATGAACAAACTTGAGTGTATTCTTGAGGATTGTTTGTAGACTTGTTGTATGATGACTGTGAGAATCCGATGTTCTTTAGAGTTTCGTCCAACTCAAGGTTCCATTGTCTGCCTGACTGTTTCAGGCCGTATATAGCTTTTTTCAACAAGCAGACCTTATTTGCGGCATCCTTCTCAAAATTATCGCGTTGTTCTATAAAAATTACGGTATCCAAGTCGCCGTTGAGGTAGGCAGTAGAGACGTCGATGTGATGTAGTTGAAGGTTATGTTCAGTTGCAATAGCTAGTGTGAGCCTTATAAAGTGTATGTTGGCTACGGGGGAATACGTGTCAGTATAATCGACCCCATGAATGTGATCGAATCCCTTTGCCACCAGTCGTGCTTTTCTGCGTTCTACTGAACCATCTGCAAAATACTTAGTTTTAAATACCCATTTTGAATTAATTACCTTTCGATCATTAGGTCTTTCAACCAGGACCCAAGTTTTATTTCGAAGAAGAGATTCGTACTCTTCTTGCATGGCTTTGAACCATTCATCTCTATTTTCACAGCTATCCAGCTGTTTGACGTTAACAGGATCGACTTCCACACTGAAAGCGCGTTCTTCGGTGTTTGGTTCTTGTGTAGTGGCCTCCGCTGGAGTGTTGTTCGTATTCTGTTTAGTTGTTCCTTCACGATGCAGAGATTGAAGAGATTCATTGTTTGGCGGTTCAAAGTTGTTATTATAAACATACAAATTTGGCAGAATTTCTTCTACATCTTCAACGCCGACCGATTCTTCTTCCAAGAAACGTACATCCCTGCTTCTGACAATTATGCGAGTTCCGCGTTTCCATAGACAATAAGTTTCATGTTCGTTGCAATATCCGACTAAGACATGTTCATTGCTTTTGGGTTGAAATTTTCCGAGGCTACTTCCTTTGTCTAAAACAAACGCCTTCGTGCCGATGCACCTGAATGATGACACATCCGGTTTCTTACCCGTCCAAAGTTCCTCTGGGGTGACTTGACCATTCAAATTCGTTGGACACCTGTTGCGAATAAAGGCAGCTGTACAAATGAGCTCTGCCCATAAATAATCCGGCAATCCTGCCTGTAGCTTTAAACATCTTGCCATTTCCAGTAAGGTTCTGTTGGCCCTTTCTGCCACGCCGTTCTGTTGCGGCGTGTGTGGTGTAGCCAATTGATGGTCGATTCCGTTTTCTTCCAAAAACTCTTTGAATTTCAAATTTGTGTATTCCGTTCCGTTGTCTGTTCTCAATGATTTTGTTGACTCTCCCGTTTGTTTTTCAACAAACGCCTTAAAGGTTTTAAATTTATCTAAAGCGTCACTTTTATTTTGCAAATCTATGAACGTAATAAAATAAAGTGATTTGCTTAGGGATGGAGTCCGCATTGGACCACACAAATCCGAATGAATCAACTCCAATATTTTCTACGTTTTCTTGTGTTCACTAGAGGAAAACGGTTTTATCGATTGTTTCGCGCGGACGCATGAAACGCAACCACGTCCGTTTTGAACTTCATTGGTACACCAGTAACCATTCCACCTGACTGTAGTTGTTTCAGTGATGTTATATTCAAGTGACCCAACCTTCGGTGCCACAAACTGAGTGAATTTTGTTCTTCATGCAGGGCTAAGGCCTTTTGGTTCGCAGAAACTATATATAAACCACGCTTTTGGAAAGCTGTGATCAACAAAATTCCATTTTCGCTATATAGTTTTGCCTGATCGTTCTCGGCTTTCGGCACGGCTTTCAATCTGTTGCTGGTCGCTTTGCTGACGGAGATGAGATTTGCGTTTAGCTTTGGTCTGTAGAGTGTACTGAATAATCTGATGTCTTTTCCAATATTAGTCAGGTGTGATGGCAACACAACCGTTCCGACTCCAGCTATCTTCATTTGCTATCCATTGGCTAAGATAACGAAAGCATCCTTTTTGTACATCTCTATGCTTTCGAACAAAGATTCTGTTGAGCACATATGCGATGTAGCTCCGGAATCTAGACACCACGTGATATCATCATCAGACACTTTAAATTCAGACTCCTCTGCTATGGTAAATCCATACTCTACTTCATCTGATGTGGATGCACAACGCATCTCTTGCTTTCTCCTTTCTGTGACAATTGAAAGCGACAATTAAAAGGAAACGAATTTCTTTTGTTAAAGTTGGAGGGTTTTTTTGATTTATTTTTCCAATTAGTACGAGTATAAAATTCTGTACTTATTTGTCCATTAGTATCCTTTTTTCGATCGCTTACTTCCAAAAGCCTGGTGCACACAACATCAACTTCCGGATACTCACTCTGAGCATCGAATGCAGCTTGCACGTCTTTGTATTCCTCAGATAGTCCATCGAGGAGAACGACCACTAATAAATCCTTATCCAGAGTTGCCTCCATTTCCTGGAGTCTGTTGACGGTCGTTTTAAATTCTCGTATGAAATCATCCATGCTCTGATTCGCTTCCATTTTGGTGTTAATGAGGCGTCGAAACTCTTCTTTTTGCCGGGGCCCTTTACGATCGTAGGTTTCAATAAGGAAATCCCAGATTTCTTTGTACAGCTTCTTGTCTTTAACTAGCGAAACGATGCGTGGTTCAATTGCCAAAAGCAATTCCGTCCTTCCATCCATATCTTTTTCATCCCAAGCTGGCTGTTCAGTTGCAATTTTCGGACGCGGTGTTCTTCCAGTAACGTAGCCTGTCAATCTTGCTTTGTGAAGAATGGCTTCCACTTGAGGTTTACACGAGGCGAAGTTTTCTCCATTGACAAGTGGAATTCTACCTAGCATATTTGAGGTCATTGATTGAGGTTATGTTTTTCCGGCCGGTTGGAATAAATATCTTGACATATCGATGTTAATATATTTATTAAGGTATTCTTATGGCTATGGGAAATGTCCTGGGCCCATAACCTGTTGAGAAATATAAAAGATTTCTTTAATATTTTAAGATTACTTTTATTGGACTTCCTTATCGTCTCGATACCAAATATAAAAAGGGAAGGGAAATAGTTTTGACATTTCTAGTTTGACACTTTAAGAATTGTGAAGTTGGCAGTTCTTATTTAAGGTTAAAACAGATTTGGAATTATAAATATCAACATTATAACTGTAAGGGCGCAAAATATTTTCTTTATTACATTACGCATTATTGCACTATCAGCTGCAATGTAAGAACTGAACTAAAACTAACTGGAAAAAAGTATTTTGACACCATATTCTTTTCATTTTTTTCCTTTCGCGTCTGTTAATTACAAAGTCTTTTTTTAATATAATTTATAAATTTTAATGGCATCACTAACATTTTATTGCTAAATATGGGAAAAAAATCGGAAATAAGCCAGACTATAAGAAATGAGATGGTGATCAAGTATGATGCCGGTATTTCAGTGGAATACTTAAGCAAGCTGTACAAAGTGATTTGGCAAACTGTGTATTATCAAATAAATAAGCAAAAGAAAAGCAAAACCACAAGTAGCTTGCCGCGTTCAGGCAGACCACCCAAGACAACCAAAAGAGAGAACTGTTTAATTGCGGGAAAATTTAAAGGCAATGTGCTAAGAACTCCAAAATCTGCAGCAATTGAATTGAGTAATCAGCATCATATTCAAATTTGTGAAAACACGGTAATGAATCTTTTAAAAGAAGCAGGTTTTGCCATTTATGTAGCCAGACTCCAAATTTCACCGAAAAATAAGCTCAAACGTCTGCAATTTTCCAAAAAATGTGTACACAAGCCTTCATCATTTTGGAAGCAATCAGTCGTTCGCAAACCTCTGGTGAGAATAGACGTCTTTCGGCTTCTCATAAAGTAAAAAAAAAAAAAACAATAATTTAGTGGATAAACACAATTAATTACAACTTCATCAATTGACTCGGAAGCCCATCGGTTAAGGGTTATGGTCATAAAGAGGAGGAGAAAGCTGAAGCCGACTCCGAATCTTGTTAAGCGCACTCTTTCAGCTTCTTTAGAAATGCTGCATGGTAGAGTGAAGGAGAGAGCTGCGATGATATCAGCTAGCGCAGCAGCAAATAAATGTAGGCAAGAGTCGGATACTAAAGACTGTCCATATGTGCCCGACGGAGATGAAGGCCACTACATTGGGGCAGACAACTGCTTCGCATCCCTCGCTGCATCTGAGTCAGATGACGAAGAGGACGAGGTCGAAGCTCTAACAAGTAGCATTATTGAGCTACAACAACAAGTTCTTGCTATAAGAGCAAAACAAGTTGCTAGGAGGGTGAGGGAGAAGCAGCAAACTCTCCAGAAACCACAGCAACAACAAAATATAAACGTGGAGCTCCCACAACAACTACAACATCAACTACAACAACAACAACATCAGAAACAATCACTGCAACAACAAAAAATACAGAAACCTGCACAACAACTGAAAAAAACAAATGTACATACACAGCAAAAACATCAAGAACGTCAACAAAAATCACAGAAGCAACAGCAGCAGCAACAACAGAAACAGCACCAACAACAACATCAGCAAAGGCCGCAACAACAGCAGCAGCAACAACAACAATATCACCAAAAGCAACAGCAGCAGAGACAACAACAACAGCAAGAACAGAAGTCCACTAAGCAGAAGGTGCCACCAATCAACACCTTCAAATTGGAGTTGAAGGACACCATCGAGCTATGTAAGTCGGCCATAGGCAACAACTTTCTTATAAAAAAAATATCAGTAGATAGGCACGCGATCCATTGCAATACAGTGGAGCGCTACCATAAAATTAAAAGTTTACTGAAGGATACGACGACGGAGTTCTTTTCCTACACCCCGAAGGGGGAAAAGCTGCAAACAATGCTGCTGAAGGGATTGGAACCGTCGACTGATCCGGGGGAGCTCCTTGCACTGCTGAAAGAGAAAGAGTGCGAGGGACTCAAATTCGTGGGGGTCAAGCCGTTTGTCACGGCTAGAGCCAAAAGGGAGAGGCGGCAACTGCCGATTTTCCTGGTCCAGCTTAGTCCCACCAGCAATCTGGATGGTCTAAGAAGTATTAAAGTCTTAGACTACCAGGTTGTACATTGGGAGAAAATAAAGAGGAGCGAAAACATTTTACAATGTGTTCGCTGCCAAAGGTTCGGGCACGCCGCGTCGAACTGCGAAATGCAGCCTCGATGCGTGAAGTGCGGAAAGAACCACAAGTCCGAGGAATGCTCTCTGGGTAAGGACGGAGCGTCTGAAAAAAGCCAACTCTCTTGTGCTTTATGCAGGAACACGGGACACACCGCAAATTATCGGGGTTGTCCCAAATTCCAGTACATCAAAAGAATAAACCTGGCCCGGCAGCAGAAAGTGGAAGTGAAACGTCCACCCGTGCATTTGCAAACTCCAGCCGTTACTCCCCATATTACCTACGCCCAAATGGCGGCAGGTAGGGGTAATACGGTACAGCAAGCGAAGGTTGCTTCTCAGGCCCCAGCGCCCAGAGCACCTGAACCAGTACCTGACATGCTAGCTATTTTGCTCTCTATCCAGGGGCAGATGGCTCAGCTACAACGTCATTTAACTGAACAGACCGCACGGGTGGACCAAGTATACGCACTGCTGCCTGGCCTAACGCACCTTCTGCCGTAATGGGTACGTACGTGGCGGAGCAAACCCTGAAGGTCCTTGCTGTGAATGTGAATTCACTGATTAGGCTCGAACGACGAGCCGCACTATTTAAGTTGCTTAAAGACCAAGCCCCTGATGTGCTTTTGGTTAGCGAAACTAAGCTTACCAAGAGACACAAAATGAGGCACAGAAGATACAAAATAGTACGAAGAAACCGACCTAACTCCATTCAGGGAGGAGGCGTTGCGATTTTCGTACGAAAAGGTATTCGTTTTAAAAGAGTATACAGTCGTGTGGTACGTAGGTTCCAGGTGCTGGAAGCATGCATCGTGTATATCCCTCTCCGTAGTGAAAAGCGGTTGTACATGGTGTTTGTCTATGCACCTGAGGCTACTCAATCCACCTTATTCATCTCAGAGCTCGAGACACTTTTTCAATCTCTGAGGCTGGAATTGGAAGACAACTATTTTATTATCGGCGAAGATTTCAACGCCAAACACAGTGATTGGGGAAATAATACACCAAATACTAGAGGGAACCTACTATTCAATTGGTGGGGTCAGCACAGTGTGATGTATCGACTCGGGCTTAAGGCGACGGATAGTCCGTCGTTTCCCAGACACGGGTCCTATTTGGATCTTCTACTGTTCGACTCACGAATACAACTGACATGCACAAACCAACAAACTACAAACTGTCTACGCACTTTCGTGTATGACAGTGACCATTGCGGTCTCAGCACCGAAATAACTGTTCCAAACGAAATTGCGGAATTGGATGAGTTTGTTCAAACAAACCTACAATTACAGTAGGGTGCGTTGGACACACTTCACCAGAACACTGACTAGAGCACTCTCCTCGAATTCGCTCTACCCACCGTCCAACAGAAATCTGTCAAACGAGGAGATTGACAGGTATATGAGACTAATGGACGAGACAATCAAACGAACAATGGACAAAACGATACCTCGGTACCAACGCACTGACGAAGAAGACTTATTCCGCAACGCAACTATTGACGCACTGCACCGACAGAAAAGTAGACTACTGTCAAGACTAAAAACTTTGTATAGACAGTTTACTGACAGACATAACCCGGAGATCATGACACTGAAGTCGTCGATTAAAAACCTCCAAACACTAATAAAGGAAAATTACAGAAAATCCGTAAGTTTGTATTGGAACAATAAAATTCGGGCTGTAAACACCAGCAACCCGAATATGTTCCCGCAAATAAATAAAATATTTCGGAGAAATAATCAGAACGACTTTCCATGTCTTAAAATCGCCCGAACGACGAACAACGAACAAATACTTGTAGCAGCAGGCATAGATCCAAATGAGGCTGTTGATGATGACAACTTCTTTGTGATCGAGGATCCGCAGGAGCAGGTAGAGGCTATAGGAGCGACTTTCCAGGAAGTGTACAAGGCGAATGTTATCATTGGCCCGAACCACGATCTGGAGAATCGAGTCCTTGTGCACAATTTCTACCTTCGAAATGACATTGTGAATTGGCGATTCGAGAGCTCGGGTTTCACCCAGTTCAGTGACGAGAATATGGCAAATAATGTCATCACCAACGATAGGGTACTACCCCCGTTCATTTCGAAGGAAGAGCTCCAAACGATCTTTGAATCGCTTAGAAGTAAGAAATCAGTGGGAACCGATGAAATACCGAACATTGTGCTTCGACATCTCCCTCTAGAAGCGGTGAACATTTATACCACCCTGTTTAATAATGCAATGAATAATGCACATTATCCAGCGCATTGGAAAACTGCGGAGGTACATCCCATCCCCAAAAGGGATAAAGACACTTCCAATCCGGCGAATCTCCGCTCGATCAGTCTTCTTCCAAACATCAGTAAGGTGTTCGAGAAGGTGATCAATAGAGTCCTGACTAAGTGGGTTGAGGACAAACATATAGTTCCGGATAATCAATTCGGTTTCAAGGCGGGGCATGATATCATTCATGCTGCGTCTAAACTGGTTTCTGATATCCAATGGAACAAAGGCAAGAACCAGTGCACTGGTGCCTGCCTGATTGACTTGGAGAAGGCCTTCGATACCGTATGGTTAGAAGGACTCTTTTTCAAGCTGGACAGGTTGGGCATTAGTAAACCACTGCTGTATATTCTTTTCGATATGCTCTCCAGTAGACAGTTCATCGTGAAGAATGGCGATGTGACTTCTGCTGGAACATTTAACATTAAAAACGGTCTGCAACAAGGTGCGGTAAATTCGCCGATCCTATTCAACATTTACACTAGTGATCTGATAGGTTCACTTCACCATGCCATAGCGTACGCAGACGACATAATCGCGTACAGATCAGGTCCAAAGATTGAGGTCATTAATATACTTTTGCAACGCGACTTCGACAAAATTAAGCGATATTGCGATGACTGGAAGTTGAAAATCAACTTTCAGAAGTCGGAAACCATTCTGTTTAGGACGCCTTTGTCTGGGGCCTCTAGAGACACCAGAAAGAATTGGCGAAAGTTCTCGATCGTGGGACAGCAAGGGCAGCCACTTGCTTGTCGTAATGTAGTCAGATACCTTGGGATCTGGCTAGATCAATTTCTGTATTTTAACAAACATATAGATGTTGCTCTGGCCAAAGCTAAAGGTGCTTTTGCCCTTACAAAGAGACTGTTTTATAACAGCCAACTCGATGCGAGGGTGAAGGTAATCTGCTACATGGCCCTTATCAGGCCCATGCTTGTATTTGGATGTCCCGTGTGGTTCAACGTGAGAGCAAGTTTATTGGAAAAGATTCGGGTGTTTGAGAGGGCTTGTCTTAGGACTTGTCTTCGCCTATACAGAACACCAGAGTTCCAGTACATAAAATTCTATCCTAATGAGGTCTTATACAATAGGGCGAACCTAATAAGAGTGGACAATTTCGTCATTAAGTTGACTCGAAGGCACGTTGCAAGAGCAATGACCTCATCGAACAACCTGATCTCCGGGGCTTACTACCCTAATTATATGTATCACGAGAGAGTTCGCTATGACGGCTTTATTCCTCCAGAAGCGTTCCTCTATTTAGATAGTAAAGGTCTGATCCAGGACAGATTGGCGGTGCCGCTAATCTTCCACGTCGCTCGAACAGCTGCGGACAGGCGACTCAACTACGACAGAGACGTCGCACATGGCAGTGCGGAGCGTCTCCGGTTCAGTAGGGCGGTAGGGAGTCGCGACAGGAGGGATGTTGCTCAGCAGCACCAACAATTTTGGTGGCTTTTTGAAGGGGAGGATGCTTCGTCGTCGAACTCCTCCAGTAATAGTTAGCTTCATGTGAAGCAAGGTGGGCCAGCCTATTTTTTTTAGCCATGGCCGGCTTACGTAGTTCTAGGTAGGTTTAAGTTAGATTTTAAGAAAAAAAAAATATAAAAACAAAAAAAAAAATAAATAAAAATAAAAAATGAAAAAAAAAAAAATAAAATATATATACATACATATTTATATATATTATGTATATATATATTATGTGTGTATATATATGTATGTATGTATGCATTGGATGTAAGTAGGTTAAGTAGGTTAAGATTTATTTTTAGGTAGATTGTAGGCTTTTAGTTTTAAGTTTTATAAAAAATTAAAAAAAGTCCAGATATTAAGTTTTTTGATTAAAATGTATTTTCTTAGTTGTAGTATTAATAAATGTAAAAATAAAATAAAATTAGACTGTAAGATTTGTCGAAAGACATAGATTAAGTATTATGTTTAACTTAGAGTGCCCGCATGGGGCCAGTAAGTTAGAATAAGATTATTTGTAAGTTATTTAAGCTAATTTTTAAGCATTTTTTTGTCTAGCATTTAAGAGTAATTTAAGTATATAAATAAAAATGCATTTAAACTGAAAAAAAAAAACTGAAAAAACCCATCGGTTAAGGGCGCCAGTCAACAAATCGTGGGACGCGGGTTCGAATCCCGAGTGAACTTGGAACTTTTTTTCTTGTTTTTATTTCTTTTTCCCTCCTAAAATTGTGTAATATCAAAAACAATAAGACAAAAAAAAAGCAAAAACCACGTAATGGATGGTGAAGAGCGCCCCGCTCTTCACATAACCGTGGCGAAAGCCAGCAAAAGGAGGAAGAGGTTGAATACCCCTCCTAATCTCTCCAAGAAAAAAATAAGTGCTGTTTCCACAGCTGAACAAGATAAAGAGGAGGGGGGCTCCAACAGCTTCGCCTTTCTGGCGTCATCTGAGTCGGAAGACGAAGATGACGAAATTAATCACATAAAAAGCAGCATACAAAAGCTGGAGCAAGATGTGCTTGCTATTAAGCAGAGGCAAACTGCACGAAGGCAGAGGGAGCAATCAGAAGTAGAGAGCTCCCTAAAACAACAACAACAAGAGCAGAAACAGCAACTGCAGCAACAACAAAAACATCAGCAGCCGAAGCAACAACTGCAGCGAAAGCAACAGCGGCAAGAACACCAACAACAACAAAATCAACAACAGCAGCAGCAGCAGAAGAAGAAGAAAGATAAGGTGCCTCCGATCAACACTTACAAACTTTAGGTAAGTGCAACCAAGGGCCTGTGTAAGTTGGTCATTGGTAATAATTTTAATATAAAGAGATTGGGGAACGATCGCCATGCCATCCACTGTAATACAGTGGAGGGCTACGCAAAAGTGAAAGAGCTCCTAAAAAAAACGACGACGGAGCACTACTCATACACACCGAAGTGTGAAAAGCGGCAATCGATGCTGCTGAAGGGGTTGGAACCGTCTTCTGATCCTGAGGAGATCCTGGCACTGCTCAAAGAGAAGGAGTGCGAAGGACTCAAGTTTGTGGGGGTAAAGCCATGTACCACAGCTAGAGCCAGGCGGGAGAAACGGAGTCTGCCGTTCTTCCTGGTGCAGCTCAGTCCCGAAGGCCGTCTGGATAGTCTAAGGAGTATCAATGTCCTAGACTACCAGGTGGTTCACTGGGAAAAACTAAAAAGGAGCGAAGGCGTTATACAATGCGTTCGCTGCCAGAGGTTCGGGCACTCCGCGTCGAACTGCCAAATGCAACCACAGTTCCGAGGAGTGTGCTCTGGGTGTTGACGGAGCATCCGATAGATCGAAGCTCTCGTGCGTGTTATGTGGAAACGTGGGACACACCGCAAACTATCGGGGTTGTCCTAAGTTCGCTGACATTAAGAAAGCAAAACTGGCTCGGCAGCAGAAGGTGGAGGTCAAATGATCACCTCTTAGATTTCAAACACCAGCCGTCACGTCCCAAATTTCCTACGCCCAAATGGCGTCAGGTAGGGGGCTACGGTACAGCAAGCGACTGTTGCTTCTCAGGCGCCAATGCCGAGAACAACGGAAGCTGCACCTAATATGCTAGCCATCTTGCTCGCAATCCAAGGGCAGATGGCTCAGCTGCAAAAGCTGGTGCAAGAACAGGCCAAGCGGGTGGACCAGATTTACGCCCTGCTGCCGGGCCTAACGCAACACATGTCGTAATGTGTACGCACATGGTGGAGCAAACTTTGAAGGTCCTTGCGGTGAATGTTAATTCACTGATTAGGATCGAACGAAGAGCCGCGATGTTTAAATTGCTACAAGACCAAACTCCTGATGTGCTTTTCGCTAGCGAAACCAAGCTAACCGATAATCACAAACTGGAGTACAATAATTATATTGTTAGAAGAAGAAACCGGCCCAGATCCAAACGTGGAGGTGGTGTCGCGATCTTCATTAAAGAAGGTATACAATTTCACAGAGTGTACAAGGGAGTGTTGCGCAGGTTCCGGGTGTTGGAGGCAGTTGTCATTTACATCCCGCTTCGCAGTGGAAAGCGGCTGTACTTGGCCTCTGTTTATGCACCTGAGACTTCACAATCCGCCCTATTTATTACAGAGCTCGACACGCTTTTTCGACTTCTGAGGCTGGAATCGGGGGAGAATTATTTTATAATCGGCGGGGATTTCAACGCTAGACACAGAGATTGGGGAAATAATTTGCCAAATACTAGAGGGAACCTACTACTCGATTGGTGGGGTCAGCACGATGTCATGTACAGACTCGGTCTTAAAGCGACGGATAACCCGTCGTTACCCAGAGGCGGGTCTTATTTGGATCTACTGCTGTACGACGAACGTATACGACTGACAGGTACGAATTTACAAACGCTAAACTGTCTGCGCACATTCGTGTATGACAGCGACCATTGCGGTTTTAGCACCGAAATTACAGTTCCCAACGAAATTGCGGAATTGGAGGAGTTTGTCCAAAGATATTCTTACAACTACAGTAAGACTCGATGGACGCGCTTCTCCGCAACCTTGAACAGAGCGCTCTCCTCGAACACGCTCCACCCTCCGTCCAATAGAAATTTGTCAAACGAGGAGATCGACAATTACCTAAAACAGATGGACGAGACAATTAAACAAACTATGGACACTACAATACCGCGGTATCGACGTACAACTAACGAAGACCTGTTCCGCAATCCTACTATTGACGCACTGCACCGACAGAAAAGTAGACTTCTGTCAAGACTCAAAAACTTGTACAGACAGTTAACTGACAGACAAGACCCGGAGATTAGGACACTGAAGTCGTCGATTAAAAATATTCAAACGCTAATAAAAGAGAATTACAGAATTTCTGTAAGTTTGTATTGGAACAACAAGGTTCGGGCTGTAAACATCAGCAACCCGAATATGTTTCCGCAAATAAATAAACTATTTCGGAGAAAAAATCAAAACGACCTTCAGTGTCTTAAAATAGCCCGGTCGACGGACAACGAACGGTTACTGACAATAGCAAGTATTGATCCAAATGACGCCGCTGATAATGACGACTTTTTTGTGATCGAGGATCCACAGGAGAAGGTTGAAGCCATAGGGGCGACTTTCCAGGAAGTATACAAGGCCACTGATACCATTGGCCCTAATTACGACCTGGACAATCGCGTCTTGGTGCACGACTTCTGCATTCGAAATGAAATAGGGAACTGGCGATCCGAGGGCTCTGGTTTCACCCGGTTCAGCGACGAAAATATGGCAAATAATATCATGACCAGAGAGGGTTACCTACCCCCGTTCATTTCGAAGGAAGAACTCCGTGAGATCTTCGACACAATCAGGGCTAAGAAATCAGTGGGGAACGATGGTATTCCGAACATCGTGCTTCGACATCTTCCTCTAGAAGCGGTGGACATTTACACCACCCTGTTTAATAATGCAATGAATAATGCACATTATCCAGCGCATTGGAAAACAGCGGTGGTTCAACCTTTCCCCAAAAAGGGAAAGGATATATCCAATCCGGCGAATCTCCGGTCGATAAGTCTCCTTCCGAATATCAGTAAGGTTTTTGAGAAAGTAATCAATAGAGCTCTGTCTAGGTGGGTTGAGGACAAACATATAGTTCCGGATAATCAATTCGGTTTTAAGGCGGGACATGATATCTCACATGCCGCGTCTAAACTGGTTTCTGATATCCAATGGAACAAAGGCAAGAAATAGTGCACTGGTGCCTGCCTTGTTGACTTGGAGAAGGCCTTCGACACCGTATGGTTAGAGGGTCTTTTCTATAAGCTGACTAGGCTGGGGATCAGCAAACCTCTCTTGCACATTCTTTATAATATGCTAACCAACAGACAGTTCATCGTGAAAAATGGCGATGTGACTTCTGTTGGAATATTTCAAATTAAAAATGGTCTTCAGCAAGGCGCGGTCAATTCGCCGATCCTATTTAACATTTATACAAGCGACTTGATAGGTTCACTTCCCCATACTATTGCGTACGCAGACGATTTGGTAGCGTACAGAACAGGTCCAAAAATCGAGGTCATTAATACTCTCTTGCAGAGTGACTTCGATAAGATAAGACGATTTTGCGATGACTGGAAGTTGAAAATCAACTTTCAGAAGTCGGAAACCATTCTCTTTAGGACGCCGTTGTCTGGAGCCTCTAGGGATACCAGAAAAAATTGGCGAAAGTTCTCAATCATTGGACAGCACGGACAGCCTCTTGCCTGTCGAAATATAGTCAGATACCTTGGGATCTGGCTAGATCAGTTTCTGTATTTTGGCAAAAATGTAGATGCTGCTCTGGCCAGAGCTAAAGGTGCTTTGCCCTTACAAAGAGACTGTTTTATAGCAGCCAACTCGATGTGAGGGTAAAGGTAATCTGCTACATGGCCCTTATTAGGCCCATGCTGGTATTTGGTTGTCCCGTGTGGTTTAATGTACGAGCAAGCTTAATGGAAAAGATTCGGGTGTTTGAGAGGGCTTGCCTTAGGGCTTGTCTTCGCTTGTACAGAACACCAGAGTCGGAGTACAAGAAATTTAGGTCCTTTACAATAGGGCGAACCTAATACGAGTGGACAACTTCGTAATTAAGCTGACTCGAAGGCACATTGCAAGAGCAATGACCTCGATGAATAACCTGATATCTGGGGCTTACTACCCCAATTACCTTTACCACGAGAGTGTGTGCTCTGACGGCTTCGTTCCACCGGAAGCATTCCCCTACCTAGATCAGATAGGGTTGATCCAGGATAGATCAGCGGTGCCGTTAATCTTCCATGTCGCTTGGACAGCTGGGGACAGGCGACTCAACTACAACAGAGACGTCGCACACGGCAGTGTGGATCGACTCAGGTTCAGTAGGGCGGTGGGGAGTCGCGATAAGAGGGATGTCGTTTTGCAGCACCAGCATTTCTGGTGGTTGAATGATGGAGAAGATGCTTCGTCGTCGTTTCCGTCAATTACGGACCAGCCTCACTAATGAGGCAGAGCTGACCAATCTACTTGCCCAGTAAATAGCGATGGCCAGCTTACATAGGTTTAGGTTAGCATTTAAGAAATATATACATATACTGGTGTATATAAAAGTATATACTAGTATATGTATATTATTGTGCATAATGTCTTTGTGTCTGTATGTGTGTATTGTGTATATGGGTTAAGTAGACTAAGGTTTATTTTAAGTTAGATATAAAGTTTTTATAAAAAATAAAAAATTACATCCATAGGCTAAGTTTTTTGTTAACAATATTTTTTCTTAGCTTTAAGTATAGTAAATAAATATCCATAAAGAAAATGTTAATAAAGTCGAAAGACATAGTATAAGAATTTAGAGTAGCTTAGAGTGCCTGTGTGGGGCCAGTAAGTTAGTATAAGTTTTTTTAAGTAATTTTAAGCTAGCATTTAAGCATTTTTTGTTAGTATGTAAGAGTTATTGATTAGAAAATAAAATGCGTTTAAAACTAAACTATTTTGGAAGCAAGTGTTGTGGACTGATGAAAGCTCTTTTCAGTACCATTTTTTTTTTTTTTTTTATAATTTACGCGCGCCTAAGGGGTTAGATACCCTTTTACTGTTGCCAGGGCGCGGGCGGAAAGATAGAAGGAGGAGAAAGGAAAATTGTTTTTGTAGTGGTTTGAAACTCAGGTGTGTTTGGTTTCTATGTTTGCTCTCCAGGGGTGGGAGTCCGAATAGGACGGAGAGTTTTTGCTTCACTCAGAGTGATTCGAGGTATAATTCACAGTATTTTTTCTGTGCTTGAAACTCTACAACAGCCAAATCTACGTGTCATTGTTATGCCTTCACACGCAGAATTTTTCTGTCTGAGTTCCAATTACAAATGAAAAACTGACTTGCCATGGGCTGGACTCGAACCTGGAACCTCCGAGTGAGAAGCGATTGCTAGTACCACTACACCACGGCCTCAAAAAAGACAATTTTCTGCAGAATTCCCAGAAAATTGCGAAAAAAGTGGCACCTGTATGTGAGGATTGAAACTGCTAAAACGGATGTTAATTATCAGCATTTTGGTTTTCTCGTTTCCACAGAAATATGAACGAGGTGTGCAGGATGTTTATAGGACAATTTAAACGCCAAATAATTACGTTTTCAAGGAGGCATAACCAGCCTCCCAAGGGCTCCTAGTTTAGAGACTAGAGGAGTTTCTGTTAAAGGCTTGAAACTGTTAAAACGGCTGTTAATTAACAGCATTTGGTTTTTCCCATTTTCACAAAAATATGAACGAGGTGTGCTCGAGGTTTACACAGCATATTTAATGTCAAATAACTGCCTTTTTAAAAAGGCATAAGAAGATTCCCAGGGGCTTTTAGGTTAGACAGTTTAGAGCAGTTTCTGTTAGAGGCTTGAAACTATTAAAACAGCTGTTAATTAACAGCTTTTCGGTTTTATCGTTTCCATAAAAATGTGAACAAGATGGGCCTGAGGCTTATAGGACGTATTAAACGCCAAATAATTACCTTTTCAAGGAGGCATAAGAAGGCTCACAAGGGCTCTTAGTTTAGACACTAGAGCAGTTTCTGTTAGAGGCTTGAAACTGTTAAAACGGCTGTTAATTAACCGCATTTGGGTCTTTCATTTTCTCAGAAATCTGAACCAGATGCGTCCGAGGTTTACAGGACATTTTAAACGCGAAATAACTTTCGTTTCAAAGACTCATAAAAAGCCTCCCAAGGGCTTACAGTTTAGACACTAAAGCAGTTTCTGTTAGAGGCTTGAACCTGCTAAAACCGCTGTTAGTTAACAGCATTTAGGTTTTCTCGTTTTCACATAAACGTGAACGAGATGTGTCCGAGTTGCGCTGGATAATGTGCATTATTCATTGCATTATTAAACAGGGTGGTTTAGATGTCCACCGCTTCTAGAGGAAGATGTCGAAGCACGATGTTCGGAATACCATCGGTCAACACTGATTTCTTAACTCTGATTGTGTCGAAGATCTCATAGAGTCCTTCCTTTGAAATGAACGGGGGTAGGTCACCCTCTCTGGCAATGGCATTGTTTGCCATATTTTCGTCGCTAAACCGGGTGAAACCAGAGCCGTTGGATCGCCAATTCTCTATTTCATTTCGAATGTAGCCGCTGTGCACCAAGACGCGATTGTCCAGGTCATAATTAGGGCCAATGATGTCAATGGCCTTGTATACTTCCTGGAAGGTCGCCCCTATGGCCTCAACCTTCTCCTGTGGATCCTCGATCACAAAAAAGTCGTCTTCCTCAGCGGCCTCATTTGAATCAATACCTGCTATTGTTAGTCACCGTTCGTTGTCTGTTGTCCGGGCTATTTTAAGACACTGAAGGTCGTTTTGATTTTTTCCCCGAAATAGTTTATTTATTTGCGGAAACATATTCGGGTTGCTGGTGTTTACAGCCCGAACCTTGTTGTTCCAATACAATCTTACAGAAAGTCTGTAATTCTCTTTTATTAGCGTTTGAATATTTTTAATCGACGACTTCAGTGTCTTAATCTCCGAGTCTTGTCGGTCAGTTAACTGTCTGTACAAGTTTTTAAGTCTTGTCAGAAGTCTACTTTTCTGTCGGTGCAGTGCGTCAATAGTCGGATTGCGGAACAGGTCTTCGTTAGTCGTGCGTCGATACCGCAGTATTGTAGTGTCCATAGTTTGTTTAATTGTCTCGTCCATTTGTTTTAGGTAATTGTCGATCTCCTCGCTTGACAAATTCCTATTAGACGGTGGGTGGAGCGTGTTCGGGGAGAGCGCTCTTGTCAAAGTTGAGGAGAAGCGTGTCCATCGAGTCTTACTGTAGTTGTAAGAATATCTTTGGACAAACTCCTCCCATTCCGCAATTTCGTTGGGAACTGTAATTTCGGTGCTAAAACCGCAATGGTCACTGTCATACACGAATGTGCGCAGACAGTTTAACGTTTGTAAATTCGTACCTGTCAGTCGTATGCGTTCGTCGTACAGCAGTAGATCCAAATAAGACCCGCCTCTGGGAAATGACAGGTTATCCGTCGCTTTAAGACCGAGTCTGTACATGACATCGTGCTGACCCCACCAATCGAGTAGTAGGTTCGCTCTAGTATTTGGCAAATTATTTCCACAATCTCTGTGTCTAGCGGTGCAATCCCCGCCGATTATAAAATAATTCTACCCCGATTCCACCGTCAGAAGTCGAAAAAGCGTGTCGAGCTCTGTAATAAATAGGGTGGATTGTGAACCGTCAGGTACATAAACAGAGGCCAAGTACAGCCGCTTTCCACTGCGAAGCGGGATGTAAACGACGACTGCCTCCAACACCAGGAACCTGCGCAACATGCCCTTGTACACTCTGTGAAATTTTATACCTTCTTTAATGAAGATCGCGACACCGCCTCCACATTTCGATCTGGGCCGGTTTCTTCTTCTAACAATATAATTATTGTACTCCAGTTTGTGCTTATCCGTTAGCTTGGTTTCGCCAGCGAGAAGCACATCAGGAGTTTGGTCTTGTAGCAATTTAAACATCGCGGCTCTTCGTTCAATCCTAATCAGTGAATTAACATTCACCGCAAAGACCTTCAAAGTTTGCTCCACCATGTGCGTACCCATTACGGAATGTGTTGCGTTAGGCCCGGCAGCAGCGCGTAGATCTGATCCACCCGCTTGGCGTGTTCTTGTACTTGCTGCTGCAGCTGAGCCATCTACCCTTGGATTGCGAGCAAGATGGCCAGCATGTTAGGTGCAGTTTCCGTTGTTCTCGGCATTGGCGCTGGAGAAGCAACAGTCGCTTGGTGTACCGTAGCCCCCTACCTGACACAATTTGGGCGTAGGATATTTGGGGCGTGACGGCTGGTGTTTGAAACCTAACAGGTGAACGTTTGACCTTCACCTTCTGCTGCTGAGCCAGTTTTGCCTTTTTAATGTCAGCGAACTTAGGACAACTCCGATAGTTTGCGGTGTGTCCCACGTTCCCACATAATACGCACGATAGTTGCGTCTTGTCGGATGCTCCGTCCCTACCCAGAGCACACTCCTCGGAGCTGTGGTTCTTAGCGCACTTCACGCATCGAGGCTGCATTTGGCAGTTCGACGCAGCGTGCCCGAACCTCTGGCAGCGAACGCATTGTATAACGCCTTCGCTCCTTTTTAATTTTTTCCACTGAACCACCTGGTAGTCTAGGACATTGATACTCCTTAGACTATCCAGACGGCTTTCGGGACTGAGCTGCACCAGGAAGAACGGCAAACTCCGTTTCTCCCGCCTGGCTCTAGGTGTGGTAAATGGCTTTACCCCCACAAACTTGAGTCCTTCGCACTCCTTCTTTTTGAGCAGCGCCAAGATCTCCTCAGGTTCAGTAGATGATTCCAACCCCTTCAGCAGCATCGATTGCCACTTTCCACACTTCGGTGTGAATGAGTAGTGCTCCGTTGTCGTTTCCTTTAGGAGCTCTTTCACTTTCGCGTAGCCCTCCACTGTATTACAGTGGATGGCATGGCGATCGTTCCCCAATCTCATAATTTTAAAATTATTACCAATGACCAACTTATACAGGTCCTTGGTTGCATTTACCTCTAATTTGTATGTGTTGATAGGAGGCACCTTCTCCTTCGTCTTCTGCTGCTGCCGCTGCTGTTGTTGTTGTTGTTATTGTTGTTGTTGCTGCTGCTGCTGCTGGTTTTGTGGCTGCAGTTGTTTTTGCTGATGCCGTTGTTGTGGCTGCTCTTGTTGTTGTTGTTAGTGTTTTTTACGCTTTTGTTGGTGTTGTTGCTGGGTCTTCTTTTGAGCAAGCAGCGTCTGCTGTTGTTGCTGGGATTTCTCGTCTTCTTCCCTTTTCCTTCTTATCATTTGCCTTCCTTTGATGGCAAGTACCCTTTCTTGTAATATTTTTATGCTGCTACTTATGGCCTTCATCTCCTCCTCTTCATCTTCAGATTCGCTCTGTTCCAATGAGGCGAAGCTGGTCCCTTCCCTCGCTCCAACAAGCAGTTTTACAGAAGAAGTTGGTTGGGAGGGACGTTGGACTAAGTTTGAAGTTGTCCTAAGGTTCCTCCTTCTCCTAGCCGTTGGAGTTTGGCTTGAACCGCTTGAGGCCTCGCCTGATACGTCCGCAGGTCCCGCTATTGGAATAGCGGACCGCTCTCCACAATCCATCACGTGGGTTTATTCTCTTTTTTTTTTACACTTTGCTTCTTATTATTATTTCAGTAAAAAATAAAAACAATTTCTCCCTTTGGGAATCGAACCCAAGCCTCCGAATCGTCACACCTGGTATGATGTCGTCCGAGTGTTTGCCACTTCGGCTACCGGACACTTGATACTTTTTTTTTCAACGTATGCTTTGTTTATTTTCTGCACTTGTGAAGCCGAACACGAAAATGCGTCTTATCGCCACTAAGGTCTATGAACGACTGTAATTCTTAAGGTCTAGCAAGATGGATGAATCCGACAACAGCCAAGGTGGATATGTTATTGCGTTGTGAAATTGCATTATAAACGGGATGCGTAGGCTGCGTGCGCACTGTTGAGCGTTGTGGATAGTCGATGGTACTTTTGGTGTTTTCTTACGGGATATCGTTCTTTTGGCAATTTTTATGATTGGTGATTTTGATGATGATTAAGTTTAGGTATGAGAAGTGACGAGAGATAGTCGAAACGTTGCTCAACTGATGGCAGACCTGCTTCTGTTAGCATGTTTTTCACCGGTGTCGGTTTGAATGCTCTAAGGCTGCACCTTACAGCTCTCTTAATTTGCACACTAGAGCAGTTTCTGTTAGCGGCTTGAAACTGATAAAACGGCTGCTAATTATCAGCATTTGGGTTTTCTCGCTTTCACAGAAATATGAACGAGGTGTGCCCGACTTTTACGGGGCATTTTAAACGCCGAATAATTACCTTTTCAAGGAGGCATAACAAGCCTCCCAAGGGCTCTTACCTTAGACACTAGAGCAGTTTCTGTTAGAGGCTTGAAACTCTTAAAACGGATGCTAATTATCAGCATTTGGGTTTTCTCGTTTTCACAGAAATATGAACGAGGTGTGCCCGCTATTTACAGGACAATATAAACGTCAGATAATTACCTTTTCAAGGAGGCATAAAAACGGCCCCAAGGGCTCTTAGTTACAAACTAGAGCAGTTGCTGTTAGTGGCTGGAAAATGTTAAAACGTATTTGGTTATCCCGTGTGGTTCAATGTACGAGCAAGCTTAATGGAAAAGATTCGGGTGTTTGAGAGGGCTTGTCTTAGGGCTTTTCTTCGCTTGTACAGAACACCAGAGTCGGAGTACAAGAAATTTTATCCTAATGAGGTCTTTTACAACAGGGCGACCCTAATAAGAGTGGACAATTTCGTCGTTAAGTTGACTCGAAGGCACATTGCAAGAGCAATGACCTCATCGAACAACCTGATCTCCGGGGCTTACTACCCTAATTATATGTATCATGAGAGAGTTCGCTTTGACTGCTTTGTTCCTCCAAAAGCGTTCCTCTACCTAGATATGAAAGGTCTGATCCCGGACAGGTTGGTGGTGCCGCTAATCTTCCACGTTGCTCGAACAGCTGCGGACAGGCGACTCAACTACGACAGAGACGCCGCACATGGCAGTGCAGAGCGTCTCCGGTTCAGTAGGGCGGTAGGGAGTCACGACATAAGGGATGTTGCACGGCAGCACCAACAATTTTGGTGGCTTATGGGAGGAGAGGAAGTATCTTCGTCGAATTCCTCTAGTACAATATAGCTTCACTCGGTTAGCCTAATTTTTTAGTCATGGCCGGCTTACATAGACTTATGTGGGATTAGGGTAGTGATAAGATAAAAAAAAAAAAAAAAAAAATATAAAAGAACTAAGATGGGTAGCAACTTCTAGAAGGGGTAACGCATCTAGAAAAAAAAAATAAAAAAAAATTCGTATGATATATACAATAAGTTATTTTAAGTAAGTTAAGTAGGTTAAGATTTATTTGTATGTAGATAGTTTGTAAGTTTTATTTTTTAAGTTAAAAAAAGTCCATATACTAAGTTTTTTCACTAAATAAAATTGTTTTCTTAGTTATAGTTTAAATAAATATAGAAAAATAAAAATAATTGTAATCGCACGAAACGTCGAAAGACATAGATTAAGTATTATATTTAATTTAGAGTGCCCGCATGGGGCCAGTAAGTTAGAATAAGATAATTTTAAGTTAATTAAGCTAATTTTTAAGCATTTTTTGTATAGCGCATAAGTATTAATGAATTTAAAATAATAAAAATGCATTTAAAATGAAAAAAGAAAATGAAAAGCGGCGTCGGTCATTAAATCGGGGGACCCGAGTTCGATCCCAGCAAACTTGAAACTTTTTTCTTTTTTATTTTATTGGTCACAAATTGTTTAAATAAATAGTGTTATCAAAACAAAACTGTTCAGGAAAGCACGTGATGGATGGTGGAGAGCGTTCCGCTCTTCCCATAACGGGAGTGACAAAAGACGACAACAGTGTTGCCTGTGCCGTGGCGAAAGCCATTAAGAGGAGGAGGAATTTGAATTCCCCTCCTATCACAAGATGAGGATGAAATGGTAAAAGAAATTAGCAGCAGCATAGGAAAGCTGCAAGACAAAATGCTTGCTGTTAAGATGAAACAAACTGCACGCAGGCAGAGGGAGAAATTGGAGGCAGAAAGCGCCCAACAAAAAAAGCAGCAACAACAAAACAGAAGCAGAAACAACCACTGCAGCAGACAAAACAGTAGAAGAAACAACAGCAACAGCTGAAACAACAGCAGCAGCAGAAACAGCAACAACAGCAGCAGCAGAAGAAGAAGGAGAAGGTGCCTCCTATAAACACCTATAAACTAGAGGTAAATGAAACCAAGGACCTGTGTAAGTTGGTCATTGGTAATAATTTGAAAATTATGAGATTGGGGAACGATACGCGAAAGTGAAAGAGCTCCTAAAGGAAACGACAACGGAGCACTACTCATTCACACCAAAGTGTGAAAAGCGGCAATCGATGCTGCTGAAGGGGTTGGAACCGTCTTCTGATCCTGAGGAGATCCTGGCACGGCTCAAAGAGAAGGAGTGCGAAGGACTCAAGTTTGTGGGGGTAAAGCCATTTACCACAGCTAGAGCCAGACGGGAGAAACGGAGTTTGCCGTTCTTCCTGGTGCAGCTCAGTCCCGAAAGCCGTCTGGATAGTCTAAGGAGTATCAATGTCCTAGACTACCAGGTGGTTCACTGGGAAAAATTAAAAAGGAGCGAAGGCATTATACAACGCGTTCGCTGACAGAGGTTCGGGCACGCCGCGTCGAACTGCCAAATGCAGCCTCGATGCGTGAAGTGCGCTAAGAACCACAGTTCCGAGGAGTGTGCTTTGGGTAGGGACGGAGCATCCGATAGGTCTCAGCTCTCGTGCGTGTTATGTGGAAACGTGGGACACACCGCAAACTATCGGGGTTGTCTTAAGTTCGTCGACATTAAAAAAGCAAAACTGGCTCGGCAGCAGAAAGTGGAGGTCAAACGTTCACCTGTTAGGTTTCAAACACCAGCCGTCACGTCTCAAATTTCCTACGCCCAAATGGCGTCAAGTAGGGGGGCTACGGTACAGCAAGCGGCTGTTGCTTCTCCGGCGCAAATTCCGAGAACAACGGAAGCTGCACCTAACATGCTGGCCATCTTGCTCGCAATCCAAGGACAGATGGCTCAGCTGCAACAGCAGGTACAAGAACAGGCCAAGCGGCTGGACCAGATCTACGCGCGGCTGCCGGGACTAGCGCAACACATGTCGTAGTGGGTACGCACGTGGTGGAGCAAACTTTGATGGTCCTTGCGGTGAATGTTAATTCATTGATTAGGATCGAACGAAGAGCCGCGGTGTTTAAATTGCAACAAGACCAAACTCCCGATGTGCTTTTCGCTAGCGAAAATAATCTAACCGATAAGCATTAACTGGAGTACAATAATTATATTGTTAGAAGAAGAAACCGGCCCAGATCCAAACGTGGAGGCGGTGTCGCGATCTTCATTAAAGAAGGTATAAAATTTCACAGAGTGTACAAGGGCGTGTTGCGCAGGTTCCGGGTGTTGGAGGCAGTCGTCGTTTACATCCCGCTCCGCAGTGGAAAGCGGCTGTACTTGGCCTCTGTTTATGCACCTGAGGCTTCACAATCCACCCTATTAATTACAGAGCTCGACACGCTTTTTGGACTTCTGAGGCTGGATTGGGGGGAGAATTATTTTATAATCGGCTTGGATTTCAACGCTAGACACAGAGATTGGGGAAATAATTTTCCACATACTAGAGGGAACCTACTACTCGATTGGTGGGGTCAGCACGATGTCATGTACAGACTCGGTCTTAAAGCGACGGATAACCCGTCGTTTCCCAGAGGCGGGTCTTATTTGGATCTCCTGCTGTTCGACTCACGAATACAACTGACGTGCACTAACCAACAAACTACAAACTGTCTACGCACTTTCGTGTATGACAGTGACCATTGCGGTCTCAGCACCGAAATAACCGTTCCGAACGAAGCTTCGGAATTGGACGAGTTTGGTCAAAGGCATGCCTAGAACTATAGTAGGGTGCGTTGGACACACTTCTCTAGAACAATGACGAGAGCAATCTCCTCGAATTCGCTCTACTCACCGTCCAATAGAAATCTGTCAAACAAGGAGATTGACAGATATCTAAAACTAATGAACGAGACAATTAAACAAACAATGGACAAAACGATACCTCGGTATCAATACACTGACAACGAAGACTTATTCCGCAACGCAACTATTAACGCACTGCACCGACATAAAAGTAGACTCCTGTCAAGACTTAAAACCTTGTATAGACAGTTTACTGACAGACATTACCCGGAGATTATGGCGCTAAAGTCGTCGATCAAAAACCTCTAAGTATTAATAAAAGAAAATTACAGAGCATCTGTAAGTTTGTATTGGAACAACAAGGTTCGGGCCGTAAACACCACCAACCCAAATATGTTCCCGCAAATAAATAAACTATTTCGGAGAAAAAATCAAAACGACCTTCAATGTCTTAAAATAGCCCGGACAACAGACAACGAACTGTTAATGACAATAGCAGGTATTGATCCAAATGAGGCCGCTGACGATGACGACTACTTTGTGATCGAGGATCCGCAGGAGAAGATTTAGGCCATAGGTTCGGCTTTCCAGGAAGTATACAAGGCCATTGATATCATTGGCCCTAATTATGACATGGACAGTCGCGTCTTGGTGCACAGCGGCTACATTCGAAATGAAATAGAGAATTGGCGATCCAACGGCTCTGGTTTCACCCGGTTTAGCGACGAAAATATGGCAAATAATGTCATTGCCAGAGATTGTGACCTACCCCCGTTCATTTCGAAGGAAGGACTCCATGAGATCTTCGACACAATCAGAGTTAAGAAATCAGTGGGGACCGATGGTTTTCCGAACATCGTGCTTCGACATCTTCCTCTAGAAGCGGTGGACATCTACACCAGCCTGTTGCAATGAATAATGCGCATTATCCAGCGCATTGGAAAACGGCGGTGGTTCAACCTATCCCCAAAAAGGGAAAGGATATATCCAATCCGGCGAATCTCCGGTCGATAAGTCTCCTTCCGAATATCAGTAAGGTTTTTGAAAGGGTAATCAATAGAGCTCTGTCTACGTGGGTTGACGACAAACACATAGTTCCGGATAATCAATTCGGTTTTAAGGCGGGACATGATATCTCACATGCCGCTTCTAACCTGGTTTCTGATATCCAATGGAACAAAGGCAAGAAATAGTGCACTGGTGCCTGCCTTGTTGACTTGGAGAAGGCCTTCGACACCGTATGGTTAGAGGGTCTTTTCTATAAGCTGACTAGGCTGGGGATCAGCAAACCTCTCTTGCACATTCTTTATAATATGCTAACCAACAGACAGTTCATCGTGAAAAATGGCGATGTGACTTCTGTTGGAATATTTCAAATTAAAAACGGTCTTTAGCAAGGCGCGGCCAATTCGCCGATCCTATTTAACATTTATACAAGCGACTTGATAGGTTCACTTCCCCATACTATTGCGTACGCAGACGATTTGGTAGCGTACAGAACAGGTCCAAAAATCAAGGTTATCAATACTCTCTTGCAGAGTGACTTCGATAAGATAAGACGATTTTGCGATGACTGGAAGTTGAAACTCAACTTTCAGAAGTCGGAAACCATTCTCTTTAGGACGCCGTTGTCTGGAGCCTCTAGGGATACCAGAAAAAATTGGCGAAAATTCTCAATCATTGGACAGCACGGTCAGCCTCGTGTCTGTCGAAATGTAGTCAGATACCTTGGGATCTGGCTAGATCAGTTTCTGTATTTTGGCAAAAATGCAGATGCTGCTCTGGCCAGAGCTAAAGGTGCTTTTGCCCTTAAAAAGAGACTGTTTTATAGCAGCCAACTCGATGCGAGTGTAAGGGTAATCTGCTACATGGTCCTTATTAGGCCCATGCTGGTATTTGGTTGTCCCGTGTGGTTCAATGTACGAGCAAGCTTAATGGAAAAGATTCGGGTGCTTGAGAGGGATTGCCTTAGGGCTTGTCTTCGCTTGTACAGAACACCAGAGTCGGAGTACAAGAAATTTTATCCTAATGAGGTCCTTTACAACAGGGCGAACCTAATACGAGTGGACAGCCTCGTAATTAAGCTGACTCGAAGGCACATTGCAAGAGCAATGACCTCTACGAATAAGCTGATATCTGGGGCTTACTACCCCAATTACCTTTACCACGAGAGTGTGCGCTCTGACGGCTTCGTTCCACCGGAAGCATTCCCCTACCTAGATCAGATAGGGTTGATCCAGGATAGATCAGCGGTGCCGTTAATCTTCCATGTCGCTTGGACAGCTGGGGACAGGCGACTCAACTACAACAGAGACGTCGCACACGGCAGTGTTGTGCCTCTGGTTCAGTAGGGCGGTGGGGAATCGCGATAAGAGGGATGTCGTTCGGCAGCACCAGCATTTCTGGTGATTGAATGATGGGAAGATGTTTCGTCGTCGTTTCCGTCAATTACGTACCAGCCTCACTAATGAGGTAGAGCTGACCAATTTATTTGCTCGGTGAATAGCGATGGCCAGCTTACATACGTTTAGGTTAGCATTTAAGTAATATATATATATATATATATTATTTTGTATAATGTCTATGTGTGTGTATGTGTGTTTTGTGTATGTAGGTTAAGTGGACTTAGGTGTATTTTAAGTTAGATATTAAGTTTTTATAAAAAAACAAAAAAAGTCCATATGCTAAGTTTTTCTAAACAAATATTTTTTCTTAGCCTGAAGTATTCAAATAAATAGTTCTAAGTAAAATGTAAATAAAGTCGAAAGACATAGTTACAAGAATTTAGAGTAGCTTAGAGCGCCTGCGTGGTCCAGTAAGTTAGCATAAGATCGTTAAGTAATTGTAAGCTAGCATTTAAGCATTTTTTGTTAGCATGTAAGAGTTAATGATTAAGTAAATAAAATGCATTTAAATCTGAACTGAAACTGAACAATTTAAACGCCAAATAATTACCTTTTCAAAGAGCCATATCAAGCCTCACAAGGGCTCTTACTTTAGACTATAGAGCAGTTTCTGTGTGAATTTTGAAACTGTGAAAACGGCTGTTAATTAACAGCATGTGGGTTTTCTTGTTTCCACAGAAACATGAGCGAGATGTGCCCGCGGTTTATAGGACATATTAAACGCCAAATAATTACCTTTCACAGATGCATAACAAGGCTCCCAAGGGCTCTTAGTTTAGACACTAAAGCAGTTTTTGTTAGACGCTTGAAACTGTTAAAATGGATGTTCATTAACTGCATTTGGGGTTTTCTCGATTCCATAGAAATGTGAACGAGATGTGCCCGCGGTTTATAGGACATATTAAACGCCAAATAATTACCTTTTCACAGATGCATAACAGGACTCCCAAGGGCTCTTAGTTTAGACACTAAAATAGTTTTTGTTAGAGGCTTCAAACTGTTAAAATGGATGTTAATTATCAGCATTTGGGTTTTCTCATTTTCACATAAACGTGAAAGATACGTGCCCGAGGTTTATAGGACAATTTAAACGCCATATAATTACATTTCCAAACTAGTATAACAAGCCTCCCAAGCGCTCTTAGCTTAGACACTAAAGATCTTTCTGTTAGAGGCTTGAAGCTGTTAAAGGGGCTGTTAATTAACAGCATTTGGTTTTTCTCCTCTTCACAGAAATGTGAATGAGATGTTGCCGAGGTTTGTACGACAATTTAAACGCGAAATAATTGCTTTTTTCAAGGAGGCATAACAACCCTCACAAGGGCTCTTACTTTAGACACTAGAGCAGTTTCTGTTTGAATTTTGAAACTTCTAAAACGGCTGTTAATTAACAGCATGTGGGTTTTCTCGTTTCCACAGAAATCTGAACGAGATGTGCACGAGATTTATAGGACATATTAAACGTCAAATAATTACCTTTTCAAGGATGCATAACAAGGCTGCCAACGGCTCTTAGTTTAGACACCAAAGCAGTTTCTGTTAGAGGCTTGAAATTGTTAAAACGGTTGTTAATTAACAGCATTTGGGTTTTCTCGTTTTCACAGAAATGTGAACGAGATGTGCCCGAGGATTATATGGCAGTTTAAACGCCAAATAATTTCCTTTTCAAGGAGGCACAAAAAGCCTCCCAAGGGGTCTGAGTTTAGACACTAGAGCAGTTTCTGTTAACGGCTTGAAATTGTTAAAACGGTTGTTAATTAACAGCATTTGGGTTTTCTCGTTTTTACAGAAATGTGAACAAGATGTGCCCAGGATTATAGGACAATTTAAACGCCAAAACAGGCGTAACAAGCCTCCCACGGGCTCTTAGTTTAGACACTAGAGGCTTGAAACCCTTAAAACTGCTGTTAATTAACAACAGTTGGGTTTTCTCGTTTCCGCAGAAACGTGAACGAGATGTGCCCGAGTCCTACAGGACATGTTAAATGCCAAACAATTTGGTTTTCAAAGAGGCACAACGAGCCTCCCATGGGCTCTTAATTCACACACTAGATTAGTTTCTGTTTGAATATTGAAACTGTTAAAACGGCTGTTAATTTTCAGCATATGGGTTTTCTCGTTTCCGCAGAAATATGACCGAGATGTTATACGGCAATTTAAACGCCAAATAATTGCCTTTTTAAAGAGGCATAACATGCCTCCCAAAGGCTCTTAGTTTAGACACTAGAGCAGTTTTTGTTAACGGCTTGAAACTGTTAAATCAGGCTGTTAGTTATCAGCATTTGTGTTTTCTCGTTTTCACAGAAATGTGAGCGAGCTGTGCCCGAGATTTATAGGACAATTTAAGCGCCAAACAAATACCTTTTCACAGAGGCACAACAAGAATCCCAAGGGTCCTAATTTAGAAACTAGAGCAGTTTGTGTTAGAATCTTGAAACTGTTAAAACGGCTGTTAATTAACGGCATTTGGGTTTTCTCGTTTTCACAGAAATATGAACGAGATGTGCCCGAGTTTTATAGGACATATTAAACGTCAAATAATTGCATTTTTAAGGAGGCATAACAAGCCTCCCAACGGCTCTTAGTTTAGACACTAGAGCAGTTTCTGTTAACGGGTTGAAACTGTTCAAACGGCTTGAAACTGTTCAAACGGCTGTTATTTATCAGCATTTGGGTTTTCCCGTTTTCACAGAAATATGAACGAGATGTGCCCGCGGTTTACAGGGCATATTAAACGCCAAATAGTTACATTTTCAAATATGCATAAGAAGACCCCAAGGGTTCTTAGTTTAGACACTAAAGCAGTTTCTCTTAGAGGCTTAGAGTGGAGTGTTTTTATTTCGCATAAAAGTTACAAGGTTTCCCTACCACACGTTTTACAGTTCAGAGATGTGATATGTATATAATTTATCTTTCACCTGTAATATTATTATGAATATATAATTTGAAATTAAATGGACGTTAATTATCTCTACGAAGGGAAATCGGAAAAAACCCTTAAAAAAAAATAAAAGAATAAATAATTAAATAAATAAAAATAAAAATAAATATATATACATATATACATATATAAATAAATGAATAAGCAAATAAATAAATAAATAAATAAATAAATAAATAAATTTATAAATAAATAAATAACTAATAAATGAAAAATAGTTAAATATATATAAAAAGTTAAACAAATAGCAAATAGAATAAATAGAGAATAGGTAAATAAATTAAATTAAGAGCATCAAGTTGGAAATTTATTATCATTCAGGTTATTAACTAAAGGATTATCAACAAAATCACATCGAACAAGAAAACGTTGATTCAATTTTAGAATTCTATCAAGGACTAATTTAACATTCGCCTTTTGATGAATATCGCGCGTTGTGTTATACCAAGGTAAATTATGCATCATTTTCAAAAGTTTATTTTGAGAACCCTGCAGTTTCTTAAGATGGATTTTTGCGCAATTACCCCACACTTGGCAACCATAAAGCAGTATTGCTTGAAAAATAACTTGAAGTATCGTTATTTTATTGGCATTTGACAACCTTGACTTTCGGTTTATGAAGGGGTATAACATCTTGGTCGCAACAGAGATTTTGTTTAAGGTATTTGTGATGTGCGTATTAAATATTAGTCTGCAATCCAAGTGAATTCCTAAATACTTTACTGAGGGTTCCCAACTTATACTAGCCCCACTCACATGCAATTGTCCATTAGGTAGAAAACAGGCTTTTCTTTTCCTAGTAAAAAAGATTGCTTGTAGCTTGTGCTCGTGAAGTTGTATTTTCCATTTATTAAAGTAAATTTGAAAAATTATCCACTCATAGTAGAGATTCCTCTCAATGTTGAGAGGAAATTCGTGAGAAGAGAAAATCGCTATATCATCTGCGAAAGCCGTAACTTCACAGTTGGGTACAGATGGTACGTCGGACGTAAACAGGTTATACAAAACAGGTCCAAGCACTGAGCCTTGAGGAACACCAGAATGAAAGTAGACAATGCTGGAGACATCATTAAAATTTCCACTCTAAAACAGCGGTTGGACAAGAAACTACGGACAATTCTACAGAGATTTGACTGGAAATTGAAATTTATCATTTTGTATATAAGCCCGTCATGCCAGAGAGAATCAAAAAGCTTTTTCGACGTCTAATAATAACATGCCTGTTGATTTTCCTGTTGTACGAGACGATTTAACATGATTGCAGATCCTTAGCACTTGATGGGTAGTGCTGTGATTGCGCCTGAATCCAAATTGTATATCGGGAAGTAGGTTGTTGTCTTCAATATGCTTAGAGATTTTTTCTTTTATAACCTTTTCATATAATTCACTAAGACCACTTAATAAACTAATTGGTCTGTAACTGGTAACCACTTGAGGAGGGTTTCCAGCTTTAGGAATTGGAACAATCTTAGCCAGTTTCCATACATTTGGGAAGTATTCCATTTTAATAAAGGCGTTAAGGACAAACGTTAAACGCTGAAGGACAGATTTAGGCATTTGCTTAATATATATGTTTTTAATTTGGTCGAATTCTTCAACTTTACGATTAATCAGCTCTTTGACCATGAATTTGGTATCTTCTAAAGTTATATACAGGCTTGAGGATGGAGGATCATTGTTACCAATCAAAAGATTTTGAATGGATTGTTTCACTAAATTAATTGTTTCGGCGTCACCTAAATTAGAAAATATTTCGTGATTTTTGCGAAAATTTAGAGCAAGTGCGTTAGCCTTGTCAAGATCCGTACAGAACGTAGTATCTGAATCCTTAAGAAAATGAAGCTGTCTATTTTTATTTTTTACCAGTTTGACAATATTCCAAAACGGTTTTGAACTTAAATCTAGAGATCGTAATTTGATGTTCCACTTCTTATTATTGTAATCAAAAATAAGTTTTGAAATAAGATTATTGAGGTGGGAAACTTTATGTTTGTAGAACGGCTGACGGTATCTTTGCCAATGTCTTCAACAAGCATTTCTAATTTGAATGAGTTCCAGGATGTAAGGGGGAAGCTTGATTGCCGAGGTTGTTTTAGGAACTTTACGAACACAAAATTCAATAGTGTCTAGTACATGTTTTCTAAAATCTGAGATAATGGAATCAACATCGGCAGTGGAGGTAACGCTGTCTAGATTACAGGGAAAGTTCCGTAATTTGGAAGTTAGTACTTTCCGGAAACGATTCCAATTCGCATTTTTAAGATCTAGCTCATATGCGACCTTTTGCACACCTGATTTGCGAAGCCGACCAAACACAGGGTTATAATCAGAGCTGAGGTCGTTATGGCAACCGGTTTGGAAAGGTAACCAGGCATATTAGACAAAAATAAATCAAGCACAGATGGACTACGGTTAGAACTGGGAAAAAAGGTCGGACTAGAAGGGAATATCACAGATGCTGAAAAATTTAAACATAGATCTGACAGGATCGTACCGTAGGCATTTGCTCTTAAGCAACCCCAATTTATATGTCTAAAATTTAAGTCCCCACCAATAATAAATTCACCTTGGAGTGAGAGTAATTTGCGGAGATCATTCTCAAAAGCTACCTTTTTTTTGTAATGAGCTTCTTGTTGATACAAAATATACTCACCCTGTTCTTTACCTTTACTTATCTGCATAGAATCACGTACATAAACTACATAACCAAACAACTAACACTACTCTAACATGGAATGTAATGGAATTTAAAATGAGTACTGTAATACTGAATTTTACCAGTTAGTCGTAATAAAACCCTTTTACCGAACGGTTTTACTTTTTTATTTATCACAATTTGTAACAAAGGTTATGGGCCCAGGCGCCTAAGTTTTAGTGGCGTGAGTTGAATTAACTTTCAATTTGTTAGTTTATAAACATCAGTATGAGTTTTGGTTTATATAATATCGAAAAATTGGACGACGAGAATTACGACGAATGGACTGTCCAAATGGGCATATGTGTCCGGTAGAACACCTAAACCCGAATCAGACGAGACATTGATTGCAGTATGGACATCAAAAGACGAGAAAGCATTGGCAATGATTTTCCTGTGTGTAAAGTCATCCCAGCTGTTGCACATAAAACAGTGTAAAACATCCCTTGAAGCTTGGAAGAAACTGCAGGAAATTCACCGACCACGTGGTCCAGCAAGAAAGGTGACATTATTCAAGCAATTACTAAATCTAAAAATGGCGGAAAATTCTTCAATGTCGAGTTATCTGAATAATTTTTTCGATTTGTTCGAAAAATTAATAGAAATCGATATCAACTTGCAGGAAGAGTTGCTGGCCATTCTTATATTATCGAGTCTTCCAAAAAGCTATGAGAATTTTGTCATAGCAATTGAGTCTCGGGACTCATTACCAGCAGTAACCGCGCTGAAAACCAAGCTATTGGAAGAGGGAAGGAGACGTGAAGGGAACACGCGAGAATGTGATACATCTGCGGTAGCATTCTTTACAACGCAGAGGAATAAACCACCGAAAAAAATGTTCAAGGGCAAGTGCTACAAGTGTGGCAAAAAGGGCATCTCTCGTCTTAGTGTCGGATAAATGTGTCAACAAAAGCAATTGGAAACAAAGTGACATCTTCGTTTGCTATGCTCAACGGGACAAATGTTTCAGCTCTGAACAAACACAGTTGGGTAATCGATAGCGCATCGACATGCCATATGTGCTGTGATAAGTCTCTTTTCACAAAAATATACAGTCATAAGGAGAAAATTGAATTAGCGGCTAATAATTTCATTCAGTCAGATGGAATTGGCGATGTTTTAATTGAAACAGGTGCATGTAAGATTAAGCTTCTCGATGTGCTCTTAGTGAAAAATCTTAAAACGAATTTTATTTCGGTTAGCAAAGCCACTGAAAGTGAACATCGAGTTGAATTTAATAACATCAGTGTGGTTATAAAAAACGTTCAAGGAAATGAAATAATGCATGCAAAAATGTTTGGTAGCTTGTTGGTGTTGCAAATGGTAAAAGAGAAGCTCCTCAATGTTAACACCAAGGACAGCTTGCTTACTAAGTGGCATGAAAGGTTTTCAGTTTCAGTTTTAATGCATTTTATTTTCTTAACACTAACTCTTACATTCTAACAAAAAATGCTTAAATGCTAGCTTACAATTACTTAACAATCTTATACTAACTTACTATACTCACAGGCACTCTAACCTACTCTAAATTCTTATAGCTATGTCTTTCGACTTTATTTACATTTGTTTTACTAATATTTGTTTTCTATACTTAAGGCTAAGAAAAAATATTCGTTAAGAAAAAACTTAGCATATGGACTTTTTTTTGTTTTTTTATAAAAACTTAATATCTAACATAAAATACACCTTAGTCTACTTAACCTACATACACAAAACACACATACACACACATAGACATTATACAAAATAATATACATATATTAGTATATACCTTTGTATATACTAACATATGTATATATTACTTAAATGCTAACCTAAACCTATGTAAGCTGGCCATCGCTATTAACAAAGCAAATATATTGGTCAGCTCTGCCTCATTAGTGAGCCTGGCCCGTAATTGACGGAAACGACGACAAAACATCTTCTCCATCATTCAACCACCAGAAATGCTGGTGCTGTCGAACGACATCCCTCTTATCGCGATTCCCCACCGCCCTACTGAACCTGAGGCGATCCACACTGCCGTGTGCAACGTCTCTGTTGTAGTTGAGTCGCCTGTCCCCAGCTGTCCGAGCGACATGGAAGATTAACGGTACCGCTGATCTATCCTGGATCAACCCTATCTGATCGAGGTAGGGGAATGCTTCCGGTGGAACGAAGCCGTCAAAGCGCACACTCTCGTGGTAAAGGTAAATTGGGGGAGAAACCCCCAGATATCAGGTTATTCGTCGAGGTCATTGCTCTTGCAATGTGCCTTCGAGTCAGCTTAATTACGAAGTTATCCACTCGTATTAGGTTCGCCCTGTTATAAAGGACCTCAATGGGATAAAATTTCTTGTACTCCGACTCTGGTGTTCTGTACAGGCGAAGACAAGCCCTCTCAAGCACACGAATCTTTTCCATTAAGCTTGCTCGTACATTGAACCACACGGGACAACCAAATACCAGCATGGGCCTAATAAGGACCATGTAGCAGATTACCTTTACCCTCACATCGAGTTGGCTGCTATAAAACAGTCTCTTTGTAAGGGCAAAGCACCTTTAGCTCTGGCCAGAGCAGCATCTGCATTTTTGCCAAAATACAGAAACTAATGTAGCTAGATCCCAAGGTATCTGACTACATTTCGACAGGCACGAGGCTGTCCGTGCTGTCCAATGATTGAGAACTTTCGCCATTTTTTCCTGGTATCCCTAGAGGCTCCAGACAACGGCGTCCTAAAGAGAATGGTTTCCGACTTCTGAAAGTTGATTTTCAACTTCCAGTCATCGCAAAATCGTCTTATCTTATCGAGGTCACGCTGCAAGGGAGTATTAATGACCTCGATTTTTGGACCTGTTCTGTACGCTACCAAATCTTCTGCGTACGCAATAGTATGGGGAAGTGAACCTATCAAGTCGCTTGTAAAAATGTTAAATAGGATCGGCGAATTGGCCGCGCCTTGCTAAAGACCGTTTTTAATTTGAAATATTCCAACAGAAGTCACATCGCCATTTTTCACGATGAACTGTCTGTTGGTTAGCATATTACGACTATAAAGAATGTACAAGAGAGGTTTGCTGATCCCCAGCCTAGTCAGCTTATAGAAAAGACCCTTTAACCATACGGTGTCGAAGGCCTTCTCCAAGTCAACAACCCAGGCACCAGTGCATTGTTTCTTGCCTTTGTTCCGTTGGATATTAGAAACCAGTTTAGACGCGGCATGTGAGATATCATGTCCCGCCTTAAAACCGAATTGATTATCCGGAACTATATGTTTGTCCTCAACCCACCTAGACAGAGCTCTATTGATTACTTTTTCAAAAACCTTACTGATATTCGGAAGGAGACTTATCGACCGGAGATTCGCCGGATTGGATATATCCTTTCCCTTTTTTGGGGATAGGTTGAACCACCGCCGTTTTCCAATGCGCTGGATAATGTGCATTATTCATTGCATTATTAAACAGGATGGTGTAGATGTCCACCGCTTCTAGAGGAAGATGTCGAAGCACGATGTTCGGAACACCATCGGTTTCCACCGATTTCTTAGCCCTGATTGTGTCGAATATCTCATGGAGTCCTTCCTTCGAAATGAACGGGGGTAGGCCATCCTCTCTGGCAATGACGTTATTTGCCATATTTTCATCGATAAACCGGTTGAAACCAGAGCCGTCGGATCGCCAGTTCTCTATTTCATTTCGAATGCAGAAGTCGTGCACCAAGACGCGATTGTCCAGGTCGTAATTAGGGCCAATGTTATCAATGGCCTTGTATACTTCCTGGAAAGTCGCCCCTATGGCCTCAACCTTCTCCTGTGGATCCTCGATCACAAAACATTCGTCATCAGCGGCCTCATTTGGATCAATGTCTGCTATTGTCAGTAACCGTTCGTTGTCTGTTGCCCGGGCTATTTTAAGACACTGAATGTCGTTTTGATTTTTTCTCCGAAATAGTTTATTTATTTGCGGAAACATATTCGGGTTGCTGGTGTTTATAGCCCGAACCTTGTTGTTCCAATACAAACTTACAGAAATTCTGTAATTTTCTTTTATTAGCGTTTGGATCCTTTTAATCGACGACTTCAGTGTCCTAATCTCCTGGTCTTGTCGGTCAGTTAACTATCTGTACAAGTTTTTAAGTCTTGTCAGAAGTCTACTTTTCTGTCGGTGCAGTGCGTCAATAGTCGGATTGCGGAACAGGTCTTCGTTAGTCGTGCGTCGATACCGCGGTATTGTAGTGTCCATAGTTTGTTTAATTGTCTCGTCCATTTGTTTTAGGTAACTGTCGATCTCCTCGCTTGACAAATTCCTATTGGACGGTGGGTGGAGCGTGTTCGGGGAGAGCGCTCTTGTCAAAGTTGAGGAGAAGCGTGTCCACCGAGTCTTACTGTAGTTGTAAAAATATCTTTGGACAAACTCGTCAAATTCCGCAATTTCGTTGGGAACTGTAATTTCGGTGCTAAAACCGCAATGGTCACTGTCATACACGAATGTGCGCAGACAGTTTAACGTTTGTAAATTCGTACCTGTCAGTCGTATGCGTTCGTCGTACAGCAGTAGATCCAAATAAGACCCGCCTTACAAAAAAAGTCCAGATACTAAGTTTTTTTGATTAAAATTTATTTTCTTAGTTTTAGTATTAATAAATGTAAAAATAAAATAAAATTAGACTGTAAGATTCGTCGAAAGACATAGTTTAAATATTAGGTTTAACTTAGAGTGCCCGCATGGGGCCAGTAAGTTAGAATAAGATTATTTGTAAGTTATTTAAGCTAATTTTTAAGCATTTTTTTGTCTAGCATTTAAGAGTAATTTAAGTTGAAAAAATAAAAATGCATTTAAACTGAAAACAACCCCACCAATCGAGTAATAGGTTCCCTCTAGTATTTGGCAAATTATTTCCCCAATCTCTGTGTCTAGCGTTGAAATCCCCGCCGATTATAAAATAATTCTCCCCCGACTCCAGCCTCAGAAGTCGAAAAAGCGTGTCGAGCTCTGTAATGAATAGGGTGGATTTTGAAGCCTCCGGTGCATAAACAGAGGCCAAGAACAGCCGCTTTCCACTGCGGAGCGGGATGTAAACGACGACTGCTTACAGCACCCGGAACCTGCGCAACACTCCCTTGTACACTCTGTGAAATTTTATAACTTCTTTAATGAAGATCGCGACACCGCCTCCACGTTTGGATCTGGGCCGGTTTCTTCTTCTAACAATATAATTATTGTCCTCCAGTTTGTGCTTATCGGTTAGCTTGGTTTCGTTAGCGAAAAGCACATCCGGAGTTTGGTCTTGCAGCAATTTAAACATCGCGGCTCTTCGTTCGATCCTAATCAGTGAATTAGCACTCACCGCAAGGACCTTCAAAGTTTGCTCCACCATGTGCGTACCCATTACGGCATGTGCTGCGTTAAGTTCGGCAGCAACGCGTAGATCTGGTCCACCCGCTTGGCCTGTTCTTGAACCTGCTTTTGCAGCTGAGCCATCTGCCCTTGGATTGCGAGCAAGATGGCTAGCATGTTCGGTGCAGCTTCCGTTGTTCTCTACATTGGCGCTGGAGAAGCAACAGTCGCTTGCTGTACCGTAGCCCCCCTACCGGACGCTATTTGGGCGTAGGAAATTTGAGGCGTGACGGCTGGTGTTTGAAACCTCACAGGTGAACGTTTGACCTCCACCTTCTGCTGCCGAGCCACTTTTGCTTTTTTAATGTCGGTGAACTTAGGACAACCCCGATAGTTTGCGGTGTGTCCCACGTTCCCACATAACACACACGAGAGCTGCGTCCTATCGGATGCTCCGTCCCTACCCAGACCACACTCCTCGGAACTGTGGTTCTTTACGCACTTCACGCATCGAGGCTGCATTTGGCAGTTCGACGCAGCGTGCCCGAACCTCTGACAGCGAACGCATTGTATAACGCCTTCGCTCCTTTTTACTTTTTCCCAGTGAACCACCTGGTATTCTAGGACATTGATTCTCCTTAGACTATCCAGACGACTTTCGGGACTGAGCTGCACCAGGAAGAACGGCAGATTCCGTTTCTCCCGCCTGGCTCTAGCTGTGGTAAATGGCTTTACCCCCACAAACTTGAGTCCTTCGCACTCCTTCTCTTTGAGCAGTGCAAGGATCTCCTCAGGATCAGAAGACAGTTCCAGTCCCTTCAGCAGCATCGATTGCCGCTTTTCACACTTCGGTGTAAATGAATAGTACTCCGTCGTCGTTTCCTTTAGGAGCTCTTTTACTTTCGCGTAGCCCTCCACTGTATTACAGTGGATGACATGGCGATCGTTCCCCAATCTCTTGATATTAAAATTATTACCAATGACCAACTTACATAGGTCCTTGGTTTCATTTACCTCTTTTTTATAGGTGTTGATAGGAGGCACCTTTTCCTTCTTCTTCTGCTGCTGCTGTTGTTGTTGTTGCTGCTGCTGCTGTTGTTGCTGCTGCAGCTGTTTTTTCAGCTGCTGTGTTTTGATTTGTAGTTGTTTCTGCTGCTGCTGTTTTGTCTGCCGCTGCAGTTGTTGTTCCTGCTCGTGTTGCTTTTTTTGTTGGGCGCTTTCTGCCTCTAATTTCTCCCTCTGCCTGCCTGCAGTTTGTTTTTTCTTAACAGCAAGCATTTTTTCTTGCAGCTTTCCTATGCAGCTGCTAATGTCTTTTAACATTTCATCCTCATCTTCCGATTCGGATGCCGCTAGAGAAGCAAATTTGTTATTGCCCGACGAATAATGTTCATCATCCTCTGACAGAACGGCACTTATTCTTTTTTTTGTTACATTAGGAGGGGATTTCAGACTCCTCCTCTTTTTAATGGCTTTCGCCACGGCACCGGCAACACTATTGTTGCTTTTTGCATCTCCCGTTATGGGAAGAGCGGAATGTTCTCCACCATCCATCGCATGCTTTGCTGAACGGTTTTGTTTTGATAACACTATTTATTTGCACAATTTGTGACAAATAAAAAAAAAATAAAAAAAACTTTCAAGTTTGGCTTGGGATCGAACTCGCGTCCCACGATTTAATCACCGACCCCGCTGTGGTTTAAGTTTAAATGCATTTTTATTTATATACTTAAATTACTCTTAAATGCTAGACAAAAAAATGCTTAAAAATTAGCTTAAATAACTTACAAATAATCTTATTCTAACTTACTGGCCCCATGCGGGCAGTCTAAGTTAAACCTAACACTTAAACTATGTCTTTCGACGAATCTTACAGTCTAATTTTATTTTATTTTTACATTTATTAATACTACAACTAAGAAAATACATTTTAATCAAAAAAACTTAGTATCTGGACTTTTTTTAATTTTTTATAAAACTTAAAACTAAAAGCCTACAATCTACCTAAAAATAAATCTTAACCTACTTAACCTACTTACATCCAATGCATACATACATACATATATATACACACATAATATATATATACATAATATATAAATATATGTATGTGTATATATTTTTTTAATTTTTTATTTTTTATTTTTTATTTTTTTTATTTTTTTTTTTTTTTCTTAGAATCTAACTTAAACCTACCTAAAACTATGTAAGCCGGCCATGGCTAAAAAAAAATAGGCTGGCCCACCTTGCTTCACATGAAGCTAACTATTACTGGAGGAGTTCGACGACGAAGCATCCTCCCCTTCAAAAAGCCACCAAAATTGTTGGTGCTGCTGAGCAACATCCCTCCTGTCGCGACTCCCTAACCGCCCTACTGAACCGGAGACGCTCCGCACTGCCCTGTGCGACGTCTCTGTCGTAGTTGAGTCGCCTGTCCGCAGCTGTTCGAGCGACGTGGAAGATTAGCGGCACCGCCAATCTGTCCTGGATCAGACCTTTACTATCTAGATAGAGGAACGCTTCTGGAGGAACAAAGCCGTCAAAGCGAACTCTCTCGTTGTTCGTGAATAAAATGTATAACTACATATATTTTTGTTAAAATAATTATTAAAATTGTATTTTATGTTAGAACTGAGCTAAATTGAACTCTATTTTTTATTAATAATGTAACCTATGAAACGTAACGTAGGATTACGTATTATTATTTAGTACATTTAGTATGACAGTTTGTTAAGGTAAAAATGGAAGTAATTTCCGGAAAAGACTAATAAAATCTCTTTGCTGTAACCCTTGAAGCCGAAAGAACGTGTTTTACTTAAACCCGCATTTTTTTTTACCCATTTTTAACCCCACACATATTGAATAAAGTTTTAAACCCTACACACCCCAACATTTGGTCCTTTTCGAGCCGAATAAAGACTCCACATAAAATTAAACATTTAAACATGTAAAAAAGAAAAAAGTGCAAGGTTCAAACGTACAAACATACATATATATGTATATACAAGAAAAGATACTTAACAGACTTCACAAAACATTAAACATTTAAAAGAAAATAAAATAAAAAGTGCAAGTGCAAGTGCAAGAATAAAGTGCAAGTGTACAAAAAATAAAAAAATATATATAGATATATATAAAACATAAAGAACATACATATTTCCCTCGCGGTCGGTGTCTTGCCCCTTGTCTTTCTTCTTTTTAAGACTCACAGACTCTCGGTGGTTGTGCAGAAATCGTATTTCCCGCGCCGTGTAAAAAATTTATTTCATCTTTAACCTCAACTGTCACCAGCTGGGCAAAGCTGACCAAAGGTCGTAAGTTCCTGTAATAAAACATTTTAATTAAATATCATACAATAAACTGTATCTAATAAAATTAAAGTAATAAATACTTGATACACCCTTATTGGTTTATAATTAATTACATTTTCAAATAGAAACCATTTAAAAATGTCAAAATTGTCCACGGGTGCAGACCAGAAAGGTGTTCTGGAGCAGATTCTTCGTGACCACTCCAACTTCAAAAAGACTGGAGCATCACGTCGTACAGCCAGCTATCTGTCAGGTCGTCTTCTTATTCTAGAAGGGAACTTCAAAAATGCGCTTGGTCTTCAAGCAAAGATTCGTCGAGGAGAAATTGAAGAAGGTCTGGAAGAAGAAGATTTTGATGAAATTTTTGATTTGCTTCAAGAAACATATTTCACTTACCGAGGTGAATTGGTCGATGCTATCGACAATGCCAAGTCAGCATCAAAGGAGAATAATGTGGAAGGTGAATCCACAGGTGGTTCGTGTAATGAGCTTTCATTACCCCAAATTCAAATACCACATTTTGAGGGCTCGTACACGAAGTGGCGGGCTTTCCACGATGTCTTTTTGTCGTTAGTCCACACAAATAAAAAGCTGGGTGAAATCCAAAAGCTTCACTATTTGAAGTCGTCTCTTACAGGTGAAGCTGCTAGTTTGTTGCAGCATTTAGGTTTGTATTCTGGCAATTATGACAAAGCATGGGAACTGCTTGTCGCCAGATACGACCACAAGCGAGTGTTGGTAAACGCTCATTTCCAACTTTTTTTTGAGCAGCAGCAGTTGACGAAGGAGACGGTAAGCAACATCAAATCTCTATTGGACACGTCCCAGGAATGTTTTCACGCTCTGGGAAACTTAGGATTGCCTGTTAGTTCTTGGGATGACATTTTAATATATATACTGGTTCAGAAATTACCTGCTTTTACTCAGCGTTTGTGGGAGGAGAAGTTAGGTAGTTCGAAGGAGTTGCCAACACTGACGCAATTCACAGAGTTCCTGGAAACACATTTTCGAACCTTGGAAGCAGTAGCTGGAACGAGTGGCATCAAGGTCAGCGGTTCTTCTGTACACACGGCTGTTGCGGTCGAGAAGAAAACGGTGTTGCACGTCGGGAAGAAGCAGTTTGCATGCCAGGTATGTGGTAGAGGTCAGCACTCCCTTCGAACTTGTCAGAAGTTCATTGCCATGGAGATCTGTGAACGATCTAAGGCAGTGGACAGTATCGGGGTTTGTCGGAACTGTTTGGCGTACAGTCACAAGACGAACCATTGTCAAAGCAGTGTGCGCTGCTATTACTGCAAGCAGGCACACCATTCTCTGCTACATGTTGATAATCTCAGCTCTAAACCTACAAGGGATTATAAAAATATAACAACAGGTACACAAACATTTCATATAAGGTCAAAATTTAACCCACCTAAAGTAACCTCTTCTGAAGTACATCAGCCAAGTGTTCTTCTGGCAACAGCAGTTGTTCGAGTTAGGTCATCAAATGGAAATTATTTTAATTTGAGGGCGTTAGTTGATCCTGGATCGGAAGCAACGTTTATTACTGAATCCGCTGTCCAGTTATTAGGGCTTCGTCAGCGACGAACGATCATTCAGGTATCTGGATTGGGAAAGGTTAGCAGTGGTTCATGTCAACGGTATGTAAGTCTTACCTTTGGGTCTCTGGTAACACCTTTCGAGACAAATACCCCAGCTTATGTGTTCAAGTCCCTGACTGGTCTTTTGCCGTCCAAGCCTCTAATTCTGCAAAACTGGGAACATATTCAAGGTTTGAAGTTAGCTGATCCACAATTCGACAAGCCTGCGACTGTTGATATTCTCCTGGGAGCCGACGTTTACTCTGAGTTTATTTTAGGATCCATTATACGGGGTGATGATGAAAGATCGCCAATCGCACAGGAATCAGAGTTAGGTTGGCTTATCCTTGGGAAGGTTATTTCTCAAAATAAAAAACCTGTCCATAACTTCTTACAGGTTCTCGATAACGACACTCAGCTGCGAAGGTACTGGAAACTGGAAGAGTTGCCTTTCAACACTAAGGAAACTGCGAAAGAGAAAACTTTTGAAAAGAATCATATTAACACAACAACAGGATTGGACGATGGACGATATGAGGTATCGTTGCCATTTAAAGACGGATGTAAGCCTGGGTTTGGTGCCTCGACGTTAGGTGCCTTACCTAGGTATCATCAACTGGAAGGAAGATTCCAGGAAAACCCCACACTACACACGGAGTACTCTAAGTGTTGCGACGGCAGGGTTCGGGTGTTTGCTTCCCTTGTGACAACGGGGTGGCACGCTGGCGATGCTCGGCAGTAGCTCGTCGGAATGGGGGAGGATCTTGTTGTCATTAACCTACACGCAAAATGATTATCGTGCCTGTGTAAGAACGAGCACATAACCGCAGTTAACACCGTATTGTCGGATGTTGACAGACGAAGACGACGACTTCGTAACAGGACTTACCCACCCTTTAATGCACCGATTACGGTACACCGTGGTTGCTTTGCCTGTGGACTTTGACGGCAACCCCCTTTTTCGGACACACCTCAACTATCACATTTGTTATCACGTCACACCATAACGAGTAAAATTAAATTAATTCATTGGTTTAAAAGCGATTACTGGTTACTTTATTTGAGTGAATTCAGAATTTTTTATTTTTTTTTTGTTTCTTTGATTTCTAGTTTTACAAAAATTTAGTTTCGTAAGTAAGTAAAAAAAATAATAATAATTCAAACAAATAATAATAAAAATTATTATATACAATAAAAAAATTAATAAGGAATCTTAACCAAAATTCAATTATAACTTAGCATTGTAAAGTAAAGGAGAAGTAGTAGTAGTAAGTTTTTTTTTTTTTTTTTTTTTTTTTTTTTTTGTAACAGGTAGTACGATTCGAAATATACTTATAGTTAAATTTTACTCAATAAGTTTAATTTGATTGCGTGTGTGAAAAAAAAAACGAAACAGATTAATTACGCAATTCTTCAATTCTTACGTCTACCCACACCGAAATATGCCAAAACATTTAAGAATGTAATTGTACCCTATTAGATAACGAAATTTATGGCTTACCTCGATCAACCGCAAATCAGGAGTGCACTCTGGATCGCTGATGATGTTTTGGTTTATATGCGTTGGTAAATGATATAAGTTTATATTGTTAAAAGACTCGGCACGTTTCACTACAAGTGAGGGTAAGTTAGGTTAGACAACCTTAGGTGTAGGTAGGCAAAATTAAGCTGTTACATTTTAGCAATATTGTTTTTTTTTTTTTTTTTTTGATTTCTAGTTTTACAAAAATTTAGTTTCGTAAGTTTTTTTTTTTTTTGTAAAAAAAAATTAATAATAATTCAAACAAATAATAATACGAATTATTATATACAATAAAAAAATTAATAAGGAATCTAAACCAAAATTCAATTATAACTTAGCATTGTAAAGTAAAGGAGCAGTAGTAGTAGTAGTAATTTTTTTTTTTTTGTTTTATTTTCTCTTTTTTTTTTTATTTTTTTTTTTTTTTATTTTTTTTTTTTTTAAATAAAATTTCAACACAAATCTAAAAGTTGAACGAGAGAAAAAAAATTTTAAGAAAAATACCAGTATAAATTCCTTTCGTTCTGATTTCGGTTTGTTTTACAAAAAAAAACGTATTTTAACATTTATATTGTTTAAAAGCACTGCTTTTGATTTGTTAACATTTTTTTTTTGTGAGGTTTGGTTTCGGTTTAAATAAAACAAATTTAAAAGAAAAGAACTAAAAAAACCTAAGTCACCAATGACGTGTATATATGTGTATATAAATTTTTTTTTTTTTTTTTTTTTGCTGTCTATAATTTAATTAACGCTAGTTGTGGTGTTGATGCGGTAGATAGTTAAGTAGGTACACAGATGAGATGGTTGTTGTTAATATCCGCACGCATCCAACATGCTGGTTTAAAATGTGCGCGCCTCCAAACAATCCAACAAATTGTTCTCGATGCGAAGGAACACAGTGATTGTTTTTTGTTCGTATTTGGATCACATTAAAGTTGGAATCAGCATGTAGTTGTAGATTCTTTTGATTGATTTGATGATGATGATGATAAGGTAATTTTGCTGTGGATTATCTCGCTGTATCCAGATGAAGATAGAAGGAAGAAACCAAACTGGTTGTATTCTCCTTGCATGTTCTTCTTCTTTTGAATACACACACCACGCACAAAAATGATTTCATTTTAAAATTATATTGTATTGTTGCAGTTTTTATTTTTTTGGAAATAAAAAAAAATTTATTAACGCGCCGTATCTTGTCGAATAGAATTTTGGAGAGGGATTTTTTTTTTTGAAATCACATTTTTGGCTATTATTGCAAATATGTTGGGTTTTATTTTGTTGTTTTTTTTTCTTTGTATCACACTTCATTTACGTTATACTATCCAAGTTTTTATTTAAATTTTCTGCGCAGTTATATTCGTCGGTCCTCTCTCGGCGGCTGTTGGCTACGAAAAAGAAAGAACGTGGAATGCCGGAAGAGCAAGTCAGCCATTGCAAAAAAAAAAAACACACGATTGCCAATTCCCATTTCGAGTTACCTCTGGGAACCGTGGCGCTTGAGGGCTGTGACATAAGGATTCGCTTACGTCACTTGTTAAAAAAAAAAAGATCTGTTCTTTTATTTTAAAAGGGATCGCTACAAAATCGAGGATTTGGATCTGACGCAAGTCTTGATCCAAAGACACGAAAAACGGAACGCTAAAATAAAAGTAGGTATCCTTTAAATCGACCCACGGCCTATTACAATTATGTATTAATTTTTTAAGTCTTTGGCGTGATATACACCAGTTTTCCTTCCTCCTATATCCTCGACTTCGTACAGCGATCTTCCCACTTGTTTAAGTACTCTGCACTTCACAAACTTAGGACACAGTTTAGCGCTAAAGAGCTTTGACGAGTCACTTAAAACAAAGTTCCTGCGAAAGATCTCATCTCCTATTTTAAATCGTCTTACAGAACATCTAAGGTTGTAAGATTTTTCTTGCCTCTGTGTAGCACGGCGAAGATTTTCTTTGACCTTTTCTCGGATTAAAGAGAGACGGTTCGGGGTTGGTAAAAAGTCAAAGTCGCTATCACTCATAGCCTTAAGATTTTTTGCAACTCTGTATGCGCTTGCATGCGAGATCATATGAAATCCATACAGAACATAGTACGAACTCATTCCAATGGATTGGTGGACTGATGAATTCAAGGCATTTTGGATTTCGGGTATGTTCTCATCCCAGTTTCGATGATCTTCTTTAATATAAGTTCTTATCGCTGATAAGATTGATCTATTGGTTCTTTCCGAAGCGTTTGCTTGGGGAGAATAAAGAGGGTTTTTTATATGCACCACACCAAACCGTCTTAAAAATTTCTCAAATTCATTAGAAATAAATTGTTTCCCATTGTCGCTATGCAAAAACTCTGGTACTCCGAATTTAAGAAAAACTTCTTTCTCAAGGAACTCGACAACAACTTGTGAAGTCGCTTTACGCAAAGGTTGTAAAAACACCGTTTTGGAAAACTGATCAAGAACAACAAAAATGTAAGTATTCCCCTTTTTGGTTCTAACATAGGGTCCCATGAAATCGGTAAAGATTTTCTGAAATGGACGATCCATTTCCTGGAATCTTCCCATCGGTGGTCTCAATATGGTGTTAGCAGACTTATTTCTCTTGCAGTCTTCGCATGAAGTTACAAAATTTTTGACCTGAATGGTGATATTAGGCCAGTAGTACATCTGTCGGATTCTTTCAAGAGTCTTTTTTACTCCGTCATGTGCACAATTAGGTGGGTTATGCGCGTTACGTATGACATATTCTGTAAGCCCGGATGGAATCCAGAGTTTCCATTGGAATTCAGAATTAATTGAAAAGTTATTTATTGGCAACATGCGTTTGTAAACAAGCTCGTTCACAACTTTCACATCAGGTAATTTCGCTTGGTTTTCTGTAATCACTTTAATGAGCTCTAGGTATTCATTAGATTTAAATTCAGGAGAACTTAAATCAACCAATTCAATGTTATCTATGGTTTTTGTGATGCTTTCCATGAACATGCGGGACAAGGTATCTGGAACAACGTTCTGTGCTCCTTTCCTATGTACTATTTTAAATGAAAAAGCCTGCAATTTTAAAGACCATCTCGCAAGACGTCCACTTAAATCTTTGAGACCCATTAGCCATTTTAAGCTGGCATGGTCTGTTATGATAGTAAATTCTGTTCCCTCAATATACGGTCGAAATTTATGGATAGCTCTTACTGCCGCAAAACATTCGAGTTCCGTAACACTGTAGTTACGCTGACAGCTGTTGAGTTTCTGCGAGTAGTAAGCCACGGGTTTCTCATTACCTTCTTCGTCATGTTGGAACAAAACTCCTCCTATTCCATTAGAGGAAGCGTCACATTGAATGAAGAAAGGTTTGGAGTAATCCGGGTTGCTGAGTACGGGAGCTGATACTAAAGCTTTTTTAAGTGTTTTGAAAGACGAAATAGCGTCAGCTGTCATGGAAAAAGGTATTTTCTTCTTTAATGTATCCGTTAAGCTCGTCGCAATGGCAGAAAAGTCTCGGATGAATCTGCGATACCATCCACAGAGTCCTAAAAATCGTCTCATCTGTTTCTGAGAACTAGGAATCGGAAAGTCTTGTATGGCCGACACTTTCTTGGGATCAGGTTTGATATGGCCCTGGCCTACGATATAACCTAGATATCTTAGTTCCCTGAAACAAAAATGTGACTTAGATATATTAATAGTTAGGTTGGCGTTACTAAGGCAACTGGCAACTTTACTCAAAATCTCAAGATGCTGGTCAAAGTCCGCTGATATGATCAGGAGGTCGTCAAGATACACAAAAACGCGATCCCTGAGTGCACTGGGGATCACTTTATCCATTAGCCTGCACATCCTTTGAGCTGCATTTTACAGTCCAAAAGGCATGCGAGCGAATTGATAAAGAGGTCGACCTGGCACAGTGAATGCTGTTTTTTCTCTTGACCTTTCTTCTAACGGAATTTGCCAGAAAGCATCCTTCAGATCGACGCTGCTTATAAATTGGGTTTCATTGAGCCGGCTCAATAACCCCTCGATATGCGGAAGAGGATACGCATCCCTCTTTGTGAGCGAGTTCAACTTTCTAGAGTCCAAACAGAGTCTGCTCTTTCCGTTTCTGCGGACCAGAACTATAGGTGAACTCCAGGAACTCTCGCTTTCTTCAATCACCCCCAAAGAGATCATGCGGTCCAATTCCTCATCAATTAACCGCTGTATCGGTGGTGATACAGGGTAGTGACGCTGTTTCACCGGCTCCGCGTCACCAGTGTCAATTACGTGTTGCTCTACAGACGTCTTACCAAGACTAAGTTCAGAATAGGCAGGAAATTCAGAAATAATCGATTGAAGCTTCCTTTGCTGCTCATCGGAAAGATTGTGCATTGGTGGATTTTGTTCAGAATCCTCTTCATCATCAGAGACGTTCTTCTCTTCTAATACTAGGTCAATCTCACTAACGAGATGAGGTGCAACTCGAAATTTTAGCCAGAAATCTATACCCAGATATAAGGGTTGAAGTAGACTTGGAACGAGATACAAATCTATCTTTTCCGCAATGTCGTTATATTCTATCATCACTTTTATCCGACCGACTATGCTGTGATCTGCACCACCAGCTGTTTGAACAGATGATTTAAATTTGAGGATTGGGATACCTAATTGCTCAACAATCTCGATGCAATTTTTCCCGAGACATGAGATTGAAGCACCGCTATCCAATAATCCCTTCATCTCGCGACCGTGTAAACTGATAGTGGCATAGGGTCTATCATCGAGTTTAGATTCAAGATAAGTTTCGCTAATTAACTTCTTGTAAGCTTTCCTCAGTCTTTGCCTTTTCCTAGCCTATAGGATATTTTTGCATACATTAGGTGGATTTAATGTCGAAATATTAAAAATTCGCTTTCTAACTTGTTCGTAGTTCTGTAACCTTTGTTCGTAAGTCTTATTGTAAATTGGTGTTTTAATTAAATTACAGTCTACTTCGGGCAAAGCCGTGTTTAAATGTTTGCGTCGAATAGAAGGATTCTCAGAAGATGTTGTTTGAGTCTGTGTTGTTGGACAGTCGTCATTAAAACAAGTGTTGGTTGATGCATCTATTTTACTTAGTTTGTTCCGGTTTGTGTCGAACGAGACTTCCCGGAAGTGGTCTCGTTCGCCTTCGCGTTTCCCTTTTCGCAGTTGGGACAATTCAAAACCGTAAAGTTATCTGCGCCACAACGGTAACAGAAAAGATTTCGTACCGGTGCCTTGCAATCTATGAAAATGTGACCAGTCTGTTTGCAATTAAAGCAAACTGAAACACTGGGGTTATATTTAGCGGGTGGATTCAATTCTCTATTTTGATGCCTAGGTTGAAATGTTGAGATGTTATTAATCGACTTCGAATTCATTTCATCGAATTCATTATCAAAACTGAAATCTAATTCATGAACATTTCTGGAATTGAACCTATTTTGCATTGCATATCGCGCTTGCAACATCTTTTCTGTTCGACGGCATTCGTCACGAAAATCTTCCAATGTGTCTATCCTCATTGGATAAATAAAATTCATCATCCGTGCATTGATGTTTCCACGCAATATCTTAATGAGATCTAAGTCATTGATAGGACTTCTCAACTGACGTTTTAGATGATCAATTGTGTTGAAGAACTCATCGAAGCTTTCGTTGGACAATTGTTTTCGGTCCATAATCTGCTTCAGTATTTCAAAATCGTTCTCATAAGAACGGAATTGTTTTAGGATGGCTGATTTTAAAGCATTCCAATCTGCTCTTGAATTATGTCTAAGAAATTCCCAATACCAATCCTGAGCAGATCCAGCGAGCAACTGATGAAAATTTTTCAATATTTCGGACCACGGGCAGTTGTAATTCCGTTTAAGAACTTCAACCCGAAAAATAAAGTCCTCGATTGAAATTCCTTTCATCGAGTCGTCAAAACGAATCCCCCAACGATCTAATTCAAATCGCCGATTGCTTTGTCTACTATCAAATGACGTACCTGACCTCCAATTCTCTTCTTCTACAGGTTCTCTTTCACGATTCCTGTTGAATCGAGAGCTCGTTGAATGATTATCAGAATTCATTGACAAATTTTCTACAGCAGGTCTCGCATTATTTTGTTTATGTATTTCAGCCGCAGTATAATTATATGGCTGATTAAATAAACCTCTCATGCAGATGTCAACATTTTGTTTGATAAGAGTGGGTAACTCTTTGAATAGAGACTTCTGCAAATCACTTAAGCTTGAGCGGACTACACTCTGGATGTGCGTATGCAATGGACTGTTTGAGTTATCAGAGTTATCACTTCTTTGGCTTTCTTGCACTTCCCTAGGGAACAAGAGATCATTACTGTTCGCATTTATATTTTGCTGAACAGCTGATTCTCTTTGCAATGGTGACATTATTGGAAGAGATGCCGTGTAGGTGGTCGTGGTGACTAAATTTGCAACGGTGGTCGTAGTAAGTACAACCTGTCTTGATGACTGAGCGTTACTTGTCATAGCGGTTAGGCTTTGATTGACGCTTTGATTTAAATCAAAGTTAACGGGATCTGTAGTGCGTAACGTGACATGAGTGGGTGTGTGCCGTACAGGTTCATTTCTTTCGTACGTCAACGCTTTTGCAATATTTGATGTATTTCTCATACCACCTGATCTAGTGTTGTACTCACTTTGGTAAACAGTTGTTTTGATTTGTTTACCTTTTGGCACTGCACCAGTACTACGACTATCGTTAAGACTCATTTTTGTTATAGGGATGTATATACGTATGTATATATAGACGAATAATAATTTAAGAAGAAAATTTAAATTTGTTTGACGTATAGAGTAGAATTCATGTATTTTATGGTGATCGGTGATATATATTAGTGAGCACGTGAGGCGTGAATTGAGTGGGTTATCATAGGTCATGTGTGCTTTCTTAGCAACAATGCAACAAGCATCTGTTCATCGCGATTTGCTATTCAACGGAAAGTTAAAACAATTAGCAAAGACTTATGAACGAACATCTTGATTGCATTTATATATGTTGCGGAAGATTGACGTGTCGACTCGTAGCGTAGTGCATCAGCATAATTCAAAGTTTGAATACGTGGACTCCTAGTAATCTTTACTCGCGTATGTTCTGACATGTCTGATGTAAAAAAAATTTTTAATTTGAAGCATTAGATGGAAGGAGCTAAAGTGAAAACTTGTAATTGTCAGAGTTGGTTAACGTCGACTTTAACTACCTCTGACTCAGATTGCTTTGATGTGCTTCATTTAGGGCTAATATTTGTCGAGGCCCTACGTTGTTGAGCGCCAATTTTGCGACGGCAGGGTTCGGGTGTTTGCTTTCCTTGTGACAACGGGGTGGCACGCTGGCGATGCTCGGCAGTAGCTCGTCGGAATGGGGGAGGATCTTGTTGTCACTAACCTACACGCAAAATGATTATCGTGCCTGTGTAAGAACGAGCACATAACCGCAGATAACACCGTATTGTCGGATGTTGACAGACGAAGACGATGACTTCGTAACAGGACTTACCCACTCTTTAATGCACCGATTACGGTACACCGTGGTTGCTTTGCCTGTGGACTTTGACGGCAACCCCCTCAACTATCACATTTGTTATCACGTCACACCATAACGAGTAAAATTAAATTAATTCATTGGTTTAAAAGCGATTACTGGTTACTTTATTTGAGTGAATTCAGAATTTTTTTTGTTTCTTTGATTTCTAGTTTTACAAAAATTTAGTTTCGTAAGTAAGTAAAAAAAATAATAATAATTCAAACAAATAATAATAAAAATTATTATATACAATAAAAAAATTAATAAGGAATCTTAACCAAAATTCAATTATAACTTAGCATTGTAAAGTAAAGGAGAAGTAGTAGTAGTAAGTTTTTTTTTTTTTTTTTTTTTTTTTTTTTTTTTTGTAACAGGTAGTACGATTCGAAATATACTTATAGTTAAATTTTACTCAATAAGTTTAATTTGATTGCGTGTGTGAAAAAAAAACGAAACAGATTAATTACGCAATTCTTCAATTCTTACGTCTACCCACACCGAAATATGCCAAAACATTTAAGAATGTAATTGTACCCTATTAGATAACGAAATTTATGGCTTACCTCGATCAACCGCAAATCAGGAGTGCACTCTGGATCGCTGATGATGTTTTGGTTTATATGCGTTGGTAAATGATATAAGTTTATATTGTTAAAAGACTCGGCACGTTTCACTACAAGTGAGGGTAAGTTAGGTTAGACAACCTTAGGTGTAGGTAGGCAAAATTAAGCTGTTACATTTTAGCAATATTGTTTTTTTTTTTTTGATTTCTAGTTTTACAAAAATTTAGTTTCGTAAGTTTTTTTTTTTTTTGTAAAAAAAAATTAATAATAATTCAAACAAATAATAATACGAATTATTATATACAATAAAAAAATTAATAAGGAATCTAAACCAAAATTCAATTATAACTTAGCATTGTAAAGTAAAGGAGCAGTAGTAGTAGTAGTAATTTATTTTTTTTTTTTTATTTTCTCTTTTTATTTTTTTTTATTTATTTATTTTTTTTTTTTTTTTTTAATAAAATTTCAACACAAATCTAAAAGTTGAACGAGAGAAAAAAAATTTTAAGAAAAATACCAGTATAAATTCCTTTCGTTCTGATTTCGGTTTGTTTTACAAAAAAAAAACGTATTTTAACATTCATATTGTTTAAAAGCACTGCTTTTGATTTGTTAACATTTTTTTTTTTGTGAGGTTTAGTTTCGGTTTAAATAAAACAAATTTAAAATAAAAGAACTAAAAAAACCTAAGTCACCAATGACGTATATATATATATATATATAAATATATAATTTTTTATTTTTTTTTTTGCTGTCTATAATTTAATTAACGCTAGTTGTGGTGTTGATGCGGTAGATAGTTAAGTAGGTACACAGATGAGATGGTTGTTGTTAATATCCGCACGCATCCAACATGCTGGTTTAAAATGTGCGCGCCTCCAAACATTCCAACAAATTGTTCTCGATGCGAAGGAACACAGTGATTGTTTTTTGTTCGTATTTGGATCACATTAAAGTTGGAATCAGCATGTCGTTGTAGATTCTTTTGATTGATTTGATGATGATGATGATAAGGTAATTTTGCTGTGGATTATCTCGCTGTATCCAGATGAAGATAGAAGGAAGAAACCAAACTGGTTGTATTCTCCTTGCATGTTCTTCTTCTTTTGAATACACACACCACGCACAAAAATGATTTCATTTTAAAATTGTATTGTATTGTTGCAGTTTTTGCAGTTGCAGTTGCAGTTTATTTTTTTGGAAATAAAAAAAAATTTATTAACGCGCCGTATCTTGTCGAATAGAATTTTGGAGAGGGATTTTTTTTTTTGAAATCACATTTTTGGCTATTATTGCAAATATGTTGGGTTTTATTTTGTTGTTTTTTTTTCTTTGTATCACACTTCATTTACGTTATACTATCCAAGTTTTTATTTAAATTTTCTGCGCAGTTATATTCGTCGGTCCTCTCTCGGCGGCTGTTGGCTACGAAAAAGAAAGAACGTGGAATGCCGGAAGAGCAAGTCAGCCATTGCAAAAAAAAAAACACACGATTGCCAATTCCCATTTCGAGTTACCTCTGGGAACCGTGGTGCTTGAGGGCTGTGACATAAGGATTCGCTTACGTCACTTGCTATAAAAAAAAGATCTGTTCTTTTATTTTAAAAGGGATCGCTACAGTGTATAAATGAATATAAGGAGCTTCAACAGATGACAGAGGTTGACGAAACGAATACCATACTGGATACACCACACCACTTCTTTACTACTCACCATGTGGTATTCAATAAACCGGAATGTAAGCCTTTGTTTGGTGCCTCGAAGTTAGGTGCCTTACGTAGGTTTCACCAACTGGAAGGAAGATTCCAGAAAAACCCCACACAGCACAAGGAGCTTTCCAAGTGTTTACAGGAATGCAAGGAGCTTCGTCAGATGCCAGAGGTTGACAAAAAGAATACCTTACTGGATACACCACACAACTTTTTCATTCATCAGCATGCGGCATTCAAGAAGTCAAACAAAACCACGAAGCTTCGTCGCAATTGTGTATACTACAAACGTTTTGTTCGAAACTGCCAGGCACAAGCTGGAAAAAGAAACAGAGGTCCACTAAAGGTAGACGCAATCGGCACAAGACTTTTCGAAATTCGTCAAGGAGACACTGCCGTGGAGAAGTGGAGCGAAAAATATCTGCCCAGGATGAGACAGCGCCCAAAGTGGACAAGACGGAAGACAGAAGCAGACGCGGACACTTACTTCTTTTCAAGGACGAAAAACTACCGCCGTTGCAGTCGCGTTTCGGACGAATCATTCGTCACACATACCGGAAAACTTAGTAGGAAAGTGAAATACAACACAATACCTAAACAACACAACACAACACAACATCTTAAACAACACAACACAGCATTTAAACAACACAACACAACATTTAAACGATACAACACAACATTGATAAACTCACATAAAAAATTAAAGACATTTCTTTTCGTTAAAAAAAAAAAAAAAAAAAAAACAATTTATTAAATTGATAAAACATAATAATACAAACTTATTCTATCCTAGCTATCCCTACACAACACAACACACATACATACAGTCCACTCTAAATTACACAAAATCATTCATACCAGACAACGTTGCAGAGTTCCAAAATTCCAAAATTCCGACGGGAATTGGAGAATCAAAATCCCGACGGCACTTGAAATTTTTCACTGAACACTCAACGTTGTCCACTCAACACAACACAACACTTTAACATTTATCCCATTTTTACAAATATTTCAACATAAAACACTCAAATGTAAAAATAAATAACTTAAACTATGGTAAATAATCATAAATTACATAAATAGAGAAAATAATAATAAATAAATATGTAAACAAAATTAAATAATAAAAAAAAATGAATATGTCAAAAAACTTACTGGATGAATTGCAACAACAATTCAATAGGAAGACGGATTCATGGTTTTACTTGAAAACGTAAACACCACACACACTAAGAAGGCTAATTCGGCCATAATCAAAACATTAACCGTTCGCGAAAATTTCGTCGCACCACATCGCACTGCACAACCAAAAATTGCGTACGAGGAAAACAGTTATCGCACAAAATAACAACACACATTGTACCGAATTTGTTGGGAAAATATTTTTGATGAACTTTTTATTTTTTTTTTCATTTTCCCATTTCTTTTTTTTTCTTTTTGTTTATTTTTTTTTGCACTGCACACAAGATATCACTTTCGCGAAACAATATCAAACAATCGATGTACATATGTATATCAATATGTACACACGCACGTATATACGACTGTGTACTCGCGCCGATGTACACACATCAAAAACGAAATCGAATACCGCGAAGGAATTGGAGCAGACAAAAAGGATTAGAGTAATAATTAATTAAACACACTTACCTTTTTATTAACACAAAAAAAAAAAAGCTAAAAAGGGGACAACAAAAACTAAACAAAAAAATCTAACAACTCTCGCGACACAAATTGACCTATTTTTGGTCAATGATCAAAACAAACTGTTGCACTAGGCGAATTACGTATATTTTATCTCCCTTTGTTGCTCGTTTGTTATATCGTCGTCCTTGTCACCTACATGTAATGTTTCAAATTAATAATTACACGATTTTGTCTCATTTTACATGCCTAGTCAACACACTCACACAACACACAACTTTTATGTCAGAAGAGGTACAGTACGGTACAAGAGCGAGGACACTTGCGGACGAAATTCGTCCACCGGGCGGGAGAATGTTCGTGAATAAAATGTATAACTACATATATTTTTGTTAAAATAATTATTAAAATTGTAATTTATGTTAGAACTGAGCTAAATTGAACTCTATTTTTTATTAATAATGTAACCTATGAAACGTAACGTAGGATTACGTATTATTATTTAGTACATTTAGTATGACAGTTTGTTAAGGTAAAAATGGATGTAATTTCCGGAAAAGACTAATAAAATCTCTTTGCTGTAACCCTTGAAGCCGAAAGAACGTGTTTTACTTAAACCGCATTTTTTTCTACCCATTTTTAACCCCACACATATAGAATAAAGTTTTAAACCCTACACACCCCAACACTCGTGATACATATAATTGGGGTAGTAAGCCCCAGAGATCAGGTTGTTCGATGAGGTCATTGCTCTTGCAACGTGCCTTCGAGTCAACTTAATGACGAAATTGTCCACTCTTATCAGGTTCGCCCTATTGTACAAGACCTCATTAGGATAGAATTTTATGTACTCAGACTCTGGTGTTCTGTATAAGCGAAGACAAGTCCTAAGACAAGCCCTCTCAAACACCCGAATCTTTTCCAATAAACTTGCTCTCACGTTGAACCACACGGGACAACCAAACACAAGCATAGGCCTGATAAGGGCCATGTAGCAGATAACCTTTACCCCCGCATCGAGTTGGCTGTTATAAAACAGTCTCTTTGTAAGGGCAAAAGCACCTTTGGCTCTGGCCAGAGCAACATCTATATGTTTGTTAAAATACAGAAATTGATCTAGCCAGATCCCAAGGTATCTGACTACATTACGATAAGCAAGTGTCTGCCCTTGCTGTCCCACCATCGAGAACATTCGCCAATTCTTTCTGGTATCTCTAGAGGCCCCAGACAAAGGCGTCCTAAACAGAATGGTTTCCGACTTCTGAAAGTTGATTTTCAACTTCCAGTCATCGCAATATCGCTTAATTTTGTCGAAGTCGCGTTGCAGAAGTATATTAATGACCTCAAACTTTGGACCTGATCTGTACGCGATTATGTCGTCTGCGTACGCTATGGCATGGTGAAGTGAACCTATCAGATCACTCGTGTAAATGTTGAATAGCATCGGCGAATTTACCGCACCTTGTTGCAGACCGTTTTTAATGTTAAATGTTCCAGCAGAAGTCACATCGCCATTCTTCACGATGAACTGTCTACTGCAGAGCATATCGAAAAGAATATACAGCAGTGGTTTACTAATGCCCAACCTGTCCAGCTGGAAAAAGAGTCCTTCTAACCATACGGTATCGAAGGCCTTCTCCAAGTCAATCAGGCAGGCACCAGTGCACTGGTTCTTGCCTTTGTTCCATTGGATATCAGAAACCAGTTTAGACGCAGCATGAATGATATCATGCCCCGCCTTGAAACCGAATTGATTATCCGGAACTATATGTTTGTCTTCAACCCACTTAGTCAGGACTCTATTGATCACCTTCTCGAACACCTTACTGATGTTTGGAAGAAGACTGATCGAGCGGAGATTCGCCGGATTGGAAGTGTCTTTATCCCTTTTGGGGATGGGATGTACCACCGCAGTTTTCCAATGCGCTGGATAATGTGCATTATTCATTGCATTATTAAACAGGGTGGTATAAATGTTCACCGCTTCTAGAGGGAGATATCGAAGCACAATGTTCGGTATTTCATCGGTTCCCACTGATTTCTTACTTCTAAGCGATTCAAGATCGTTTGGAGCTCTTCCTTCGAAATGAACGGGGGTAGTACCCTATCGTTGGTGATGACATTATTTGCCATATTCTCGTCACTGAACTGGGTGAAACCCGAGCTCTCGAATCGCCAATTCACAATTTCATTTCGAAGGTAGAAATTGTGCACAAGGACTCGATTCTCCAGATCGTGGTTCGGGCCAATGATAACATTCGCCTTGTACACTTCCTGGAAAGTCGCTCCTATAGCCTCTACCTGCTCCTGCGGATCCTCGATCACAAAGAAGCTGTCATCATCAACAGCCTCATTTGGATCTATGCCTGCTGCTGCCAGTATTTGTTCGTTGTTCGTCGTTCGGTCGATTTTAAGACTTCTGATTATTTCTACGAAATATTTTATTTATTTGCGGGAACATATTCGGGTTGCTGGTGTTTACAGCCCGAATTTTATTGCTCCAATACAAACTTACAGATGTTCTGTAATTTTCCTTTATTAATGTTTGGAGGTTTTTAATCGACGACTTTAGTGTCATGATCTCCGGGTTATGTCTGTCAGTGAACTGTCTGTACAAGGTTTTTAGTCTTGACAGCAGTCCACTTTTATGTCGGTGCAGTGCGTCAATAGTTGCGTTGCGGAATAAGTCTTCTTCGTCAGTGTGTTGGTACCGAGGTATCGTTTTGTCCATTGTTTGTTTAATTGTCTCGTCCATTCGTCCTAGATACCTGTCAATCTCCTCGTTTGACAGATTTCTGTTGGACGGTGGGTAGAGCGAATTCGAGGAGAGTGCTCTAGTCAGTGTTCTGGTGAAGTGTGTCCAACGCACCCTACTATAGTTGTAGGCATGCCTTTGAACAAACTCATCCAATTCCGCAATTTCGTTTGGAACAGTTATTTCGGTGCTGAGATCGCAATGGTCACTGTCATACACGAAAGTGCGTAGACAGTTTGTAGTTTGTTGGTTAGTGCACGTCAGTTGTATTCGTGAGTCGAACAGCAGAAGATCCAAATAGGAGACGTGTCTGGGAAACGACGGACTATCCGTCGCCTTAAGCCCGAGTCGATACATCACACTGTGCTGACCCCACCAATTGAATAGTAGGTTCCCTCTAGTATTTGGTGTATTATTTCCCCAATCACTGTTGAAATCTCCGCCGATAATAAAATAGTTGTCTTCCAATTCCAGCCTCAGAAATTGAAAAAGTGTCTCGAGCTCTGAGATGAGTAAGGTGGATTGAGTAGCCTTAGGTGCATAGACAGACACCATGTACAACCGCTTTCCACTACGGAGAGGGATATACACGATGCATGCTTCCAGCACCTGGAACCTACGTACTACACGACTGTATACTCTTTTAAAACGAATACCTTTTCGTACGAAAATCGCAACGCCTCCTCCCTGAATGGAGTTAGGTCGGTTTCTTCGTACTATTTTGTATCTTCTGTGCCTCATTTTGTGTCTCTTGGTAAGCTTAGTTTCGCTAACCAAAAGCACATCAGGGGCTTGGTCTTTAAGCAACTTAAATAGTGCGGCTCGTCGTTCGAGCCTAATCAGTGAATTCACATTCACAGCAAGGACCTTCAGGGTTTGCTCCGCCACGTACGTACCCATTACGGCAAAAGGTGCGTTAGGCCAGGCAGCAGTGCGTATACTTGGTCCACCCGTGCGGTCTGTTCAGTTAAATGACGTTGTAGCTGAGTCATCTGCCCCTGGATAGAGAGCAAGATAGCTAGCATGTCAGGTACTGGTTCAGTTGCTCTGGGCGCTGGGGCCTGAGAAGCAACCTTCGCTTGCTGTACCGTATTACCCCTACCTGCCGCCATTTGGGCGTAGGTAGTATGGGGAGTAACGGCTGGAGTTTGCAAATGCACGGGTGGACGTTTCACTTCCACTTTCTGCTGCCGGGCCAGGTTTATTCTTTCGATGTACTGGAATTTGGGACAACCCCGATAATTTGCGGTGTGTCGCGTGTTCCTGCATAAAGCACAAGAGAGTTGGCATTTTTCAGACGCTCCGTCCTTACCCAGAGAGCATTCCTCGGACTTGTGGTTCTTTCCGCACTTCACGCATCGAGGCTGCATTTCGCAGTTCGACGCGGCGTGCCCGAACCTTTGGCAGCGAACACATTGTAAAATGTTTTCGCTCCTCTTTAATTTCTCCCAATGTACAACCTGGTAGTCTAAGACTTTAATACTTCTTAGACCATCCAGATTGCTGGTGGGACTAAGCTGGACCAGGAAAATCGGCAGTTGCCGCCTCTCCCTTTTGGCTCTAGCCGTGACAAACGGCTTGACCCCCACGAATTTGAGTCCCTCGCACTCTTTCTCTTTCAGCAGTGCAAGGAGCTCCCCCGGATCAGTCGACGGTTCCAATCCCTTCAGCAGCATTGTTTGCAGCTTCTCCCCCTTCGGGGTGTAGGAAAAGAACTCCGTCGTCGTATCCTTCAGTAAACTTTTAATTTTGTGGTAGCGCTCCACTGTATTGCAATGGATCGCGTGCCTATCTACTGATATTTTTTTTATAAGAAAGTTGTTGCCTATGGCCGACTTACATAGCTCGATGGTGTCCTTCAACTCCAATTTGAAGGTGTTGATTGGTGGCACCTTCTGCTTAGTGGACTTCTGTTCTTGCTGTTGTTGTTGTCTCTGCTGCTGTTGCTTTTGGTGATATTGTTGTTGTTGCTGCTGCTGTTGTTGCGGCCTTTGCTGATGTTGTTGTTGGTGCTGTTGCTGTTGTTGCTGCTGCTGTTGCTTTTGTGATTTTTGTTGACGTTCTTGATGTTTTTGCTGTGTATGTACATTTGTTTTTTTCAGTTGTTGTGCAGGTGTCTGTATTTTTTGTTGTTGCAATGATTGTTTCTGATGTTGTTGTTGTTGTAGTTGATGTTGTAGTTGTTGTGGGAGCTCCACGTTTATATTTTGTTGTTGCTGTGGTTTCTGGAGAGTTTGACGCCGCTACCCGCTTGGCTGTCGAGTCAACTAACAAATGTTTGATCAATTGTTTATATGAAAACAAAAACTGACTTGCTATCTTTCTCACTACGAAAAGCCGAGACACGTATTTTCTCTATGGAGATCTGCGAACGACTGTGGCATGAGAGGTTCGGCCACTTAAATGCAAAGAGCATTAACTTCCTAGTAAAAAAGAACATGGTTAGGGGTATCAAATTAGAAATAAGTGCAAGCGGGACAATGGAATGTGAGACGTGCCTTAAAGGAAAAATGAGTTCTTTACCACTTCCTAAGTGCTCAACGTATCGTAGTAAACGTGTATTATTGTTAATCCACAGCGACATTTGTGGTCCGATGCGAATATATTCAATTGGTGGGGCACGATATTTTGCTTTGTTTATAGACGACTTTAGCAGAAAGATGTTTGTTTATTTTTTAAAAAGTAAAAGTGAGGTTTTTGATGCGTTTAAAAGCTTTAAATCTGCTGTCGATTTGGAGTCATCAAGTAAAATAAAAACATTGAGGACAGATAATGGCAGTGAGTACCTGAGCAAGGAATTCTCTAGTTTTCTGAATGAAGAAGGAATTCGACGTCAGCTGACAGTGTAGTATACACCACAGCAGAATGGGGTAGCGGAACGTGCAAATCGCACCATTGTTGAAATGCGAGGTGCATGTTATTGCATGCAAATGTTCTGGAATTCCTTTAGGCCGAAGCAGTCAACACCGTAGTTTATATACGAAACAGATGTCCTACAGCAATTTTAAATAGTGTAACGCCCTATGAAGCTTGGTGTGGCAAAAAGCCAACTGTTTCCCACTTTAGGACCTTTGGATGCAAGTTGTTTATGCTTGATAAGCGCCCTGGAAAATCGAAGTTCAGTTCAAAGTCTACAGAATGCATAATGGTAGGATATTCGGCCGAATCCAAAGCTGTACGAGTCAAAGTCAAGAAAAATTTTCAGAAGCCGAGATGTTCAGTTTTTGGAGGACGTTGATAAGATTAGTTCAAATAAAAATATCAGTGATTTCGCCATTTTAGATCTGGAGCCGAAACAATTAAAAGCGAGTGATATTCACGAACCTCCAGCAGTAATACGAGATTACAGCTTTAACCACGATAATTCCGTCAACTTCATAATTCCTAATCCAGAACCGGACTGTGCTGAACTTAGTGAGGAAGAGCCGTTTATTAATGCTGAAGGTGGGAATGCTGCTACTAAAGGTAAAAATCTTGTTTTTAATGCTGTTGCAGGTGATGAGTGTGCTGTTGTTGATTCACGTACGTATGCGGAAATTGATGATTGTGGATAAAGGTCCTGCGGAACATTTCCTGGGAATGGAAATAAGCAACGAAGGAAGTCCTGTGACCATTTCGTCAAAACAGTTTATCAAAAAAATGAAATGGAATGGAACAAAGCAGGCCGTGTGCAACACCCTTGGATCCTGGAAGTAAATTTAAGAGCTGCACTGATTGTTCTAGTTGTCAGAAGGTTGATGCGAAGCAATATCAATCAACTATTGGCTCATTGATGTATTTGAGCGTTTCTACTCGGCCAGATATAATGCACTCAGTGTGCAAGCTGGCGCAATTTAACGTGAACCCTCACGTAGAACACTTGAATGCTGCGAAGCATATACTAAGGTATTTGAAAAGCACTTTAAATTTAAAATTAACGTATTTTCAGACTAGCGAGCAAATGAAGGCATACGCAAACGCTGACTGGGCTGGCTGTTGCGACGACCGAAAATCATTTACTGGGTATGCGTTTTTCCTAACTGGTGCAGCAATTAATTGGGAAAGCCGAAAGCAAAGATCGGTCGCATTAAGTAGCACTAAAGCCGAATATGTTGCTCTTTCATGTGCAGCAAAAGAAGTCGTTCATTTTAAAAACCTATTAATCGAGATGGGTTTTCCGTTCTTGGTAGATGGTCCCACGGAATTGTTCGGTGATAACTTGAGTGCACAACAGATTGTCAAAAACCCTGCACCACAACACGAATGAAGCATATTGACATCAATTTTCATCACGTTCGGGACCTTTCAAAGAAGGATGTCATTACGGTTAAATACATCTCCACTGGTGAGATGGTGGCCGATATTTTTACCAAGAATCTTACGAAAACCAAACATAGAAATTTTGTCAAAGACTTATGTCTCATTTAAATTTGTAAAGATACGTATAGTTTTGAGGGCAAGTGTTGATAGAAAATATACTCACCCTGTTCATTACCTATACTTATCTGCATAGAATCACGTACATAAACTGAATAACCAAACAATTAACACTACTCTAACATGGAATGTAATGGAATTTAAAATGAGTACTGTAATACTAAATTTTACCAGTTAGTCGTAATAAAACCCTTTTACCGAACGGTCCTTCTTTTTTATTTAATTCAACCTGTAACACTTCTACCGCCGGGAAAGTAAGCACAAAAGCTTTTAGTTTTTCTCTGGTTACGCAATTTTAAGCTAATTCCAATGTTTTCTATTAACCGCGTTTTCACTACAGGCAAAAGCGAGTGCTGAATAGATCTTCTTATTAGTATTGCTACTCCACCTCCCTGTCGATCAACTCTATCGCATCGATAGCATTTGAAGACGGGTGTTGACAATCTTAAGTCCTCTTTAAGCCATGTTTCAGTTACAAGAGCTATATCGATGTTTCTAGCGTTTAAAAAGTTATCAAACTCGGTGATTTTTTTGCGTATACTTCTACTATTCCAAGTAATAATATTTAAATGCCTATTATTATGGTTTAATTTTGTTTGAAAGATTTTCGTCCAGTTTGGTGTGAAAACTCATGCCATCGTCAGTGGGAGCATCATTCCCATGGTAGGGGCTTGGCGTCAAGGTAGCGCGCACAGCTTCCCACTGGGGCGTTGGAGGTTCAATTCCCTATTGAAACCAGCTTGTTTCTTTTTATTCTTTTTCATCGGCCATTTTCGCCGCGGTTCTCATTAAGGACATCTGTTACAGCCTGTGGAGATGTGCTTGGTGAGAGCAGCGGAAAAATGGCCTGATCCGTGGAATGGGCTAAGACAACCAAGCCATAAAATCCAATCCACGGCGAGGTGAGACTGTAGCTAGCTGAGGAAGATTTGAGAGGGTCAGTTGGTTCGAAACAGGCAGTGAGTCAAGTAGTATCAAGTGTCAAGTATAGTAGTGCCGTGCAGGGAGCACGAAAAAAAAGTACAGTCGTGGAAGAGTATGTACTTAATTTAAAACCAGTTGGAGGAAAAAAAAAAAAAGTAAGGTGGGTTTTGTTTTTCTGTTTTACGACGAACGTTATCCTGAAGTGCGCTAATTTTATTTGGTTAGGACACTAAGGGTAAAATCGTGGTTGGAGGTTCTTTTTGGTTGCGTGAAATCCTGGACACGTTTGGTGCAGTTTGGCGATTCATCCTTTCCGAAGTGAAATCCCAGTTAGAATTGGAGGGTGACGACCGAGGAGCAGAGCCCAGAGCCAACAAGTTCTTCTAAGGTGGTTGGTTATTTTGTTATAAAAATTTAAAACGTAACTATGTCCGAAACGGAAACCCCTTATTAATATTAATTCCGAACCAAGAGCGTATTACCAAAAAAAAGGGACGAGATAAAACGAGGAAAAAAAAGAATCAATTGCTCGGGGAAACTGTTATACGCAGCGCATAGTACTTAGACACTTTTAGACAAAAAAAAAAACATATGCGGTCGGTGGTCGTGATAGCCAAAGCGCTTGGCTAGGTCGTGCAGAGGTTCCTGGTTCGAGTCACCAAAATTGTTTTCCTTTTTTTTTTTTTTTTTTTTTCTCTCTATCTTAACTTTTTTTTTCTTTTGCTTCTCATTGACCTTCAGTCATTGGGGAAGCGTGTTGTTATTTTTTTGTTTTTGCGATAGCTTTCTACCTAGAATTAAGATATCTACCTTTAAGATAGAATTAAGTTTGTATCATTTTGTGGCGAATGGAATAAAATTGTAAGAATTTTAAGAGTGTAAGGAAATCGTTGTACAAATTGATAAAGGCGGGGTTTGTTCGCGATCGTCACAACCAATTCGCGATTATAGTTGTGTTGAAGTTGTACGGAAGGGTAATCGCGTGGCGCCCATTCATTAACATCTTTACCCACGGCCAGTCTCCGCAGTTGGCCGAGCCACTTTTCGTACAACGCCGCGGGGTAGGAAGTAAAAGGACGGTAACACTATCTATCATATTATTTAGAGTTATGACACAAAAACTTAGTTGCTAAACGTGTGATAACATTAAATTGTTCAAACTTACATGTAGATAAATTTGTAATTAATTCCATAGCTAGACTATTTAATTCATCCGCTGTGAACAGAGTGTTGTTGCTGGAAATGCTGCAAGTTGCGCCGGCGGCAATGTTGCTAAACGTAAGTGGAATGTTGTCGGAAACATTGTTGATTGTTGGTGTTATGATCTTCATTAGAGTAATTACAGAGACGACTTTACTTCAAGACTTTATTAAGTAGACTGGCCATGCTAATACAAATGGTTACTTAACTTAACCTCGAGCATACGTAATATGAATATGTGACATCGTGTACATATACATAAATACTTAATAACGTATTATATATTCACAACATCTTTTTCTTAATTTTTTTTTTTTTTTTTTTTTTACTTTTTGATCGAATATTTTAATAACAAAATTCAATTATGATAATAGATATAAATTCAATATACTTAAGCAATTCAAATTCATTTTCAGGTTACTTGAATGTGATGTGTTGAATTATCTGATGGTGAAAATCGTTGAGGTGGCTTTACTAATCTACCGTATCCTGTTCTAACTGATGCATCAACCGTCGGGTTATCATAATCCGCGATTTCTTGTTTCAAATCCGAAGATAACGGTGGTTCTAAATTTACATCCCGATACAACGACGACTCTACGTCTTTTTTCTTTGTTTCTTGATTTGCTTCTGATTGCGGTATTTTTAAAATATGTTCCCGACTCCTACGATATTTAGTGCCGTCAACGTCTTCTACAATGAAAGATCGCGGTTCTTTACATTTACTGACAATAGTAGCTGGTGACCAACGTGCATTAGTATCTTTTTTGAAATAAACTTTGTCTTTACAATCTACGGGGATAGGCCTTTTAGTACCTTTGTCATAATATTGTTTCATTTTTTGAATATATTTTCGCTTATTTAATGCATGCTTTTTAGTATCAATTTTAATAGGGTATAGAATGTTTTTTATGTTTGGTAATTTTGTTCGCAATCTACGCGACATCAACAACTCTGACGGTGAATGAAAATTGGCTTTAGGCCTGGTGCGGTATTGGAGTAGAGCTATATATGGATCTGACTTGCTCTCGGCACATTTGATCAAGAGTGATTTAATGGTTTTGATTGACCTTTCAGCTAGGCCATTAGAACGGGGTAGATATGGATTAGACGCAAAATTCACAAAACGCTTGGGCATTGAATGGTGGCCCATTGTCTGAAATAAGTTTTTCGGGTATTCCGTGACGTGCGAAAATTGATTTAAATGCTGTTATTACCTGCAGACTTGAGGAGGATTTATTAAGTTGAGCATTCTCTATATACTTAGAAAAGTAGTCCACTACTAGAAGATAACAGTTCTTTTGAAAATAAAAGAGATCTGCACCTACTTTATTCCACGGCAAGACCGTTTCCTCGTGAGGCATTAAGGGAAGCTTTTGATTTGCCACTCTATTTCGTATACATGCGTCGCAATTCGAAACAACATTGGAAATGTCGTTTTTCATTTGTGGCCAATAAACAACACCCCTTGACAATCTATTACATGATTCAATTCCTAGATGACCTTCATGGATCAAATTGAGAATATCACTTCTATGCCTAGTGGGTATTATGATGCTATTTCCTTTTAGTAGGAGCGCGCCATTTTAATGAATTTCATCTTTTATTGGAAAATATGGTTTGGCTGAGATATCTACACCCTTAGCAGCTGAGGGCCAACCATATTTATAATATTGGATAACCTTTTGTAAGGCCTTATCTTCCAGAGTCCCTTTTCTTAAAATTTCAAGTTTGGGTTTTGATACCGGCAATGTAGAAATTACAAGATTGACTTGAAATTGTATATCTTTATCTATTTCTGAAAAGTTTTCAGTTGGCAATGCCGCTCTCGAAAGAGCATCGGCAACTACAAGTAATTTCCCGGGTTTATAGACAAGTTGAATGTTATATGATTGCAACCTCAACATTATACGTTGTAGTCTCGTAGGAACTTTGTGTAAGGGCTTATCAATCAAACTGATAAGGGGCTTGTGATCAGTTTCTACTGTCACTTGTTGACCAATTACGTATTGGTGAAATTTTACACATCCAAACAGAATCGCCAGTAACTCCTTCTCGATCTGAGCATATGCCTTTTGTGGATCTGTAAATGTGGCTGAAGCATAAGCAATTGGTTTATTATTTTGGTATATTACAGCTCCCATCGCATCCTTGGAAGCATCGACTGAGAGAACTAATGGTTGGTTTATATTGAAATAAGACAAAACTGGTGAGTTTGAAATACATTTCTTTAGGCTTTGAAACTCTTTCTCATGATTTTCTGTCCACAACCAAGTTGAATCATTTTTCAATAATTTTCGCAGGTTAGCGGTCTCAATTGATAACCCCTGCACAAAAAAGCCTAGGTAGTTGACCATGCCTAGAAACCTCTGTAGTTCGGGAACCGACTGTGGAGTTGGTATTTCGCATATAGCTTGAATTTTTTTATTGTCAGGACTGACACCCTCCTCGGAAAATATGTGACCAAAAAACTTAATATGTGAAACACTAAATTTGGATTTTAGTTTGTTAAATTTCAAACCGACTTTTCTTGCTCGTTCAAGCACACGTTTTAATACAAGATCATGTTGACTTTGGGTCTTTGCGTAAATTAAAAAGTCATCAATATATATAACCACGTTTTCGATGTCTCCAAAGAGCTTGGTAATAAGGGCATGCAACATTTCCGGAGCTGCATTGATGCCAAATGGCAAACGTAAGAATCTATAGCGTCCGAATGGAGTAATGAATGTGCATAACATTGATGACTCGTGTGATAGTGGAACAGCCCAAAACCCTGACTTTGCGTCGAGAGAAGAGAAATATTTTGCATGAATTAATTTAGATTTAATGTCTTCTATGGTAGGAAATTGAAAATATGGTCTATATATTGCTTTGTTTAGTTGTTTTGGGTCAAGGCACAATCTTAATTCACCGTTGGCTTTGCTGACAATAACAATTGGATTAACCCATTCCGAGGGCTCATAGACCGGCACAATAATATTTAATTTTACTAACCTTTCTAATTCTTGTTTTAATGGTGCGTGGAGTTTAAATGGAACACGTCTTGCATATTCGATAGCCGGAGGAACTCCTGGTTTTAGACGAAAACTACACTTTTCATTTAAGCAGCCAATTCCTTGAAACACATCAGAAAATTCATTTAAAATTATTTGTTCATGCTCTCTTTTTTGACTATACAAAGAATTAATTTGCTTAACTAGGTTGAGTTGGACACAAGTAGACAAACCAAATACTGTTTGACAATTTAAATCTACGACATGAAATGGTATTGTCTTAATTTTTTCTTTTATAACACACGGAATGTTTCTTACACCTTTCACCGCGAGTCTCTCACCACTAAAAGTTAAGACATTTGTTTTAGTTTGACGCAATGCATTTGCTTTAAAACCAAGTTCTTTAAAAGTTTTTAGTGAAATAATATTAGTTTGCGCACCGGTGTCCAACTGCACTTTGACAATTTTTTTATTCACTTCTATACTACAATACCAACTACTACTACTGCTCGCCTTCAGATCTTCCTTCTCAGATGACAAAGTACCGACAAATAGATCTTCATTTGATGATGTATTAGTACTTTCTGCAATATCTTCGTCGTATAATTCAACGGTGTTAACCTGCTTGCTCGAATAACACATCTGCGCAAAGTGATTTGGCTTATTACACATCCTACAGATTACTCCCATAGCTGGACGTTGACCACATCTCCCACAAGTGTCTGATTTTGTTTTGTTGGTTCTCCACGCATGTTTTTGCGTTTGTTTTCCTTTATTGAATTGATTGTATGTGAAACTGTTGTTTTTTACATTGGTGGTAGTTCTCAGTGCTCCTACGAAATTTGAATTTGATGATTTTGATGTACAGTCTTCTAATTGTCTGGTTTGTGACCTTGAACTTTCAAGCAATTTAGAGACTTCTATTGCCTTTTCTAATGTTATGTCACCTTCACTTAGAAGGCGTTCTTTTATGTAGCTGTAAGATTCATGCAGGCCACATATGAAAATATCTTTGACGAGATAATCTTTAAGATTTTTAAATTCACAATTGGCGCTTAAAATTCTTAGTGCAGTTACAAAATCTTCTATAGATTCATTTAGGAGCTGCCGTCTTGTAAAAAATGCATGTCGTTCCATTGAAATATTAATCTTTGGAACAAAGTGGATATCAATTTTTTTAATTAACTCATTATAACTGACCTTGTCGATGTCCTCGTTGAATGAACTAAAGATGTCTAAACTTTGTGATCCCATATGATGTAGTAACAGAGCTGATTTTCGTTTTTCGTCCTGGCTTCCGAGTCCGCTTGCTCGCATATAGATTTTAAATTGCGTTTTCCATTTTGTCCATGCACTCCCCAAATTGGCTGCTTGAAAGTTCATCGACTGCATACTGAAACCACCTGCCACAATCTGCTGTCTTTCTTTTGGATCGTTTGTATTGTCCAATGTATCATTCGTTGTCATTTTTGACTTTTATTTGTTTTTCTTTATTTTTATATTTAACAATTTTATTTTAATTCACACCTGACACCATGTTATGAACTTCATTAGAGTAATTACAGAGACGACTTTACTTCAAGACTTTATTAAGTAGACTGGCCATGCTAATACAAATGGTTACTTAACTTAACCTCGAGCATACGTAATATGAATATGTGACATCGTGTACATATACATAAATACTTAATAACGTATTATATATTCACAACAGTTGGAAGGGCGACACTTTCCAACATCGTTTGATTAGTGTGAGAGGCGGGAAACAGCTGCCGTCGCTGTCGAAGTTGCGGAAACTCTGACAGAGGGTTAGTTGGAACCTGTTGATGTTTAGTGTGAGTGGGTGGTGAAATATGTTGTCGGTTGGATGTCTTTGACATATTATTTTATTTATATTTTTCCTTGAGTTCTAAGAATTTTGATCGGCTAACGCATGTGGTCCGTTGCAATTTGCATATTTTTCAGCGGAAGAATTAGAGCAGACAGAAGTTTTATGTTGGCCGGCACAGTTGGCACAGAAGGTTTTGACGTGGCAATTTTTTTCACCATACCCAAACATCTGGCAATTGTGTCAGTTAGTTTTAGTTTTATATGCATTTTATTTTCTTAATCACTAACTCTTACATACTAACAAAAAATGCTTAAATGCTAGCTTATAATTACTTAACAATCTTATACTAACTTACTGGCCCCACACAGGCACTCTAAGCTACTCTAAATTCTTATAACTATGTCTTTCGACCTCATTTACATTTTCTTTATGGATATTTATTTTCTATACTTAAAGCTAAGAAAAAAAATTGTTAACAAAACTTAGCATATGGACTTTTTTTTTTTTAATAAAAACTTAGTATCTAACTTAAAATAAACCTTAGCCTACCTAAACTAAATGTACAATACACACATAAACACACATATACACCTTTGTATACACTGATATATGTATATGTTTCTTAAATGCTAACCTAAACCTATGTAAGCCGGCCATCGCTGTTTACAGAGAAAACAGATTGGTCAGCTCTGCCTCATTAGTGAGGCTGGTCCGTAATTGACGGTAACGACGGCGAAACATCTTCTCCATCATTCAACAACCAGAAACGCTGGTGCTGCCGAACGACATCCCTCTTATCGCGATTGCCCACCGCCCAAATGAACCTGAGGCGATCTACACTGCCGTGTGCGACGTCTCTGTCGTACTTGAGTCGCCTGTCCCCAGCTGTCCGAGCGACATGGAAGATTAACGGCACCGCTGATCTATCCTGGATCAACCCTATCTGATCTAGGTAGGGGAATGCTTCCGGTGGAACGAAGCCGTCAGAGCGCACACTCTCGTGGTAAAGGTAATTGGGGTAGTAAGCCCCAGATATCAGGTTATTCGTCGAGGTGATTGCTCGTGCAATGTGACTTCGAGTCAGCTTAATTACGAAGTTGTCTACTCGTATCAGGTTCGCCCTGTTGTAAAGGACCTCATTAAGATACACTTTTATGGACTCCGACTCTGGTGTTCTGTACAAGCGAAGGCAAGCCCTCTCAAACACCCTTTTCCATTAAGCTTGCCCGTACAATGAACCACACTGGACAACCAGATATTATATAAATTGTGTCCGTGAAATGCTCCGATTTTTTAATTATTTTTTTTACTATTTATGCTAAATTTTAATCAGTTCAGTTTTTAGAAGATTGGGGTCCATTTCGCTCACACCATATAAAACTACTTTGAAAGCTTTCTCGCTCTTGAAAATGTGAGAGAAGAATTGACAACTTTGACTTTTTAGTTTCTCAAATATGGCACTGTAACAGTCAGCAGATTTGCATGTTATTTTAATGCCTATAGACATCGTTTAACAAAGTAATCTGTTATGTTTAAAGATTTTGCAAGGTTGTCAACAAATTTACTAGATTTTTGCAATAGTTTGATTGGAGGCAATAACTTTTTTTCACCACACTTATTTGGCGAAATTATTTCGTCCATGTGTTCATCTCTATCCGGGAGGCATTGCAAGGGACTCCAGTAATTATAACTGGGATCTAGTGTCTAAACAAAGATCTCATGGGAGGCTTGATGTGTCTCTTTGAAAAGGTAATTGTTTGGCGCTTAAATTGTCCTATAAACCTCGGGCGCGTCTCGGTCACATTTCTGTGAAAACGACAAAACCCAAATGTTGCTAATTAACAGCTGTTTTAACAGTTTTAAGCCGTTAACAGAAACTGCTCTAGTGTCTAAACGAAGACCCCTTGGGAGGCTTGTTTCGTCTCCTTTAAAAGGCAATGATTTGGCGTTTAAATCGTAATATAAACCTCGGGCATGTCACGTTCACATTTCTGTGAAAACGAGAAACCCAAATTCTGGTAATTAACAGCCGTTTTAACAGTTTCAAGATTCTAACACAAACTGCTCTTGGCTTTAAGCTAAGAGCACTTGGGAGGCTTGTTATGCACCTTTGAAAAGGCAATTATTTAGCGTTTAAATTCCCCCTTAAACTTCGGGCACATCTCGTTCACATTTCTGTCAAAACGAGAAAACCCAAATGCTGATAACTAACATCCGTTTTAACAGTTTCAAGCCTCTAATAGAAGCTTTTCTAGTGTCTAAACTGAGATCCCTTGGGAGGCTTGTTGTGCCTCTTTGAAAAGGTAATTGTTTGGTGCTTAAATTGTCCTGTAAACCTCGGGCACATCTCATTCCCATTTCTATGAAAACGGGGAAACCCAAATGCTAATAATTAACAGTGGTTTTAACAGTTTCAAGCCATTAACAGAAACTGTTCTAGTGTCTAAACTAAGAGTCCTTGGGAGGCTTATTATGCCGCCCTGAAAAAGCAATTATATATCGTCTAAACATTTCTGTGAAGACGAGAAAACCCAAATGCTGATAATTAACAGCCATTTTAACAGTTTCAAGAATTTAAAACAAACTTCTCTGTTGTCTAAACTATGAGCCATTGAGAGGCTTGTTATGCACCTTTGAAAAGGCAATTATTTAGAGTTTAAATTGCCCTATAAACTTCGGGCACATCTCGTTCACATTTCTGTCAAAACGAGAAAACCCAAATACTGATAATTAATAGCCTTTTTAACAATTTCAAGCCGTTAACAAAAACTGCTCTAGTGTCTAAACTATGAGCCTTTGGGAGGATTCCTCCTTGAAAAGGCAATTATTTGGCGGCTAAATGGTCCTATAAGCCTCGCGCACATCTTGTTCACATTTCTCTGAAAACGAGAAAACTCAAATGCTGATAATTAACAGCCATTTTAACAGTTTCAAGCCGTTAACAAAAACTGCTTTAGTGTCTAAACTAAGAGCCCTGGGGAGGCTCGTTCCGCCTCTTTGGAAAGGAAATTATTTGGCGTTTAAATTGCCCTATAATCCAGGTGCGCATCTCGTTCACATTTCTGTGAAAACGAGCATGCCCAAATGCTCATAATAAACAGCCGTTATAACAGTTTCAAGCTGCTAACAGAAACTGGTCTAATGTCTAAACTAAGAGCCCTTTGATTCTTGTTATGCATCCTTGAAAAGGCAATTATTTGGCGTTTAAATTGCTCTGTAACCGTAGGGCACATCTCATTAATATTTCTGTGAAAACGAGAAAACCCAAATGCAGTTAATTAACAGCCGTTTTAACAATTTCAAGCCGTTAACAAAAACTGCTCTAGTGTCTAAACTAAGAGCCTTTGGGAGGCTTCCTCCTTGAAAAGGCAATTATTTGGCGGCTAAATGGTCCTATAAGCCTCGCGCACATCCCGTTCACATTTCTCTGAAAACGAGAAAACTCAAATGCTGATAATTAACAGCCATTTTAACACTTTCAAACCTCTAAAACAAACTTCTCCAGCGTCTAAACTAAGACCACTTGGGAGGCTTGTTATTCCTCCTTCAAAAGGCAATTTCTTGACGTATAAATTGCACATCTCGCTCACATTTTTGTGAAAACGAGAAAACCCAAATGCTGATAATTAACAGCCATTTTAACAGTTTCAAGATTCTAACACAAACTGCTCTAGTGTCTAAACTAAGACCCTTGGAGGCTTGTTGATCCTCTTTGAAAAGGTAATTGTTTCGCGCTTAAATTGTCCTATAAACCTCGGGCACATTTCGTTCACGTTTTTGCGAAAACGAAAAAACCCAAATGCTGATAATTAACAGCCGTTTTAACAATTTCAAGCCGTTAACAAAAACTGCTCTAGTGTCTAAACTAAGAGCCTTTGGGAGGCTTCCTCCTTGAAAAGGCAATTATTTGGCGGCTAAATGGTCCTATAAGCCTCGCGCACATCCCGTTCACATTTCTCTGAAAAGAGAAAACTCAAATGCTGATAATTAACAGCCATTTTAACAGTTTCAAGCCGTTAACAAAAACTGCTTTAGTGTCTAAACTGAGAGCCCTTTGGAGGCTTGTTAAGCCTCTTTGAAAAGGTAAATACTTGACGTTTAGTATGTCCTGCAAGCCTCGGGCACATATCGTTTACATTTCTGTGAAAACGAGAAAACCCGAATGCTGTTAATTAACATCCATTTTAACAGTTTCAAAGTAACACAAACTGCTCTAGTGTCTAAACTAAGATCCTTGGGAGGCGTGTTCTGCCACTTCGAAAGGGTAATTATTTGGCGCTTAAATTGTCCCATAAAACTCTTGCCCATCTCGTTCACATTTCTGTGAAAACGAGAAAACCGAAATGCTGATAAGTAACTGCCGTTTTAACTGTTTCAAGATTCTAACACAAACTGCTCTAGTGTCTAAACTAAGACCCTTGGGAGGCTTGTTGTGCCTCTTTGAAAAGGTAATTATTTGGCGTTTAAATTGTCCTATAAACCTCTGGCACATCTCGTTAACATTTATGTGAAAACCCAAAAGCAGTTAATTAACAGCCATTTTAACAGTTTCAAGCCACTAAAATCAGTCTAACAGAAGCTTTTGCTTGCGCATGTCATCCGTATCTGACCTATCAAAACCAAAAATTTCTAAATGCGAAAGATCACCAATTTCCGAGGACTTTCGTTTGTCCTTGAATAAAAAATTCTGTGCCAACATGCCAAATCCGAAAAAAAAGAAATGATCCCAGTTATAATTACTGGAGTCCCTTGCAATGCCTCCCGGATAGAGAAGAAGACATGGACGAAATAATTTCGCCAAATAAGTGTGGTGAAAAAAAGTTATTGCCTCCAATCAAACTATTGCAAAAATCTAGTAAATTTGTTGACAACCTTGCAAAATCTTTAAACATAACAGATTACTTTGTTAAACGATGTCTATAGGCATTAAAATAACATGCAAATCTGCTGACTGTTACAGTGCCATATTTGAGAAACTAAAAAGTCAAAGTTGTCAATTCTTCTCTCACATTTTCAAGAGCGAGAAAGCTTTCAAAGTAGTTTTATATGGTGTGAGCGAAATGGACCCCAATCTTCTAAAAACTGAACTGATTAAAATTTAGCATAAATAGTAAAAAAAATAATTAAAAAATCGGAGCATTTCACGGACACAATTTATATAATATCTGGTTGTCCAGTGTGGTTCATTGTACGGGCAAGCTTAATGGAAAAGGGTGTTTGAGAGGGCTTGCCTTCGCTTGTACAGAACACCAGAGTCGGAGTCCATAAAAGTGTATCTTAATGAGGTCCTTTACAACAGGGCGAACCTGATACGAGTAGACAACTTCGTAATTAAGCTGACTCGAAGTCACATTGCACGAGCAATCACCTCGACGAATAACCTGATATCTGGGGCTTACTACCCCAATTACCTTTACCACGAGAGTGTGCGCTCTGACGGCTTCGTTCCACCGGAAGCATTCCCCTACCTAGATCAGATAGGGTTGATCCAGGATAGATCAGCGGTGCCGTTAATCTTCCATGTCGCTCGGACAGCTGGGGACAGGCGACTCAAGTACGACAGAGACGTCGCACACGGCAGTGTAGATCGCCTCAGGTTCATTTGGGCGGTGGGCAATCGCGATAAGAGGGATGTCGTTCGGCAGCACCAGCGTTTCTGGTTGTTGAATGATGGAGAAGATGTTTCGCCGTCGTTACCGTCAATTACGGACCAGCCTCACTAATGAGGCAGAGCTGACCAATCTGTTTTCTCTGTAAACAGCGATGGCCGGCTTACATAGGTTTAGGTTAGCATTTAAGAAACATATACATATATCAGTGTATACAAAGGTGTATATGTGTGTTTATGTGTGTATTGTACATTTAGTTTAGGTAGGCTAAGGTTTATTTTAAGTTAGATACTAAGTTTTTATTAAAAAAAAAAAAAGTCCATATGCTAAGTTTTGTTAACAATTTTTTTTCTTAGCTTTAAGTATAGAAAATAAATATCCATAAAGAAAATGTAAATGAGGTCGAAAGACATAGTTATAAGAATTTAGAGTAGCTTAGAGTGCCTGTGTGGGGCCAGTAAGTTAGTATAAGATTGTTAAGTAATTATAAGCTAGCATTTAAGCATTTTTTGTTAGTATGTAAGAGTTAGTGATTAAGAAAATAAAATGCATATAAAACTAAAACTAACTGACACAATTGCCAGATGTTTGGGTATGGTGAAAAAAATTGCCACGTCAAAACCTTCTGTGCCAACTGTGCCGGCCAACATAAAACTTCTGTCTGCTCTAATTCTTCCGCTGAAAAATATGCAAATTGCAACGGACCACATGCGTTAGCCGATCAAAATTCTTAGAACTCAAGGAAAAATATAAATAAAATAATATGTCAAAGACATCCAACCGACAACATATTTCACCACCCACTCACACTAAACATCAACAGGTTCCAACTAACCCTCTGTCAGAGTTTCCGCAACTTCGACAGCGACGGCAGCTGTTTCCCGCCTCTCACACTAATCAAACGATGTTGGAAAGTGTCGCCCTTCCAACTGTTGTGAATATATAATACGTTATTAAGTATTTATGTATATGTACACGATGTCACATATTCATATTACGTATGCTCGAGGTTAAGTTAAGTAACCATTTGTATTAGCATGGCCAGTCTACTTAATAAAGTCTTGAAGTAAAGTCGTCTCTGTAATTACTCTAATGAAGTTCATAACATGGTGTCAGGTGTGAATTAAAATAAAATTGTTAAATATAAAAATAAAGAAAAACAAATAAAAGTCAAAAATGACAACGAATGATACATTGGACAATACAAACGATCCAAAAGAAAGACAGCAGATTGTGGCAGGTGGTTTCAGTATGCAGTCGATGAACTTTCAAGCAGCCAATTTGGGGAGTGCATGGACAAAATGGAAAACGCAATTTAAAATCTATATGCGAGCAAGCGGACTCGGAAGCCAGGACGAAAAACGAAAATCAGCTCTGTTACTACATCATATGGGATCACAAAGTTTAGACATCTTTAGTTCATTCAACGAGGACATCGACAAGGTCAGTTATAATGAGTTAATTAAAAAAATTGATATCCACTTTGTTCCAAAGATTAATATTTCAATGGAACGACATGCATTTTTTACAAGACGGCAGCTCCTAAATGAATCTATAGAAGATTTTGTAACTGCACTAAGAATTTTAAGCGCCAATTGTGAATTTAAAAATCTTAAAGATTATCTCGTCAAAGATATTTTCATATGTGGCCTGCATGAATCTTACAGCTACATAAAAGAACGCCTTCTAAGTGAAGGTGACATAACATTAGAAAAGGCAATAGAAGTCTCTAAATTGCTTGAAAGTTCAAGGTCACAAACCAGACAATTAGAAGACTGTACATCAAAATCATCAAATTCAAATTTCGTAGGAGCACTGAGAACTACCACCAATGTAAAAAACAACAGTTTCACATACAATCAATTCAATAAAGGAAAACAAACGCAAAAACATGCGTGGAGAACCAACAAAACAAAATCAGACACTTGTGGGAGATGTGGTCAACGTCCAGCTATGGGAGTAATCTGTAGGATGTGTAATAAGCCAAATCACTTTGCGCAGATGTGTTATTCGAGCAAGCAGGTTAACACCGTTGAATTATACGACGAAGATATTGCAGAAAGTACTAATACATCATCAAATGAAGATCTATTTGTCGGTACTTTGTCATCTGAGAAGGAAGATCTGAAGGCGAGCAGTAGTAGTAGTTGGTATTGTAGTATAGAAGTGAATAAAAAAATTGTCAAAGTGCAGTTGGACACCGGTGCGCAAACTAATATTATTTCACTAAAAACTTTTAAAGAACTTGGTTTTAAAGCAAATGCATTGCGTCAAACTAAAACAAATGTCTTAACTTTTAGTGGTGAGAGACTCGCGGTGAAAGGTGTAAGTAACATTCCGTGTGTTATAAAAGAAAAAATCAAGACAATACCATTTCATGTCGTAGATTTAAATTGTCAAACAGTATTTGGTTTGCCTACTTGTGTCCAACTCAACCTAGTTAAGCAAATTAATTCTTTGTATAGTCAAAAAAGAGAGCATGAACAAATAATTTTAAATGAATTTTCTGATGTGTTTCAAGGAATTGGCTGCTTAAATGAAAAGTGTAGTTTTCGTCTAAAACCAGGAGTTCCTCCGGCTATCGAATATGCAAGACGTGTTCCATTTAAACTCCACGCACCATTAAAACAAGAATTAGAAAGGTTAGTAAAATTAAATATTATTGTGCCGGTCTATGAGCCCTCGGAATGGGTTAATCCAATTGTTATTGTCAGCAAAGCCAACGGTGAATTAAGATTGTGCCTTGACCCAAAACAACTAAACAAAGCAATATATAGACCATATTTTCAATTTCCTACCATAGAAGACATTAAATCTAAATTAATTCATGCAAAATATTTCTCTTCTCTCGACGCAAAGTCAGGGTTTTGGGCTGTTCCACTATCACACGAGTCATCAATGTTATGCACATTCATTACTCCATTCGGACGCTATAGATTCTTACGTTTGCCATTTGGCATCAATGCAGCTCCGGAAATGTTTCATGCCCTTATTACCAAGCTCTTTGGAGACATCGAAAACGTGGTTATATATATTGATGACTTTTTAATTTACGCAAAGACCCAAAGTCAACATGATCTTGTATTAAAACGTGTGCTTGAACGAGCAAGAAAAGTCGGTTTGAAATTTAACAAACTAAAATCCAAATTTAGTGTTTCACATATTAAGTTTTTTGGTCACATATTTTCCGAGGAGGGTGTCAGTCCTGACAATAAAAAAATTCAAGCTATATGCGAAATACCAACTCCACAGTCGGTTCCCGAACTACAGAGGTTTCTAGGCATGGTCAACTACCTAGGCTCTTTTGTGCAGGGGTTATCAATTGAGACCGCTAACCTGCGAAAATTATTGAAAAATGATTCAACTTGGTTGTGGACAGAAAATCATGAGAAAGAGTTTCAAAGCCTAAAGAAATGTATTTCAAACTCACCAGTTTTGTCTTATTTCAATATAAACCAACCATTAGTTCTCTCAGTCGATGCTTCCAAGGATGCGATGGGAGCTGTAATATACCAAAATAATAAACCAATTGCATATGCTTCAGCCACATTTACAGATCCACAAAAGGCATATGCTCAGATCGAGAAGGAGTTACTGGCGATTCTGTTTGGATGTGTAAAATTTCACCAATACGTAATTGGTCAACAAGTGACAGTAGAAACTGATCACAAGCCCCTTATCAGTTTGATTGATAAGCCCTTACACAAAGTTCCTACGAGACTACAACGTATAATGTTGAGGTTGCAATCATATAACATTCAACTTGTCTATAAACCCGGGAAATTACTTGTAGTTGCCGATGCTCTTTCGAGAGCGGCATTGCCAACTGAAAACTTTTCAGAAATAGATAAAGATATACAACTTCAAGTCAATCTTGTAATTTCTACATTGCCGGTATCAAAACCCAAACTTGAAATTTTAAGAAAAGGGACTCTGGAAGATAAGGCCTTACAAAAGGTTATCCAATATTATAAATATGGTTGGCCCTCAGCTGCTAAGGGTGTAGATATCTCAGCCAAACCATATTTTCCAATAAAAGATGAAATTCATTATAATGGCGGGCTCCTACTAAAAGGAAATAGCATCATAATACCCACTAGGCATAGAAGTGATATTCTCAATTTGATCCATGAAGGTCATCTAGGAATTGAATCATGTAATAGATTGTCAAGGGGTGTTGTTTATTGGCCACAAATGAAAAACGACATTTCCAATGTTGTTTCGAATTGCGACGCATGTATACGAAATAGAGTGGCAAATCAAAAGCTTCCCTTAATGCCTCACGAGGAAACGGTCTTGCCGTGGAATAAAGTAGGTGCAGATCTCTTTTATTTTCAAAAGAACTGTTATCTTCTAGTAGTGGACTACTTTTCTAAGTATATAGAGAATGCTCAACTTAATAAATCCTCCTCAAGTCTGCAGGTAATAACAGCATTTAAATCAATTTTCGCACGTCACGGAATACCCGAAAAACTTATTTCAGACAATGGGCCACCATTCAATGCCCAAGCGTTTTGTGAATTTTGCGTCTAATCCATATCTACCCCGTTCTAATGGCCTAGCTGAAAGGTCAATCAAAACCATTAAATCACTCTTGATCAAATGTGCCGAGAGCAAGTCAGATCCATATATAGCTCTACTCCAATACCGCACCAGGCCTAAAGCCAATTTTCATTCACCGTCAGAGTTGTTGATGTCGCGTAGATTGCGAACAAAATTACCAAACATAAAAAACATTCTATACCCTATTAAAATTGATACTAAAAAGCATGCATTAAATAAGCGAAAATATATTCAAAAAATGAAACAATATTATGACAAAGGTACTAAAAGGCCTATCCCCGTAGATTGTAAAGACAAAGTTTATTTCAAAAAAGATACTAATGCACGTTGGTCATCAGCTACTATTGTCAGTAAATGTAAAGAACCGCGATCTTTCATTGTAGAAGACGTTGACGGCACTAAATATCGTAGGAATCGGGAACATATTTTAAAAATACCGCAATCAGAAGCAAATCAAGAAACAAAGAAAAAAGACGTAGAGTCGTCGTTGTATCGGGATGTAAATTTAGAACCACCGTTATCTTCGGATTTGAAACAAGAAATCGCGGATTATGATAACCCGACGGTTGATGCATCAGTTAGAACAGGATACGGTAGATTAGTAAAGCCACCTCAACGATTTTCACCATCAGATAATTCAACACATCACATTCAAGTAACCTGAAAATGAATTTGAATTGCTTAAGTATATTGAATTTATATCTATTATCATAATTGAATTTTGTTATTAAAATATTCGATCAAAAAGTAAAAAAAAAAAAAAAAAAAAAATTAAGAAAAAGATGTTGTGAATATATAATACGTTATTAAGTATTTATGTATATGTACACGATGTCACATATTCATATTACGTATGCTCGAGGTTAAGTTAAGTAACCATTTGTATTAGCATGGCCAGTCTACTTAATAAAGTCTTGAAGTAAAGTCGTCTCTGTAATTACTCTAATGAAGATCATAACACCAACAATCAACAATGTTTCCGACAACATTCCACTTACGTTTAGCAACATTGCCGCCGGCGCAACTTGCAGCATTTCCAGCAACAACACTCTGTTCACAGCGGATGAATTAAATAGTCTAGCTATGGAATTAATTACAAATTTATCTACATGTAAGTTTGAACAATTTAATGTTATCACACGTTTAGCAACTAAGTTTTTGTGTCATAACTCTAAATAATATGATAGATAGTGTTACCGTCCTTTTACTTCCTACCCCGCGGCGTTGTACGAAAAGTGGCTCGGCCAACTGCGGAGACTGGCCGTGGGTAAAGATGTTAATGAATGGGCGCCACGCGATTACCCTTCCGTACAACTTCAACACAACTATAATCGCGAATTGGTTGTGACGATCGCGAACAAACCCCGCCTTTATCAATTTGTACAACGATTTCCTTACACTCTTAAAATTCTTACAATTTTATTCCATTCGCCACAAAATGATACAAACTTAATTCTATCTTAAAGGTAGATATCTTAATTCTAGGTAGAAAGCTATCGCAAAAACAAAAAAATAACAACACGCTTCCCCAATGACTGAAGGTCAATGAGAAGCAAAAGAAAAAAAAAGTTAAGATAGAGAGAAAAAAAAAAAAAAAAAAAAGGAAAACAATTTTGGTGACTCGAACCAGGAACCTCTGCACGACCTAGCCAAGCGCTTTGGCTATCACGACCACCGACCGCATATGTTTTTTTTTTTGTCTAAAAGTGTCTAAGTACTATGCGCTGCGTATAACAGTTTCCCCGAGCAATTGATTCTTTTTTTTCCTCGTTTTATCTCGTCCCTTTTTTTTGGTAATACGCTCTTGGTTCGGAATTAATATTAATAAGGGGTTTCCGTTTCGGACATAGTTACGTTTTAAATTTTTATAACAAAATAACCAACCACCTTAGAAGAACTTGTTGGCTCTGGGCTCTGCTCCTCGGTCGTCACCCTCCAATTCTAACTGGGATTTCACTTCGGAAAGGATGAATCGCCAAACTGCACCAAACGTGTCCAGGATTTCACGCAACCAAAAAGAACCTCCAACCACGATTTTACCCTTAGTGTCCTAACCAAATAAAATTAGCGCACTTCAGGATAACGTTCGTCGTAAAACAGAAAAACAAAACCCACCTTACTTTTTTTTTTTTTCCTCCAACTGGTTTTAAATTAAGTACATACTCTTCCACGACTGTACTTTTTTTTCGTGCTCCCTGCACGGCACTACTATACTTGACACTTGATACTACTTGACTCACTGCCTGTTTCGAACCAACTGACCCTCTCAAATCTTCCTCAGCTAGCTACAGTCTCACCTCGCCGTGGATTGGATTTTATGGCTTGGTTGTCTTAGCCCATTCCACGGATCAGGCCATTTTTCCGCTGCTCTCACCAAGCACATCTCCACAGGCTGTAACAGATGTCCTTAATGAGAACCGCGGCGAAAATGGCCGATGAAAAAGAATAAAAAGAAACAAGCTGGTTTCAATAGGGAATTGAACCTCCAACGCCCCAGTGGGAAGCTGTGCGCGCTACCTTGACGCCAAGCCCCTACCATGGGAATGATGCTCCCACTGACGATGGCATGAGTTTTCACACCAAACTGGACGAAAATCTTTCAAACAAAATTAAACCATAATAATAGGCATTTAAATATTATTACTTGGAATAGTAGAAGTATACGCAAAAAAATCACCGAGTTTGATAACTTTTTAAACGCTAGAAACATCGATATAGCTCTTGTAACTGAAACATGGCTTAAAGAGGACTTAAGATTGTCAACACCCGTCTTCAAATGCTATCGATGCGATAGAGTTGATCGACAGGGAGGTGGAGTAGCAATACTAATAAGAAGATCTATTCAGCACTCGCTTTTGCCTGTAGTGAAAACGCGGTTAATAGAAAACATTGGAATTAGCTTAAAATTGCGTAACCAGAGAAAAACTAAAAGCTTTTGTGCTTACTTTCCCGGCGGTAGAAGTGTTACAGGTTGAATTAAATAAAAAAGAAGGACCGTTCGGTAAAAGGGTTTTATTACGACTAACTGGTAAAATTTAGTATTACAGTACTCATTTTAAATTCCATTACATTCCATGTTAGAGTAGTGTTAATTGTTTGGTTATTCAGTTTATGTACGTGATTCTATGCAGATAAGTATAGGTAATGAACAGGGTGAGTATATTTTCTATCAACACTTGCCCTCAAAACTATACGTATCTTTACAAATTTAAATGAGACATAAGTCTTTGACAAAATTTCTATGTTTGGTTTTCGTAAGATTCTTGGTAAAAATATCGGCCACCATCTCACCAGTGGAGATGTATTTAACCGTAATGACATCCTTCTTTGAAAGGTCCCGAACGTGATGAAAATTGATGTCAATATGCTTCATTCGTGTTGTGGTGCAGGGTTTTTGACAATCTGTTGTGCACTCAAGTTATCACCGAACAATTCCGTGGGACCATCTACCAAGAACGGAAAACCCATCTCGATTAATAGGTTTTTAAAATGAACGACTTCTTTTGCTGCACATGAAAGAGCAACATATTCGGCTTTAGTGCTACTTAATGCGACCGATCTTTGCTTTCGGCTTTCCCAATTAATTGCTGCACCAGTTAGGAAAAACGCATACCCAGTAAATGATTTTCGGTCGTCGCAACAGCCAGCCCAGTCAGCGTTTGCGTATGCCTTCATTTGCTCGCTAGTCTGAAAATACGTTAATTTTAAATTTAAAGTGCTTTTCAAATACCTTAGTATATGCTTCGCAGCATTCAAGTGTTCTACGTGAGGGTTCACGTTAAATTGCGCCAGCTTGCACACTGAGTGCATTATATCTGGCCGAGTAGAAACGCTCAAATACATCAATGAGCCAATAGTTGATTGATATTGCTTCGCATCAACCTTCTGACAACTAGAACAATCAGTGCAGCTCTTAAATTTACTTCCAGGATCCAAGGGTGTTGCACACGGCCTGCTTTGTTCCATTCCATTTCATTTTTTTGATAAACTGTTTTGACGAAATGGTCACAGGACTTCCTTCGTTGCTTATTTCCATTCCCAGGAAATGTTCCGCAGGACCTTTATCCACAATCATCAATTTCCGCATACGTACGTGAATCAACAACAGCACACTCATCACCTGCAACAGCATTAAAAACAAGATTTTTACCTTTAGTAGCAGCATTCCCACCTTCAGCATTAATAAACGGCTCTTCCTCACTAAGTTCAGCACAGTCCGGTTCTGGATTAGGAATTATGAAGTTGACGGAATTATCGTGGTTAAAGCTGTAATCTCGTATTACTGCTGGAGGTTCGTGAATATCACTCGCTTTTAATTGTTTCGGCTCCAGATCTAAAATGGCGAAATCACTGATATTTTTATTTGAACTAATCTTATCAACGTCCTCCAAAAACTGAACATCTCGGCTTCTGAAAATTTTTCTTGACTTTGACTCGTACAGCTTTGGATTCGGCCGAATATCCTACCATTATGCATTCTGTAGACTTTGAACTGAACTTCGATTTTCCAGGGCGCTTATCAAGCATAAACAACTTGCATCCAAAGGTCCTAAAGTGGGAAACAGTTGGCTTTTTGCCACACCAAGCTTCATAGGGCGTTACACTATTTAAAATTGCTGTAGGACATCTGTTTCGTATATAAACTACGGTGTTGACTGCTTCGGCCTAAAGGAATTCCAGAACATTTGCATGCAATAACATGCACCTCGCATTTCAACAATGGTGCGATTTGCACGTTCCGCTACCCCATTCTGCTGTGGTGTATACTACACTGTCAGCTGACGTCGAATTCCTTCTTCATTCAGAAAACTAGAGAATTCCTTGCTCAGGTACTCACTGCCATTATCTGTCCTCAATGTTTTTATTTTACTTGATGACTCCAAATCGACAGCAGATTTAAAGCTTTTAAACGCATCAAAAACCTCACTTTTACTTTTTAAAAAATAAACAAACATCTTTCTGCTAAAGTCGTCTATAAACAAAGCAAAATATCGTGCCCCACCAATTGAATATATTCGCATCGGACCACAAATGTCGCTGTGGATTAACTCTAATACACGTTTACTACGATACGTTGAGCACTTAGGAAGTGGTAAAGAACTCATTTTTCCTTTAAGGCACGTCTCACATTCCATTGTCCCGCTTGCACTTATTTCTAATTTGATACCCCTAACCATGTTCTTTTTTACTAGGAAGTTAATGCTCTTTGTATTTAAGTGGCCGAACCTCTCATGCCACAGTCGTTCGCAGATCTCCATAGAGAAAATACGTGTCTCGGCTTTTCGTAGTGAGAAAGATAGCAAGTCAGTTTTTGTTTTCATATAAACAATTGATCAAACATTTGTTAGTTGACTCGACAGCCAAGCGGGTAGCGGCGTCAAACTCTCCAGAAACCACAGCAACAACAAAATATAAACGTGGAGCTCCCACAACAACTACAACATCAACTACAACAACAACAACATCAGAAACAATCATTGCAACAACAAAAAATACAGACACCTGCACAACAACTGAAAAAAACAAATGTACATACACAGCAAAAACATCAAGAACGTCAACAAAAATCACAAAAGCAACAGCAGCAGCAACAACAGCAACAGCACCAACAACAACATCAGCAAAGGCCGCAACAACAGCAGCAGCAACAACAACAATATCACCAAAAGCAACAGCAGCAGAGACAACAACAACAGCAAGAACAGAAGTCCACTAAGCAGAAGGTGCCACCAATCAACACCTTCAAATTGGAGTTGAAGGACACCATCGAGCTATGTAAGTCGGCCATAGGCAACAACTTTCTTATAAAAAAAATATCAGTAGATAGGCACGCGATCCATTGCAATACAGTGGAGCGCTACCACAAAATTAAAAGTTTACTGAAGGATACGACGACGGAGTTCTTTTCCTACACCCCGAAGGGAGAGAAGCTGCAAACAATGCTGCTGAAGGGATTGGAACCGTCGACTGATCCGGGGGAGCTCCTTGCACTGCTGAAAGAGAAAGAGTGCGAGGGACTCAAATTCGTGGGGGTCAAGCCGTTTGTCACGGCTAGAGCCAAAAGGGAGAGGCGGCAACTGCCGATTTTCCTGGTCCAGCTTAGTCCCACCAGCAATCTGGATGGTCTAAGAAGTATTAAAGTCTTAGACTACCAGGTTGTACATTGGGAGAAATTAAAGAGGAGCGAAAACATTTTACAAGGTGTTCGCTGCCAAAGGTTCGGGCACGCCGCGTCGAACTGCGAAATGCAGCCTCGATGCGTGAAGTGCGGAAAGAACCACAAGTCCGAGGAATGCTCTCTGGGTAAGGACGGAGCGTCTGAAAAAAGCCAACTCTCTTGTGCTTTATGCAGGAACACGGGACACACCGCAAATTATCGGGGTTGTCCCAAATTCCAGTACATCAAAAGAATAAACCTGGCCCGGCAGCAGAAAGTGGAAGTGAAACGTCCACCCGTGCATTTGCAAACTCCAGCCGTTACTCCCCATACTACCTACGCCCAAATGGCGGCAGGTAGGGGTAATACGGTACAGCAAGCGAAGGTTGCTTCTCAGGCCCCAGCGCCCAGAGCACCTGAACCAGTACCTGACATGCTAGCTATCTTGCTCTCTATCCAGGGGCAGATGACTCAGCTACAACGTCATTTAACTGAACAGACCGCACGGGTGGACCAAGTATACGCACTGCTGCCTGGCCTAACGCACCTTTTGCCGTAATGGGTACGTACGTGGCGGAGCAAACCCTGAAGGTCCTTGCTGTGAATGTGAATTCACTGATTAGGCTCGAACGACGAGCCGCACTATTTAAGTTGCTTAAAGACCGAGCCCCTGATGTGCTTTTGGTTAGCGAAACTAAGCTTACCAAGAGACACAAAATGAGGCACAGAAGATACAAAATAGTACGAAGAAACCGACCTAACTCCATTCAGGGAGGAGGCGTTGCGATTTTCGTACGAAAAGGTATTCGTTTTAAAAGAATATACAGTCGTGTAGTGCGTAGGTTCCAGGTGCTGGAGGCATGCATCGTGTATATCCCTCTCCGTAGTGGAAAGCGGTTATACATGGTGTCTGTTTATGCACCTAAGGCTACTCAATCCACTTTATTCATCTCAGAGCTCGAGACACTTTTTCGATTCCTAAGACTGGAATTAGAGGAGAACTACTTTATTATCGGCGGAGATTTCAACGCCAAACATAGCGATTGGGGAAATAATACTCCAAATACTAGAGGGAACCTACTATTCAATTGGTGGGGTCAGCACAATATAATGTATCGACTCGGCCTTAAGGCGATGGATAGTCCGTCGTTTCCTAGACACGGGTCTTATTTGGATCTCCTGCTGTTCGACACACGAATACACCTGACATGCACAAACCAACAAACCATAAACTGTCTACGCACTTTCGTGTATGACAGTGACCATTGCGGTCTCAGCACCGAAATAACTGTTCCCAATGAAATCGCGGAATTAGATGAGTTTGTCCAAAGGCATTCCTACAATTATAGTAGGGTGCGTTGGACACACTTCACCAGAACACTGACTAGAGCACTCTCCTCGAATTCGCTCTACCCACCGTCCAACAGAAATCTGTCAAACGAGGAGATTGACAGGTATCTAGGACGAATGGACGAGACAATTAAACAAACAATGGACAAAACGATACCTCGGTACCAACACACTGACGAAGAAGACTTATTCCGCAACGCAACTATTGACGCACTGCACCGACATAAAAGTGGACTGCTGTCAAGACTAAAAACCTTGTACAGACAGTTCACTGACAGACATAACCCGGAGATCATGACACTGAAGTCGTCGATTAAAAACCTCCAAACATTAATAAAGGAAAATTACAGAACATTTGTAAGTTTGTATTGGAGCAATAAAATTCGGGCTGTAAACACCAGCAACCCGATTATGTTCCCGCAAATAAATAAAATATTTCGTAGAAATAATCAGAAGTCTTAAAATCGACCGAACGACGAACAACGAACAAATACTGGCAGCAGCAGGCATAGATCCAAATGAGGCTGTTGATGATGACAGCTTCTTTATGATCGAGGATCCGCAGGAGCAGGTAGAGGCTATAGGAGCGACTTTCCAGGAAGTGTACAAGGCGAATGTTATCATTGGCCCAAACCACGATCTGGAGAATCGAGTCCTTGTGCACAATTTCTGCCTTCGAAATGAAATTATGAATTGGCGATTCGAGAGCTCGGGTTTCACCCAGTTTAGTGACGAGAATATGGCAAATAATGTCATCACCAACGATAGGGTACTACCCCCGTTCATTTCGAAGGAAGAGCTCCAAACGATCTTCGAATCACTTAGAAGTAAGAAATCAGTGGGAACCGATGAAATACCGAACATTGTGCTTCGACATCTCCCTCTAGAAGCGGTGAACATTTATACCACCCTGTTTAATAATGCAATGAATAATGCACATTATCCAGCGCATTGGAAAACTGCGGTGGTACATCCCATCCCCAAAAGGGATAAAGACACTTCCAATCCGGAGAATCTCCGCTCGATTAGTCTTCTTCCTAACATCAGTAAGGTTTTCGAAAGGGTGATCAATAGACTCCTGACTAAGTGGGTTGAGGACAAACATATAGTTCCGGATAATCAGTTCGGTTTCAAGGCGGGGCATGATATCATTCATGCTGCGTCGAAACTAGTTTCTGATATCCAATGGAACAAAGGCAAGAAACAGTGCACTGGTGCCTGCCTGATTGACTTGGAGAAGGCCTTCGATACCGTATGGTTAGAGGGACTCTTTTTCAAGGTGGACAGGTTGGGAATTAGTAAACCACTGCTGTATATTCTTTTTGATATGCTCTCCAGTAGACAGTTCATCGTGAAGAATGGCGATGTGACTTCTGCTGGAACATTTGATATTAAAAACGGTCTGCAACAAGGTGTGGTAAATTCGCCGATCCTATTCAACATTTACAGGAGTGATCTCATAGGTTCACTTCACCATGGCATAGCGTACGCAGACGACATAATCGCGTACAGATCGGGTCCAAAGATTGAGGTCATTAATACACTTTTGCAGCGTGACTTCGACAAAATTAAGCGATATTGCGATGACTGGAAGTTGAAAATCAACTTTCAGAAGTCGGAAACCATTCTGTTTAGGACGCCTTTGTCTGGGGCCTCTAGGGATACCAGAAAGAATTGGCGAAAGTTTTCTATCCTCGGACAACATGGACAGCCACTCGCTTGTCGAAATGTGGTCAGATACCTTGGGATCTGGCTAGATCAATATCTGTATTTTAACAAACATATAGATGTTGCTCTGGCCAGAGCCAGAGGTGCTTTTGCCCTTACAAAGAGACTGTTTTATAACAGCCAACTCGATGCGAGGGTGAAGGTTATCTGCTACATGGCCCTTATCAGGCCCATGCTTGTATTTGGATGTCCCGTGTGGTTCAACGTGAGAGCACGTTTATTGGAAAAGATTCGGGTGTTTGAGAGGGCTTGTCTTAGGACTTGTCTTCGCCTATACAGAACACCAGAGTCTCAGTACATAAAATTCTATCCTAATGAGGTCTTATACAATAGGGCGAACCTAATAAGAGTGGACAATTTCGTCATTAAGTTGACTCGAAGGCACGTTGCAAGAGCAATGACCTCATCGAACAACCTGATCTCCGGGGCTTACTACCCTAACTATATGTATCATGAGAGAGTTCGCTTTGACGGCTTTATTCCTCCAGAGGCGTTCCTCTATCTAGATAGCAAAGGTTTGATCCAGGACAGATTGGCGGTGCCGCTAATCTTCCACGTTGCTCGAACAGCTGCGGACAGGCGACTCAACTACGACAGAGACGTCGCACAGGGCAGTGCGGAGCGTCTCCGGTTCAGTAGGTCGGTAGGGAGTCGCGACATGAGGGATGTTGCTCAGCAGCACCAGCAATTTTGGTGGCTAGTTGAAGGGGAGGATGCTTCGTCGTCGAATGCCTCCAGTGATAGATAGCTTCATCTGAGGCAAAGTGGGTCAGCCTATTTTTTTTTAGCCATGGCCGGCTTACATAGTTTTAGGTAGGATTAAGTTAGTTTTAGGAAAAAAATATATAAAAGCAAAAAAAAATAAAAAAATGAAAAAAAAAACACAATATATATATGTACATATATTTATATATCAAGTATATATGTATTATGTATATATATATATATATATATGTATGTGTGTGTGTGTGTGTACGTATTAGATGTAAGTAGGTTTAAGTAGATTAAGATTTAGTTTTAGGTAGTCTGTAGGCTTTTAGTTTTAAGTTTTTATAAAAAATTAAAAAATGTCCATTCACTAAGTTTTTTACTCATAATTTATTTTCTTAGTAATAGTATTAAGTAATGTTAAAATAAAAATATAATGTAAGATTCGTCGAAAGACATAGTTTAAGTTTAAGTTTTAACTTAGAGTGCCCGCATGGGGCCATTAAGTTAGAATAAGATTATTTGTAAGTAATTTAAGCTAATTTTTAAGCGTTTTTTGTTTAGCATATAAGAGTAACTTAAGTTAAAAAATAAAAATGCCTAAAAACTGAAAAAAAAAACTGAAAAAGTGCTCTTAGCTTAAAGCCTAGAGTAGTTTGTGTTAGAATCTTGAAACTGTTAAAACGGCTGTTAATTACCAGAATTTGGGTTTCTCGTTTTCACAGAAATGTGAACGTGACATGCCCGAGGTTTATATTACGATTTAAACGCCAAATCATTGCCTTTTAAAGGAGACGAAACAAGCCTCCCAAGGGGTCTTCGTTTAGACACTAGAGCAGTTTCTGTTAACGGCTTAAAACTGTTAAAACAGCTGTTAATTATCAGCATTTGGGTTTTCCCGTCTTCACAGAAATGTGAACGAGATGTGCCCAAGGTTTATAGGACAATTTAAGCGCCAAACAATTACGTTTTCAAAGAGGCCCAACAAGCCTCCCAAGTGCTCTTAGTTTAGACACTAGAAAAGTTTCTGTTAGATGCTTAAAACTGTTTAAACGGTCATTAATTAACAGCATTTTGGTTTTCTCGCCTTTACAGAAATGTGAAACAGATGTGCCCGAAGTTTATAGGACAATTTAAACGCTAAATAATTGCCTTTTCAAAAATGCGTGTCAAGCCTCTTAATGTCTCTTAGTTTAGACAATAGAGCAGTTTGTTGAAACTGTTAAGATGGCTGTTAATTAGCAGAATTTGGGTTTTCTCGTTTGCACAGAAATGTGAATGCGTTGTGTCCGAGGCTTACAAGACACATTAAACGCCAAATATTTGCCTTTTCAAAGAGGCATAACAAGCCACCCAATTGCTCACAGTTTAGACACTAGAGCAGTTCCTGTTAGATTATTGAAACTGTTAAAAAAGCTGTTAATTATCAGCATTTGGGTTTTCTCGTTCTCACAGAAATGTGAACGTGACGTGCACGAGCTTTATAGGGCGATTTAAACGCCAAATAATTGCGTTTTGAAAGAGGCATAACATTTCTCCCAAGGGATCTTCGTTTAGACACTAGAGCAGTTTCTGTTAACGGGTTAAAACTGTTAAAACAGCTGTTAATTATCAGCATTTGGGTTTTCTCGTCTTCACAGAAATGTGAACGAGATGTGCCCGAAGTTTATAGGACAATTTAAACGCTAAATAATTGCCTTTTCAAAAATGCGTATCAAGCCTCTTAATGTCTCTTAGTTTAGACAATAGAGCAGTTTGTTGAAACTGTTAAGATGGCTCTTAATTAATGGCATTTGGGTTTTCTCGTTAGTTTTAGTTTTTAGTTTTAAATGCATTTTATTTACTTAATCATTAACTCTTACATACTAACAAAAAATGCTTAAATGCCAGCTTAGAATTACTTAACAATCTTATACTAACTTACTGGCCCCACACAGGCGCTCTAAGCTATTCTAAATTCTTATAACTATGTCTTTCGACTTTATTTACATTTTGCTTAGAATTATTTATATTGAATACTTAAGGCTAAGAAAAATATTTGTTAAGAAAAACTTAGCATATGGACATAATTTTTTATTTTTTTTAGCATCTAACTTAAAATAAACCTTAGCCTACCTAACCTAAATGCGCAATACACACATAAACACACATAGACATTATACACAATCATATACATATATCAGTATACACTTTTGTATACACTGATATATGTATATGTTTCTTAAACGCTAACCTAAACCTATGCAAGCCGGCCATCGCTATTTACTGAGCAAATAGATTGGTCAGCTCTGCCTCATTAGTGAGGCTGGTCCGTAATTGACGGAAACGACGACGAAACATCTTCCCCTCATTCAACCACCAGAAATGCTGGTGCTGCCGAACGAAATCCCTCTTATCGCGATTCCCCACCGCCCTAATGAACCTGAGGCGATCCACACTGCCATGTGCGACGTCTCTGTTATAGTTGAGTCGCCTGTCCCCAGCTGTCCGAGCGACATGGAAGATTAACGGCACCGCTGATCTATCCTGGATCAACCCTATCTGATCTAGGTAGAGGAATGCTTCCGGTGGAACGAAGCCGTCAGAGCGCACACTCTCGTGGTAAAGGTAATTGGGGTAGTAAGCCCCAAATATCAGGTTATTCGTCGAAGTCATTGTCCACTCGTATTAGGTTCGCCCTATTGTAAAGGACCTCATTAGGATAAAATTTCTTGTACTCCGTTTCTGGTGTTCTGTACAAGCGAAGACAAGCCCTAAGACAAGCCCTGTCAAACAACCGAATCTTTTCCATTAACCTTGCTCTTACATTGAACCACACAGGACAACCAAATACCAGCATTGGCCAGATAAGGGCCATGTACCAGATTACCTTTACCCTCGCATCGAGTTGGCTGTTATAAAACAGTCTCTTTGTAAGGGCAAAAGCACCTTTAGCTCTGGCCAGAGCAGCATCTACATTTTTGCCAAAATACAGAAACTGATCCAGCCAGATTCCAAGGTATCTGACTACATTTCGACAGGCAAGAGGTTGTCCGCGTTGTCCAATGATAGAGAACTTTCGCCAATTTTTTCTGGTATCCCTAGAGGCTCCAGACAACGGCGTCCTAAAGAGAATGGTTTCCGACTTCTGAAAGTTGATTTTCAACTTCCAGTCATCGCAAAATCGTCTTATCTTATCGAAGTCGCGCTGCAAGAGAGTATTAATAACCTCGATTTTTGGACCTATTCTGTACGCTACCAAATCGTCTGCGTACGCAATAGTATGGGGAAGTGAACCTATCAAGTCGCTTGTATAAATGTTAAATAGAATCGGCGAATTGACCGCGCCTTGCTGAAGACCATTTTTAATTTGAAATATTCCAACAGAAGTCACATCGCCATTCTTCACTATGAACTGTCTGTTAGTTAGCATATTATAAAGAATGTACAAGAGTGGTTTACTGATCCCCAACCTAGTCAGCTTATAGAAAAGACCCTCTAACCATACGGTATCGAAGGCCTTCTCCAAGTCAACAAGGCAGGCACCAGTGCACTGTTTCTTACCTTTGTTCCATTGGATATCAGAAACCAGTTTAGACGCGGCATGTGAGATATCATGTCCCGCCTTAAAACCGAATTAATTATCCGGAACTATATGTTTGTCCTCAACCCACCTAGACAGAGCTCTATTGATTACTTTTTCAAAAACCTTACTGATATTCGGAAGGAGACTTATCGACCGGAGATTCGCCGGATTGGATATATCCTTTCCCTTTTTGGGGATATGTTGAACTACCGCCGTTTTCCAATGCGCTGGATAATGTGCATTATTCATTGCATTATTAAACAGGGTGGTGTAGATGTCCACCGTTTCTAGAGGAAGATGTCGAAGCACGATATTCGGAATACCATCGGTCCCCACTGATTTCTTTGCTCTGATTGTGTCGAAGATCTCATGGAGTCCTTCCTTCGAAATGAAAGGGGGTAGGCCACCCTCGCTGGCAATGACGTTATTTGCCATATTTTCGTCGCTAAACCGGGTGAAACCAGAGCCCTCGGATTGCCAGTTCTCTATTTCACTTCGAACGCAGAGGTCGTGCACAAAGACGCGACTGTCCAGGTCGTAATTAGGGCCAGTGGTATCAGTGGCCTTGTATACTTCCTGGAAAGTCGCCCCTATGGCCTCAACCTTCTCCTGTGGATCCTCGATCACAAAGAAGTCGTCATCATCAGCGGCCTCATTTGGATCAATGCCTGCTATTGTCAGTAACCGTTCGTTGTCTGTTGTCCGGGCTATTTTAAGACACTGAAGGTCGTTTTGATTTTTTCTCCGAAATAGTTTATTTATTTGCGGAAACATGTTCGGGTTGCTGGTGTTTACAGCCCGAACCTTGTTGTTCCAATACAAACTTACAGAAATTCTGTAATTTTCTTTTATTAGCGTTTGAATATTTTTAATCGACGACTTCAGTGTCCTAATCTCCGGGTCTTGTCGGTCAGTTAACTGTCTGTACAAGTTTTTAAGTCTTGTCAGAAGTCTACTTTTCTGTCGGTGCAGTGCGTCAATAGTAGGATTGCGGAACAGGTCTTCGTTAGTCGTGCGTCGATACCGCGGTATTGTAGTGTCCATAGTTTGTTTAATTGTCTCGTCCATTTGGTTTAGGTAATTGTCTATCTCCTCGTTTGACAAATTCCTATTGGACGGTGGGTGGAGCGTGTTCGAGGAGAGCGCTCTTGCCAAGGTTGCGGAGAAGCGTGTCCATCGAGTTTTACTGTAGTTGTAAGAATATCTTTGGACAAACTCCTCCAATTCCGCAATTTCGTTAGGAACTGTAATTTCGGTGCTAAAACCGCAATGGTCACTGTCGTACACAAATGTGCGCAGACAGTTTAGCGTTTGTAAATTCGTACCTGTCAGTCGTATGCGTTCATCGTACAGCAGTAGATCCAAATAAGACCCGCCTCCGGGAAACGACGGATTATCCGTCGCTTTAACACCGAGTCTGTATATGACATCGTGCTGACCCCACCAACCGAATAGTAGGTTCCCTCTAGTATTTGGCAAATTATTTCCCCAATCTCTGTGTCTAGCGTTAAAATCCCCGCCGATTATAAAATAATTCTCCCCCGATTCCGGCCTCAGAAGTGGAAAAAGCGTGTCGAGCTCTGTAATGAATAGGGTGGATTGTGAAGTATCAGGTGCATAAACAGAGGCCAAGTACAGCCGCTTTCCACTGCGGAGCGGGATGTAAACGACGACTGCCTCCAACACCCGGAACCTGCGCAACACGCCCTTGTACACTCTGTGAAATTTTATACCTTCTTTAATGAAGATCGCGACACCGCCTCCACGTTTGGATCTGGGCCGGTTTCTTCTTCTAACGATATAATTATTGTACTCCAGTTTGTGCTTATCGGTTAGCTTGGTTTCGCTAGCGAAAAGCACATCAGGAGTTTGGTCTTGCAGCAATTTAAACATCGCGGCTCTTCGTTCGATCCTAATCAGTGAATTGACATTCACCGCAATGACCTTCAAAGTTTGCTCCACCAAGTGCGTACCCATTACGACATGTGTTGCGTTAGGCCCGGCAGCAGCGCATAGATCTGGTCCACCCGCTTGGCCTGTTCTTGTACCTGCTTTTGCAGCTGAGCCATCTGCCCTTGGATTGCGAGCAAGATGGCCAGCATGTTAGGTGCAGCTTCCGTTGTTCTCGGCATTGGCGCCAGAGAAGCAACAGTCGCATGCTGTACCGTAGCCCCCCTACCTGATGCCATTTGGGCGTAGGAAATTTGGGACGTGACGGCTGGTGTTTGGAATCTAACAGGTGAACGTTTGACCTCCACCTTCTGCTGCTGAGCCAGTTTTGCTTTTTTTATGTCGGCAAACTTAGGACAACCCCGATAGTTTGCGATGTGTCCCACGTTCCCCCATGACCCGCACGAGAGCTGCGTCCTATCGGATGCTCCGTGCCTACCTAGAGCACACTCATCGGAACTGTGATTCTTTGCGCACTTCACCCATGGAGGCTGCATTTGGCAGTTCGACGCGGCGTGCCCGAACCTCTGGCAGCGAACGCATTGTAAAACGCCTTCGCTCATTTTTAATTTTTCCCAGTGAATCACCTGGTAGTCTAGGACATTGATACTCCTTAGACTATCCAGACGACTTTCGGGACTGAGCTGCACCAGGAAGAATGGCAGACTCCGTTTCTCCCGCCTGGCTCTAGCTGTGGTAAATGGCTTTACCCCTACAAACTTGAGTCCTTCGCACTCCTTTTCTTTGAGCAGTGCCAGGATCTCCACATGATCAGAAGACGGTTCCAACCCCTTCAGCAGCATCGATTGCCGCTTTTCACACTTCGTTGTGAATGAGTAATGCTCCGTCGTCGTTTCCTTTAGGAGCTCTTTAACTTTCGCGTAGCCCTCCACTGTATTACAGTGGATGGCATGGCGATCGTTCCCCAATCTCTTAATATTGAAATTATTACCAATGACCAGCTTACACAGGTCCTTGGTAGCATTTACCTCTAATTTAAAGGTGTTGATAGGAGACACCTTCTCCTTTTTCTTTTGCTGCTGCTGTTGCTGTTGTTTCTGCTGCTGCTGTTGTTTCTGTGGCTGCTGTTTTTGTTGTTTCTGCTGCTGCAGTTTTGTCTGCTGCAGTGGTTGTTTCTGCTGCTGCTGTTTTTGTTGTTGATGCAGTTGTTGTTGCTGCTTTTGTTGCTTTTTTTGTTGGGCGCTTTCTACCTGTGCTTGCTCCCTCTGCCTGCGTGCAGTTTGCATTAGCTTACAAGCCAGCATTTTTTCTTGCAGCTTTTCAATGCTGCTGCTAATTTCTTTAATCATTTCATCCTCATCTTCCGATTCGGATGACGCTAGGGAAGCAAAGTTATTATTGCCCCCTTCATAATGATCATCATCTTCTGTTAGCACATTCACTCTTTTTTTTTGGTTAGATTAGGAGGGGTTCTCAAACTCCTCCTCCTTTTAATTGCTTTCGCAAGGTCACCGGCAACACCATTGTTGCCCTCAGTCGTTCATAGATCTCCGTGGAGAATAAACGTGTCGGCTTCTAGTTAAAAGCGAAATTACTCGTAATAAAAGAACAACCAGAAACGTTTTGGCCAAGTGCTTCGGTGGCCCAGTGGTAGTGGTGTCTGCGGGTAAAGCAGAGGTCGTGGGTTCGATCCCCGAAACATATCGAGCTTTTTATTTGTATTTTTATTTTGAAAAGTAAAAAAAAAAAATATAATAAAAAAGTGAATAATCAGACAATGAGTGAAAGTGGGCGGTCCGCTATTCAAATAGCGGGACCAGCAGATGGCTTGTTGTCATCGGATGATCAGGCCGTAATGTCGGCCCATTCTCATTCTGGGAAACCAGAAATTACCGCTAAGAGGAGGAGGAAGCTGAGGTCTTCTCCTAATCTTGTGAAACGCCCTTCCCTTTCAACGTCTACTGAAAAGCTGCCTGGTAGAGTGAGGGAAGAGGCGCCAACAAAATCGACAAGGGCAGCAGCACAACAACGAAATGGAGAAGAAATTGAGAAATACGATTTCCCATACGTATCTGACGGCGGAGAAGGACATTATATGGGAGGTGGTAACACTTTCGCATCGTTAGCCGCCTCGGAGTCTGACGACGAAGAGGAAGAAATGCAAGCAATATATAGCAGTATCAACGAGCTGCAACTAAAGGTACTGGCTATTAAAGAAAAGCAAAATGCGCGGAGACAGAAGGAGCAGCAACTCCATGACTCACAGAAGCAGTCACAAATAAACGAGTCTCTTCCGCAAAAAAACATACAGAAAAATTCGACAAAACAACAAAACATACAAACGCAGCAACAACAACAAAAATCACAACAACATAAGCAACAACAACAGCAGCAACAACAGCAGCAACAGCAAAAGCAGCAGCAGAAGCAGAAACAACAGCTACAACAAAAGCAACAACAACAACAGCTACAACAAAAACAACAACAACCACACAAATCAACTAAACAACGGGTACCTCCAATCAACACCTTTAAGATGGAGTTGAAAGATACGATAGAATTATGTAAGTCGGCCATAGGCAATAATTTTTTTGTTAAAAGACTTAGTCTAGATAGGCACGCGATCCATTGCAATACAGTGGAGCGCTATCATAAAATTAAAAACTTGTTAAGGGATTCGACGACGGAGTTCTTCTCCTTCACACCGAAAGGTGAAAAGCTGCAGACAATGCTGCTGAGGGGGTTAGAACCGTCGACTGATCCGGAGGAGCTCCTTGCACTGCTGAAAGAGAAGGAGTGCGAAGAGCTCAAATTCGTAGGGGTTAAGCCATTCGTCACGGCTAGAGCCAAAAGGGAGAAGCGGAAACTACCATTCTTCCTGGTTCAGCTAAGTCCCAACAGCAAACTGGATGGTCTAAGGAGCATTAAAGTCCTAGACTACCAGGTTGTACACTGGGAAAAATTAAAGAGGAGCGAAAACATTTTACAATGTGTTCGTTGACAAAGGTTCGGGCACGCCGCGTCGAACTGCGAAATGCAGCCTCGATGCGTGAAGTGCGGAAAGAACCACAAGTCCGAGGAATGCGCTCTAGGCAAGGACGGAGCGTCAGAAAAAAGCCAACTCTCTTGCGCGTTATGTAGGAACACGGGACACACCGCAAATTATCGGGGTTGTCCCAAATTCCAATACATCAAAAGAGTAAATCTGGCTCGGCAGCAGAAAGTGGAAATCAAACGTCCACTCGTGCAGACACAAACACCAGCCGTTACTCCCCATGTTACCTACGCCCAAATGGCGGCAGGTAGGGGAAATACGGTACAACAACCAAAGGTAGCTTCTCAGGCCCCAGCGCCTAGAGCACCAGAACCTGTACCTGACATGCTGGCTATCTTGCTCTCTATTCAGGGGCAGATGGCTCAGCTGCAGCGTCAAATACAGGAACAGGCTAAGCGGGTAGATCAAATATACGCGCTGCTGCCAGGCCTAATGCACCTCCAGTCGTAATGGGTACACACATGGCGGAGCAAACCCTGAAGGTCCTTGCAGTGAATGTTAATTCACTGATTAGGTTCGAACGAAGAGCCACACTATTTAAGTTGCTTAAAGACCAAGCCCCTGATGTGCTTTTGGTTAGCGAAACTAAGCTCACCAAAAGGCACAAAATGAGGCACAAAAGATAAAAAATAATACGGAGAAACCGACCCAACTCCATTCAGGGAGGAGGCGTTGCGATTTTGGGTTTTCTCGAAGGTCGTTTTGATTTTTTCTCCGAAATAGTTTATTTATTTGCGGAAACATGTTCGGGTTGCTGGTGTTTACAGCCCGAACCTTGTTGTTCCAATACAAACTTACAGAAATTCTGTAATTTTCTTTTATTAGCGTTTGAATATTTTTAATCGACGACTTCAGTGTCCTAATCTCCGGGTCTTGTCGGTCAGTTAACTGTCTGTACAAGTTTTTAAGTCTTGTCAGAAGTCTACTTTTCTGTCGGTGCAGTGCGTCAATAGTAGGATTGCGGAACAGGTCTTCGTTAGTCGTGCGTCGATACCGCGGTATTGTAGTGTCCATAGTTTGTTTAATTGTCTCGTCCATTTGGTTTAGGTAATTGTCTATCTCCTCGTTTGACAAATTCCTATTGGACGGTGGGTGGAGCGTGTTCGAGGAGAGCGCTCTTGCCAAGGTTGCGGAGAAGCGTGTCCATCGAGTTTTACTGTAGTTGTAAGAATATCTTTGGACAAACTCCTCCAATTCCGCAATTTCGTTAGGAACTGTAATTTCGGTGCTAAAACCGCAATGGTCACTGTCGTACACAAATGTGCGCAGACAGTTTAGCGTTTGTAAATTCGTACCTGTCAGTCGTATGCGTTCATCGTACAGCAGTAGATCCAAATAAGACCCGCCTCTGGGAAACGACGGATTATCCGTCGCTTTAACACCGAGTCTGTATATGACATCGTGCTGACCCCACCAACCGAATAGTAGGTTCCCTCTAGTATTTGGCAAATTATTTCCCCAATCTCTGTGTCTAGCGTTAAAATCCCCGCCGATTATAAAATAATTCTCCCCCGATTCCGGCCTCAGAAGTGGAAAAAGCGTGTCGAGCTCTGTAATGAATAGGGTGGATTGTGAAGTATCAGGTGCATAAACAGAGGCCAAGTACAGCCGCTTTCCACTGCGGAGCGGGATGTAAACGACGACTGCCTCCAACACCCGGAACCTGCGCAACACGCCCTTGTACACTCTGTGAAATTTTATACCTTCTTTAATGAAGATCGCGACACCGCCTCCACGTTTGGATCTGGGCCGGTTTCTTCTTCTAACGATATAATTATTGTACTCCAGTTTGTGCTTATCGGTTAGCTTGGTTTCGCTAGCGAAAAGCACATCAGGAGTTTGGTCTTGCAGCAATTTAAACATCGCGGCTCTTCGTTCGATCCTAATCAGTGAATTGACATTCACCGCAATGACCTTCAAAGTTTGCTCCACCAAGTGCGTACCCATTACGACATGTGTTGCGTTAGGCCCGGCAGCAGCGCATAGATCTGGTCCACCCGCTTGGCCTGTTCTTGTACCTGCTTTTGCAGCTGAGCCATCTGCCCTTGGATTGCGAGCAAGATGGCCAGCATGTTAGGTGCAGCTTCCGTTGTTCTCGGCATTGGCGCCAGAGAAGCAACAGTCGCATGCTGTACCGTAGCCCCCCTACCTGATGCCATTTGGGCGTAGGAAATTTGGGACGTGACGGCTGGTGTTTGGAATCTAACAGGTGAACGTTTGACCTCCACCTTCTGCTGCTGAGCCAGTTTTGCTTTTTTTATGTCGGCAAACTTAGGACAACCCCGATAGTTTGCGATGTGTCCCACGTTCCCGCATGACCCGCACGAGAGCTGCGTCCTATCGGATGCTCCGTGCCTACCTAGAGCACACTCATCGGAACTGTGATTCTTTGCGCACTTCACCCATGGAGGCTGCATTTGGCAGTTCGACGCGGCGTGCCCGAACCTCTGGCAGCGAACGCATTGTAAAACGCCTTCGCTCATTTTTAATTTTTCCCAGTGAATCACCTGGTAGTCTAGGACATTGATACTCCTTAGACTATCCAGACGACTTTCGGGACTGAGCTGCACCAGGAAGAATGGCAGACTCCGTTTCTCCCGCCTGGCTCTAGCTGTGGTAAATGGCTTTACCCCTACAAACTTGAGTCCTTCGCACTCCTTTTCTTTGAGCAGTGCCAGGATCTCCACATGATCAGAAGACGGTTCCAACCCCTTCAGCAGCATCGATTGCCGCTTTTCACACTTCGTTGTGAATGAGTAATGCTCCGTCGTCGTTTCCTTTAGGAGCTCTTTAACTTTCGCGTAGCCCTCCACTGTATTACAGTGGATGGCATGGCGATCGTTCCCCAATCTCTTAATATTGAAATTATTACCAATGACCAGCTTACACAGGTCCTTGGTAGCATTTACCTCTAATTTAAAGGTGTTGATAGGAGACACCTTCTCCTTTTTCTTTTGCTGCTGCTGTTGCTGTTGTTTCTGCTGCTGCTGTTGTTTCTGTGGCTGCTGTTTTTGTTGTTTCTGCTGCTGCAGTTTTGTCTGCTGCAGTGGTTGTTTCTGCTGCTGCTGTTTTTGTTGTTGATGCAGTTGTTGTTGCTGCTTTTGTTGCTTTTTTTGTTGGGCGCTTTCTACCTGTGCTTGCTCCCTCTGCCTGCGTGCAGTTTGCATTAGCTTACAAGCCAGCATTTTTTCTTGCAGCTTTTCAATGCTGCTGCTAATTTCTTTAATCATTTCATCCTCATCTTCCGATTCGGATGACGCTAGGGAAGCAAAGTTATTATTGCCCCCTTCATAATGATCATCATCTTCTGTTAGCACATTCACTCTTTTTTTTTGGTTAGATTAGGAGGGGTTCTCAAACTCCTCCTCCTTTTAATTGCTTTCGCAAGGTCACCGGCAACACCATTGTTGCCCTCAGTCGTTCATAGATCTCCGTGGAGAATAAACGTGTCGGCTTCTAGTTAAAAGCGAAATTACTCGTAATAAAAGAACAACCAGAAACGTTTTGGCCAAGTGCTTCGGTGGCCCAGTGGTAGTGGTGTCTGCGGGTAAAGCAGAGGTCGTGGGTTCGATCCCCGAAACATATCGAGCTTTTTATTTGTATTTTTATTTTGAAAAGTAAAAAAAAAAAATATAATAAAAAAGTGAATAATCAGACAATGAGTGAAAGTGGGCGGTCCGCTATTCAAATAGCGGGACCAGCAGATGGCTTGTTGTCATCGGATGATCAGGCCGTAATGTCGGCCCATTCTCATTCTGGGAAACCAGAAATTACCGCTAAGAGGAGGAGGAAGCTGAGGTCTTCTCCTAATCTTGTGAAACGCCCTTCCCTTTCAACGTCTACTGAAAAGCTGCCTGGTAGAGTGAGGGAAGAGGCGCCAACAAAATCGACAAGGGCAGCAGCACAACAACGAAATGGAGAAGAAATTGAGAAATACGATTTCCCATACGTATCTGACGGCGGAGAAGGACATTATATGGGAGGTGGTAACACTTTCGCATCGTTAGCCGCCTCGGAGTCTGACGACGAAGAGGAAGAAATGCAAGCAATATATAGCAGTATCAACGAGCTGCAACTAAAGGTACTGGCTATTAAAGAAAAGCAAAATGCGCGGAGACAGAAGGAGCAGCAACTCCATGACTCACAGAAGCAGTCACAAATAAACGAGTCTCTTCCGCAAAAAAACATACAGAAAAATTCGACAAAACAACAAAACATACAAACGCAGCAACAACAACAAAAATCACAACAACATAAGCAACAACAACAGCAGCAACAACAGCAGCAACAGCAAAAGCAGCAGCAGAAGCAGAAACAACAGCTACAACAAAAGCAACAACAACAACAGCTACAACAAAAACAACAACAACCACACAAATCAACTAAACAACGGGTACCTCCAATCAACACCTTTAAGATGGAGTTGAAAGATACGATAGAATTATGTAAGTCGGCCATAGGCAATAATTTTTTTGTTAAAAGACTTAGTCTAGATAGGCACGCGATCCATTGCAATACAGTGGAGCGCTATCATAAAATTAAAAACTTGTTAAGGGATTCGACGACGGAGTTCTTCTCCTTCACACCGAAAGGTGAAAAGCTGCAGACAATGCTGCTGAGGGGGTTAGAACCGTCGACTGATCCGGAGGAGCTCCTTGCACTGCTGAAAGAGAAGGAGTGCGAAGAGCTCAAATTCGTAGGGGTTAAGCCATTCGTCACGGCTAGAGCCAAAAGGGAGAAGCGGAAACTACCATTCTTCCTGGTTCAGCTAAGTCCCAACAGCAAACTGGATGGTCTAAGGAGCATTAAAGTCCTAGACTACCAGGTTGTACACTGGGAAAAATTAAAGAGGAGCGAAAACATTTTACAATGTGTTCGTTGACAAAGGTTCGGGCACGCCGCGTCGAACTGCGAAATGCAGCCTCGATGCGTGAAGTGCGGAAAGAACCACAAGTCCGAGGAATGCGCTCTAGGCAAGGACGGAGCGTCAGAAAAAAGCCAACTCTCTTGCGCGTTATGTAGGAACACGGGACACACCGCAAATTATCGGGGTTGTCCCAAATTCCAATACATCAAAAGAGTAAATCTGGCTCGGCAGCAGAAAGTGGAAATCAAACGTCCACTCGTGCAGACACAAACACCAGCCGTTACTCCCCATGTTACCTACGCCCAAATGGCGGCAGGTAGGGGAAATACGGTACAACAACCAAAGGTAGCTTCTCAGGCCCCAGCGCCTAGAGCACCAGAACCTGTACCTGACATGCTGGCTATCTTGCTCTCTATTCAGGGGCAGATGGCTCAGCTGCAGCGTCAAATACAGGAACAGGCTAAGCGGGTAGATCAAATATACGCGCTGCTGCCAGGCCTAATGCACCTCCAGTCGTAATGGGTACACACATGGCGGAGCAAACCCTGAAGGTCCTTGCAGTGAATGTTAATTCACTGATTAGGTTCGAACGAAGAGCCACACTATTTAAGTTGCTTAAAGACCAAGCCCCTGATGTGCTTTTGGTTAGCGAAACTAAGCTCACCAAAAGGCACAAAATGAGGCACAAAAGATAAAAAATAATACGGAGAAACCGACCCAACTCCATTCAGGGAGGAGGCGTTGCGATTTTCGTACGAAAAGGTATTCGTTTTAAAAGAGTATACAGTCGTGTAGTGCGTAGGTTCCAGGTGCTGGAGGCATGCATCGTGTATATCCCTCTCCGTAGTGGAAAGTTATACATGGTGTCTGTTTATGCACCTAAGGCTACTCAATCCACTTTATTCATCTCAGAGCTCGAGACACTTTTTCGATTCCTAAGACTGGAATTAGAGGAGAACTACTTTATTATCGGCGGAGATTTCAACGCCAAACATAGCGATTGGGAAATAATACTCCAAATACTAGAGGGAACCTACTATTCAATTGGTGGGGTCAGCACAATATAATGTATAGACTCGGCCTTAAGGCGACGGATAGTCCGTCGTTTCCTAGACACGGGTCTTATTTGGATCTCCTGCTGTTCGACACACGAATACACCTGACATGCACAAACCAACAAACCATAAACTGTCTACGAGCTTTCGTGTATGACAGTGACCATTGCGGACTCTGTACCGAAATAACCGTTCCGAACGAAGCTGCTTAATTGGACGGGTTTGTTCAAAGGCATGCCTACAATTATAGTAGGGTGCGTTGGACACACTTCTCCAGAACAATGACGAGAGCACTCTCCTCGAATTCGCTCTACCCACCGTCCAATAGAAATCTGTCAAACGAGGAGATTGACAGATATCTAAAACTAATGGACGAGACAATTAAACGAACAATGGACAAAACGATACCTCGGTACCAACACACTGACGAAGAAGACATATTCCGCAACGCAACCATTGACGCACTGCACCGACATAAAAGTAGACTGCTGTCAAGGCTAAAAACCTTGTACAGACAGTTTACTGACAGACATAACCCGGAGATCATGACACTGAAGTCGTCGATCAAAAACCTCCAAACATTAATAAAAGAAAATTACAGAGCATCTGTAAGTTTGTATTGGAACAACAAAATTCGGGCTGTAAACACCAGCAACCCGAATATGTTCCCGCAAATAAATAAAATATTTCGGAGGAAAGATCACAACGACCTTTCGTGTCTTAAAATCGCCCGAACGACATACAACGAGAACATACTTACAGCAGCAGGCATAGATCCAAATGAAGCTGTTGATGATGACAACTTCTTTGTGATCGAGGATCCGCAGGAGCAGGTAGAGGCTATAGGAGCGACTTTCCAGGAAGTATACAAGGCGAATGACATCATTGGCCCGAACCACGACCTGGAAAATCGAGTCCTTGTGCACAATTTCTACCTTCGAAATGAAATTGTGCATTGGCGATTCGAGAGCTCGGGTTTCACCCAGTTCAGTGACGAGAATATGGCAAATAATGTCATCACCAATGAGATGGTACTACCACCGTTCATTTCGAAGGCAGAGCTCCAAACGATCTTCGAATCGCTTAGAAGTAAGAAATCAGTGGGAACCGATGAAATACCGAACATTGTGCTTCGACATCTCCCACTAGAAGCGGTGGACATTTATACCACCCTGTTTAATAATGCAATGAATAATGCACATTATCCAGCGCATTGGAAAACGGCGGTGGTACATCCCATCCCCAAAAGGGATAAAGACACATCCAATCCGGCAAATCTCCGGTCGATCAGTCTCCTTCCAAACATCAGTAAGGTTTTCGAGAAGGTGATCAATAGAGTCCTGACTAAGTGGGTTGAGGACAAACATATAGTTCCGGATAATCAATTCGGTTTCAAGGCGGGGCATGATGTTATTCATGCTGCGTCTAAACTGGTTTCTGATATCCAATGGAACAAAGGCAAGAATCAGTGCACTGGTGCCTGCCTGATTGACTTGGAAAAAGCCTTCGATACCGTATGGTTAGAGGGACTCTTTTTCAAGCTGGACAGGTTGGGCATTAGTAAACCATTGCTGTATATTCTTTTTGACATGCTCTCCAGTAGACAGTTCATCGTGAAGAATGGCGATGTGACTTCTGCTGGAACATTTAACATTAAAAACGGTCTGCAACAGGATGCGGTAAATTCGCCGATCTTATTCAACATTTACACAAGTGATCTGATAGGTTCACTTCACCATGCCATAGCGTACGCAGACGACTTAATCGCGTACAGATCAGGTCCAAAGATTGAGGTTATTAATATACTCTTGCAACGTGACTTCGATAAAATTAAACGATATTGCGATGACTGGAAGTTGAAAATCAACTTTCAGAAGTCGGAAACCATTCTGTTTAGGACGCCTTTGTCTGGGGCCTCTAGGGATACCAGAAAGAATTGGCGAAGGTTTTCTATCCTCGGACAACATGGACAGCCACTCGCTTGTCGAAATGTGGTCAGATACCTTGGGATCTGGCTAGATCAATATCTGTATTTTAACAAACATATAGATGTTGCTCTGGCCAGAGCCAAAGGTGCCTTTGCCCTTACAAAGAGACTGTTTTATAACAGCCAACTCGATGCGAGGGTGAAGGTTATCTGCTACATGGCCCTTATCAGGCCTATGCTTGTATTTGGATGTCCCGTGTGGTTCAACGTGAGAGCAAGTTTATTGGAAAAGATTCGGGTGTTTGAGAGGGCTTGTCTTAGGTCTTGTCTTCGCTTATACAGAACACCAGAGTCTGAGTACATAAAATTCTATCCTAATGAGGTCTTATACAATAGGGCGAACCTAATAAGAGTGGACAATTTCGTCATTAAGTTGACTCGAAGGCACATTGCAAGAGCAATGACCTCATCGAACAACCTGATCTCCGGGGCTTACTACCCTAACTATATGTATCATGAGAGAGTTCGCTTTGACGGCTTTGTTCCTCCAGAAGCGTTCCTCTACCTAGATATGAAAGGTCTGATCCAGGACAGATTGGCGGTGCCGCTAATCTTCCACGTTGCTCGAACAGCTGCGGACAGGCGACTCAACTACGACAGAGACGTCGCACAGGGCAGTGCGGAGCGTCTCCGGTTCAGTAGGTCGGTAGGGAGTCGCGACATGAGGGATGTTGCACGGCAGCACCAACAATTTTGGTGGCTTATGGGAGGAGAGGAAGCACCTTCGTCGAATTCCTCTAGTACAATATAGCTTCACTCGGAAGCAAACTCGGTTAGCCTAATTATTTAGTCATGGCCGGCTTACATAGATTTAGGTAGGTTTAGGGTAGACATAAGAGAAAAAAAAAATAAAAAATAAAAAAAAATTTAAAAATGAAAAAAAAACAAAAAAAAATTATATAAGAACTTAGATGGGTAACAACTTCTCTAAAAGAAGGGGTAACACATCTAGGAAAAAAAATAAAAATAAAATTAAATTGTATGATATATACAATAAGTTAGTTTAAGTAGTTTAAGTAGATTAAGTAGGTTAAGATTTATTTATAGGTAGATAGTGTATAAGATTTTATAAAAAAGAAAGTCCGTATACTAAGTTTTTGCAGTAAATAAAATTGTTTTCTTAGTTTTAGTCTAAATAAATGTAGAAAAAAAAAAAAAAAAAAATGTTATCGTACGAAACGTCGAAAGACATTAAATAAGTATTATGTTTAATTTAGAGTGCCCGGATGGGGCCAGTAAGTTAGAATAAGATAATTGTAAGTTAATTAAGCTAATTTTTAAGCGTTTTTTTGTATAGCGTATAAGTAATAATGAATTGAAAAGAATAAAAATGCATTTAAAATGAAATGAAATGACCATTGTTGCCTTTTCCAACTCCCGTTATGGGAAGAGCGGAGCGCTCTCCACCATCCATCACGTGACTGTTTTTTTTCTGATAACACTATGTACTATTCTCAGAATTTAAGAAATACAAAAACAAAAAAAAAAGGAAAAGTCCCAAAACTTAGACTGGGCTCGAACCCGCGGTCTCACAATTTGACGGTCGACGCCGCTAACCGCTTGGCTACAGCCTCAATTAGCAAAACAGCAACCAAATGTCTTTAGTTGAAATCACTATATTTTTCACTCTGGCAAAAGTCGAAACACACGTTTATCTATGAACGACTGATGGGTTTTCTCGTTTTCACAGAAATGTGAACGAGACGTGTCCGAGGTTCATAGGACAATTTAAACGCCAAACAATTACTTTTTCAAAGAGGTATAACAAGCCCCGAAGGGGCTCTTAGTTCAGACACCAGGGCAGTTTCTGTTTGAGTCTTGAAACTGTTAAACCGTCTGTTAATTAACGGAATGCGGGTTTTCTCGTTTTCACAGAAATATGAACGAGATGTGCCCGCAGTGTATGGGACATATTAAGCGTCAAATAATTACCTTTTCAAAAATGCATAACAGGACTCCCAAGGGCTCTCAGTTTAGACACTACAGAAGTTTCTGTTAGAGGCTTGAGACTGTTAAAACGACTGTTAATTAGCAGCATTTGGGTTTTCTCGTTTTGACAGAAATGTGAACGAGATGTGCCCGAAGTTTATAGCAGCATTTGGGTTTTCTCGTTTTGACAGAAATGTGAACGAGATGTGCCCGGAGTTTATAGGGCAATTTAAACGCTAAACAATTACGTTTTCAAAGAGTCGCAACAAGCCTCCCAAAGGCTCTTAGTTTAGAGACTAGAGCAGTTTGTGTTAGAATCTTGAAACTGTTAAAACGGCTGTTAGTTAACAGAATTTTGGTTTTCTCGTTTTCACAGAAATGTGAACGAGATGTGCTCGGTTTTTATAGGACAATTTAAACGCCAAAAAATTACCTTTTCAAAGGAGGCATAACAAACCACCCAGGGGCTCTTAATTTAGACACTAGAGCAGTTTCTGTAAACGGCTTGAAACTGTTAAAACAGCTGTTAATTATCAGCATTTATGTTTTCTCGTCTTCACAGAAATGTGAACGAGATGTGCTCGAGGTTTGTAGGACAATTTAAGTGCCAAATAATTGCTTTTTCAAGGAGGCATAACAAGCCTAACAAGGGTTCCCAATTCAGGCACTAGAGCAGTTTCTGTTAGAGGCTTGAAACTGTTAAACCACCTGTGAATTAAAATCCACAGAAATGTGAGTGAGTAGTGCCCGAGGTTTATACGACATGTTAAACGCCAAATAATGACCTTTGCAAGGTGGCGTAACAAGCCTCCCAAGTTCTCTTAGTTGAGACACTAAAGCAGTTTCTGTTAGAAGCTTGAAACAGTTAAAATTCCTGTTAATTAACAGCATTTGGGTTTTCTCGTTTCCACAGAAATGTGAACGAGATGCGCCTGAGCTTTATAGGATGGTTTAAACGCTGTTAAGAAATAATTATACACTAATTTGCCAAAACAATGGAATACCCTATTTTGTTTACTTTCAACCAATCAAACACTGTCATTTGCTTTGTCTTCGTTAACTTTTTTTGCCTTGCTTCCGTCTGTCAAGTGCACTCTCTCACATTAAAGTAATCTTTTGAACAAACAAGATCACGCTTGCGTTTTTTTTCATTAAATTTAAAGCCTCATCAAACATTGCCATCCACGAAACTTTTTATTTTATAATTTCGTAAAAACATTTGGAGGCCCCGGCGAGATAAGCTTTACTTTTTATTAACGTGCATTGTGCATTCACGTGAAATGTCAGACTGTGAGCGTGATGCGGGCACCAAGCCCACAAAAGAGCCTTCATCCTCTATAGCTCTACGATTAAAAAAGACCAATTTGGATGAAGCTGAATCTGCTGCTGGTAAGAAACCGGACAAAGTGCTTCTAACACTTCAAGCTCGATGTTCTGTGTGCGAACAGCAGATCGAGCGCATAGAGGAGTACCTGACACGTGTTCGGACGCATTCCACATCAATTGCAGAGATGAATATTCGTGCCGAAGCATTGTATTCAGCATTTGAAACATTTAAAAGTGTGCAAGGTAAAATCGAAGAAAAGGATTTTGACGAAATCTCGAAGCCAAATCGGTCAACGTACGAGGAAATGTATTATCTAGCCACTTCAGCTCTAAAGGTTCTCATTGCAACGATGAATGCCCAGGAAAACCCTTCAAACAAGGTCAATACTTCATCAACAGATCGGGACGAAAGGTATGTTTCTATTAAACTTCCAAAAATTGAACTTCAGGAGTTTACAGGTGATGTGACAACGTGGATAAGCTGGCATGACGAATTTGTTTGTTTGGTTCATAATAACGAAAACCTAACATTATTTGCTAAACTACGATACTTGATTTCAAAGCTAAGCCCACGGCTAGAGCTCCGATAGCAGGTTTGAAAATAGTTGCAGAGAATTACGAGGTAATATTGGATAAATTAAAAGAACGCTTTGAAAATAAAAAAATTATCGGAAAAGAACATATTAAAAATATTTTCCAACATCCAAAAATTTCCCATGCAAATGCTGCAGACCTTCGAAATCTAATGGATAAGATGAACAACCACCTTACAGGATTGAAAAACATCAATCGACCTGTTGACAGCATTGAAATGGAATGAAGAATCACCTGTGGACAGACTACCAACGCTTGCCGAACTGATGACATTCTTGAAAAGAAGGTGCCAAATTATCGAAGGTAATATTAATTCAAATTCCGTAGTACCTAGTTCAAACAAAATTGGTAGTGGTAGCTTACTTAAAAATCAAAAACCACCAAGGTCACTTATTACGGTTAAAAATGCATGCAATTTCTGTAATAAACAAGGTCATTTCATTTATCGATGCATCGCCTTCTTAAATTTGCCTGTAGCAAACAGATTAGATAAGGTTACTTCACTTAAGCTCTGTACAAATTGCTTAAAGGTTAGCAATCACTCTATAGCTGACTGTCCGTCCAAGAGCAATTGTCATACCTGTGGCAGTAAACACCACTCATTGCTCCACCGTCAAACTGCATCGCACAATCCAACTTCTTCCTCTTCAGCTTTTGGTAGTGCTTTTACTTCAAACCAATTCACACCCAACCGCAACTTGTCATCAAACAATGAGATTACCTTGACCAACGCACCTGCACCCTCCTCTGCATCAAATCAAACTTATGCTCTTCATAACAACTCGGGAGAATACAACATATTAGGAACAGCTATTGTTTACCTTATAGGCGCAAACAACCAATACATTCCTTGTCGTGGTTTATTAGATAGTGGATCAGTGGTGGATCAGATCAATATCACGACTGAACGCATCGTTCGTATTGCCGGTATCAAACGACGATTTGCACCTACAAATTTCATGTGTGTAAATGACACTTCAGGCAGCTCAAAATACAAATGCTCAGTTGTAATAAAATCTATGTTTACTTCATTTTCCACAACACTAGAAACTTTAGTCATGACTCAAATAACTGGGATGCAGCCTGATATCAAGGTAAACGTTGATGGCTGGAATATTCCAAGTCACATTCACTTATCAGATATTCACTTCAATTTTCCACAACAAGTTGACTTGCTCATAGGAGCTGATATCGTTTACGATATTTTGGATGTAGGAAAGATTAGACTTGGTCCAGGTTTACCTACTCTTGTTAACACGCTGCTGGGATGGGTCGTGGCTGGAAGGTTGCCAACAATTTCTACATCAACATGTATCAGCCAATGTCAACTTTTGAAGGTTCCAGATATTCCTAATAATGAAACTTTACTCAATCATACATAAAAGACTTTTTGGGAACTTGAAAATTTTGAGCCATCAGTTGCAAAGGTATCAAAGGAAGAAAGGGAATGTGAGTCACATTTCTGCTCAAACGTTGCTCGCTTATGCTCTGGAAGATATCAAGTGAGACTACCTTTTAGGAAAACTTCGCTTAGCTTAGGAAGTTCTTATGATATTGCGCTAAAAAATTTTTAAGTCTTGAAGTCTTGTTTCTCAAAAACAAACTTGCGGGGATTTACAGATCACCAAGCAGCTCAGAAAAAGAATTCTGTAGCTTTTTCAAGAAAAATATAGAAATGCTGACAGAGAGACCGAACAATATAATCTTAGGAGGTGATTTCAATATTAACTGGTGCCTAAATAACACATACAAAAAGGAAATCAAAAGAATCCTGGAAGACAATTACCTTCAACAAAAAATGCAACGATACTCAAGAATTACAGCGCAATCTAGTACAATAGTGGACTACATCATAACCAACATACAAAATATAGACGTAAAACCAGATGAAAGGGAAAAAATATCTGACCATGAGAGTATAACTTTTCGTATGCAAAATGAACCAAACAGAAAGAGAAGTAATGCAATGGTAACTGTTTTCAAGTATCACAGGGAGCGATTTAGTGAAAAGGTAAATACAATGGCTGTGGCATATAATAGAGATACTACGATACATGTAAATGCTGAAAATATCGAATGCAGTAGTAGGCACATTTACAGCGAAGGTAACCGCAAGACATAACAATCAAACAAATAAATGGATTAGCAAGGAACCTCTAGTTTTAAAAAATGAAAAAAATTAAGAAATACAATAAGGCAAAGCTGATAAATGACGAAGAAAGTTGGGATAACTATAAGAATATAAGAAACTCTTATAAAATGGAAGTAAATAAAGCCAAAAATAAATTTATAAAACTAAAAATTGAAAATGCAGGTGGGCAAAAGCAAATGTGGAATGTTATAAAAAACTTAGTGCTTAAACAAAGAAGAATAACTATAACTGACGTAGATTTTGAAAAAAACTATACTGATGGGAAGGAAATAGCCAACAAATTCAACCTATACTTTATTGATAGTATTTTAAATATCAGAAAATACATTGAAGATGTGGAATATGTAAATGGTATAAGACAATATGAATGCAAATTTCAGTTTCAAACCATTACACTAGAGCAGTTAAAACATATATGTAAAAAACTACAAAATAAAGCCGACTTTAATAAAATAAGTCCAAGAATTATCCTTGATAATTGGGCCGCCTTAGGAAGCACGTTATTAGAAATTATTAACCAATCTCTACAGGAAGGTGAATTTCCGAATTCATGGAAAGACGCGATTGTGACTCCAGTGGAAAAAATACCAAACACAAGAAAATTTGAAGAGTTTAGGCCTATAAATACATTAAGAACATTTGAAAAAATACTTGAAAGCGTAGTTAAAAGTCAATTAATGGAATATATGCAGGGTAACAAAACCTTTAACAAATATCAATCTGGCTTTAGGAAGAATTACTCGTGCGAAACGGCGGTAAACTACGTTATAAACGAATGGAAAAGCGAAGGAAGAGCAAAAAAAAACAATGGCACTTTTTCTAGATTTTAAAAGGGCTTTTGAAACAATAGATCGTCAAATTTTACTCAGAAAAATGTCAAAATATGGAATACAAGGAAAAGAACTGCAATGGTTTAAGTCATTTCTAATAAATAGATCACAGAGAACCAATGTCAACGACAGCATCTCACACACGATAGAAATAAACATAGGAGTCCCACAAGGATCTATCTTAGGTGCACTGCTATTCATAATTTATATAAACGATATGCCCAATATCCTAAAAGATTGTAAAGTCATTTTATACGCGGATGATACACTAATCTACTTTGAAGGAAAAGATGGAAATGAGTGCAAATCAAAGCTTCTAAAAGATATAAAACGGATAACATCATGGTTAGTGACGAATAAATTAAAATTAAATGAAAAAAAGACAAACTTAATGGAAATAAATATTAATAATAAGACAACTATAGAAATCAACAATAGCATTATAGAAAACGTAGACAATATAAAGTATCTGGGAATTATAATCGATAGAAATCTCAAGTTCTCGGAGCACATCGATTACATATGCAAAAAAATTGCACAAAAAATAGGGTTCTTTAAGAGAGTAAGGAAGAAAATGGACTGCAACACAGCGATCAAAGTTTATAACACAATTGTGAAGCCCCATTTCGAATACTGTTCCACAATTACATACTCATGCTGTACCCAGGGACATGTGGAAAGACTCCAAAAACTGCAGTATAAAGCGATGAGAAGTATTCTTCAGTGCAATAGATTTACATCAATAAGAATCATGCTAAATGCACTCAAATGGATGAGCATACGCGAAAGGTTACAACTTAACACGTTACTGGCAGTTTTCAAAATGAAGCAAGAAAGCACACAAAGTCTATTAATGAGTGAAACAAGGACCGTAGGAGAAGCACAACCATATCGATTACGTAATTGCAACGATTTTAGAATTAAACGACAGATCTCAATGTCCGGACAAAACACATTTCTATACAAAGGAATTCTCCTTTTCAACAACCTGCCAGAGTATATAAAAACCGAAAGCAACTACAGATTATTTAAAAGAAAAAGCATAGATTTTTTGAAACGTAATAGCTAACTATATTTTTGTACCTTTTCTCTCTTATTTATTTATTAAAGTTTTTAAACCGTTAATTTAGTAATTTCTGGCTGTTTACCAGGGTTCCGCACCTTCATTATCAACTGTGCAAAAGTGGTCAAGTGAGTTCAAGAGAGGCAGAGAGAGCATTGAAGACGACCCCCGCTCCGGCGCCTCGGCTACTGCTTGTACGGGAGAAAGTATCAAAGAAGTCGAAAAACTTGTTCTTGAGGATGCCCGAATAAAGGTGAAAATGATGGCAGAGATCACCAAGCTTTCAATTGGTACCATTCACACCATTCTTCATGACCATCTTAACCTTTCAAAGGTCAGTGCAAGGTGGGTGCCACGAATGCTCACAGCGCCTCAGAAAAAAGTGAGAATCGCATGCTGTAGAGAGCTTTTGGAGATGTGTAGTGAGAACGCGGACGGTGTTATGGATCGAATTGTTACTGGGGACCAAACATGGGTCCACCACTATGACCCTGAAAGCAAACAAGAGTCCATCCAGTGGCATAAAAAAGGAACAGACCCCCCGAAGAAGTTCAAAGTCACTCCGTCTGCCGGGAAGCTCATGGCCACAGTTTTTTGGGACTCAAAGGGAATCTTGCTCATTGAGTACAAAAAACAGGTGAAACCATCAACGTCACATCCTACGCTTCCACTTTGCATAATTTGCGGGAGGAAATTAAAAAGAAAAGACGGGGTAAACTCGCAGCGGGTGTGTTGCTTCTTCATGACAACGCTCCTGTTCACACGGCGCGAGTTTCCAAGGCTGCTGCGCGAGATTGTGGTTTCGAAGAAATCCAACACCCACCCTATAGTCCAGACCTTGCCCCTAGTGATTATTTCCTGTTTCCGGGTTTGAAAAAATGTCTTCGTGGGAAAAGATTTTCGGATGATGAAGAACTCAAGTCGGCAATAAATGGGTATTTTGCAGAGAAAGAGGAAATTTATTTTTTTGAGGGTTTAAAAAAGCTCATCTCAAGATGTAACAAATGCATTGATGTTAGGGGAGATTATATTGAAAAATAAAAACAATTTAAATTGAATCCGCATTTTCCTTCATATCGATACCGAGAATATATTGAACGCCCCTCGTATAGATAGTAAAAAAAAACATGTAAAACAACATATATAAAATGTAAAATTTAAAAGTATAACTATATACTAATTAATACAACTACTACTGCTACTACAAAGAGCTTAAATTAGAATATACCCAGTTCATGGATGAGTTTATTCAACATGGAATGAATAGAATATTTCGACTTTCATCAACCTCACTACATAATACCACATTACTGCGTTTTTAAAATGTCCAGCTCCAGCACAAAGCTTCGGGTGGTCTTTGACGCTTCATCAAAGACAAGTACTGGTGTGTCTCTTAATGATATTTTGATGGTAGGACCTGCTATTCAACTCAATCTTTTTACAATAACACTAAGATTCAGGTTTCACACATATGTTTTTACTTCTGACATCACAAAAATGTATCGTCAGGTGTCCTTACATCCAGATGACCGACGTTATCACTGCATTCTTTGGAGATCGAACATAAATGATCCTATTAAACTCTATCAACTTACAACGGTTACATATGGCACTGCTGCTGCAGAATTTCTCTCCACTCGAGCACTACAGCAGCTATCCATAGACGAGGGCACACATTTTCCCATGGCTTCTAAGTCAATCAACTCCGACTTTTATGTTGACGATGTATTATCTGGGGCAAATACTTCAGAACAAGCCATCGCTTTACAAAAGCAGTTATCCTCTATCTTGTCAAAGGGTGGATTTAAATTGAAGAAGTGGTGTGTAAATCATCCTGACTTGTTAAAGAACATAGCTCAAGAGGATCAGGAAACCTTGTTTAAAATCAGAAGTTCTAATACAATCAAGGCTTTAGGAATAATTCAGATCGATTTTTATTTGAAGTCAACAATAGTTTTCACAAACTAATTACTAAAAGATCTGTTTTGCCCGAAATTGCGCAATTTTTTGATCCTCTGGGTCTTATAAACCCAGTTATTGTACTGGCAAAAATATTTATGCAACAATTGTGGTGCTTGAAGTTAGATTAGGATGATCCTCTTCCGCAAGAATATAAAGAGCCGTGGATTAACTTTAGAAACCAATTACAGAAACTAAACGATTTGGAAGTACATCGTCATGCGTGTTCAGCAGATGCTCGCCATGAAATACATGCATTCTCAGATAGTTCTGAAAGGGCATACGGGTCATGCGTTTATATTCGATCCGTAAACCTTAAAAATGAAATAAAGGTTAATCTGCTGTGTGCCAAGTCCAGGGTTGACCCTGCAAAAAAATGTTCACTACCAAAACTCGAACTCTGTGGTGCAGTAATTATGGCACAGCTTGTTAAGCGCATTCAAACCATTTTCAATTCTGTTGACATCGAAAGCATAACATTTTGGACAGATTCGAGAATAGTTTTAAGCTGGATAAAGGAGGAATCATGCAACTGGCCAACATTTATTGCAAATAGGGTTTCAATTATTCAAGAAATTTCTACATTTTCCCAGTGGCGACCCATACCGATGAAAATGAATCCTGCAGATATTTTTTCTCGAGGTTCGTATCCGCAAGATCTTATTGATTCAAGTCTCTGGTTTCATGGACCAGAATTTTTATTACTGCCTTCTAAAAACTGGCCATCATTTAAATTTAATTTCGAAAAGGATGAAAATAAGTTGGAAAGAAAAAGGAATAAAATAGTTCTGCACAATAACACTATAGATATAAATTCTTCTCTCATAACTAACATTAAATACTATAACAATTATAAGTCCCTTTTACACGTTGTTGGATATATTTTGCGCTTTAAAAACAACTGCATGAAGAGGAATAAAGTTTTACGCATCTTAGGACCCTTAACAGTTGATGAAATCAATGTGTCTCTCATAACTATTGTAAAAATAGTACAAAGAACGGCATTTCCTGCAGAGATCACTGCATTAGAGAGAGGAAGGGCACTTCTACAAAATAGTCATATTCAATCACTTGCACCTTTTATCGATCAAAATGGTATAATAAGAGTTGGTGGACATTTAAAATTTTCAGCGCTGGACTTCAACAGCAAACATCCAATACTGCTGCCGAAGAACCACTATTTTACGTACATCTTCCTTCAACATCTTCACATCGTCAACCATCATGTTGGCCCACAAACATTATTAAGCATTGCTAGGCAGACATTTTGGCCAGTTCACGGAAAAATAATATGTCGTTCGATATATCGCAAGTGCATTACCTGTTTTCGCGCTAGACCCATCAAACAAGAGCTTCTTATGGGAGATCTACCCGAGCTTCGAGTTCAGCAATCACGGCCTTTCAGCGTTATAGGCATTGACTTTTGCGGACCCTTTCAAATATATTTCAGTCGTCGAGGGATTTCATCACACTTGGAATTAGTGGAGGATCTTACCACACAAGCATTTTTGGTGGCACTTAAACTTTTTGTTGGTCGTCGCGGATTGTGTTCTACTATATACAGCGACAACGCAACAAATTTTATATGTGCCAAGAACGAGTTACATGAATTGTACAAACTGTTTAACAATCATCAACATTTTAATAACATCCTTAGCACTTGCACTTCTATGGATATAACATGGAAAACAATTCCTGCACGTTCTCCACATTATGGCGGCTTATGGGAAGCCGCCGTAAAATCTACCAAGTTTCATCTTAGACGAATTTTACAGAACGCTTAGCTTAACTTCTTTGAATTTAACACACTTATTATCCAAGTTGAGTCTGTTCTTAATTCCAGGCCAATCACACCTGTTCCTGAAAGTTCGAATGACATGCCAGCAATAACACCTGGTCACTTTATAATAGGTACAGCAATGAACACCATACCAGAACCAGATCTTAAACTAACAAATGTCAACCGGTTACAACGTTATCAGAAGCTGCAGTGGTACTTGCAACAATTTTGGAGTCGATGGTCAGCAGAGTACCTACAAAGCTTACAGCAACGATCAAAATGGGCAAAACATGGCGAGTCACTATGCATTGGTGATATTGTGGTCCTAGATGATGACAACTTACCTCCTCTAAAGTGGCGATTAGGTCGTGTTATAAGCGTACAACCGGGTAAGGATGGCGTCGTAAGAGCTGTGACAGTCAAGACCTTCAGTGGTGAAACTCAAAGGGCTGCTGCTAAAGTAAGACGTCTTCCTATTGATCGGATGTCCTCTCAAGGTGGGGAGTATGTTAAGAAATAATTGTACACTAATTTGCCAAAACAATGGAATACCCTATTTTGTTTACTTTCAACCAATCAAACACTGTCATTTGCTTTATCTTCGTTAATTTTTTTTTGGCTTGCTTCTGTCTGTCAAGTGCACTCTCTCACATTAAAGTAATCTTTTGAACAAACAAGATCACGCTTGAGTTTTATTTCAATAAATTTAAAGCCTCATCAAACATCGCCATCCACGAAACTTTGTATTATATAATTTCGCAAAAACAAACGCTAAATAATTACTTTTTCAAGGAGGCACAACTGTCCTCCTAAGGGCTCTTAGTTTAGATACAAACCAGTTTCTGTGAGAGGCTTGAAACTGTTAAAACGGCTGTTAATTAACAGGACTTGGGTTTTCTCGTTGCCACAGAACTGTAATAAAGATGTGCCCAAGGTTTGTAAGTAAGTTTAAACGTCAAATAATTACCTTCCAAAAGGACTAACAAGCCTCACAAGGGCTCTAGTGCAGACACTAAAGCAGATTCTGTTAGGGGTTTGAAACTGTTAGAACCGCTGTTAATTAACAGCATTTGGATTTTCTCGTTTTAACAGAAATGTGAACGAGATGTGCCCGAGGTTTATGCGGCATGCTAAACGCCAAATAATTACCTCTTCAAGGACGCATAACAAGCCTAACAGCGGCTCACAATTTAGACACTAGAGCAGTTTCTGTTAGAGGCTTGTAAAATGGCTGTTAATTAACAGGACTAGGGTTTTCTCGTTGCCACATAACTGTAATAAAGATGTGCCAAGGTTTGTAAGTAAGTTTAAACGTCAAATAATTACCTTTCCAAAGAGGACTAACAAGCCTCACAAGGGCTCTAGTGTAGACAGTAAAGCAGATTCTGTTAGGGGTTTGAAACTGTTAGAACCGCTGTTAATTAACAGCATTTGGGTTTTCCCGTTTTAACAGAAATGTGAACGAGGGGGTGGCCGTGGTGTAGTGGTAGTAGCAAACGCTTCTCACTCGGAGGGTCCAGGTTCGAATCCTGCCCATGGCAAGTCAGTTTTTCATTGTGTAATTGGAACTCAGACAGAAAAATTCTGCGTGTGAAGGCATAACACTGACACGTAGATTTGGCTGTTGTAGAGTTTCAAGCACAGAAAAGAAAAATACTGTGATATACCTCGAATCACTCTGAGTGAAGAAAAAACTCTCCGTCCTATTCGGACTCCCACCCCTGGAGAGCAAACATAGAAACCAAATACACCTGAGTTTCAAACCACTACAAAAACAATTTTCCTTTCTCCTCCTTCTATCTTTCCGCCCGCGCCCTGGCAACAGTAAAAGGGTATCTAACCCCTTAGGCGCGCGTAAATTATATAAAAAAAAAAAAAAAAAAAAAAAAGATGTGCCCGAGGTTTGTAAGGCAGATTAAACGCCAAATAATTAAATTTTCAAAGAGGCCTAACAAGCTTCACAAGGGCTCTTAGTTTAGACACTAAAACAGTTTTTGTTAGGGGTTTGAAACTGTTAGAACCGCTGTTAATTAACAGCATTTGGGTTTTCTCGTTTTCGCATAAATGTGAACAAGAGATGTGCCCGAGGTTTATAGGACATGCTACGAGTAAACGTCAAATAATTACCTTTTCAAGGAGGCATAACAAGTCTCCCAAGGGCTCTTTCGAGTTATTGAGTTATTTTCCCGGGTCTACCCCGGACAACTTTATTAAGCTTATTAACAAGCAAAACTTAAAGCTAGACTTAAAAACTAACAAACATATACTTAACCTAACGGAGCAAGGAGAAATGGAGGACGGGGGAGATGTTAAGGTAGTGGCATATTGAGCATCGCTTTTTTTATTTCTTGTTTGCTGCTATTTAGGTCAAAGACTTCGGCGTAGTTGTTCGTTATACGCAACATTCTAGACATGGGTTCAAAGTGACCGTAGTTGGTGCGGTGAGTTCGGATCTGGAAGAGTGGGACAGGTCTCAGATTACGGGGATTGGGAGTGAATGCAATATTTTGCGTTATTCTCGAGCAGTCGATATTTCCAGTCAGTAACTGGTGTATAAAAAGTACATCAGCGACTTCACGACGTTTTTTTAGTGTATGCATGCTCATTAATTTTAGCCTATTTTCATAGGGGGGTAATCCATATGGATCATATGGATCGGCCCAAGGTAGACCACGAAGTGCAAAATGGATAAACCTGCGTTGGACTGCTTCTATTCTTTGAATGTGGGTTAGTTTATAGCGTGACCAAACTTGGCTGCAATATTCGGGAAGAGGCCTTACAAAAGTAATGTACAGGGACTTTGTAACGTTAGGGTTGGAAAATTCTTTTGACCAGCGTTTGATAAAGCTAAGTGCAGAGTTAGCTTTATTTATAATGCTGTCAATATGTGAGTCGAAATTCAATTCTCTATCACAAATTATACCTAGATCCCGTACTTGGGTAGTGGAAGGAATAGGCTTATCGCAGATGAAGTAGTTTCTTGGAAGTGGAGGTAGACGTTTGCGGGAATAGGTTATCGGTTGGCTTTTGTTGACATTAAGGGGTGGCCGTGGTGTAGTGGTACTAGCAAACGCTTCTCACTCGGAGGGTTCGAATCCTGCCCATGGCAAGTCAGTTTTTCATTGTGTAATTGGAACTCAGACCAAAAAATTCTGCATGTGAAGGCATAACACTGACACGTAGATTTGGCTTTTGTAGAATTTCAAGCACAGAAAAAAATACTGTAAATTATACCTCGAATCACTCTGAGTGAAGAAAAACTCTCCGTCCTCTTCGGACTCCCACCCCTGGAGAGCGAACATCGAAACCAAACACACCTGAGTTTCAAACCACTACAAAACAATGTTCCTTTCTCTTCCTTTTACCTTTCCGCCCGCGCCCTGGCAACAGTAAAAGGGTATCTAACCCCTTAGGCGCGCGTAAATTATAAAAAAAAAGCTCCAAAAGGTATTGCTTGCACCATACCGAAAACTTATTCAAGTCATCTTGCAGGCAATGGGAGTCAGAAGGCAATGAGATAACTTTGGAAATTCTCATCTCAAAATAGAAAGATTAGAGTTTGTTAAAATGAGATTTATATCATTAATTGTGAGGATAAAGATGATTGGACCAAGGTGACTAATGCCTTGCTGAAATCTGTGGAAATTGAATCGAGTTCATCACCGTCTTCTAAAGCATGAAGCGTCCTAGAGATGAACTCTGTTAGGTTAGGGGTCGCTGATTTACCTTTCATGAAGCCGTGCTGATTTGTGCAGTACGGAAGCAGTTGTTGATAGACAATGCTTTCAAAAATTTGGGTATGCAAGATAGTTTTGCTATGAGCCTATAATTATCGACTTCGGCCTTACTTCCTTTTTTTATGAATAGGGATGATGTAAGATTCCTTCCATAGGAAAGGGAAAGTACCTGTTGAGATAGACAGGTTAAATAGGGCAGCAAGAGGAGGACAGAGATGGGTAACACACTCTTTTATTACAATAGCCGGAAGGCCATAAGGGCCGGACGAGAAATCATCCTTAAGTTTGCTAATGTTTTCAGATAGCAAAGTTGTTGTTATATTTAGTGAAATGGATGACGTCTCAGGATAGTTTCTCATATAACTAAAGTAATTACGATCGGGTTCAGCTGCTTTCTTAGAAAAGGATTTGTGAAAATGAGAGGCAAACAAATTTTCAATGATTTTTGGGTCGGCAGAAGAGTCACTAAGAAATTTAAGAGTAGATGGGTAGCCGTCTGACTTTCTTTTGGTATTAATAAACTGGTAGAAGCGTTTAGGGTCCGAGACTAAGCTAAATTGCATGCGGTAGAGGTACTCAAGGTAAAGAGACTCACAAGGCTCAGAAAAACGATTGTATACCAATCGATAATTACTGTAGTAGGAATCAGATCGAGTTCTTAAGAATTTTTGCCACAACTTGTTTCTGTTATTACGGAGAGAGCGCAACTCCTTGTTGTACCAGGGAGGAGCTGATATGCAGTCCTTTCGGAAGGTATACGGAACTGATTGGGCAAAGCAGGAGAAAATAAACGAATAGAACGTTAATAGGGCAAGATCAATGTTAGTTGTCTCAGCAATAAAGTCAAAGTTAATGTTGCTGATGAGGTTTTTAACTTTGTTAAAGTCGGTTCTTCGGAAGTCAAATGAAAATGAATTTTCCGAATCGACACATGTGTTGCCATTTTCATATGAGTATATAATTGACAAGGGAGGATGAAGGCGGCCTAGGGTAGAAAGAAGATGATCACTCCTATCACAGTTATCTGAATCGGATGTGAAGACAAGGTCGAGTTGTCTGTTCATTGTATTAGGTATTCCACTAATCTGATGTAGACTTGAGTTGGTTAAGCAGTCCACCATCAATATTTCTATTTCAGAGGTCGAACTAAGAGAGACAAAATGAGACGGATCATCGGAAGGCTCTCCCCAGGTGAGAGAGGTTGAAATCTCCTACTAGAACAATGCAATCTTCAGGTTGTGCATCATCAGCCAAAAAATCAACTGTGTGAACTATAGGTTGATAACACTCAATTGGTTGAGATGGGTGAATTGTAAGCGGTGCGTGTGGATGGAAATGTAACACTTGTTTGCCAGCAGCGGGTGGCACGCTGGCGGTTGCACGGCATTCGCTCGTCGGAGGGGTAGGATCTTGCTGCTATATTTCACCGAATCTTACTAAATTTGTCGTGTCACTAAAAAAAAAAAATACGAAAAACATTTGGTCTATTGTGCTAGTTAACGTTACCTTTCCGGGGTAACTAAAAAAAAACCGAACTCCAACTGTTCGGGAGTAAAACACGTATTCAAATTAAATTCAATTTCTTTATTACAATTAAAATACTATACACGCCTATGTCCGAAGTAAGACTGCCACACCAATCCACACAACAGCTCCTCGTTACCTTGATTCCTGATGCGATACGCTGACTTAGCGCTTCCCACGAATAGTGCATTCGGCGCATGCATGTACATGAAATCCATCGGATGCGCGTGTGCTTCGTCAGCATAGGTTCCCATGCAAAGTATTCCCACTGTGATCTTCGCAGTGGGTCGGGTTTCCAGGTTGCAGTCTGCTGGATCGTGTTAACTCCTCCCTCTTCGAAAATCTACGGCCCGTAGATCAATGACGTCAGAAATTAGTTATACTAAGTGGCTGTACAGGTTGTACCAGCCGGTGTATCCTGAGGTAAGCTAATAGAAGGGAGTTTCAAACTGCCGGTAATTTTTCGCCATATAATGTATGCTAGAAGGATTAACAGCAGAAGGATTACCGCATCCAAAGCCGTGGATATTCTGAGTTTATTTGATAGGTTGCGAAGACGTTCTATATTTTTCAGACTAAGGCCATGAACGTGTTGAAGGTCGATCTTATGTCCTTCGATTGTTACGTTCGCCATCGTTGGAGGTAGGGCCTGTAAACTGGTTAAGCTAGAGCTCGTGAATGTATGGTTCTTTAGATGTATTGTCTCGTTGTTTAGACTTATAACGAAGGTTCCCATCAAGGTTTGCGTAGAATTCCCTGACGTAAGATCTCCATTGTAGTTCGTAATAAAGATCGTATCCTTACCAATAAGCTCAATGACCTCGTTATTGTTCGTACAATAAGTGCAGGCTGCGTGACCGCCTTTCAATAATCTCGCCGTGCAGTGATTCTCCGGAATTTTCACTAACGCTTCTTCCTTGCACACGGTGGAATTGCTTATAGAAAGACAGTTTTTTAGTACTCCATATGTTTCGTCCTGGTTGATAAGGAATCTGCTAAACTCGATGTCGACTTGCTTCCCATCAGCGATAGTAGGCCTCACCAGGAGTTGATTGTAGTCCCCCTTCCTAACCTTTGGTATTGATAGGATGTATAATAACATGGATTCGTTGGTGTAAATTGAAGGTGATCCGAACTCGACTGCTTCAATTTCATTGGCGTAGGGTAGAGTTTCTAACTCTGATACGAGAGTGTTGATCTCGTCATGATTCAGCAAGTTTGTGTTAATAATGCCACCTTTCGCCATTTGACAGGCTCGTACCATTTCGTCGATTTCATCTTTAATAAGCAGGATTTGATTAATAACGTCCTGCTGGAATTTTTGAATATCCGTCGTTTTAATATCGTTGTTAGATTTATCGATGACCCAGTTAATCTTCCTCGTCATATCCTTGATAACGCCAAAAAGTTCTTCGTTGACCTTGTATTGGTGGTTGTTGTTCTCCACAATGTCTTGTTGACTTCCCAGGATTTTGTTCCAATCTGCTGCGTCTGGGTTCCCAGCGACCCACTTCCATGCCGAGCCGATCCAGTCAATGGACCTCTGTCTTCTCCGTGGTCTGTTCCTTAGAAGATTGATTCGATCGCTTATTTGGCCCAGGTAGAAATTAATAAGGGCCTTCGTATCTTTGTCTTTGATGTGCCTTCCAATGGAGTCGGTGACCTTCCCAATTTGATTTTCGAATTGGTTCAGGTCTATGACATGCACGAGGTTGAAGTTGCCGTTGACTATCCACGCTTTACCTTCCTTGATGGAAACTACTGGAGCTGAATATTCGAATATCTGGAATCCACGGGACATTGCTATGCAGATTAGGCAGGCCAGTCTGTAAATATTAACTTATCTTTTATGGCTGTGATTATGACAAAACTTTAGGATTACAAAGGTTATAAAATGCTAAGCACAACTAGTCTTACGCTAATGACATTACTTTTGCTGTATTTATTAATTTTTTAATCTGTATTGAATCATCTTAAAATCGTTTTACTTTTAAATGCTAGGTATTGACATATTTATTTATCTAAATCTTTGTTTAGATTTTTGTATTACAGAATTATTTTAAAATTTTAAAAATATGTTAAAATCATCTTAAGAGTATGTTAGACTTAAATATTAGATATGAATAGTTATAAGTTTATAGGCCTTAAATTTTGTGTATTCAAGGATATAATCCATACTTTTTTTTTTTTTTTTTTTTTTTTTTTTTTTTTAAGTATGCATTATACATTTTTTATGTTTTTTATGTGGGTTCTATGAACCCTTCTGCCTGTTGCAGTGGTAACGGTGACTTTATTATCACGCGCTACTTCTTCCTTTCGGAAAAGTGGCTTATTTTTAGCCTGAATGCCTTTTGAGGCTGTGAATATAACATCACCTTTTTTATAAGCCCTTGGAGGCGTTCTTTTTTTATTTCTATAGAGATTTGATTCTCTTTGTTTTCTTTTTATTTCGTGCTTTAATTCTCTATTAACTTTAGTACGGAAATCTATCATGTTTTGGTAATTAATTCTTTGCGTGCGGTCAAAAAAGATATCGTTTGGCTTTCGCTTTGTCACCGAATGAATTGAGTTATTATACCTATCGACCGCTATATAGAGCAGTTCCTTCAGTCGCAAGTTTCTGTATTCTAATCTGAGGCATCGAAATATTTCAAGTATAGTTGAATGAAACCTTTCAACCTGACCGTTTACTTCAGATCGACGAACGGGTGTGTGGTAGACCTTTATTCCTAACATCTCTATAAAGTTAACTATGATTGGGCTTAGGAGGCTACTCTCGTTGTCGGTGACCAATATTTTCGTTGCGGTGAAGTAATGAATAATCTTTAGGATTTTTTCACGAAGATGAAGGACACTTCTGTTTTTTATATGAAAAAGTTTGCCAAATTTTGAGAATTTATCAATACAGCTGATAAATTTTTCATTCTGGACCTCGATGATGTCCAAGTGAAGGATTTCACACGGGTAGGAAGGAATGGGAGTTGGTTGAAATTCGGGATGAATCGGGTGTCTATCATATTTATTAGCATTGCAAACTTCACATGATTTGGTGTATCCCTTTATCAGATTATTCATTCGCGGGAAGTAGTACTTCTCGAGTAACTGTTCCTTGTTCTCACGAGGATTTCGATGTGCCCTTCTATGTTCGTTCATAATTAACTCGCATACTCGGTCCTGATTTTTCACATCCTCCACCAATCTTTGCGTTATTCGGATCTTATAATTCGCAAAGTGCTCTAAAAATACCTCCTGTAACATTGCAATAAGAGACTCTGGAATTTTCATCCCATTTATGACATTCGGTCTAAGTTTGGCTTTTAGTATTTTGGTCAGCTTGGTTTTATCCATATTGTCCTCGGCGACATAGTGTCGAGAGAAACCTGGGTGTGGTTCTTCGTATATCTCTAATCCCCTTGCGGCCCTGATGATTACTTGATTTCGGAAAACATTTAGTGGTGCTTCAACGTGGGGGATTAGATCGGAGCTATCCTGTTCGGCACTATGCACTGTCTGACTATCGGAGTCTGTTGATGCTTTAGCTTCGGAGGCTGAGTTGGTTAGGGAGTCAGCGCTCAAGGCAGTTTCCGTTAAGGAATTTTGTTCGCTGGCTGTTTCAGTCGCAGAGCCATTTTCTGCTTCATTCGAACTATGTACCGCCTCAGCTCGTGCTGAACCGGACAAGTGATTTACATGACTTTTGAGCCTGGAGAGAGCATCTGCTACAAAGTTTGATTTACCAGGTTTGTAAATCAATTCACAGTTATACTCCTCTATGCGCGCCTTCCAACGCTTAAGTTTAGCATTGTAGTTTCGATTCCCAAGTGCGAAAGTCAAAGGCTGATGGTCTGTGAACACTCTAATTTTCTTTGCGCCGTATAGATATGATCGTAAGTTATCTAAGGCCCAGACTATTGCCAGCATTTCTTTTTCGTTGGTTGCATAGTTTTCCTCGGTCTTGTTTAATGACCGTGAAATGTATGCAACTGGTCTGTCTTTGCCTATTTCGCCCTGTGAAAGGACTGCTCCGATAGCGTAGTCTGAAGCATCGGTCGTGAGGTTAAAGGGTTTACCGAAATCAGGGAAAGCTAAGACTTCTGATGATGTTAGTAAAGTTTTCAGTTCGCTAAAGGACTTCAGTTCTTTCTCGTCGAGACTCACCGGTATTTTCCTTGATTGGTTTGCCCTTACCTGAGCGTTTTCCCCTCTTGTGAGATTAGTTAGGGGTTTTGCGACGAACGCGTAGTCGCGAATGAACTTCCTATAGTATGACGTAAGGCCAAGGAAAGACTTGAGTTCTTTTAAATTTACTGGTGGCAATAGGTTTTGAATAGCGGCAACCTTTTTGGAGTCTGGTCGGATGCCTTCGGGGGTTATAACATAACCAAGGAAATCAACTTCGGTTTTCATGAAGTTGGTTTTTTCGAGATTCACCTTGAGGTTGGCATCTCGTAGTCTGGTGAGAACAATTTCTAAATTTTTTAAATGGACTTCCTCATTGTCACCAAAGATGATAATATCATCTATGTACACATAGCAAATTTTGCCTATGTACTCTTTGAGAACGTCATCAATCATCCTTTGGAAGATTGCGGGCGCATTTTTCAGCCCGAAGGGTAACCTGAGGAATTCATACTTCCCGTTCATGGTGGAGAAGGCTGTTTTCGGGATGTCTGATGGTTTCATCGGTATTTGATGAAACCCTGAAGTCAGATCGAGAGTCGTGAAATATTTCGCTTTACCAAGACTTGCTAGTGTGGAATTTATATCCGGAATTGGGTACGCATCGGATACGGTCACTTGGTTAAGACTCTTGTAGTCTATCACCATGCGATACTGCTTTTCGCCTGATGGTTTTGGCTTCTTTGGCACGATCCAGATAGGAGAATTATATGGGCTTTTAGAAGGGCGGATAATTCCTTCTCTTAAAAGCTCATTTATTTCTTTTTCTACTATCTCTCTCATGCAGGTCGGGTAAGGATAGCTTTTTGCGAATATATGTTCTTGGGTTGTAGTTCTTATCTCTGCCTGTATAGTGGTCTTTACAATTTCTCTTTCACTTATGGGCCCAAAAAGGGTCTTATATTTTAGGATTAGGCGGTTCAATTCCGACTTGGCATTCTCAGAAAGGGCATCGCTAAACACGATGTAGACTTGCTTGGAAGGTTCTTCTTTGAGGGGGATGACAGCATCAGGGCATAAGGTTAGAATGTTTCGTTTTCTGTCTATGACAGCCTCAAGTTCTTTCAGAGTATCATCGCCGATGATGCCGTCGAAAGATGTAAGGCCAGGCAGAACGTAGAACGTTAAAAGAGTATTGTTTCCAAGCCTTTCGAAGAATTTTCCCTTCACACATTCTGTAATTTTAATCTTGCCGCCTGCCGAATGAACCATAAAGGGTGATTTTACGGGGGTTGTTTTTTGCGATACAGATGGACTAATGAAATTTTTATTCGCCCCGGTATCGACAAGAAATTTCAGAATAGTTCCGCTTCGGACGATGAATTCTATGTATGGTACGCTGGATAGCCTCCCGACATAAAATTCTGTTCGTCGATGTGCTCCTCCGCGGATGCGACGTAGGCGTCAACATCATTGGGCACCTCTGGTTGACCCTCGTTATGAACCTCGTCAGCCGTTTGTACGTTGTAGAGTCTCTGGTGCTTCTGCTGGTAGTTATCGGACTTAGCCTTCCGCTTAAATGGATTACTACCCTGTGGCTTGTTCATATAGTTCACCTGACGTGACGGAATGGACTGGTCGACATCCATCTTCGGGTGAGGTTTGGGTGCACTTGGTCGCGGAGGTGCCTCGTTTTCGCTTGGTTGCGGATGGTTATTGTGCTTAGGTTTATCAAACCTATGCTGTGGGAAATTTCTCCGATGAGGCCTAGGTTCTTGTCTGAAGGTCTGGTTTATGGGAGCCGTCACCGTGTTTGATACATTCGTATTATGAATCGTATGACTCCGGTAGTTGAGGTTTTGTATCTCCAGGCAAGCCGAATAAGCTTCCGGGAGAGTTCGCGGTTTTTGGATAATTAGCATCCTCGATATATCGCCGTTCAGACCTCGTACGAAAACGTCTAGAGCTCTGTTTCGGTAAGTCTCCACCAATGCTGTGACTGTTTCTTGAGAGAAACTCTCTGTCTTAATCTTGTTGATCATTAGAGACAGCTGATGATTTACCGCTGCATAGAATTCATCGAGCTTGGAGCCCCTTTGAGACAGCTGATTAAGCTGGTGCTCCAATGTTCGCATGTCCCTTTTATCTGCGTAATGCAGCGAAAGACATTGCTTAATTGTAGGCCAGTCATCATCAAAAATATTATATGATATCAGCGCAGCATCAGCGCTGCCCCGAACCTTTTGCCTTATATGCTGCAGAATAGCCCGATAAATCGGCTTGGATTTCACAATTTCGAAATCCTTTAATATTGCCTCGACGGTATGAACCCATGAAATATATTGGGTAGGGTTACCGTCGAAAGGCTGGAGTTCCTTAACACAGTCCGGCAGGCGACTTATGGCCTGCAAGTCGGACTCGGTCTTAGGACCGCACAGTTCTACTGGATTCTCTAGCGCCGCCTCTGGTACTTGTTTGTCTTCAAGCACCTTAAGGCGCCCTTCGATTCCAATAAGTTGAGCGAGGATATTATTAATCGCTCCTGTTAATTCCGTTAGGGACCTAGTAACACCTTCCATGTATATCCTACAGCTAGGTGAACAAAGAATAATAATACTTAGCTCAAGCCGATATTTTTGACACTGTATATTTCCTTTTCAGCAACGCTCAACACTGATTTCCGCACTATAATTTGCACTATTTAACTATTTGCTTTATCATGTATATCATGTATTGGTATAACAAATTTCTCACTGAAATTACCATGCACGTATTTTATACATATTTTTCTTTCGCTTTTTCCTTTTTCAAAGCGCTTCCCTTAGGGTATTTTTATCTTATATCCACTTATTTGATCACTCTTTATTTTCCTTTCACACTCACATTAATTTTAACATGGTGGGGAATTCTTTATCGTCACTGTAATTTTGTATCGTCACTGTATTTCCTTGTTCGTTTATATTATTTTTTTTCCTCCCTTTCGGGTATTATTCCGTAACTATTAGAACGAAAAAAATGTAAAAGTAAGAAACCGGCCTCTGGAATTGCTGTGTTGATCCCGTTTAGTCGCAAGCGTTTATGATTGCAAGCAACCTACTAATGGCACATACAAATTCACATTCGAATCCTTTTAATCACAGGCGAAATCTGCCATGTTCCCATGGGTATGACAGAATTTTGCTGCTGGAGAGTTAGAGTGGTTACTGTGTTCCCATGGGTACAGCAACGTGCGCTCAGTAGAACGTACTAACTTCCTGTCCTGTATTAAAGGACACAACAATTCACACGGGATAAAAGGATACGAATTTTAGAAGCCGGTCCCTGCTCGGGCGCCAGTTAACGTTACCTTTCCGGGGTAACTCAAAAAAAACCGAACTCCAACTGTTCGGGAGTAAAACACGTATTCAAATTAAATTCAATTTCTTTATTACAATTAAAATACTATACACGCCTATGTCCGAAGTAAGACTGCCACACCAATCCACACAACAGCTCCTCGTTACCTTGATTCCACCTGATGCGATACGCTGACTTAGCGCTTCCCACGAATAGTGCATTCGGCGCATGCATGTACATGAAATCCATCGGATGCGCGTGTGCTTCGTCAGCATAGGTTCCCATGCAAAGTATTCCCACTGTGATCTTCGCAGTGGGTCGGGTTTCCAGGTTGCAGTCTGCTGGATCGTGTTAACTTGCTGGGTCAATACCAAAGAAGTAACGAACATAAACTTGACTTAAACTTCAGGTGGTGTTGTAGAAGTTATAACACCTATAGGAACCCACCCACGACAATTGGCGTCGCCATTTGCACTATGACTACACCTTCCTAGTTTCTATTGGAATAGTCCCTAACTAATAAAATTATCAAACCCTTCTCTAGGCGATCATTTCAACGTTCTACAAGGTGTTAGCACTCTGCCATCTCAGGGGAAACAAAAAAAATCATTTATCACAAACGTAGAAACTGGTAAAAATCATAAACGCGATTGTTTTAGTTCACTTCATTGCATACAGATATATTTCAATGTAAATATGTATTATATTTATATTAATTTGCATGGATAATAATACTAAAAATAATTAAATTAAGTTGACTTCAGCACTAGATATATAGATCATAAGGTAGGTAAGAAAAGGAATATATGTTTATATGTACATACATATAAATATATATATGTATATATGTATGCATATTAAAATAGCTAGGAGTGTATTGTATATGTAATATTTTACAAATATAATAGATTAAATATACAAGTATAGGTAGGTACTAATTATTGATTTGTTGCATTTGTATTGCAAATAGATATTAACTGTTAACTTTCGACGTAATCAATTTTATATTTCAAATTTAGATAATGTAGTAATTAGGATATATGTATGAAAAGCACGTTTGATATAAGACTCGAGAAAATTTACAGAATCGCTAAAGAAATTTAAATGAATTTTTGTACTCACGATTTTACTTGATGATCCAGTTGAATTTTGTGCACAAATTTCAGCCGACATGATCCAGCTTTACCTCTGTTTTAATATGTATAAATATAAATGTATGATTTCCTCTAGTCTTTATGTTTGACAATGTTTTTTTTTTTTTTTTGGATTTTGGAATAATTATCAATACAACAATAACAAAACAGGGAATCGAAAGATTTAACCATATATATATATATGTGTGGGTGTGTATGTGTACATATATATATAAGTTAAGTCTAATTACATTACATCGGCAAATAGAAGATAATCGTACTGCATTAGCAAGTGGAGGAACATACTCACTCCCACGACCAAGAAGAAGAAATGCAAATGTACGTGATAGAATGTGCCGACGCTGCGTCTGGATGATCATCTAACGTTCATCGAAAGAATGCAAGTGTCACTTGAAACCATGCACACGAAGCCATCGTGATGTGCACTACTGCTGGTGACGGATGCTATTTAAGCAGGTGCGCTCGTTATGCCAATCTGCAGTCTATCGCCCGAAGTCAACTCGCGAGTCCATATTTTATTAATTGTAATTGTGAAAGAATAATAAATAAAAATAAATAAAAGTATTTTTTTTAAACTAAATAAATAAATTAAAATTTAATTGGCGCCCGAGCAGGGACCGGCCACCGAAGTGCGTGAGAGATATAAGTGAAAAAAAGCGAGATCAGTGACAAACTTCGTAAAAAATTGAAACGGACATACCTTGGAATCCGCAGCCCAATCTGCCGCGTACGGGTGCCGGTCTCACTAGTTACAGTTTCCTATCGTGACATTAAAAACGTCCATAGTGCTATCGTGACCCTAAGAACGTCCATAGTGATCAAAATATCGTGACCCTAAGAACGTCCATAGTGATCAAAACTGTACCACAACCTTAACACGGTCCTAAAAACACCAGTGTGGACACCGGTCCTAAGAACACCAGTGTCGGGAGTGAAGCGTTTTAAAGCTAGACAGTCCTAAGAAAACCGCAAGTCAACCGTGCAAGTGAAGTGCTCAAGAGGATCCCGAGTCACCAGCAAGGAAAAAAGGGAGTCATCCGAATGGCCAGCGCGGGTTATGTAAGTTATTTTAAGTATAATTTTTTGAGAAAAGATTATAACCATGGGGTGGCCGTGGTAGTAGCAAACGCTTCTCACTCGGAGGGTCCAGGTTCGAATCCTGCCCATGGCAAAATCAGTTTTTCATTGTATAATTGGAACTCAGACAAAAAAATTCTGCGTGTGAAGGCATAACACTGACACGTAGATTTGGCTGTTATAAGAGTTTCAAGCAATGAAAAAAATACTGGGAATTATATCTCGAATCTCTCTGAGTGAAGAAAAGACTCTCAGTCCTATTCGGACTCCCACCCCTGGAGAGCAAACATAGAAACCAAACACACCTGAGTTTCAAACCACTACAAAAACAATTTTCCTTTCTCCTCCTTCTATCTTTCCGCACGCGCCCTGGCAACAGTAAAAGGGTATTAACCCCTTAGGCGCGCGTAAATTATAAAAAAAAAAACAAAAAAAAAACCAAAGTAAATAGAAAAAAGGGAAATTATTTTTCTTTCAACAATACGTTGACATACCATATGAATATGAATATTCTTAATATTAAGTGAAACATAAAGATTTTAACCAAAATAAATAGAGAAAGGGAAATTATTTTTCTCTCAACAATACGTGACATACCGTAAATATTTTTAATATTAAGTAAAACATTCTTTTATATAATCAAGAACATTAAATATCCGAATACCTTTTTTTTAGTCAACTGCTTTTTAATATCTAATCTAATTTAAACGATATATCATTAGTTCCTTTATCATATAAAAAAAAACAACATATATATAAAAAATCTAAAAATGCCGGACCTACGATCAGGTGCAACTACCAACCCCAGCGAAGAACGCTTCTTCGAACCAAATCCCCCAAATCCTACTTCACGGAATCCACAAATGCCTGACCCTTCACGGGTTCTACCTGGTCGAAGTACCGACCCAAACTTAAACACTTCATTTCAGTCAAATATGACTACTGAAACAACTAGGGAAGTCGGAACAACTCCTGGTTTTGAAGCACTCGTTGCGAACATAGCTCGCC